>JAWWLV010000183.1:18608497-18685571 GCA_035041135.1 Platyrinchus mystaceus | reverse complement strand
AGCAAACTCACCCTTCATATTTCTACTTTCCTAAATTGCTGGGACATACTGAGGGAAGACTGAGCTGAAGGACTTTCCCCATTTATTCTCATTAACATTTCCCACCATGCATGTCTACTTTCTGCCAGTAGAAGTGGTCACAGCCACAGAGCTCTCTCGTCCCATTCAGACCAATGCCCTAAACCACTGCCATGTTAACATGCTTTCACCTCAGCACAGGTATAATACCTTTCCTTCTGAAGTGCCTAACTCTGGGAAAACCTTTAGTTCATACCATGCTAAAGCTCCAACTGTGTCCAACTCACAGTCCAACTGTGATTGTCCTCCTGCTCTTCCAATCCACATGGAGACGTTAAATGGCAAATGTGAGCAGTGATGTATTCCTTCCCCTTCCTGCGTTTCAGGGAGCACACATGCACGTGACAGGGTAGACGTGGTAGGCATGTGCAACCCATACAAAAGAACCCACAGCTAGAAGGAGAATATCTTCATGCCCTTCCCCCATTCAGGAATTACTATCATCTTACAAGAGCCCTCCCTAAGGGCTGTATGTAGTCATGGTGACAAGACATCACCACCTGTCTGCCCCTGCAATGGAGGCGATGAGCCAGAATGCAAAGCTTTGTTTTGCTGCTGCTGAATGCATACAGCACATTTCCAAATAGCCTGATTCTAACAGAAACCAAAGAAAATTACAACAGTTTTCAAAGGATAAAATCTGAAGCAAGTTCTAGGTTTATTATTAAAGGCTTATGAAAATGAATCAGTAAACAGACAAAGAAAAAGTGTCTTAAAAATGTACATTAATTGGCATGCTTCACACTCTTCAAAATGCAATTTTGATCATAAAATCATAAAAGGGATGCTTTATGGCTGAAATCTGAAAATGCAGTCATTACAGAAATAATTTAAAATGAGCAGCAATTGTTAATACACATTGTTTTTATGCCCGGGAAAATACACAAGGATTATTACAGTTTGTCTGCCATTAACAGTGTCCAGCTTGCAGTATTTTGCCAGTTTTATGAGACCAAACAGCAGCTGACCAAAAATCACAGAGAAACTGGCTAAACTACTTTCACAGTACCACTCAGTGAAGGGAAGCAGTAAACAGTATAAAAAATGAAACAAGCAGGTGAAATGCATCCCAGCAAAGAAAGGAGACAGCCTAAACAGGATAGGAGCAGGGCATCTCCTCCTTCTTATTCTATGTATCTATCTCAGGTTATACATACACTGTGGAATTAGGAAGCACCTCACAGCTCTCAGATGGAGCTGCATGCCCCTTCCTTAGGTTGACCTTACACTGGGCAAGACACAGTGAGTATCTCGTTTCTCTTCTCTTCCCAGCACACTGATACAGCCTGTCCAGTTCCCTCTGTAAAACCTTCCTGCCCTCAGGCAGATAACACTCCCACCCAACTTGGTGTCATCTGCAAACTGACTGAGGGGGTACCAGATCCCCTTGTCCAGATCATCAAAACAGAGATGTAACAGGATTGGCCCCAGTACTGACCCCTGGGGAACACCACTGGTGACCAGCCACCAACTGGATTTAACTCCATTCATCACCACTCTCAGGGCCCTGCCATCCAGCCAGTTTTTTACCCAGAGAAGAGTGCACCCATCCAAGCCACGAACAGCCAATTGCTCCAGGAGAATTCTGTGGGAAACAGTGTCAAAGGCTTTAGTAATGTCTAGGTAGATGACATCCATAGCCTTTCCCTCATCCACTAAGTGAGGCATCTTGTCATAGAAGATTATGTCAGATGTTATTCCATCCTTTATCAGATAATTTGTAAACAGCAAACATTTTATCTTTCAAATGGTTAGTAGAGAAGACAGAGTTTTGACAAAGTTAGGAGAAATTAAGAGTGGTTCAGTACACTCAGATACTTATTTAAATTTTGACGAATCCTTACAACTGCACAAAGGAGAGGTGCTTGTACACTCTGCCTCTCTTTCCAACATACGCTCATTTAATAGTCAGGCAGAGGCTTTCTGGCATCACTAAACATAAAATCTTCATTTCTAAACCCCTAATTCAACAAATGCTAAAGGTCACATGTGCTAAAGTTAACCTGCCATCTTGTGGGTATATACTACAATACACTTTTTTTAATATCAACTATACAATTTATTACAGAAACCATAGTATCTTGTATTTGCATATAAACTATCTAAAGGTTTCTGAATGAAAAATGGAAGATACAAATACAATCTACCATCTGGTAGGTGAGACATACACAATAAGTATTGTATGTCCTAAAGAAGTAACCACAGAGCAATATTGCCCAAGATACAGCAGCAATTCTAGTTGGACAGACACTCTAGGCTGGAAACTTGGTCACTTTGTTTCCCTTCCCTTCCAAATTCAACTTCCAGAAGCAGAATTTAAAGATCAATCTAAGTTATTTTTGGCTTTTCTACTGATGCTGACTGAAATGTGTTCTTGCCCCACAGGCTACAATTTACCTGTTATTCTCCTGAAGTAATGATCACCTTGGCACCTCTCTTCCCTACTTATATCCACCCTCCCTGCTTCACTCCATAGGTATCACCTATATCCTTTTTCATATAATCTTAGACCAGTTATTCTCAATGGTATTTAATTTTGAAGTTTGTTGTTCTCTTTCCAATCAAATGCCACTTTGCCAACTGTACTGATTGTTCCAAGAAAACACATCACCTGCACCTACAATTCCAACCTAGCATCTGACAAGACATACACAGCCAGTATTATCAACATTGATATATAATGTTGTTTTAATAACTTCAAATGAGATTAGATGAGATGAAGACATTATTGCCCCACTGAAGTGATGCAACTGAGATCTGTGCATAAATGAATAAAAGATGTCAATAAAATGCTAGCAAGGGTTGAATTCTGTTTTAGTCCCTGGACTGTCATGTGGCTGCTATTGAATGCACTCTTAAATGTGCCTCAAGCCTTAAGTTTTTCTTTAAAATATGTCTTGATCTGTAAAGCAGTGCTGAATAAAACAACTAGGAAATGTTATTGCTTCCCTCATGGTATAGTGGGGGAAAGAAGGGAGAGTAAGATTCAGGATTCACAGCAGACCATGTAGTGAAGTCAAAGAACCCAGTATACAAAGAAAAGTGAAAGCAGTGGCATCAAAACTGATAATTACTTACTTATTACAGTATTACATTGAAGCACTGAAAATTCAGATGAAAATGGGATCATTTCCAGTTTTCCGTTATTTAGCTTTAAAGGAGATAGCCTTTGTCATAAAGAAGAGGTTTTGTTAAAACCCAGTCATCTGGTGAAAAACAGAATACTATCAACCTAGCCTAGTTATTTTTGCAAATTTAATCTTAAATAATAAAATAAATTTCCTAAGTAAGCAATTTTCTAAACAACAAAGTCAACTTCCTCCATTTCTGTCCTATCGGTGAGTTTAAAGTTCTACTGTTTTGAGTAAACCACACACACTACCAGAAAGTGGAGGAGTAACTAAATAAATCACAAATTGTAAAAGATCATCCATTTACACACATTCATGTCTCTAAAATAGAAGCAGATGCAAAGATATCAAGCAGAACAGGAGGAAGCAGGGAAATGGAAAGAGATAATAAGCCTTTCATGTGAACAGTATACTCAACCTACCAAGCATTGCAGTAAGATTCTAGTATGTCTATTCTTATCCTATTGGTGAGTAATAAAAAAGTGACAAGTACAAAAGAAAGGTATGTCCTGGAGACAGACCTTTGTCTCTTAGGTTGGTATTAATACAGATTTTAACAAAAGCACTCTGCTCATTTACAGAATCTGAGATAAATAACATAGAAAAGTTAAGACTAATAAAACAGTAATGATTTTCTCTCAGTTCTCATAAAACTTTCCATTTTTTGTTCTGAACAAGGCTGGACACTAGCAGGGGTAAATGAAGCATTATTCTTACACTATTTGTCAAGCTGACATAAAACGCACTGAAATCCAATAAAAATTTGTTACTATCTTTTGTATTATTGCCATAAAGTGGCAAGAGATTCAGAAAAGGAAAACAAAACTGAACTGCAAGTAGGGCTTCATTAGGAAAACAGGTTGCATTTTAATTCACTAGAACCAATTCACTGATGATGCTGACTGTGAACAGGCAGCACAGATAATGCAGAACAAAATTCTCAAAGATCTCACCACGCCTTTTGAGTTTTACCCTGGTTTTCCTCATGTGATTCTGAAACTTTTTATACTCTCTCCATAAATGACAGCTTAAACCTAAAATCAGTACAAACTATGTGTAAACTACTGCTGTAATACTAAACACTTGTTTCATATGTAGTTGCGACGTCAGCATTTTAGCACTACCCTCATACTTCTGATTAATTGCCAAATAATAAGTGTTTGGAGTGAAAAACTGCTGGCCTGTTTACAGATCACTTTAGCAAAATGAATGGCTGACTGGGCATAGGGTCTGATCTAACATGGGGTGATGGAAGGAAGGAGCTTTACATCTCCATATTTTAAATTAATTTCATGGCTAAAAAGACTAGTATGTAATGGTCATGCATGGCCATGTAATCTGGCATGATCCTGTTCTCTTTGTGGTGACCAGTCCTAGTAAAGGTACCCTACAAATGAGATCAAATTATGGAAAGCACTGGATCAGTGCTGGTTAAATACCAGTCTGATTCCATGGCTTACATTTTTAGTGAAGAATCTCCTTAAAAATGAAATATCAGGCTATGGATGAGTAAAGTAAATCTAATTAAAGAAAAACCAGAATAGGTCAATAACTAATAAAAAATAATGGTTATTTCATGACAACATGAAATAAGGTTATTCTAACATTCTTATTGATTTGCCTAATCCTAGGAAAGTCCTTCTAATGTGTTTTTTATAGACCATCACTCTGCAGTACAGCAAGCAGGGTTTGTGCATAAACAAGATGACCTAGTTTTCAACATCTGCAAGTCTTAGCTTGAAGCTTGTTTGTTACTTGAAAAGGCAATTAAAATTTAAACAAGTGTGAAAGAACAAACCCTTATTTTCCTTGAATTTCTGTGGAAAAAAACCCCAGTTACACATTAACTAATATTTAATACAAAGCCACATTAGAATTCAAAATAACATCAGAAAATTAACAGTCATATTTTTGAGAATAAAACAAATTACAGAGGAATACTAAAGCACATGCAGAAATATATCAGAACAGGAGAGGTAAAACAATTCAGGAGAGTAGGCTGGGCAATTATAAACCATGTAAAGAAAGTGTAATTTCACAGAACATTTTTCAAGAAAGAAATAAGCTGTGAGTTGATGAACAAAGTGACCTGTCTATTATTGTATGGAATTCATTAAAAATTAAGGCACTCAACTTGCCACAGACAAACACTGCACATTACCAATAGTAATTTTTCTTTCATTGTATTTCCATCTGTTATTATTTAACTGTGCATTTCAGGATGGATTTATTGTTATTTATTGAACGTGATCTTTATTACAAGGATCCTTATTACAAGCTGAAAAGGGATACACAAACGAAAATAATTTCTGCACCAAAGAGCTTGTAAACCAGGCAAACAGAGGGAAACACAGGAAAAACTGCCCAAGGACCAAGGGGCATTACAGCACCTCTTTTTCAAGGAAGCTAAAGAACCCAAGTAATATATACTCAGCATCCTGAAATACGTTCTGGAAGACAAAGGTGCAAGAACTTAATACATGTTATATTAAGGAACTATACAGAGTAAATTTAGCTCCATCCCTGCCAATGCTCCAAAGGATGGCTTTTTAGTTAAAGTACAAATGCTGAAGTAAACAGGGCTATATCCAGTTACGAGCTTGTCCTCCACAGAACTTCAGACCTTTGGCTGAAACTGTTATATATTTTCTTTACTTCATTCTGTGTTTAGAGTCCAAATGTACATGTTACACAAAAGTATGTAACATTTATATAAACGAGTGTTCTAGACTTCCCCATGGAAAGTCTGCTTGTTTTATGCAAGGTGTATAAACTATTTGGATGACAAAATGTGGGTTCTACAGTGCACAATACCATAAATTTAAGGTTTCTGCTTCCACAGACCCTAGCATTCACAAAAAGAATAACTGAGAAGGACCAAGGATGGGAAATAGAGTAGTCACAGGACATTACATCTCCTTTAAAATTAAGTATACATTGCCATCCTTAGTGAACTTACATTTAAAAGCTCAAATACTATTCAAAATACAAATACATAATGTGATTATATAAATATCTGATCTACATTAAAAGAACATTGAAGAATAGAGGCCGAGGTTGCCATTAGTGCAGAAATGTCAATATTAGTATTTTCTCACTGTACATTTATATACTTTCTGCTTCTTATATTTATCCTAAATTCACTCTTCAAATTGTCACAATTTCTTTTATTTTTTAATTAGCACCTACTTTGACCTTTTCCTCTTAATAATACAAAGTATTTTCAAAGCATGAAACACATCAGACATGTAAATATACGCTGTTATTTTGACACTGATCCTGAGTAAAATCATAGGATGGAAAATAAAGACTGCAATCAGTTTAGAGATGCTAGAATAACTGATCAGCATCAGAACAGCTTAAGGAGAACTAAGTCTTGCCAAACATCACTTTTTTCTGAATACAGGTTTACTTGATCAAAGTAACTGTGTTGACATCAAATGCCTTGCAGAGTCTTTTAATAGACTTATGTGACATTCTGAGACACAGAAAAAAAATCAGTACTATATCAAATACAGGTATCCAGAGGTAAATGAGATGCTACTAGTACAAGGGAGCATTCCCATGCAGAGTCTGTGTGGATGGTTTCGGCCAATAGTAACAGAGACCCCTATCGTAGCCTTGGAATGATCTTGCATCACATTCTGGCATCATCACTCAAGAAGAAAAGAAAAAAAAGTTGACAAACTGAAAGCTGTAAGATAAAACGACCAAAAAAAAAAAAAGGCAAGGAACAATTTTAGACCTTAAATAATGACGAGTGAAAATTGTGCTTCATGTGCCAATTATCCAACTGAATACTGAAGCAATGTGATTATCATCTACACATTCTTACATGCAGAAGGTATTCCTTTTACATTCTTAATATGCAATGAGATAATACAGCTTGCACACTATTCTCTTCAATATCATAATCTAGTAATTGATGCAAAGCCTAAGACATGATCTCAGAACACTTGTATAAAAGCTACAGCTCAGTAAAATCACCCCTTTTACTATGATTTAAACACCTTCTTTTACTCTCCCAAAGAGGAGTTATTAGAATTATTACTAGAATCCTAGAAAAAAATTAAAAAACCCCAAAGAATCAACCCCCCTTCAAGAAACAGAAAGTAACAAGAATTAGAAGTTAAAAACAAACAAACAAACAAACAAACATATAAACATCTCTTTGGATTCAGTGTATTACTCTGCAGGTGAGATTACATACATTGGAATTCAAATTGCCTGACTCCAGTATTCTTTTCACCAGTAGAACAGCTTTATGCGTTAAATGATACACACCTTGTTATTGAAGAATTCTGCCCTAGTGTAAGTTATGTTTAGATTTCTTCTTTCTACCATCCTCTCATTCTCTTAGGTCATTCATTTGCTTATGGTACCATCTGAGAAAAGAATACAGGTTAACCTGGACTCTATCAGCCAGCAGACAGTTTCCTTTTCAGGACAGCACCTCTGGGCAGATGGTCTGGCAAGCCAGCTCTCTCCATGCTGATTCTACCCAGACAGGCACACAAGTGATTCATCGCCCCTGGCAGATAAGCTGCTGACATTTCCATCTCTGTTTACTGGGTTCGCTGACAGATTGTTGACATGATCCCTTTGTTTTCTCCCTATTCTCTTCAAATTAGAGCCAGGACCTCTAGCAGGTGAACACCTATTCCCTGCTACAGAATGCAAACACCATACGACATCAACTTTAGTAGTAGTTTCATTTTCAGAGTATAAAAGTTAAGCACTTGTATTAAAAATCTACATTGCAAAAGTCAGTTTGACAAAAAAGTATCACAAGCCATATGATGCATATTAATTTCAAATACAGATGTTACTTATCAAGGAGTGCAAAAGATTTTACAACGATTTCTTAAGGTACAGCAAAACCACTCCATAAAAAAAAATAGATCACACCTCTTTTTAAACTTCAGTGACAAGCAGTTTTAATTCCATAAGCTAAAGAATTTTAAACTCAGAACCTCCAGAAGGAAATGTATTTTTTTAAAAGAAACAAGGGACTTAAGTAGTTCAGAAGAGTAAGAGTCTTATCCAAAAGTTCTACCTATCTATAAAAAACGGAAATATTATAAATTTTTACGATGCTTGCCAGATCCATAAATTTTAAGCAAGTTAATATGGAGGTTGTTCAACTGTAAAATACACAAAAACTTTAATTATATATAGCATTACATAAATAAATCTTCCTAGGACTAGAACTTTAAAGGCCCTACATACACGGTTAGCAGAATTAAAATACATCACTACCACTCTAAAAAGCAAGAAAAGCAATGGACCCATACACTCCTGACACCACTACATTAGATATTACATGGCACACAAAAACATAGAAAGCCATTTGTTTATTCACTATTTACTGAAAACTCGCTAAATTGTGACAATACATTGGGGCTTTTTTCAAAGAATGAATCTTCATGAAGAAAAAGCACCATTTTGCATAAAGATTTGTCTAAGAAGGATAGTTAAAAAATCAAAACATTCTGCATCATCCCAATACAAAACAAGAATCACTGCGTAAATTTTAATCTACTCCAAGAATTCACAAAATTCTAATGTGCCCACCTCTTCCTCTCTAGGCTATCATCCCCTTTTTTGCAGTTCCTCTAGACCTCATAAGTGCTGCTTGCACACAGCTAAAAGAGTCCCTGGAAAAAAAGAAGCTATTAATTATAGGCTCTGAAAATAAAACAAAATAAACTTTCACTTCTACACATCCTTAAACTTCTTTCTCAGTTTATTTGTTTCTGGTCAGTTTTAAGGGGAGAATATGAAAAATGTCTCTCAGCACTGGACCCACCAGAGCTTTACTATTCATGACACAGCACCTCATAGGACAGTAGAAGAGGGTTGGTTTGAATACTGTAATTTTAAAAACAAAGGGGGGGGGTGGAGAAGGATGAGACAAATTTATCTTCAGAAACAGTAATTTTTGATTCCCACCAACTTCTAGGTTTGAATTCTATGTGTTTTTGAATACTTGAAAACAATTCTACTTGTCCCTCCCTGCTTCCCCCCAGTATTAATCTCCCATATTTAACCTCCTTTTTTTTTTTTGTCTTACAGGAAAGCAAGTTTTCCTGACTCAAAATGCCTTTCAGTTTATCTTAAGAAGAGAGATTTTAAAACACAAAACTGAATTTGGCAGAAACTGAACATCTTTTTATATTTTATTAAATGAAGACCTGCAAGTAAATTCAATTTGTGGTCAGAAGAGACACAATGTTTCCTTCAAATGAATGGTAGGATAGCTCAAAGTGCCTGTAAAATGTGCTCACTGATGCAAATGCTTAAAACATTATCTACTGCCAGTAGCTGCACCACTGGCAGTAGGTTACAAGTGCAGAAAATTTCTATCTACTATAGCAGAAAACTGACACTTTATACTTGCTCAGAACTAGGCAGAAAAGCCTAGCAAAAAGAATAAAAGTATTTTTAATACATATAATGATAAAATCAGGTTTTAGATAAAAAAATTCATATACTGTAAAGTCTTATCTCACTGAGTTGGTGATGATGAATAAAAACATTTTTAAAAATTTGTTTGCTATAGGTTTTTACTTTTCTCTGTAAGAATAGGCCTTAAAAAAGAAGAAAACCTGAGTTCTATAGGTTGTAAGCAAAGAAATTGTGTTACAGTGGCCATCTAGCTGTTATGACTAATATAGTTCTCAGTTCTGAATCTCTCAATGCATTAAATATCTTAGATTGCCTAAAAATGTTTCCATCAAACATGCTTATATTAAGTGAAAATTGTATATTTTATTAGGTCGTTCTTTCTTTTTACTGTCACACCACAGTGTCAGATGAACATATTCCACTATATGCTGACAGACTGCCCAACAAAAGCCGCAACTAGAAAGTTTGTTTCATGAATCTGTATGGAGCAGTAAAGTCCTGGTGGGAAAGATACCAGAGGCCACTGGTCTAAGCACAGTTCAATAAGTTTATGGGGAAGCACACAAGCACAGGATGCATTGCTGTGCCAGTGACAGATTCCACCACAGCTTCTTTCCACAATTCGATTAGTTAAGCAGAACCACTTGGGATTTATGTACATACACAGCCATTTTGATAATTTTTCCCACTATATTATCTGAAGGTAAGAGAAATCACCATTTAGGTTTGAAGGGACCTCTGGAGATCATCTAGTCCAACCCCCTTGCACAAGCAGGGTCATAGAGACCAGGTTGTGCAGGAACCTACTCCAGACATTTGTGGAATATCTCTACAGACAGAGACCCCACAACCTCTCCAGGCATCTCATTCCAATGTTTGATCATCCTCACAGTAAAAAAAAAAGGGGGTTACTTTGTTCACAGGGAATTTCAAGCGTTTTAATTTGTGCCTATCACTTCTTACCCTACCACTAGGGACTACTGGTTAAAGTCTAGCTCTCTTCATTCTCTCCCAACAGGTTCTTGAACACATAAGATTTCTGCAGAGCTTTCTCTCCTCCAGACTGGAAGTCCCAGTTCTTTCAGCCTCTCTTCATATGCAAATATGCTCCAAGACCTTAATGATCTTTGTGGTCCTTCTATAAACTCAGTACAGGAAGTCCACATATTTCTCTTACTGGGGAGCCCAGAAGTGGACACGGTACTTCAGATATGACCTCATCAATACCGAGTACAAAGGATCACCTGCCTCAATCTGCTGGCAGTTCTCTTCCCGCTGCAGACCAAGATGCAGTTGGCTTTCCTTGCTGTGAGGGTGCATTGCTGGCTCAAGATCAACCTCTTGTCCAAGACCTCAAAATCCCACTCTGTATAGCCACTTTCCAGCCACTTGGCCCCCAAGCATGTATTGCTAGGACTTGGCACTCCCCTTTGTTGAGTATCATGAGATTCCTCTCTGCTTTATTATCCAGCCTGATCAGGCCCATCTGAATGGCAGCACAACCACCGGATTTACAATATTGTGTAGTAACTCTTTACCTTTTTTGTATTGTCTGCAAATCTGCTGAGGGTGCACTCTGTTCCATCACCAGGTGATTGACAGAAAGGTCAAAGAGTGCTGGCCCAAGTATCAATACTCAGTGTACATATCAAATGGTGATTTGTCTCCAACTGAACTTTGTGCTGTAATGTTACTCTTCAGCAATTAACATAAGAACTTCAGTTTGTTGGCTTAAAATTAATTATTTATATTTTTTTCTTGGTTCAACAAATTCCACAAATATTAATACAATTAAATAACTCGTGAGTACAGTTTTTCTATTTGACCATCTGCAACCAAAAGCTTTCTACAGCAACAAGGAGAGGAAATATGAGTACTACAAAAGCCTAAGAGCTTAAGGATTTAAAATAGAGACTATCTAAAGACAGATTGAAGTTACTGTGTCCTTAGTCTGTGGCAACTAATTTCTCAAGAGGTTTTTATACTGGGTTATCTTTGTACTGTTAACAATACTATGCGTATTTTATCACCAGTTCCCTTTTGACAGAACTAGGTCTCCACAAACACATACAGATATGGAAGCAGAGTAAAAGTGTTTAAAAGCAAACATCTCAAATGTTGGGCAGCATATAAAAGCTAAAACATTACAGCTGTTTTTACCATTGCTGGCCTTGTATTATACAAGGAGGTTATGCTGGATTTTCTTTCTGATATTAGTATTGCAACAAGAAGCCAAAATTTCAAGATGACTCTTCTGAAAGCCACGCAAATTCTATCATGAACCCCCTTTCCCTCTTCAAATGGCTAGTAAAGTACATGAGGAACTTGCCTAAATTCTGACTCTACAGGCTACCTTGCCGTGAGACCTGTCTACTCTATAGGGAACCTTGCCGTGAGACCAAAGAGTCTTCCTATTTCTAATTCCACATTTTAGTTAGTTTATGTCATGTACAATTACTTATATATTTTTAAGTGCATTATTCAGAGGAATAATTGAAGCTACTGATATAATATTTCTGGTATCATGATTTTCTGCATATAAGGTCTGTGTCACTGGGGTTTTAACTCCATCAAGTGACCTTTAGACCAAATAAATCCAAAGTTAAGCACAATTAGAAAAAAATACAAACAAAAACCTGAACTCAAACAAAATAAACACCCCCACTCACTGGTCCCTCAGGTTGGAGATGTGAGGGAAAAATAAAGTAACAAGCCAAGAAAAATCCTTGTAAAATTGGTTTGTTTGTTTGGGTTTTTTTAATCCCTCATGCCTTAACTGCTGTCAGGAAAGACTAGGTCAGCTTCTACAATACTAAGCAGAGATCTGCTGTCAAGGATTTACTACTCAAAAGGTCCTTCTTCATCTAGCTCAAGGCACAGAGAATTTCATTTAGTTGACTCCAGTGCATGCAATCAGTAGGGTAAAAGGTGAGATACACATCTGGAGCCAAGGCTGCCCAATATTCATATTGTACAAATTGATTTATTGCTACTCATAAGTGATTGGACTGATACTGTAGCATACATTTTGCACATGTATCTAGCTGCATGTCATTCTCTGCCCACTCTGAGTATTTATGCTTGTTTAGGTACTAGATGGGTTGCAGGACTTAACTAAATGACTTAACACCTCAAAAATGAAGCTTATGTTAGTTTAAAGGAAAAAAAATAATTTAGAAACAGCTATTCAAAACAAATCCCACAAGAAATTGCTTTTAACAAGTGTAATACTAGATATTTTCTTTGTAGACTATGTTCACCTTCAGTGGAATAAATATTTCCTAACATTATTAAACATCAATTAAAAAAATGTAATGCAGTGAAATCTATTAAAACACATAGCTGCAAAATATCTATGGAAATTGAGAAGAAAAAAATGAATTAAGTAACTTTTTTTTGGAAAAACTGTACACACACAAACTACAAATAAGAGACAGATAAAAAAATTAACACTGAAAAGAACATTGCTCAAGGTATAATATCTACTGAGATAGTTTTAAGCCTGTTTCTCATTATTTGGAAAAAAAAATGTTGAGGCTCTTGCACCTAAAATTAGACTTCCTATATCAGTTCTGTTTGTGTTCTTGGCTGCAACATCCTCTCAGTCTGCCCCTACACTGCACTCTTGTGTGCTACTGTGGTAATGCAGTAGCTCAAGATGTTCCAATAGTGTGCAGTCTCATCCATGCAGAGATGCACAATGGGAAAGGAGTGACATAGCAGCTACAGGCATGGGAGAGAACTCCTTGGCCTTAATTTGCTGCTGCTGGAGACTTCAGCAAGAAAAACAGATTTAACACACCTGCAAGTGTTCTTTTCTGAACTGGCCCTGTAGATCAAAACTACTAAACATTTATTTTGCAAATAGAACTGAGAGAAGAGAAAGCAGTCAGATAAGCTCTTAATATCACGTTATGGCTCAATAATAATTTTTCATAGAATAATAGTGAAAATTTTATTTTCATTTTGAGTGAAAATAGCCTTCTGTAACTCATTATGCAATTCCATCTCTTGGCTGTAGTAGGAATCAGGATATTCAACTCCTTCACAACAATGTGTTTTTCTGGGCTTTAAGCAGGTCTATGTTTATCATGACTATAATGAATATGACCACATTAATGCCCTTCTGAACCAAATCTAGTGAAACCAAATAGTGAACTATTTATATGGTGGTCTTTGGTAAAAGGTTGGACTCAGTAATCTTGGGGGGCTTTTCCAACCTTAACAATTCTTTGATTCTCCACCATTAACCTACTGGCAATCACCTGGATCATGCAGATGTTTCCAATTTTATAATTAGTTGTACTTATGCTTTAAAGGCAGCACCAGTATCTTAAAATAATCTTTAAAAGGATTTAAATAATGTGCTATCTCTACTGCTCTGCTAGGAAATCAACACTTAGAAAGACTGGGCAAGGCTGTTAGGCTAGATTTAAATTATACAAATTTGCTGCTTATTTGCATATGTTAGTAAAAACATGTATTGAGGAAAAGAGGAAAGGAATTGATAGAGGATCATCTTAAACGGCAACACAATAACAGTAATCCATAACTATGGAAAAACTCTAGCTGCAGTCCTTTCTGCAATGTCACTAATGGTTGCTGTGGAAATAACTGCCATTAATCCCAAATTGAAAGCAGGGAGCATCTGAAAACTCACAGCTCAGTCTGCAGCATCTCTAGTGTTAAATTTCTGCTGTAAAAATTTATTTACAGGATTGTATTTCGCACCCATAAATCATATTCTCTCAATCCTCTTTTCTGCCTCCCACCCAGCTGCACCTCCACCCACCCTACTTCAAGGCTGTACTGTTTGTGCAAGGTAATGTTCATCGCTGCATATAGTAAAATGATTCTGCCTTCTGTTACCCAACAGTGCTTCTTTTTCACTCCATATCATTAATAGTTAGTCATAGAGCTATTATTCGTTCTCTGAACTCCTAAAATGAGATATCACTGACAGGTTTATATCCTTAGCAACTGCACATACTATGGAGAACTGTATTTTGTTCAGCTGTATCATCACATGTTCCTATTTCTGCTTGCAAACAGACTCTTGTTGTTGAAGAATGTGTGTCAACAATGGGTTTCAACAAGATATTTCATACTAGTTAATATTTAGAGCATGTCTTTACCACCCCAGCAATGCTACTAGTTTGGGTTACTGCAGTCTTTCAGCCCAAAAGTAGATCTCTCTACCAGCTAGTACCTATTAACCCTTGGTTCTACTATAAAAACATATGCATGCATATATATCTCTAGTTTTGCCTTAAATAATACTGCCTCTTTATATGTAGAATATGGTAAATTGCCTAAAATATTTGATCACATAATGATAATTACTCCTGTAAATATGCTTCTTTTTATTTTAAAACATAATATTTACTATATTTTATTTTATTTACTGTATCTTCCTCAATTTTACTCCACATGCACAGTAGGGAGTGCCCCAAATAGAAGAGGAAACACTGTGTAATTCTTTTAGAAAATGAAATTGTTTCAATAGTCATAATCAAATTTTACATGTACTGGGAAAAAACATGCAGGATATGCAAAACTTTAAAAAATAACATATGTAACTTTAAATACATGTTTGCATTAGCATATTTTTCTATAACGAAGGAAGATGTGTTGGAAGACTACCTTTTGTTATACTATGCATGAAGTGGATTCAGTGGTCAGCTGTTCTTTCAACATAGGCCCAACCTGGACAGACCCTTATCACATGTAATTTATCCCTTTCCCAAGATGGTAACGGTGTTCAGAAATGAGGAATTAAGTACAATGGCAGGAATACTTAAAAGCTGACATCTCTGTAAGTAAATTCTCTATTTGATAAGGAAAATATGTCTACTGTTCAAATCCCATGTCTTGTTTCTGGATGCTTTTTGGCCAGTATTGGCAGTGGATTACTTACAATTCTACATTCCTTTTAGATCCACCATGCTTCAAAAGCACTACAAGGAATCCAAAAAATGCAAACTTAATACAATTATTATCTCCACACACACTGGGGAACTTTTGTTCATGCGGGGCTTTAGTAACATCTTGTTCCACACACAGACCTAGGTGGTATGAGCTGCTTCCCTTTTTCATGTATACAAACATGTTTAAAAAAAAAACAACCAACCAAACCAAAACCCAACAAAGCTTTAAAAATATTTTGTGAAGTTATTTATTACAATACACTATAATTTTGCTCAATTTAGCCCTCTTTCTGTTATTCTTTTGCCAGAGCCTCAGTTTCTTAAACCTTTACTAAAAAAAGACAGAGTCACTGCACCTTACAGTCATAAATACTTTACCCCTAAAACAGAGAGACAGAATGATTTGAATTTTGAATAAGGGAAGTGAGACCTACAGGGACTACTGTTGTTCCCTCAGGCTTCAAAGACAGCCAGAAAAGTCCATTACCCTTTTTCTCAGAGGATATTAACAACTCAGAGAGCACAAGGTGTTTTTCTGTAGGCCTAGGCCTTTTGAAGGCAGAAATAGGGCAGCAGGTGAGGTAGTGTTTCTTGAGTAGCAGGAGGTAAAGTCACAGTGCTGAAGGGATAGCAATAATAGCAAAATGGGATTAAAATATGTCTGGAAGTACTTAACACTGAAACTGGAGTGTGTCTGTACTTTTTTTTTTAAAAACAAAGAAGATTAAATGACAGAGAGGACAAATGAAACACCACTACTGTACTACATGCCACCCCTACTTCTATGAAAGACATGTCCTCAGGTATATATGCACCCTGTATGCCAAGCTCTCTAACAGAGTGCCTCTTCAGTAACTCTCCTAGGAAAAGTATGTTTTTGGCCTTGAGAGATAGAAGATATTCTGTAATACCTCCAGCTGAATTTGTCTGTTGAACATAGATATGTGTATATCTATATCATGCACATATTCACACAGTTGCACATACACAGTTATCAACATTTCCTTTTCTTCCTCCCATTGAAAATGTTACAAAAGTCTCTACTGCCAGTTATCTGTACTGAAAATAGAAAAGGATTGTTTTTATTAGCAAATATTTTATTGTTATAATCACAGTTATCCATTCCTTTAGTTGTTATTGCCAATGGAGATTATTCTCAGTCTTCCCCCACTGACGCTCTATTTGTCACTATTCCGGGCATTAATCCAAGTCCAAAGATAGGAATGAAATTATAGGCTCTTCCTACATAGCTTTCCTTTTTAGCAACTTCATGCAGGCTCCACATTAGCAACTTCTAACTTCTCTCAGATTTCTTCCTACATTAAGTCATTCTCCAAATGGATCAAAACTGGAAAAAAATTCAGCTCAGTGATATAAGTGAAAATATTCTTTAACTTTTTATTAAAAATACATATTTTCCTTTTTTTTTCCAAATTCAAATAAAGGTAACGAGGGGGGTTTTGTGCTTGTTTACTTGTAGCATTTTCTATAGCATAAAGCATATTAATATCTGAGATAAAATATTAATAGGTTTTTCTACACAGTAGTTCTGTAAATGGAAAATATCATTATCCTCGTTTTAGCAATAGGGAACGCATGCACAGATAGTAAACTGTAGGTGCAACATCATAATAAAAGATTATGCTGAAATCAGAAATATCTTTCTGAAAATACAATCCTTTTCATTCCTAATTATTTTCAGTGTTTTGGAAAATGTTGCTATGTATTTTTACTGTTGTACCATGATGTTAAATAAATGGAATGCTGAATGCAACTTTTTTATTTAATCTTATTCTTCACACGATATTAATGTGTAGGAGCCCTGTCATGGGTCAGGATTTATTCTGCTAAATGTTAACAAACAAACAAATGCAAAATGCTAATAATACTCAGTATTAACTAACCAATAAATAAGAGATAGGCAAATTTAATTCACTCCCAGTCTGAATTAATTGACAGCAAGTCTATTTTGAAGCAGAAGACAGAACTAAGGTGTCACTGATACCATCTGTCATTTATGCTTTGACAAAGAGGAGAGATTTGTAAGGTACATCCACATCCTACTGCTAATGGAAAATCTCTGTATGTGATTATATGAGTCCCTACATAGGAGTAGGAGTATGTTGGACTAAACTGGTCTCTATATGTTTACCAAATCCCTTGGATTATATCAAATAGATACTTCAAACGAGTTTTACTGTTTTACTGAACTTCAGTGGACATATTGACAACACATTGGAGGTCTGCTTGACTTTTTTTTTTTCTTTCCTCTTGAGACTCCTCCTCTTTCTTCTCTTCTCTACAACAATGTAAAAATAAGGAAACCATATCTGCATGTATCTCTTCAACCTCTCTCTAAAATAAAACCAACAACTCTTGCCAGACACTTCTTGGCTACATTTCACAATGTAATGTATTTGCTTAGGATTAAAATGAGCAATCAGATATGATTATAAAGTGAGGAGTGATTGGGAAGCCCTTAATCACCTAAGATAAAACATTAGGATTGGCAGATCAGAAAATGCTTCTGAAAGAAAAATCTCAGAGGCTGAAAATGCAGTCAAAAGAGAAACTAAATGGCAGGAAAGTCATTAGCAAAACAATATTTGATAAGCCTGATTGCCTCCTACGTATTTCTTCCTACCATTTTAAAATCATCACTTCCCACACTCCATTTCTAGTTTTCTCCCTCTTTTTCCCTCCCCCTTGCTAGTCCTTTTGGCAAAATAAAAACTACCTGTTTTTCTACTCCTTCTAAAAACACAACAGTCTTTCACGTACTAATGTGCTCCAAACCTGCATTACTGTAGAACCTACTACAGGATACACACAAACAGGTCTCACCTACAAATAACAAAAGCACACAAGAAGCATAACAAAGAAATCCATTATATCCTAAAGCTGTATGGAATTGGCTAGCTCTTATGCTATATTCATACTATACCACAGAGCATTTAGGACTGACACCACTGACTTCTCTTAGTCCAAGTTTTCATCATTAATATTCTCTCTGTCAATCATATTTTAAAATAGCAAACAAGCAAAAACTTATGGGGAGTTAGAATAGTTACCAAAAGTATAGCAAAAATATTTTGCTACTTGATACATCATAAACAAACATTTTGCACTGCAAGTATCTGATATCCTTACATAGCATGATTCAAACACCAACTTCCCGCTCAGATTTGCAAGATCTTACTTCACCACTCTGCATAGAAACAAAGAGAAACAAAGAAAAGTGAAATAAAAAGAAAAAACAAAACAAAGGGAGATGAGTTTGAAAATTATCAAGACTCATAACTGGACAGTTGTAAAGAATGCCAAGTTACCAAGGTTGTTATAAACATCTCGACATAAAACTAATCTCTGATACAATTATCTCTTACAGTACATAATTTTTGTCAGGTTTTTATAATATGACACTCTCTCGTTAGGAAAAAAAAAGAATTGGAACAGTTATCTCTTGGTTTTATTTTTGTCTTCCATCCCTGAAAAATCTTGGCGTGTCAAAACGCCCACAATGGATTCAGAGTTCAGACGTTGTTTCCACCATTTCTTTTCTACTGTGGCCGTGTTTGTAGCGCCGTTTCGCCCCGGGGGCGGTGTGAGCCGCAGGGAGGGCAGTGGGAGCCGCAGGGAGGGCAGTGGGAGCCGCAGGGAGGGCAGTGGGAGCCGCAGGGAGGGCAGTGGGACCCCCGCGGGCGGTGAGCGCTGCTCGGGCCCCGCGCCGAGCGCGGTCCCGCACCGCCCCCTGGTGCCCGCACCCTTAGGGACCGGGAACGCTGTTCCCCAACAACGCGGGGGATCGCAGCGGGAATTTGCAGCGGGAGCATGGAGGATGGCGGGAATGTACAACTACAAGGCCCAGCAAAAAGCTGTGCTCCTTAACCCTTGCCGGGTGAGGCCCTCACGATTTAGCTTAGAAACGTGTATGAGTTTAGAGCTGAGCAGGAACCACTCCGCTCTGCAAAGAGGTGTTAAAAACACTAGCAAAGAACTTCAAGAAAGAATTAATATTGTGTATTAGGGATACAAGAGATATGCATGTGAAAAGATGAGGAAAGGGGGCCTTTTTATACTCAAAAGTATATTGTGTTCTAAAGTAGAAGAAAAATGTTGAGTAAATTGACCTTAGTTTTCCAAATAAACCAAGAATTTACGATATTAAGGGTAGCATTTTTATGCTACTATCAGCAATCAGTTCACCATCCAAGTTAGAAAACACAGAAGATATATTCCCTGCTATGACTAGTATTTGTTCTGAAGACATTCAAAGATTAAAGCGCTAAGAGCACAGCCAAAACAGCAAGACCTCGTAACAGAAATTAATACCGTAACATCTATTTTAACCCTTTGAAAATAAAAGCACATAAGTGGTAATCAAAATAACTTTGTTTACCTCTGTATAGGATCTGTTAAGGCATTGGAAAAATACTACAGTAAAAGCTCTAGGATTGCACATGGCTTCACACCATCAGTGAATCACAAACACCCAGCAGAATAGCAGCGTCTTCTGCTTGTGAACCAATTAAGCTGACCAGTGGGTAACCACAATGCCATTGCACTCAGCATAAATCAAAACCATTCATGAAGCAAAGAAACTTAGAACACTTTGCAAAAACACCCTTAAACATAGATATATGCCGGCCAAGCATGTCTCTGTGCCCTTACCTTTCATTCTCTGAACACTGAATGCCTTCAGGCAAACTGGAGGTTAGTAAGTTATCAGTCACTTGCACCTTACTTTCTTGCCTCTAGGTCTCCTACTTTATTTTATTATATTCTTTAACCTAAAATAATTCTGTAGTACGATTTTTTTATGTTTATAGTCCTGTAGTCAGAAGAGAAGGTTAAATATGAAGCCTGAAGATCTCACAGTTCAACTCCTCATGACATCACCAATTTATATGTTATTGCACATTCAGTAAGCAACCTATTTTATGCACTGAACTTTATAATTTCTTTAAACATTATCAAGACACCAATATCTACCATCTAGGAAACAAAATTTTCTGACAGTAAAGGCTTAAAGTAACATAAACGTGTATGAGAGGCACAGATACTGTTATGAATTAAAACTGTAAGATCCAGGATCAAAAGAGGAAAAAAGGATACTAGATACTAAACGCTGGAGCATCTAATGGAGAAGTAGGGTAAACCAGACTACTTAATAACCCAAGGCTATAGCCAAATACCATTGTCATTTAGTCAACAGTGAAGGTGACATAACTGAGTAAACTTAAGGCAGCTTAAGGCAGCTACCTAAATCAGTTCTTATATATCTTTATGAATTAAAATGGCTTTAATTTTTTTTCCTGACAACTAGTCAGCTTTCTCAACCAACTGCCAGCATCAAAATTTATCCACTGAATATGAGGCATATTGACATAGTTTGTTTATACCTTTTTGGTAGACCTGGCTAAAAACACTGACTTGGTTTTTGAGAGATCAAAACCTTTGCAAAAGACATTGTAAAAGTCTTCTCAAGAACATTCCTTTACTACAAACCTGGTTGGTTTGTGGAAACCAGTGCCTGTTACCATTTACCTCCAGCTTCAGATAAAAATTATAATTTTAGTGTGAAACAGCAAAGTAAAGTGGGAGAAGACAACCTAAAGTGATTGACTCTTTGCCTCAACAGTTTGTCTGCAGAATGTAATTCATCAATCCCAATGGTTCCCAAGTCTTCCAAATGGTTCCCAATTTATCAAGTCCTCGGGCATACAGACAGACTCTGTTTCTCTCTTATGCCTTCCTCACTGCTACCCAACTACTCAGCTTGTTCTTCCATATTCCTGTCACCAGGCCTGGTGGAAGCTGGCACACTTACTCTGGGGGACAGGAGGAGAGGGAAGATTTTTTTTCATACTTTTTTCCCCCCAGATACTTTTTGCATTCCTGTAAGCACAATGTGATGAGGTTTCAGCATTTGTTGAAAAGTCTGCTTGTGAAAATTCCACAATCAATCAAAGGACCCTTTCTTCGAGTGATTTTTTTCCCTTGCAGATTTTATATTAAGTTCTATATTAGCACTGTAGAAATATCAAACTTTTCTATAACTCAACAGCCCTCCTAAATAAAGTTTGGAAACTTCTTTGTATTTAAGATAAATATTTTTAAAAATCTGTGCGCTCAATGACGTCATTCACATGTTCAGGATCAAATTGTAGCGTTAAGGAAACCAACTTTCTTGTAGACTAGGCAATATCTTACACCTTTTGTACAACTTGTAGATGTCTATGTAGTCAACACTCGGAGAGGGAATTAGCCAGGTGTTACAGCCCCTGAGAAAGATTTACACCTACATTAATAACATAACTCTGATAACCACACTACGTTGTATCTGTATGTAGGTAACAAGTTTGAGACACGTGGCACAAAAATTTCAGTGCTATTGTTAGGATCTGTAAGACACATCTGTTCAGACTGATGACAACAGGTATTTTTCAAGTGGTGAAGGGCCATACTTGGCTTGCTTTCTCATACCCTTTCAAATCTGTTCAAGCAGCACCAGACCTGCTATTGCAACACTTCAAGAAAATTCCAATTTTTGTAATTTCCTGCTCACTCAAATTCTAGCTCATACCCAATAAACAATCAAGCAGACATGACTGACTTCTGTGTTCAGCTCCAATTTTCCCCCAACGAGGGCAGTCAGAGGTAAAAGTGTGGCATCAGCTTCAATCCCAACCCCTCAGTTAAGCACAAGCACACTTAGTTGTACCGACATCCTGTCCACTTAGAGTAATTTGAATATGGAGCAACAATTTATTCTCTCACTTACTTTCTCCATTATAGTAAATAATCAACAGTAGAACTGCTCTAAGTCAAAAGTACACAAGGGAAAAAAACTCCTCCAAACTTCAAGAAAGATGAAAGAAACTTCTAGGAAAGCAAATAAGTTCTTTTTGGGTTCTTTAGCTGAAGAGTTATAGGGTGTAACACAGCAAGGCAGTTCCCAATTCAGAGTCATGAGTTTTCCCACACCAGCGTGGCTGCCCTCTGGGCTTCATTGAGGCTATTTTGAACCAGAAGAATTTTGATTTTCCCAGATAGAGATCCCATGAGTTAATGATTCAGAGAGAGAAACAATGAGTTTACATTTCAAATTTGCCATAAGAAAAATTAATATGTAAAGCTTCAAATTCTCTTACTTTGCTGGTTTTATGTGAGTTTTAAATTAAATAAATAGTTTATTATTTGTCACAACCAACTAGTAGTGCATAGCCAGTTGCAGTTTGAGATTATTTTTTTTCCTCCCTATGCTTCTTTTGACCAAAACTGTAGGCTACGAGGCAGAAAATGTTATCACATGAGACTGAAGACACAGGATCCACAATGAGAACCATCAATGAAAAAAAACAGATTAGGGTAGCTTCAACTCATAGCAGAGGAAAAACTATTCTGGTAACTGCCTGTTCAGTTGTTCAGTGTTTGTCCACTAACTTCACAAAGAATACAGGTTCTTATGAGGGCCAGGTTAGAAGTTTTCAGGTGTAAACAAACATTTTCATCAAAACAGAATTTCTTTAAGTAGTTTCTGCAATGGTTTATATCTTACTGGAGACCACGTGCTTGGTGTTAATTAAGATCATCAACTTAGCAACACAAGTAGAACTGCCTACAGCTGTATTATTGGGAGGTTACATTCCCCTGTAGTCCTGACCATCCTTGCAGGGGGGCACAACAATATTTGGACTGTTTCCACTCATTGCTCACACACGTCACAAAAGCTCACTTCTCAACAAAATCTTTTTTAAAAGTGGTCCATAATCTCTTACCGGCAGATTAGGTATCTTACATCCAAATTAATTTACTGTTGAGAACATTAGTCTTTTTTTAACATGTTTGCCTCACAGACAAAGACACTATTAAAAAGTAAAAGGTTACTGACCTTTTCAGGAAGGACTAGTGAAGCTGACTTAAAGTGACATGTGATTATAAAGATCATTCCCTACCAAAAAAATGCTGATTTTTTTCTGTATTATTCCTTCATTTAAAGACAGACATAAAAGGAAATGAATTCTCTCTTTTATGTCTGTCAATTTGCATCACATGGCTTTTCTTTTTCCAGGCCTGCTTTGTGCGTAATCTTAAATCTTTTACCTCATATTTTTTCAGATGATCGGGTCAACATCCTTGGAGTACACAAAAAGCTTATAGTACTGAGTTTTCTTTGGGTTTTTTTTAATGCCTTGTTTGGTTTAATGCTTGTGAAAGATGACAGTGGTTTTATTGGCACTTAGAAATCTAGTTCTCAAGCAGTAACACTGGCAAAGCAAAAGTTTTAACAGTGCAGGCTTGTCCACAAATCTCTGCCAACACAGCTCAATGCCTACCCATTCTATTATTTATTATAGTTTCCACTACATTGCCCAGTGGAGGTGTCAGGTATGTTTGTATACAGTGTCCCAGATAATTTCTGGAGTCGTTTTAGGAAGTCATATTTATGTCACATTTTTCATTTTCCAATACCATTACTACCATTGATATTAAATAAAAACTTAGCAGTTCCTTCCTCAGACACAACTTGATTTTTATGATTCCAAGATGAATACATCTGATCATCCCAAATCATTATTGCAAATATTTTTCATCACTGTACTGATAATTCAATATAAGGCATATCCTCTGTTTGGCCCTCCTTGAGGACAGTGTTTTGCTGTGGAAAACTTCCCAAGATATTCTCCAGTGAACAAAAAAAAAAATTCTTTACTTTTTCTGTTCTGATTTTGTTATGATTGCTCTTCCCACCCAGCCTTAATTTTCTGTGGAACCTCAGGATTTCTGTTTATAAATACTACAGTTACTAATAATGATTCTTTTTTACTGGTTGTTGCTCTGATTCATTTTAGCCTGCCTTAATATGTTTCCACATTTCATGAGGATTTATGATTCTGTTTCCTTTTTTGGACACAACTTCCTTTGTGTCCATCTTTTTGGAAGATGCCTTCTGGTTGGGGTTTTTTTTGTAATTGTCCTACCCCTGTGGTTTAATTGTGTTGGCATTCTTCAGAGCTCGGCCCTGCACTGCAACTAGACATGTAAATTATTGTACAAACTGTCCTGCAGCAAACTCCCACAGAACATAATGCAAACAGTGGATTATGGACTTTCAGTGCATCCTGTAATTTTATTTTATTCAGAATGTACTCCTACACGTCTTTCTAAGATCAAAACCAGTATTAAGCTTTCCATGCAATAACCATGTCCCAAAGCACAACAAGGAGCAAAGAGCTCTCATAGTACACAAAAAAAGAACCTCTACACAATCTTTTGGGATGTGCCAATTCTTTTCCCTAATTCACTGTTAGTATACTGAATTAAAACTGATAAATTTACAAACACGACTTGGAATCAAGCCACTATGACTGGTACAAATAAAATTGTAGGACTCTTAAATAAGTGGGTGCAACATTTGGCACTGTCCCCCTCACATACAAAGAGCTGCACAGTAGAAGCTTCACTTAATTTGTGTCAAAAGGATGCCTGAAGAAAGTATCTGAATAATAGCAAGGACATAAAAGAGAAAATATTTGTACAAAACAGAAATTATTTTCTGAGGTAACAAATGCACATCTCAAATGGGAATTAAAACGAAATCACATAACTCAGAGGAACTATTGTAGAGCATGTGGGTTTGTGAGGAAGTTGCTACAGTACTTAACATAGAGAGTCTGGTAGAAGACCATCATGAAAACATACTGTATGCTTTATTACACTCTGCTTTAAGACAGCTTCATTATGTGTTTTCACACAGAATTCTTTGTACCGTTCAAGAAAGAAAATAAGATTGCTACAAATCACAGAAATTTTCTCTGCATCTTATGCCTCTAAACTTTTCTCTGCTGAGTCATGTCATCTGACTGGTCACACAAGAATACATGTCAGCTTGGAGCTTGTCATGGAGCTGATTAGAGACTTTTTTTGAAGGAGTTGAAGCTAATGTGCTTAAGCTATTGAACAAAAATGTCATATATGCTCTTCATGTGCACTTTGTTCTCCATATTAAATCATATGCATCATAGATCTTTAAGGACAAAATTACTGATGCACAGCACATGTGCTCCTTTAACCACCACAGTTCACCCTAGCAAAGTATTATCAAATATAGGAGTTCCTAAGACTATAGAAAGGAAATTATCATGCTCTATTTTCTTCTGCTATGAAGTTGTCATCTCTCAGGGATTTTTCCTCCATAATGATTTAATCTTGTTGAAAATTTTGGGTCCACATCCTATTGATGGTGCCCTCTAGTAATTGGACTAAGTCTCCAAAGTGTTTTTTCACTCTTGTAGGCCCTAAATTTTACGTGCAGCAATACTTCATAAAATGCATGACTGACTCCAGTTTTATCAGTGCTTACTACTTCCTACAAGTTTTTGTTTAAGACGTACATTTCTTTGTGTGGCTTGTTCCATGTTGACAAAGCATGTTTCTGATGGAGGCTGCTCAAGCTAACAGAGGTATCTAGAGACTCTAAACTTTTCAGCACTGTCATTTTGAATCTTTTAATTTGTTTGGTCTCTTCCCTGGAGCCTCGGTGTATTCTTAATCTGATTTAGCACCCTTAAGAGCAGCTTGCCCTCTCTGAGGAGAACAAATAAGGACTGCAGTGACAAGCCCTCTCCAGTAACACCGATATTAAAAAGCAACCACGAATGAGCAGCAGTGACATTTGAGCTGGTTTTCGCTGCACATCCCACCGAGAAAACTTTCCTTGTGCCCTCGGGATAAACAAGGACTGGGTAAACTCGGGGTCTCCCAGACTCGAGGCAGAGGCACTTACTTTCTGGAGCGTTTCCAGGGGAGGGCGGCCCGGAGGAGGGGCCGCCGCCTCACAGCCCCCGCTCGCCCGTGCGGGGCTTGGGCGCTGCTCGCGCCCCAACAGGTCCGTGTGCGGAGTGGGGCGGGCAGGGCTCGGGCGAGCCGGGCACACACACGCCCGCCTTCCCAACAACCGCGGAGCTGCCACGGGACCCTCCCGAGCCCGCCCGGGGGAGCCCGCGCCGCCCCGGTCCCTGCCCGTGCCGGCGGCCGAGGGGCCCCGCAGCCCAGCGGCACCCTGAGGGACCCGCCGCCCCGCCCCGCCCGGCGGGCGATGGAGCCGCCGGCGGCCGCCGCTCGCCAGGTACCGGGGCTGGCACCGGGGCGGGCGAGGCGGGGGCTCTGGGGGCTCAGCGAGCCCGCCGGCACCCGCCTGACCCCTCTCGGCCCGTGTCCGCGGGACGGGCGTGGGGTGTGAGGGGCAGCGCGGCCGGTTGCGGCGGCTGAGCGCGACCGGCCGCTGGAACGTCCTCGCTTCGCGGCGGAGCTGGAGGCAGCGATGGCCTCTTCGTCTCTGTTCGGTTGTCCCCGAACTCGTACGAGGGAAAAAGAGTCATAGGTACCACGAAGGGGAAAAAGTGCTTTCTGAGGAGCTTTTTCCTTGTGATGCAGGGGAAGGGCGGCTGCTGGGCACGGCTGAAATTCGGTGTCGAATGAGGACCAGGGCGTGAGCATGGTCCTGCCGTGCCGGCGCTGTCGGTGCCATAGCATGTGGCCCCAGGACTGGACCCTGCGAGAGACAAACGCCTCCCGTTCCCTCTCCCGCAGCCTCCTGCGTTGCACAGCTCTCTAGCCGGGCTCCCAGCAGACGTCCCTCCCCGTCTGCAGGCCAGGTGCACCCTCGAGTGCGCTACCGGAGCGGTTTCACCTGTCTCACAACTTCTGTTGTCCTTTCTTCTCCTTTTTGCCCATTTAAATGGGTCCCTTCCAAGTGGGGAAGGCACCAGGGTTGTGCAATGCACAGTGTTCATTTCTTGTAGCAACCGAAGAGAGGCAACTGGACTGTTCTAGTTCAGTGCAATTTCATATGTATAGTGCTATAAGTAGCAGAGGGCATTAAAATTTCAGGAGAGAATGACAGGGATGCTCCTGCTGCTGAAATCAGTAGTGAAATAAAAACGTAGCACCAGTAAGTCTAGTTAGGAAACAGCTGAGGGAGAATGTTACTTATGATATGAAGAAGATAGGAATTAGTGGTTGGTTTGTCTGTGATGAAATAAAAAATTTTGGGACACCAGGTGGATATACTTAATGGTAGATTCAGAACAAAGAAAAATACCTGTCTGTTTATATGATGCATAGTTAAAAGCTGGCATTCACTGCCCCATAACACTGCAGATGCTAAAACATTGTTTCAAAAAAGGGAAAATTGAAAGAGCAGTCCGTTAAGGGATGTGATGCACCAAGAACATATGTACTTTGGGAAATCCGGAATACACAAATTGAGAAAAGCTGGGACAGGAAAGTTATTTGCTGTCTGGCTATTTCCCATGTCCTTATGCTCCTCCCTAGGCCAGTGTTACTCTTATGTTAGTACTGCTTAAGGATTAAAGGTTCCAATTAAATATGTAGCTCTCCTCGAGGCAGACACTTTTATGCTTGTCATCTTATGCCTCTATCTACAGATGACTTAGATTTTTCAGTAATTGTTTTTTTCCAGGAGGATTAGTGACAAGCATCTGAGTTTGTACTACCTGCTATATAAGTTAAATAGGCACCTGCATCCATGAAATAGTGGTTTTACTTTCAGACTAAGTACATCACGTTTTGCTTTTGTAGGACACAGACAGGCATTTTCTGCATTAAATGCATGTTCCTCTTTTGAATTTCACAACTTCAGTTAAAATACTGTCTTTCTAATGAGTAATTTTAAAATGTTCTCTGACAGTAGAGTGGTGATCTGAGGAGAGGACCACTGCCTGCTTATGAAGAAATACTTTATGAAGACAAGAAATTTAATTTTTGAAGCCACTTGCTACAAATTGTGCTTTGAACTTTGGCTTGTACCAGATTTTCCCACAGAAACTTTCTGGGACTAGCTGATTTTATAGTGTCATTAACTATTCATAATTAACTAAACCATTGAACAGCACAGAAATATTTAAAATACTGGATAAGACCTTGGATTAGGGTATGTTCAAATGTTGGCAAGCTTTACCAGTAACTCTTGAATTTCATTTCTCTTAATCGGGGCAGTTTTTACTGACTAGTTGTGTTAGCCAAAGTATTTTCAAAAATACTTGATTCACATTTCTGCCTTTGAAATGTGACTAAAAAGCTCTTTGTTTCGCAGCCTACCTCTGAGTTTATATATATTTCTGTCCTTCCACTTATTATTTTTCAGAGAAGAATTACAGAAGATTATGGGTCAGACTTATACCAGAATTAGATGCCTAATACCTCTTTGATTTCTCACTGAAAGAAATGGGATTTAATTATCAAAATACCTCTACAAATCTGAGTCTATGAAAAGTAGGGTTTTTTTATCTTTCATGGACTATGTGTAAAATCCTTGTTCTCACCTCTTTTTCTCATGTACAATGTTTTCATTGTCTTCCTGAAATAGGTAGAAACAGATGACCAAGTAGCCCTCCTTAGTAAGCCCAGGAAAAAAGGAGGAAACAGTGATCTGGCATCAGCTGCATTTAACATTGTCAATTCAATCATAGGATCAGGCATTATAGGTAAGTCTATTCTTTGCTCTCCTGTGTTCAGCCTTGTTTATTCATGCATGACTATCCAGCTTAGACAAGAACACTGTCATCTTACTTTCTGCTGCTGTTTTGAAAGACTTTTCTCTATATTTATTTTCTTACAATGCAACAATGCAGAGGGGTCAGCTGAGACCACATCTCAGTGACAAATACCCCACGGTCTCTTGGCCATAATGATGAGAGAGGTTGGACAGGTGCTGACTGAACTTCACACCTAGGGAACGCTGTGTCCAGTGAAAATGATCTTTCTGAGGTTATTAAGCATGTTGGTCCACTTTTGGAGATTCCTCGCATTTTTTTTAATAAATCTGAATATTTATTTTGGTTGTCACAAATAATTATTTGTAAAGGTTCTTCTATAAATCTCTGCTTTTCTTTGCAGGATTGCCATATTCAATGAAGGAAGCTGGTTTTCCTCTAGGAGTACTACTTTTATTTGTGGTTGCCTACATCACAGGTACTCTAAAGGCAATTTCTGTTTTAAAGGGAAAATTAGTCCTGCAACATTTTGGCTGATCTTGAGCTTAATGATACCCTTAACAAGTATATCTATAAGAGTAAAAATTACTAATTTTTTTCTTTACCTCACTAATCCTTTGAGCAGATTAGTAAAAGTAGAGAATTACACTGTGCAACATATAAAGCTGCTTTTTGTGTGCATTTATTTTCATAAAACCTAGTTTCTTACACTAGTCAAGGTAACATTTGAAAGAATGTTTTTATTTGTGCCTCATAATGACCTGTTTTAGTCCACTATTTTTACCCCAATTAAGAGACTGATCCTGAAGTGGATTATATATCACTGTTTTTAAATGTACCATAGAATGCAAACCTTGTACTATGATTTTGAATATTTTCCTTCCAATATGAACCTGTAACTCCTGGATTTTGTGGATTGAAATATTTTGTGAGATTTCTCATCCCTGATCTTCCCAATGCCACTGTTTTCCTTTTAACAGATTTTCTTTTTTAAGGAGTGAAAGAAGCTGAGAAGTAACCAACCACAAGTTGGTTCATATTTTCTTTAACAGTACTTTATATTTTAACAGATTATTCCATTATATTACTGATCAAAGGAGGAAACCTGTCCAGTACCAACACATATCAAGAGCTGGTCAGAAAAACCTATGGTCGTGCAGGTTATATCATTCTTTCAACTCTTCAGTTTTTATATCCATTTATTGGTAAGATCACATGAAGTGTCAGTGTTTGAGTTTTATAAGTAACAAGCTTTTTCACATTGCCTCATTGTTTCACTGGTTAAATATTAAGAACCGTGTAAAGAATATACTATATACGCCTCTTTACTATTAAAAAAAATAATTAAATTTACTTCATGTGTTCTGAAGAATGACCAATGAAGAATTCAATGAATTGGAGGACCAGAATAAGAAATTTCATAGAAATGAACTGAAATGTAACAGCAGAGAAATTCACGGTCTCACATGTAAAAATGAATGACAAAAGTAGCTATGAAAAATAGCAAAAGAGATTCTGTTCTAGAATGAGTAACAAAGGACAAAGTTGATGTGCCTGAAACAAAAGGAAAATACGGCTTTAGGAGTATACAGAATTACTGTTTTTTCAGAGATGCAATATTACTGCAATTGGAAAAGCCACTAATCATCTCTTGCTTGAATATTGTGTGCTGTCATTGTTCTTCAAAAGCATTAGTTCAGTCTCACACTCAACAAGCTACTGCGAAGTAGGGCAGTCAAGACTCGTTTGAAGAGGAAATGGTAAAAGAACAAATAGGTATAATCTGGGCAGGAATTCATGAGACAAGAAGTTTGAAATTAAGTGATATCGTGAATCTGTCCCTTACAGTAGTAATGTGATTAAATCAAATCTTACATAATCTTGATATTTTCACACATGGGGCTGCAAGAGGTGGTGACTTGGGATACCAAGAGTCTGGACTCGGTGACCAGAGAGTCGCAGGTCAAAATTCCTACTTTGGGAATGAGCAGTCTGATTACAGGTAGCTGAGATTTTTAAGGGAGTCAAGTTACTGTTACTGCAGGCAACAATGTTAGACGTGTCATTATCTCCCTTTGTAAATCAACTACTTTGTAGATAATATGAAAAAGAATTATAAAGGTCTCTGTCCTTACCATGGAACTTGTACGTGCTTGAATTTATTTCTGTAAGTAGTGTTAATGACTTACAATTTCACAACAGTGGATATTTATGTATTAAGGTCAATACCTACATGTATGCTGTCTAAACATTGAATACCACGTGAGTGTATAAATATATTTCGTATATATACACACATATGCACAAATATACACACTTTTAGTGTAGAATTAGACAGTGAAATGTGAATGTAAAGTCCACACCGCTTATTAATGAGAGGGAGGACTGGAAGTCCATATCTGATATCTGAATCTATTTTCTCCTTTCTTCTGCTTTAAAGATTTTGCTAATTTTTTGCATTAGCTAGAAAGTACCTTGTGTTTCATTGCAGGGCTGATTATTAGACTAACACAGGAACTGTACTAAATAGAAACAAGAATTTGAAAATAAACTGACAAAGAATTGCTATTTGAAACAAACTGTTTTAAAAAGCCTTTTTTACCTCTTCTGAGGAAAGTTTATATGGCAAGTCAGCACAATGGCCTTGCTTATCAGGCTGGATTATTGCTTAGGTTGTACCTGAAAAAAAAAAAAAAACAACAAAAAGAAACAAGCAATCAAAAAAAAAACCAAAACCCCAAAACAAAAAAAACCAAATAAAAATAAAGGAAGTGTTAAATAATTTTTTTTAATTCTGTTTTAAACCTGAAACTTACAACTTGTTGGTGCTAGCCAGGATTCATATAAGAGGGATAGTGGCATATGATCCTGAAGTCTGCAAAATATGTGTGTTTGGTGTTTATCAAATATTTTGGATATGACTTATACTAACAAAAAAATTATTTTCTTTAAGCTATGATCAGTTACAACATAATAACAGGAGACACTTTAACCAAAGTTTTTCAGAGAATTCCTGGAGGTAAGAGGCATTTAAAAAATTCAAAATGGGGAATTATGTATTGGATAGGAGTGTAGCATAAGTATTTGGGGATTACCTCTTAGTTTGCTTCTAAATTGCTCTTAAATATAGTCCAAGTTAAGAACTTGAAGCCTATTTCTGTGAGTGGGATTTCTTGAAGGGTTTTGTTTGTTTGTTTCTTTGTGTTTTGGTTTTGTGGTTTTTTTAAAGTCTTTAAATAAGTCTTCCCTAAATAAAACCCCTAATCTTTGGTTATCAGTGGACTCAGTGTCAGGGAAAAGACCACATGCTTCAGTGAAATACTAAGCAAAGAGGAGTGAGTCTTCCACAGTTGTTTATTTACAACATCATCATTTTTTGTCATCTTTTTTAGATAATTCCTGTAATGGTCATTTGAAGTGCATTTGAAACTGCACTTCATCTAGTGAATAATTCAGGATGAGTTGCAAATAATATAATGAATTTAATGTAGTAATTGGTCATGAACTGTGTGTGTAACTTTCAGTTCTCCTGGATATTCACTGCAAAACCAGATACGGCATTTTGTGCTTTTTAACTCATGCCCCTGTTTCCCTTCCTGTGCTCTAAGTTTTCACAGCAGGATCAGTGGAGCAATTTGTGTGCATGTTTGCCATCTACTTTAGCACAAAGCCAGCTAAGTTAAAACATTCTTCACTGGGAAATTAAACTAAAAATGAACGTGTCTGCAATGAAGTGGAAATTAGTATTTGTATGAACTATTTGATTTCCACAGGAGGACTATAGTTTTCAGCATGTGAAGCCTGCAAGGTGTGGATGTAGTTTTAACTGTCACATTCTGTTGTTCTGTGAATACTTGATCAAATTGATAGGGACAGTGAATATCAGGTTTTATATGTAACATGACTTCTGTAATAGGAGGAACCCCCAGCATGGCAAATCTTTTTACCTGTCTGGTAGAATACCTGCCTGGAAAGATGTGGGAAAGCATTATATTCTCCCAAAGAGAAGAACACAGATTTTTCCATGTCAATTGCCAGTCACTTTCCAGCCATAATTATTCAGCAAGTGTTCATTCAAGCCTAGGATTTATGGTAGCCTGACTGAACCTGAGATGTGTTTTATTTTAAGTTGTCATTGGCTTGAAAAAAAACACCAGTTATACAAATAAATCCCACTGATTGCATGGAATATTATAATATTACTGTTACCTTCACATGGTAATCTATTTTGCAAGTGGAAGCCAGCTGATGGCAAGAAAGGTGTTCAAAAGAAACCTCAAATTTAAATTATTTTAGGATCGTTCTTTAAGATCTGACGTATCTTCAACAGCTCAGTAATTGAAGTCAACACATAGGGTGAAAAAATCCTCAAGAGTAAATGGCATAAAGAAGTAGTAGAATGTTTTACTTGCAGTTTCCCAACATTGACCCCGACATGATGAAAGACATTAATACTAATCTATATGTAGGAATGCCAGACTTTCTAATTTTGGTTTAATGTATCCCATAAATTATGCATTTGGCTTGAATTTGCAGAATTCTTTTGATTATGCACATGCTGTGCATGGCTTCCTAAAGGTTAGTTAATGCGTAGTTTTCAGTGTTACTTAGCTTGAGTAAAGTAGGTAAAAGCTTGATCACCAACAGTTTGTTTTTCCTGAACTTTCAAATGTAATTAATCTGTTCCTCATGTCAGTCTCTTAAGGAAATAAATTATTTTCTTTTTTCTTTAGTTGGGCTGGATAACATGCTTACTGACCGTCACTTCATCATTCTTCTTACCACCATCATCTTTACCTTACCTATATCTTTATATCAAGACATAGCAAAATTGGGAAAGGTAAACAGCGGTTTATTTTTTTGTATGCCATTAGAAAATAAGTGCCAGTCATAACTTAATGTAAATAATCAACCAATACATTATGCTGCTAAAAGAACAGCCTTTCAGCATCTTACTGACTGAAGTAATATTTTTACCTTTACAGATATCTCTTATTTCTCTGATTTTAACCATTGTCATCCTGATAATTGTGATGGTGAGAACGGTAACCTTCAGTCCACAAGTGTGAGTATTCTTACACTTGCCACAATTTTAATTTCTGATTACATAATCTGTTAGTTCACTCTTGCATATATCTGCATAATTCTGGAACATGCCTATTTTGGGACAGACAGATAATTGAAAAATCTGTATAAATAGTAATACAAAATGAACAACTAAATATGCTTTATCCTTTTTCTTCTTTTGCACATAAGCAAATATAGAAAAAGTCTTAAAAACACTACAGTTTAATTGGAAATTGTGGATGATATGACTAACAGCAGGTGTGTCCTGAATGGGCATGTGAGGTTGTCTGTCATTTGGGAATTTTTTTATTTTGTCCATTTGTCAGACGGCCTATATTTACAGCCTGAAGATAACTAGTATCTTAGGAATACTTCTTCTGTTAATATAATAATTTCATAATAACAATCAAATACAAATAATGAAAATTTAAAAAAATGAACACATTAATAAAAAATTTATTCTGTCATTTGAGAAAAGCATGCAAAACTTTTCCAGTACTCATTCTCTAAAAGTAGTGTTTATCATTAGACATTGGAGTGTTCTAGACAATTTAATACACATAAGTATACGTTGTGACAATATTTTTGTAATTATATTGCAAGAAAATGTTATGAATCTATTCTTCTTCTTTAATGGCCTTTAAGAGCTGCCTTTTTCTTCATCCTTTAAATGTGAAGATATAATAAAGATGAAAAACTATTTCTGAATGTGCTGTTTTATTTGTTGGAACAGGTTTATATGGTATGTCTTATGTGCCTGTGAGAAGTGGATGCTTCCACCAGGATTGTTTCAGCATTGTTATGCATAATTGTTCATTTGTTTTGCTGCTGTGATACGTGGGTTAATTGCAGGGTATTCAGGTTTAATGCTAGGAAGATGCCTAGAATAGCAGTTTCTAAAGTTGTCCCAGATGATGTTGTCTGTCATCCACCAAATGACGCACTCAGAACAGTGTGGGACTTCCCTCCCCACCATCTTTCTGAAGCGGCGTGTTTTTTGTACTGTGTGTTGAAGGGGTATTTGAAAGGTTAATCTCAAAATCCCCTGTCAAAAAAGGAAGAAGCTATATATAATAGTTACTGCTGACCTTGTTACTATGGTAACATTTCTTCTCGACAGTTTTGATGCATTGAAAAATATGGAATGCGTGGTTTTATTTTTTCTTACATTAGGTAATGTTGGGGTTTGGGTGATTCTTGAAGTTTAACTTTTTAATACTTTAGAGACTTCCATTTTTGCCTTTAAACTTCTTGTTTTCAAAAATGCATCTAGCAAGTTGATAAAATGTTAGTAAAAATTTTTTTTCCTTGCAAACATTTTGTTAATGTCTACGTTTTCTACTTTTACTATTTTTGCTATTTTTATTTTACAGTTAGGTATAGACATAGATGTTAATTATTAAAACTCTCTTCTATTATTTTGTTAGTCTTATGCTGGTATGCCATCTCTCATTTTTTGCTATGAGAATAAAGAACACTGTTTTATTTTAGTATGGGTCTGATCATATTACAAATGAATCAAGTGAATTAACACATTTATTGTGAACCCTTATCAAAATACAATATAATTTGGAGTTTCCAAAGAGGCTTGATTGGGCCAAGAATATTTAATCCCTACAATTCTTATATGGCTGAACTGATTATATGCCTGCCATAAGGTGATTTATTCTCGGTAATTCCATGGTTTCTCATTCCAGTTCTTATGCATTCTTCCTAAATGTATATCACATGTCTCTTACTCCATTTTATACAGGTTGCTTCTTGGCCTAACCACAGTGGAGAAGGACAGCAAACTGCTTATTCTTTTTCAAATTCTTGAAAAACATCTGTAAAAAGCTGTAACTTGTCCCACTTTGGGGATCCTTTCAATAGACTAAACAAGCACAATTCCTTTAGCGTTTCTCTTCTTGTCGTTTCCTGTGCTCCTCATCCTGTTCAATGGCTGCCCGAAGTTTTCTGCAGATAAAAGTGAGATCATGATGCCCCAACTGCCTGTGGTATTCCCTCTGAGAAGCAGAGAAGAAAGATTCATGTATCTTAAATGCAAGTGTCTTAAGATCCCTTTCAACTGTATTGTTTGGGAGTTGCCACACTTCTGTTTATGTAATTTAGTTTAATGTTTGTTTTCTTGGAAAGTAGCTTGACATTGTGGATGGGCCTTGAGTTTGCAGTCTGGTAGAAGTACCAAGTCCTTCTCTGCAGAAGTGTGAGCTTGTGAATTTGTCTTTCTTTTATTCTGTTCTCATGAAATTTGGGATTTCCCCCCAGCCCCCAACCCTGTTTTTGTGAGGCCTTTCTTTTTCCCTGCATAACTGTAGAATTTGTCATTACAGAATTGAATGCTACTTTATCAGATGGTTTCTTCATTTCCCAACATGTTTATGATTTTTCTTTTTTCATCCCATTCTCTATCATGCCTGTGTTAACTGTACATTTCATGTTTTCTGTTAAGGACTCTTCTTGCTTTTTTTTCTGTCATTCAAGTTACTGCTGAATACATTAAAAAATACTGGACTCAGGTCAGGTTCCACAGGAATCCCATGTGAATATCTTCCCATTTTGATAATTACTAAGAAGTAATCAGTTTTCACTTACCTTTAGATTTTTTTAAAATGAAGATTGCTTCCCTTTGAGAGGTACAAGAAGATTATCTGGAGGTGATAAAACTTTTTTTGCTTAAATGCAAATTTAATTGAAAAATTTATTATTTGAGGAACAAAGAATATTTTTGTCAATAATATGAAACCCTCTGCAACATGTTTAATTTTTTTCCTTTTATAACAAATATCAAACTGAGAAACTGATGTACTTTTTTTTTCAGTTTTACTTTTGATTACTATCATCCATATGATAATTTTTGCCTGAATGACATAATGAACCTGCAGATAAAATCCAGTGTTCTGGATTACTCAGAGTATACTCTCGGTATTTCAAGATGTTGGATAAAAATACATTTTGATGATCTGATCATTTTTCCACCTGCTTATAGCTGGGTATTTACCTACTGTGATCATAAACAAGAGGATAGAACTATCTCAAACTGTAAATGTACCATATGTTAATACTGCATAAAATAGTTTCAGCTTTGAAGCATGAAGTTAACATTCATTGCTGTAAAAAGAAATATTTTATGTTTATATTATAAAGGTGGATCATTTTAATTTAATTTGGTGTTCTTTTGCAAAGAATATCCTGATGTCAGTGTCTACATAGTACAAAAATCTCTAGGAAAAGCTTCAAGTGCATCTGCTGCATGTAAAGAGGATGTGAGAATTACTCAACTAGCAGCTGATCATAGGGATGAAACACCAAGTGCTAAGGAAAAAAACCATGAAAGTAGAAAGTTGATTCTTTCCTTCATATAAAAAAATCCAGTAGTAAGCAAAGTAAACTTTAATGTGTGATGAAATTAAAAAATAAACTTAAGCTCCCCTATATTTACAGAACTGCTAAGTAATTCATTAAGGAACAAAGAAGAATTCAAACACCTGTAACTAAGTGAAGCTGACATAGTAGCTTTTCCTTGTCTATGTTCTTTCACAAGATGACTTCGATTAATATAAAATCCAAGGCTGATGTGGGCTGTACTCATTTTCCTTCCCTATATTGATTGAAGGCATATTCAGCATCTATAAAGTTCTCAATATCTTTAAACCTTTAAAGCTTAAAAATAACTAAAAAGGTATTTTACCTTAGAATAGAATTAAATTGAAATTTTACAGTTAATTTCCTAAAGGTCTAAATAACTGAATTGAACTTGAATTAATCTGTGAGATGTTCCTGGATTGACTACCTATTTGTATCTAAACTTGGTGGTTTGTCCCTGATCTTCAATCCAAACCAATGGAAATCTTTCACTCATTCTAACACGTAGCTCCCCTGCCAAAAATATGACTTTGTGCATCTAAAGGAATTAACTTCTTTTTCAGTCAATGTTTCATACCCACAAAATGGATTGAGATCAGGGATGTGTGTTTTTCTTGCCTTCCTTAAAGATGTTTTGATTCTCATGCACTCTGCTGCTGTATTATATTTGGCAGTATTTCTACATAAATGACAGAAAAGATTTTTGCAGAACATGGATAGATAGGGAATATTATGCTGCAAGTGCTTTACAAGAAGTAGAAGATAGGCCTTTTTAGACTGCCAAACAAATTGGCCCAACTCTCACTCATGGTCTGAATGTGAAATTCCTTTCACCCTGCTAGGATGTCTTAACATTTACCTGGTTCATTTGTTCTTTTCAGTTCCCCCTGTTCTTATGTAGATAAACATGAATATTTTCAAAACTTTTAGAAACTCACTAACATGTTTATTATGCCATACTTTCACTTACATATGCTGAAGACTGAGTAGAGTCTTATCTTCTTAACCTTTAGGCTTTCTTCATCACTAGGCCTCACTATCTGCAGTCTGTCTTGTAGTTGTCTTAGTTTCAGCTAAAACTTTTTCCTGTCTGGGAACTCCCTTGCACTGTCTTTTTCCTGAATCTTTTATTATTTTTGTTCCAAGAATCACAGTTACATAACATCTTGGGCTTTACTTTGTGTTAAAGCTTCTACTATATATGATAGACAGTACAGCTGTCAACAAGCTCATTTAGTGTCAAAAATGTATTTCTTCTGTTACCTTTTGTTGTTTCATCTAATTCTCCTTCTCTGGCCTGAAAAAACCTTTCTGTTCCTGGAGGCATAGCCAGTGTTTTTATACACTGAGTGAGGAGCAGAGAGCTGGCTGGTTTTGTCATTCATGGATTTTTGCAGCTACTGCTGTTCTTGCATAAGCAGCAGTTAAAATCTTCCCGTAGCTACCCCTAGTAAGAATGTAGGTCAAACTGGTCAGAACAAAGTCCTTCTCAAAAAAAAAAAAAAAAAAAAAAAAAAAAAAATCTTTCTTGAACAGTGGTAGCAGGATTGAAAAAGCACGACAGGTGTGATGTTACCCTGTATTCTACACACTCTTTCAGGGTGTGTGTGCATCTGCCTACATGGACGTATATATCAATGTGTGTATGTTTACCCTGACACTTGATGTTTCCACTCGGTGCCCTTTGCCTTGTGAGTAGTTTTGTATGATTGTTCACTGTATGGCTCTTCCATAACTAATGCCTACTGTTCCCTGACAGTTTTCTCTTTCTGACTATGAAGTCTTATTTTATATAAACACTTCCATGTCACCTGCACCCTTTTCCAGGAGCTTTGCGTAAGTCTGTATGTCCTGCAGACTAAACTTGGGGATAATTTCTTACTGATGTGGTCAAACATCTGTTGACTCTCAGAAAGGAAATATCTTACTGAGTGCTTTCACGGTGTGAGATCCCTCTATTCTTGCAGGATGAAAATGTTTTTCAAAGCACATGCAGCACTATATGAGTTACTGTAGAAAATAGTACATCTGTACCAACATGCATTGTAGGACATTACAAGCTGCTGGTAGTGTTTCAATCAGGGATCTGAAATTCTTCTTCTATTCTGCAACTAGAATGGAAGGAATTTATCTTCTTAGGCTGCTAAATAAGCAGGATTTTGTTCTTTCGGATTTTTACCCCCAAATAATACTCCTAATCTGATTTGCCATTCATCCTTAAAGTAAAGCTGTATTTTGGTCTGTTGCATATTACTGGTGCATAAGCTAATGCTGTGCAGGGGGAAAACTAGCTCCTGTGATTTTTATTTTTTTAATTGGTTATGTGGCCACTTTATTGAAAATGTTTCAAATTAAATTCCTGTGTTTTCTGCATTCCCTTTTTTAAATCCCTATTTGTATGAGCTCTTAATATAGCTACAATGTTGCACAGGATGTACCACTTTAATAGAAATTAAATGTGCTTTGGACAGAAGCACTCTTTCTGTGAATTTAAAAATATTTTGGTTTATAAGGTATTAGATAATCTGATTGTTAATTATTAATATAAAAGGACCAAAGAAAACTGATAAGTTTTGCTATCAAAGGAAAATATAAACCAAATTTTCATTCTGCATATTTACTATCAAAGCTGACCTCTGGTGGTTACAGAGTGGAACAGTTGTAGTGTTAGTTTTCTATATGCTATTTTGTTTTGAAATATTATTGATATTTTTCCAATCAATTGTGAACATTTTACTGAAAAATAATACACTCAGAATTATTTCCACAGGCATTTCTAGTGATAGTGATTTGAAATCAGTGGCATAAAGTTAAGGGAGCCTATATAAGGAACTACAGCAGCTATATAGGGTCAGAAGTCCTATTTCACAAGACAAATGCCAGATAGCTCTATTTCATCCATAGTATTTATTACATCTACCTGCTAAGTCTGAGGATACTTTAGGAGGGCTGTATTCAGCTGCTTAAGACTTGAAGCAGTATGTTACAGTAGTCAGAACAATATACTGCATCTGAGCACAAAGAAAATGAACTTGTTTTTATACTTGGGTTTTGTTCACTTCAGAGTTAAGCTTAGCAACCACAGCTTAAGAGCTGAAAAGGTGGTCTAAGTCTGAACTGAATGTGTATTAGATACTGTAAATCTGGGGGGTTTTAATATAAAAAGGAAGGATTGACTATTTGAGCACTCAAGATAAGAGTTCTGAAGGAGGAAACAGCAACTTTTTTCTTTTTTTTTTTTTTTTTTTTTTTTTTTAAGAGCTGGAGGTGGAATTTAAACTTTTGAAAGCAATGAAACCAGGCACAGCATATGCCACTAGAGCTGTCAAAACCAGCTAGTTATCACCAGAGAGAGGGAGAGACAAAGCTGTCATTGTTACCTTCACAGAAGTGGCTTGAGTGCCATACTGCTTTCTAGGGCAGTAGGAAAAGAGCAGCTAAGCCTCAGGTGGCAGCAGCTTTCCCTCTAAATAAAAACAGCAATCAAAGTTAGTAGCAGCCAACTTTTTTAAGAGCAAGTTTCTCTGCACTGCTTGTTTCTTTGTCTGTGCTTTAATATCACAAATACAATGTTAAACTGGCTTGTGAATTTCATTTGAAGTTTTTAGCAAATTGTATTTCTGGAAAAGGATATTTCGTGTCTTTCCCCATTTCTTCATTTTGTTTCTTTATTTAGAGATGACGTTCATGCAGTAAATGTTTTTTAACAAAGTTTGTTGTTGGTTTTCTGTGGTCCTCCTCTAAGCATTACAGTTACCAAAACTGTGGTTCAAAACTGTGGGCATATCTTAAAGAAGGAGATATGGGGAATATTGTATTCTTGCCTGATTATAAAAGTCTCCATATACTCTTTTACACCTTCTTTTATCTGTACCCTCTTACATTTTCTTTTGTCTTTTGGGAAATAGAAGAATCTCTATACTATGAGGAATAGACTGTATAGATTACATGTGCAAATTCAAAGGAAGAAATTGCCTCTAAATAGTCAGAAGAGATTTCAGATTAACATAACCTTAGTCAGAATCAGTAACAGCCTTTGCCTTCCCTGTTGCTATCGCTTGGTATATCATAACTTGAAGAGTTTATTTACAAAACTGAAACAGGCTGACATTTTTTTACTGTGAAATCTGGTTACAGAAATACTTGAGTCAAAACAAGGGAGGTGAGAAAGGTATCTCCCCAGTTTCAAGTTCTGGATAAACACTGGGGCCTACTTCCAAGAGTTGAGGAGATCTCACTAGCAGCAGTTCTGTATTACAGCATAATATTTTAAGTAATTTTTAATAACTGACAATTGAAAAGAGGATAATCTGTTAAAACAAATGTCTCTTTTAGACCCAAATCAGAAAATGCGTGGACGTTTGCAAAATCAAATGCAGTACAAGCCATTGGGGTGATGTCATTTGGTAAGTACTTTTTTTCTGGGTTTTTTTTCAATATTCAGATCAGCTGTAAGAAATCATTTAATATTTTGGACCAAGAAATTGAATTTTTTATGGTTTGATTGTTGGGTATTTTTTTCTATGTTAGTGTTAAGCTGGTGTAGGGAAAAAAATAAAATTGACTGAGTCATCCATATGAATTTCATTTTTATGGTGTAAGACATTATCCTCATCCACTGCCCCCTGGCTATTGCCACTGTAGCAGAGACAGAGGTGTGCACGTGAATGCAGCTCATCTTAAAGCACCTGCATCAAAGGGGTTTGTCTAACTGATAAACTGAGAAGGCTGTGATTGCTCTGTGTTCCCATGGATAACCTCTAGCAGAAAAGTCCTCATTCTGAAATCTGTTCCTGCCTGCAGGATCTGGTATATTATTTCCTGTTAAAGTTGTGAAAATTTGAGGCCTCCCAATGCTTGCTGCTGCCTAAAATGGGTGCCATAGGAAGTCTGAAAGTAGAAAATGGCTCTGTGGATTAAAAAAAAAAAAAATCTCAAATCTTCTGTTGGGTTCTTAAGCGAAAGAAGAGCAGGAAGAGATGGAATGGGAAATGGCATGACATTTAAGGGTAATGTAATCAGAATCAGGATGAATATACACCTTCATCAAATCAACTAAACGAGTAAAAGTTCTAGCCATTTATCTTTGCCACTCATTGCGGGATTAATGTTTGTATTTAATAATGCATAGATTCGAACAGTGCTGTGTCTCTCTACGCATTTATGCATGAATTCATACATTTGCTTAAACTGTCATGTGTGTTTCAGCATTCATCTGCCACCATAACAGCTTCTTAATATATGGGTCTCTGGAAGAACCCACATTAAAGAACTGGTCTCAGGTCACACATGTGTCTGTCTCACTGGCTGTTGTAATCAGTGTGGTGTTCGCTGCATGTGGATATATGACTTTTACAGGATACACAGAAGGTAAACTGCTCGATCCCTCAATTTTGGTGCTTGCTATAATCCTTACATTTCTGCCTTTCTGTCTGACTTTTGCTGTAAATACCTTAGTGACCATAAAAAATACAAAAATCATAGTATGTACAAATATATAACCGATGTTGCATCGTGTTATTTAGTATAATTTTGTTGAAGTAAAAAAGGTGTGTTCAGTGGAACAAGGCATAAATTTGTTCAGTGCATTACCTTTTCAGGAATAATACACATTTCATAAGCAGGCAGATTTTCTGTTACTTAATAGTGACATTCTAGATTGTAGAAGGCTTCCAAGGTTTTTCCTTTTCTCATGAGCAGTAGCATGTAGTTGAGAACTGTACGATGGGGGTTACTGGTTGATCTGTCCTTTTTTCCTGACTCCAGTTCTTAACTCCAGCAGAGCAGGTTACTCTCCTAGATGTATTAGATGTATTACTAGACTAAGTGCAGACTAGCTGAGACATTTAAAGTATACAAAGCTCTGACTGCAGCTATCCCTTAGCATACGACTCTAGTATAAGCAGGTTCTGTATTACCTTCTGTCTCCCCATCCACACCTTTTGACTGTTTTTTTTTTTAAGTACACTTTATTGCTTCTTCAGTGCCATTGTGAGCCTAAAATTAGTAAATCATGAGACAGTATTGTAATTGGATAGAAAAAACCTGTTGGTCATCTCATTGCTGTCTTGCACTGTCTCTTGTGCCTCAGAGATCATTATTACAGATTCCTTGTGGTAAACACTAAGCAAGATGATGATTTGAATTCTTTAGTAATGCTTTTGTTGTTCAGATATAAGATTTGCTAGATAATAATCCATATGTTTATAATGGGCTTTTGGGGTCAGAATATTTGAAATTATTCACTACAGCTTACCAGCTATGATTAGATACTGCCAGGGAAATGCAATTCTCCAGAAATAACTCCCTGATCTTCTTTGTCTAATTGTTGTTCTAGGAGATATATTTTTAGAGGAGATGTATCTTTTACACACAAGCTTTCTTTCTGAATCTGTCACATAGTTAATTAAACAAACATCAGCATCTCACACAAAATCTGTGTTAAGTGGAAGATAATAGATTACTAACTCTGATATGTATATTTTAAGATATTTTTTGAAGATAAATGCTACTTCAGAGAAAAATACTGCTACTAGCAGTGTAAGCTGAAAGTTTCTCCTGGATGCAGCTTGTGACTATAACTGCAGTTTCTTGATATGTGTCAGGAGAGGGGATCAGAAAGTCTCAATTACTCCAGTAACTCCAGTAACCTGCACTTCAATTTGCAAATAGGCATATGATGTGAAGTTCAAGCTAATTATATTTTGCTATGCCTTAGGAGATATATTTGAAAACTACTGTAGAGATGACAACCTTGCTACATTTGGAAGGTTTTGTTATGGAGTTACTGTAATTCTAACCTTCCCCCTTGAATGTTTTGTGACCAGAGAGGTAAGAATTTATTACATTTTCCCTTTAACAATGTTGTTATATATTAATAATATTCTCACATTATCAATATGTATTGTAGCTGAATTCTATGGTTGATCTGTAGTAAATATCACCATATTTTATCCTGATACATGCAATGAATATGAGGGACTAGTTGTACTCTTTAGACACTGGCCATGTAATGTTGCATTACATTCATTATAGTATTACCCAACATTATATTAATAATTACTTAATAATATCAGGACTGCTTAAAATTCCAAGTTTGGCATAAATGCCACTGTTGTTACTATGTTGAGAATAGCCAAAAATAGCATATTTTTCATGCTTAATAGTTTTTCTTTTTTTAGAAGCATCTCCGTCTAGGAAATCCGTCTGTTCAATAAATAATTGTAAGTTGGTTTTATTCTGTAGTGGGCAAATGAGAAGAAAGTTAAGTATCCTCTAAATCCTGCAGGTATAACTAAGTCTTGGACTTGTTCAGCAATTTTAGTAATGCTTGTTATGAGTTATTTTTGGAAGCAGATGGAGATGTTTTCTTGAAGCAATATAAGTAAAATTTAGTCAGTTTATTCTCACACATTCTTTTAGTTTCCTAAGGTTAGAAGATTTGGAATAATCTGTTCGATAACATAAGGAGCAAACACAAGGTTAAAAATTGTGGTTCTGTTTCAGGTGATTGCCAATGTGTTTTTCCATGGGAACCTCTCAACAGTTTTCCATATTGTTGTGACAGTAGTTATCATTGCTGTGGCGACTGGTGTATCATTAGTGTATGATTGCCTTGGAATAGTTTTAGAGCTGAATGTAAGTGAACCTCTATACTCTTTTATTTAAAAAAACACTTTTTAATAAAACAGAACACTGTAAAATCCACTGTAAAAGCTCTACGGAAAATCTAACATAATTCGATGTAGTAGTCAGTAGTAATGTTAGGAAAAAAAGGAATTATTCACTGCTTCAAAATCAGGTAACTAAAGGAGAAAGGAAGTTCAAGAAGTAAAGTTCATATGATTGGGGAGGGCTTTTAGGACAGTTTTGGAGATATGGCAAATGGCAATGACTTAACAAATGTATTTAAACTGCAGTAGAAATCACTAAAATACTCATCCAACCTGTATGGTGATACTGAATCTAGCATTTCTTTCTCTAGTCTCTGCCTCTGATGAAGTTGGCAAATTACTACACTGGGACAGATCCTAGTGACTGCCTTGTGCCAAAGGGGCAAAAAAAAAAGAGGGGTGTAGAAGGAAAGAACCAATAGTAGTCAAACGAGAGTGATAGGAACTGAAATTTTTCGCTGCTTCAGACTTAACAGGGAGCAAACCTGAGTAATTTTAGAACCTGGGTTTATGACTGTTAAGGGAACTGCTTTGTTTGCCAGTAAACATTCCTGTGTCTGGTATCACCTCATAGCAGAGCTGGAGCTTAGCAGGCAGCCCACACGAGGTACTTGCTGCCTTGAACCTGTTTTAACACATTATGTAACTTTGGTTGGCTGGCTGGAACTGCTGTGTGGTCTGCTTGAGACTTAGACTACTTGTCAAAGTGGACTTAACAGATGAAGTCAGCATTTTTGCACAGAATGTACATTTAATAAAAGGAAATGTTAAATAACAAAAAAAAAAATCCAATCTGTGTCTTAACAGTTTACCTTTTTAGGTCTTCTATCTTTAAATGAAAAAGATGTGGAAATATGAAAGTTAGAAGGTGTAGAAAACTTCTTAAGGGCAGCTCTTGCTTCTGTATAGAAATGTTTTAGAACTGCCTCCTTACAGCCCTGTCCCTGCATTTACTGACAGTTTCAAATCATATACTGCATGCTTACTGATGCAACAAAATGGAAGGAGTTGTTCTTTAGGCTACATGATAAATTTGTGATATATGATACACTCATATGTGTATGATACATGTACACTGTTCTAATCCACAGTGCAGTTTCTGCTAAGAGAGCCATAATGTATGCTTTTGTAGCAGTGATTTAGCAGGTCATGCTTGCAGTAATATTATAGAACAGGTCAGAATATGCAGATAAGCTGCCCAATTACCCTCCTTTTGAAATAGTTACCTATGTAGTTTCTTCTCACTTAATCTTTTCCAAATTATAACTAGATAAAAATTAACAATATTCCTATTGGTTTGCTCAGGATGTATGTTTCCATTAAATTTTCTCATTCATAACAACTGTTGGTAGTTCCTCTCCCATTTTTTACATTAGAATTGCAGAAAATTTACCTCTGTGTGTATGTAGATATCAATAAAAGTAATTAAATGTGTGCATACAAATACACACCCATTTGGGCCAAATATAGAAATACTTCAAAAGCAAGCATTCCATCAATGCAGTATTTTTTTGCCTAAACAATTACTCAATAGTGAAGCTGATATTTAAAAATAAGGTTTTTGTTCTTCACATCTAAATATACATGCTTCTGAGGTTTTTTTCTATTGTTGTTTCCCACATGCAGGGATTTCTGAGTGCTACCCCACTTGTTTTTATCATCCCATCAGCATGTTATCTAAGGCTGTCCAAGGAGCCGTGGAACCATTCCAATAACCTCATATCCGGCCTGATTCTTGCTCTTGGTGTGCTAGTGATGGCAGTTGGGTTTGTTATGACTGTCTTGCACCCCCAGGAGTGTAGCCATGGAAAAGAACTGTTCTACTGCTTCCCCAGTAATGTTTCTGTTCACAACAGTACACTGCCACCATAGGGAGCACACCAGGCTCCAGACTAGATCAGGTACATCTCGCAGTGAGCCACACATGCCAGTTTAAAGGAGGGTGGAACAAAGAGCTTTGATATTTTGATATGCACTAAGAATTTTAAACTGTATAACTGTATTTATGTACTTGATTTTATGCTGCCATCCTTTTCCAGGTAAGACTTGAGTTTTAACTGTTGAAACACAAATTCTCAGAGGTGCCTTTCAGTAGACATTACTTGAATAACTTGCAAGCCTAAGAAAAAGGTTGCATTTCTTTAATTTAGTCTGCAGTGCTGTTTAAAAGCTATAAATTAAATGTTCTGGAATGTAAACAACTCCCATGTTTCATTGATTTAATTTCATTTTTATTAATTTTATAATCTTTCCATGTATATTTATTAGCGCACTATAGTATAGGACTTTTTGAAGTCCTGAGGAAAAGTATGTCTGGATCTCTGTATATTAAAATTCTGCTGTTAAATTGAAAGACCCTTGTTAATTCTGTCTTTGATTTTGCAATAACTGTCGTTTAGTGCTGAAAGCTTTCCTTATAGTGGCTCTTAAGTCAAGGGCCATTTTGTATTGACTGAACAGTAACTGACACAATTTAATTGTAACTGTTACAATTTGTGATCTTCTAATTAAAAGATACTGCATGAATAAATCCACAGAGGTGAATTAAAAAAGATTCTACTAGGCTGTTATTGTAAAAATTTAAAGATTGACAGAGAAAAAAATTACATGTGTAAAATTACAGTTTGATTCTTATATTTATAACCCCATTTATTATTTCTGAAACTGAAATTAAATGTTGCTGTACATCAGGCATGTGCTGCTTGAGAGAATGCTGTGAGAAGACGTTCTAAACTTGATTATCATTCTAGGCCTCTGATTCTTTTCAATATATGACTGTTCATTTTGTCATGGTTTGTCAAATTTTGGTGTTTTGTTGTGTTTTCCAAAATTTGTGTAACATCAAGGATTCATATATATATATATGTATGTGTATATTTATGCATGCATATACATATATATATATATTTATAAATAGACTCACATACGCCTATAGAATATGAGTAATTTGAAGTTGAGTAATATGAGTATCTTCAGTTCATATCAGTGCTGGGATTCTGAAAATGTCTTGTTATCAAATCAAACTGTATACTTTAATTTTTGCCTTATTGTGGTCATTATGGTTCCTCTTGCCAACTAGATGTAAAAGGCTATTTCATTTTTATGCTGCTTAGTGGGGATGGATTTTGTCTTCATTTCATATTTCAAGACAAAGCTATTTCATTCAAGACTTCTACCTAAGTAGATCTTTAAGCAAGAGTCAGTAGATGGCGATAATACTTTTAAGAATAACACACATTTTAAATGTAGTGTTTCCAAAATGAATGTTTTAAATATTAGTGAGGTTTTTTTAGGGTGGTGGGGGTTTTTTGTTTGTTTGATTTGTTTTGTTTGGGGTTTTTTTTATGTTGTAAAGCAATTAGAGAGAACTGTGTTATTCTGCTTTAATTTCCCTATATAGAGTCAGGTTTGAGGGTGATAATTTTTCTGTTGTCCACATACCTGATACAGTTGACAATATATTTTTACCAGTTGAGATCAAGCAATAGCTGATTTTGTCTTAGCTGTGGATGAGATGCACTTTTTTCTATGCCAAATGGAGTTAAACCTAAATAATATTTCATTGTGACAGCTAATGACATCTTCCTGATGAATCAGAAATCTCTCATGAGCTTTATTTTCTTTTTTTTCTGATTTTTTTTCACTGTTGGAGTGTGTGACCTTGTTTCAAGTATTAATTATAAGCTGTCTTTCCTTTAGAATGTCAGTGGAATAATTTATAACGTGTTGTAGTATTGCCTGTTCAGCTTAAACATTCTGCTGAGGCTGTGTTGATATTAAATCATGTTTGCATGTCCTTTATGAAGCATGAGTCTTTCTACACTTTTCTACTTTACAAATGCAAATTAGAAGAAAATTTGTTTCATTATTCTTTCTAATTTGTAAAGTGTAAAGTCTGAGGTAGTAATGGTCAGTTAAATGTTTTCATTGCTGATAAAGCTTCTTTTACTCTTAGAAGATTATTTTTCCAAAAATAATTGCATTCCTGTAATCATATGCTCAGTGGTTTTCATTCATGAATTTTCCAGGTGATAATAAGGCTCTCCCAGCCATAACTATATTGAAAAAGGGAAGTCAGATGTCATGGATACGATAAAGTTAACTGCTACTTGGGTAATGGCTTTATAAAAGCCATTATTCCTTTCCAGTATTGCATAGTGCAACTTACCTTTATTGAAATGACAAATAACAGCAACCTACTATATGCTTTCTTAAGGCCTAGGAGGTCCAAATACACAAAGAAGCACCTTTTTATTTAATAATAAAAATTGTGATTGCCAGTGTTTTTTTGAAACACTTAGGACTCCCCAAAATGAAATTGTAGATATTACTAAAGCAATGCAGTATTTAAGGATATAAAAGTAAAGCTGTTATAAATATGACAGTAAGTAAGTCTTGAAGATATAGAAAAAAAAGATACATAAACTTAACAGGAAACATTATGGCAAAGAGAGTATAACTGCAATAAAGAATTACGAGTGAATACTTAAATTAGGCTAAAGTGTCTTTCTGTGACTAAAAAAAATATAAGGCAAAAGCAGCACTTTACAGTCTGATAGTTTTAGCAGAGCTCATTGAGAATGAAAGAAACCTGATTACTCCCTGTGTTATACTGTTGGACGGATTTGCAGTGAAGAGTCTGCTTTAGGTTTGTAGTTATAAAGGTTTGGTTGGTAAGCTGGAGGTATGTAGCATTGCTTAATTACTGAACAAACCACAACCCTTGGCTCTTTATGTTTCAGTATAATAAAGTTTTCTTTTTCATCTCAGTAATTTTCAGATTTTTGTCTTGTTTGGTCTGGTTAACATTGCAGACTGGGGTTTGCTCTAACTCTGTAAAATCCATTGGGAACCTCTCACTGGCCTCAGCATGTGCAGGATCTCACCAAAATCATAACACTTCAAGCAGAGATGTGCTGTGCACAGAAGTGGAAGAGTCCTGGGAGCAGCAATATTCCCAGCTCCAAATGCTCTGTGGTAACAGAACATCACGGAGTCCATGCTGAGGGAGAACAGTGAAGTTCCACAAGTGCTTGCTGGCAGGATTTTCATATGAAAAGCTGTGACTCACAATTTCTCCAAATCCCTCTCTCCAGCTGAGAAGGCATTTCAGGTCACCAGATGCATAATTACCATTCTCACAGGAGCTAAGCAGACAATTTCTGACTTTCTAGAGCAGTGTGCTTCTTGTCAATCACAGACTTTTGCACATTCACAAAATACTTCCTCCTGAAAGTTTGTCAGATGACCAAACCCCGTGTATTACCTTCTACTCGCTAGAGAACTTTCCTTCCTCAAGTTTCTCTGTGGAGGGGGGAGGAAAATGGTTCAGGTTTGCTAAATGGACATAATTCTATATATTTTTCACATACAACACCTTATTATCTCATATTACACATATTATCTGGATCTGATAGGGGAAGGATATCTATTTAATAGACACACTGTTTAGTATTTGTGACTCATTGGCAAACAAAACTTATATGTAGTGTGAGGATTTGTTCAGACGGTGCTGTGAACACTGAGTAGAGGTAAGGGAGAGACATAAAAGCGGCGGACAAAACAAATGTATTGTGAGTGAAAAACATGAGATTGAACACATTCCCATAGGAGGAATGAGGGAGAAATCAAAAACCAAGCATAATGCGAAGAGTTATATTCTTATAGTAGTTCTTTTACAGGGAGATTTAATTTTAAAAGGAATTCTCACGTTTCAGCCTAGGAAATGTGTTGCAAGAGTTGTTTTTTGGATTTTTTTTTTTTTAAGTGGTGTAAATTCTAAAATGTACAAGGTTTTAATTCAGGCCAGTGAAGGAAATAAGTAGAAGCTTTCCATTTTCTGCCATTCCGTGCTATTGGAGAAGATGAGACTAAGGTACATGCTTAGTACGTGACTCAAAACTCTTCATGGAGAGAAATTAGATTATTTGGTTATCTCTCTTTCTGCTTATCTTTCTGTTTCCTCCCAGGTAAAAGCTGATTCTAGGTTCTTCATAAGACAATACCGTATGGAAAAGCTACAGTTGCTGTATAGAATTCCAAAATCACATGCAACACACATTGCAGAAAACCACAGGAAAGTCTGAATTTTCACATGCAGCTTCCTAAAAGAGACAGTGGCTGCCACTAAACACTGGAAATTCCCAATAAGATTCATTAATTTACTCTATTAATACAGAGACAGAAGTAATGAGTTGAAGACAAAAAGAAAATTAGAAACAAAGTGAAAATTACTATTAGACACTGTAGAAATAAATTACAGATGTCATTTCTGTAAAACCTGCATTTAGATGGGGTCATGCAGATTATCTTTCAGTTGGGAAGCTTGTCTGCCACAAGCAGTAAACTTGGCAGGCTCTTCAGCAGTGTCCTTTGTATTGAGGGAGGCAGAAAAGCTGACAGTGAGGACGGTGCTGTCTTGCCAAGACTGACTGCCTCAGGTTGCATGGCAGTATATTGTACCCATCTCTCATGAGTTTTGTTTCTAGAGGCAGGGGCTGTTTTATTTTTTTTCTCTGTATTCATATACTGCTTAACACAGTGGCTTCTGATAGATGACAGGGCCTCCTAGGTGCCGTAGTAACATAGGCAGTGATTATTAGAGTTTAGTCATATGCTGTTCTGGTGCTGATCCTTCCAGGGACTTCATAAACCACCATGAAGCCTTCCTGGAAAGGTGGGACAAGTGCAAGTGTACTGTTAGCCAATTATCATAGGATTATTGACATTTCTACTCTTTAATAAATCGGATGTAATTTCATTTAGGTTTTAGAAGAGTAGGCCTCAGTGGTGAAATGCAAATATATAATTAATGGCGTATCAAATTGTTGCTGGTGGGCTCTGTTGTAGTTGTCCCAGCTGTGGGAAAAACATGTGGATGCAGCAGTCTGAAACCAGCACGCTGGGAGAGAGGAAGGGGATCTAGAGCATACAGGCATGAAGCACTGTCAATTTTCTTAATTTAGGTCAGCTGCAAAAGCAGTGGGAATCAATGGCAAAACACACATTTCTTCCTTGCAGTTCCTCCTTTCAGCTCTGTGCTTCCAGCCTATTGCATTAAGTGCTTTACAGGGCACTGTAATAGGAAAAGACTACGAGAGTGAGTGAGCTGGATGAGTATTCTAACTTTGTAGGTAGAGACAAGAGTATGAGAAGCTTTAACAAACAGAATGGTGTAGCTGTGTATCCCATGGATCTACAGGTGACTGAAGGCCCATGCCATTATATTTCATGGAGAAGGTACTCAGTGTACTCAGTGAACAAGAGAAAAAATTTCATTTCTTGCACATGAAAAATACAGGTAACATTATATAGAGAGCTTGTTTTAAATAAAGAACTAATATTTTTATCTACTTTCTGGGAATATGCAATCTTGTATTGTCTAAGAATAACAACAGAAGGATATTAACAATTCTGCTTGCTGTAAACCAATTCAAGCTTCTAGATTTGATTTAGCCATCTCTGTCTGCTCTGAAGTCCACAGCCAACATTGACTGAAAGGACAGGGAAATGCAGAAATATGAAAGGAAACTTGAAACTTGACTTTCACTTTGGCAGTTTCTGCTGTTATCAAACACCAGCTGAACCAGGAAATCAACATAAGCATTCAAAATGCAAATCTTCAATAGATAGAAATACTGTTTGCTCTAATATACACATAACTCAATCTGTAAAAGTAATGAACTGTGGACTTCTTGGAGCAGAATTTGTTCTAAAATATTTTCTGTGTTCTGTTGCTTGCTACTTTGTATTATTAAGTACTGGTAATCTGTTCCCACCTTCCTTTATTAGGGTGCAGTTCTTCCTTAGATGGATGTTCTATTGTAATTTTTTTCCTTGGAAGACTGTGCAACTTGTAGGGTGCTTCCAGGAGGGTTTATATCTTGGAACTAAAGCAGGATGCAAAAAGAAAAACATCCTGAAACTTTAGTAGGGCATCAAAAGAGGAGCCTCCTAGAACTGAGGAAGGAACTTCGTTGAAAATTTGCAAATATTCCCAACTGATGGTTAATGCTTCCAAAACTAGAGCCAAGAAAAACCCTAACATTGTGATCATTGTGCTATAGTTAGATATAAGCTGGGAACTCACATCAGTGGTTTAACAATGTAAATTGCATTACAGTGGACTGTGTTTTTAAATTGTTGAGATAATGTTTTACAAGTGATTATTGCTTATGATGAGATTTACTAATCTGTGCAACAGCTTTTATCCATCCCATAATAAGTGGAATAGCGCTAGTGTAGAATTATAAAATAACATATCCCATGCATCAGGATGTCAGTAGGTGCTAGACAGAGTATAATGGGACTGGTACAAATTTATGAAGGATATCACTGTAATCCAAGAGAAAGAAATTTTTAGTGTGAGAAGATGAAGTAAACTAGATACAAACAGGCAACTGGATAAGCAGTTGTGTTAAAATGTTTATAATTTTTCCTTCTCTATATAACAATGACAAATAAAAAGTTGTCTATGTATTTTCATTGTAGTATACCTACTTTTTTTTTGTGAAAAAAAAACCAACAAACCTTTAAATTGCTGTGTTGGAAATGCAAAAATTATGTCTTAATTGGAATAATGTTTTAAAGGAATTGCAGGCACATTTCTACTTATATTATTCTAAGATCTTAACTTTTGGATTAACTCTACTACCAGTACTCTTGAAAATGAAAGTCTGTATCAACGCCCATGGGATTCCTGCAAATTATTGATGGATATTAAGAATTGATTGCATTTTTTCTTTTTAGAATCATCTTGATCCAGACCAGCAACTTAGGGGTTTTTCTCCTGTATTAAGTGTTAATTTTCCTTGAAGTATTAAGCATATTTTAATGCTGAAAAGACTCATTCATGAACACCAGCCTTCTGCATGCTCTTTTACTTGGATTTAAATTTCTGTAAGACTCCACAAGACTCTAGAGTCTCAATTATGAACATATATGGTTAACTAAAAATGCAGAAGTGGTCCTATTTGCTTCAACATGAAAATAAGAAAAAAGGTTTAAGTGTGTGTTGGAATATTGTAGGAATCAAGATTTTATTCTGACAGCAGTCTACTGTGAAATATTGATCATTACACAGACTATATCTAGACTGGCTAAAATATTTTGGGCAGTAGACAAAGTAATTTTTAGTGACTGTTCAGTAATGAGACACTCGTAAGTAAATGTTTAGCAGATCAATAGACCGGCATTTTATATCTAGGCCTTGCGAGTTGTATCTTCAGACTGACACGGAAACTATTTTTACTTTATGTTTAAAAAAAAAAAACCTTTAGTTCATTATGTGGTATTTAAATATATTTGTCAGAAGTGTGGGAAGAAAGTTTTAAGATTCAAATGTCGTCATCTAAACTGGACATTACAAAGCAATTCAAACTGGAAATTGATTATATTTAACAGAAAGCAATTAGTGGTTTTTTATATTACAAAATATTTTGATATGTGCAAGTTAAGCAAATATGTATTTAGAATCCTAGGGAGAAGGAGGAAAGAATAGAGCTCCAAATTTTTTAAGTTAGCTCTGCCAGAATCAAGGCTCCTAACATAGGACATTTTCATTCTGTCCTAGAGGAAATGTGAGGAGAAGGGAGAAAGACAAGACAAACAGATGGCACTGTATTGCTGGGAACAAGAGGTGAGCAAGAAATAATCATGATGATGAATTTGAGGATGAGGTTCTGTAGGTTTCTCTACAACTCTTTGCAGTACTGAGAATCTGCAAGAAATAAAAGATTGCAGTGATATCTCCTCTTGCTGACAAGAGTTGTGGTAAGGGTGACATATGGTATGTTAAGAGAAAACAGTGTCCAAGTTGCTTTAATTTTCAATGTACTTTAGAAACCTTTTCAGCATAAAAACATCACTGTGACAAGGTTGTCTCAACTAATGTTAACTGCAGAGCAGCCATTTTAATTTCCCAACACATCTCCTCTGTAGCTATCCATTATTACATGAATTCTGTTATTTACTCTAATATGATGATAGTGCATGACTCGTGGGATCTTTTAATAAATAGGTGACAAAATACATAATAAGTCAATACAGAGCTGATGATTTATCCGGGTGTTACCAGCAGCTGGGAAGTTCGGTTGTTGTTTTAGAAGCAGACCAGCAGATGGTGCTCGAAAACTAGTCGCAGCATAACTGAGTTGTCATGGTGAATTTTGAGTTCATTTTTTTTCTTTTTTGTTCTTTGTAGTACGACTATTACAATCATTTCTGAATTAAATGAATTTGTGAATAAGGATGGAAGAACAGAATACCCAACACTTTTTAGAAATCAGTCACTGAATTCTTACTATTTTTTTTCCTAGCAATAATTGTTTGTTTTAATTTTGTCTTTTATTGTATTAATTAGTTACAGCTCAAATGGTAACAGTTTTATCTTAAAACTGAGGTGGTTTGTCTGGTAGATTTAAGCATAATTGTAATAATATTTGAGCAGTGATGGTAGATGCAGATGATAGTTATTGGTTGTTTTTTTGAATAAAGTCTCTGCTTGAGCTGAAGTTAAGCTCCAATCATACATAACAATCTGAAGAGCCTTGGGAATTTTATACTCAGTACATTAACCATAAAACCTTCTGCAAATGAGAAAATTCAATGTTAATTAGATATTCAGAAAGTTAGTATTGGCCTGTGTTAAAATGCAGTAAGCTTAACATGCTCTGCTATCCTGCTATGTCCCAGTCTATGGCTGTGACAACCTGTTGACATGCTATATTCTGGATTCTGCAGATGGTATGCCCAGGTACTTTGAAACTTGGCAGCTTTACAGTCCCTGCTTTCTTGGATATTTCACTTGCAGACACCTTGATAAATGCCCACTTCAGTTTATGCAACAGAGTGTGAAAATGAATCTAACGTGGGAGCTCTGTAAGCCCCACCCAAGGTGGATAGTCTGTTTTTAATTAAATATATTGGCAAGTTGATGAAGAAGTTTATTTGACAGTAAAAGTTTAACATTGGCAGTAACTGCCTTGAGGTAGCTGTGGTAGAAAGGAGAGAGAGATTTGACAAAACACCAAAAAAGTGACAAATAGTGTAGAGGTGTTGGCATTTTATGAGGAAAGGATGATTTAGACTGGTCATGGGCAGGACAGGGATGTATAGAGTGCTAACTTGTATATCAGGGGCGACAGCTGTGGAAGTCACTACTAATATAAGAAGTCTGTGACAAGTAACAAAGTTTGGGCTACATAAATTCCAGGGAAATACAGGTAGTGTGCACTACAGTGGAGTTGGGGAAGTAGAAATTTTATATGTGCATACACACAAAACAAAAACCACCCACGCATTTTTTGGAAAGGAGAAAATGCACTTTATAAACAAGAAAAACTTGCCAAACAACATGAAAATAAAACAAGATATGTCTTTGTTTCTTGCTGTTAAGCCTATTGTCATAGACTTACTCTTAAAATAAACTTTTCATTAGTGTTTCAACAGATGCATCAGGGAAAAAAAGATTTATCTGTTTATTGTTAGGTTGCACATAAAAGGAGGCACCTTAATACAGGACCTTTGGAAAAGCATTTTCAAGTAATCACAGCTCTTATAGTTGATCTGAACACTCCTTAGCTGGTGCTTGGCACACCTGAGGTATCCATGAGAAACACATCTCTGTTAAGTTTTTGCTGGAACATACTGAGGTTGCTGCATTTCCAGCAGAAAAAGAATTAAATTACTAAAATATTAATTAGGAATGAATTCAAAGTTTTGTGCACATACGTACATACATACATACAATGTATGCACACAAAAGTTTGAATTGAATCCTAATGTGATTTTCTTGCATCTCAAATATATGTCTTCAGACCTCTGAAAGACAGAATGAATCAGACTCCCCAGCAAGTCCAAAGCCATGCATGTGGACCTGACTGACTTTCAGGTATGCTGTAGGCATGTAGAGAAAAAGAAAGCTATTTTTGTAACTGCCAGTGTCACAGTAATCCATTCTGGAAGTTATATATGCTGTGACGTCTTTGAACTCAAAGCTGATCAAATAGTTTTGTATTCCTCAGTTCTTACTCTGATGGCAGGTGAGGCTCCTGTATATAGAACACCTCTTTTTGCTTTCTCAAGTACAGGAATGAAGTAATTTTTTTCATGTTTTCAGTGAACAGACAGGCATTGTAATGGTGTGCTTTGATTTCGTGGACTGTATGCAATACCTGAACTTCCATGGCCAAGTTAGGGACAAGTACAAGCAAGTAATTTATCTATACATTTAGAGCCTTTGAATACAGATATTGCTCTGTACTGCACATGAAGTTAGAGCTGTAGCTCATGTGCAGCTTGAAGTCAGGGCCATTCATTAGCCAATCTAACCTAAGGCAAGATGCTATGGGCGTGTTCCAATGGAAATGGTCAGGAGCTACTGTGGAAATAATAAAAATGATGGTGACTATTAAAGTCAAGCAGTCTTTGTCACACTGCCATCCTTTCTTGAGTTTGATTTTTAGTACTTTTGTTGCTTTGTATTCTTCTTGCATGTGACATTTAGTGCACTTCACATGATGTCCATCAACCTTCTTATTCCAGTAAAGACTATGTTTAAAAGCCTTGTTTCCTGCTTTGAATTTGCAATAGTCTTCAAACAGTTCCATTCACATTCATCCTTGGCTAAGGGATGAGATCATTCTCTTAAACTGAGTGCATATATTTATTTTTTTGTTGATCTCATCCACAGCAGACTTGGTCAGTCAGAAAACCAGCATGAATATGCTGAGATGGAGGTCATGGGGATGAATGTCACAGAGTTCAGGCATGCAATAGTTGCTGACTGCTGTTTTTCTGTGAAGAATAGGAGATTGCTGTGACAGAGGCTCTGAAACCTCTGGCAACATGTAGTGGACAAAGACAGCAGTGGGCTCAGAGCAGGCCTATATAAGCCTGGTGGTTTAGCACCTGTTTTGATAACAGCTTCAACAGGAAGCTGTTTTCACCTGATGCTTGTGGGCTACCTAACATATGGTGCCCCCACACTAAACTGGCCCTTCAGGAAAATGCAATATCTCAGAACTTAGCTCTTGCAGTAGGTTATTGAGGCTTTAGAGAGAGTAGCCTGATCTCTAGATCAGAGGTCAAATGGCACAGAACTGGTTATATCCACAATATGCATTAGTTGGCCCTTTATGTCCCCCGGGTAAAATAGAATACTGCTCTGGCTCTGGGCATTGTGTGTACATGCACATGCATGTGTGTGAGAGAGCTCAAAGTATTTAGAACTATGGGAAGGATACACAGCACCCCCTGGGACTGGTAAGAGACTTATACAGAGGATATGGGAAAGAATACTGGTTGGTACAGTCAAACCATGCCAGGGTTAGATCTTTTTCCCTGTCCCTGTCTAATTCAGCAATATAGATGCTGTCTGCCTTTGTGACTGGTGAAAAGTGTGTGATAGGTGATCAACTGTCTATCTACGATATCAGGAGATGCCTCTGTACCATTTACAGTTTTCAGACAATGTCAGAACAGGCTAATAAGGAGTAATATAGACCTGTTTATGTAGTTCCTTCTTAATAAATAGGCAGGGTGAAATTAACTCCAGAATTATAGCGGTTCTGTGTTCTACCTGCAGAGGGCATTCATACTATTCAGTACATCATTCCCGTCCAGTTGACAGGGAAGGGATTATTTAACAATTATCTCAGTTAAGGGTGCATGAATCAGGAGCTTTATGATACTTGGTTTACTGAGCATACCTGCCGTCCGTGAAGACACTGAGAACCCATAGCTGCATATATATGTGAAACAGCTGAAAAATGCAGTTGTGAGAAAAGTTGTAAGAGAGGGTCAGACATTTCCCTAAGCAAAAATATTTTGAGCTTGCTGAACTGTTTTTTTTCATTTTAGGTATAAAGTGTTTTAAGTTATTCTTATTATTAATTTCTAACCCCTTGCACTTTAATAATTTTTATGCATAGTTTGTGCCTACTGCAAAACTCTTAAACTCTTCCTTAATAAAGCTATGCCACAAACCTTGCACTGAACTTGCACAGAGCAGCAAAAGTTGCAAATATGAAAATTTTGGAAAAGACATAATGAAATCAATCTAGAATGTAGAAAGATGATATTTTCTTGAAATGAAGAAGCATAAGAGGAAAAATATCATTTTATCAGGGCTATTAATCAAATATTTTTCAAAGTATTTGTTTCAGTTTTAAATTTATTGTGAAAGTGATTATTGTTGAAGAGGCAGCATGCCTCTTTGGCAGGCTCAGAAAGTATCTTCATAAAGGATCTCCCCATCCTGGAAGTGGCAAAGGCAAGGAATGTAGACTAGCTGGAAGAACAGGTCTGAGATATGGTAACCCAGGCCCATTGTATCAGACAATGGCAACTCCTGAACAAACACTGGCAGGGCAGTATTATTCTGCACAAGAGACAAGCTGAAGCACAGAACACTTAAGAACCTATTGATGAGATAGTTGTTGATCCTTGGATGGCTTTGGAAGTGAAGATAACTGTTAGAAAGTTAGCAGTCTGTAACAGTTGAAAATAGAGCTTTAAGAAACAGAGAAAGAGGAACAAGAGGAGTCTCTGCCTCTTTTTGAGACTAGGCATTCTACTTCTGGGGATTCGTTCTTATCGTAAGGTATAAGACAATATTCTAGGAAGTTTGTATTCATTATGTCAAAGTGATAAGTATATAACTGAGAATCCAGGGCACTGAGATGAGAATAAGGTGCTTGTCGGGAGGGTCATCCTTGGCAGCAGACACACCTGTGCTGCAGAACACAGTATTGCTAGAGCTGCAGCTTCCCTTCGTGCAATAATCCAGCGTGTATTCACGAAACTGAGAGTGACTGAATGCTGTATTCCAAGTTCTCAGTGCCTGACAGCTCTCCCCGTGGATGCATATATTTCTGTAGTCTCTTTATACTGTCACAAGCTGCTTGACAGACCACTTTCTCTTCTGAACTCCCATCAGCTCTCTGACAAAGCTTATTGACTATTCCTTAGAGGAACTTACATAATAAATATTTGAGTGTGCTCACTGCAGATGGTTTGCTAAGACTTGCTGCTCTCAGTCATATTTTTAATACAGGGGCCTTTCTGCTTATTCACACTTCCAGTAAAAGGGTTTATGAGCCTTAACAATTTTACATGTGACTAGGGTTACAGTGATTGCCAGGTGGAAGAAATTCAGGAGAGCTTTTCTTGCAGAATGACACAGAGATCTCTTTCTGTGGAATCCACCCATCCTTACAACGGGTTCTATAATATCAGGCTTCTGGTGCCTAGTGCATATATCTAGGTATGGGAATACAAAAAGTACTCTTAGGTCAGTTGGATCAAATTTTGCTAAAGAGATTAAATTGCAACAGTTACCTGACTTTTGTATGCCTTTGGGTAGTGAAAGGGAGGACTGGAGGAGTTCTTGGAACTTGCTGTTTGTTGTAAGTTTGGCAAGGGATTCTACCCATCTTATTTTCTCTTTCATGTATTGCAAATTAAGCACGAGTACTATTCAGGCAGGATCTGTTGAAGTAGATCCTGAAGCAAATGAGAGGTGAGATTTCTAGCAGAAATTGGAAAAGCCATTACCACCCCATGCCTTTTCCATCAGTTCCATGGTGGCAATCATAAAAAGTTAAATAAATTAGATTATAATTCCACCATTCCAAATAGGTCACATTTTTTGTCATACCTACTATGTAAATTTGAGGCATGACTTTAGAGGTTTTGAGATGACTTTTACAATTCAGTAAAATCTCTGTGTTTTTTCATTGGACAAATTAATAATCTCTGGAAAGTATATTTAGTCTTGATGAGAATTCTCACAAAAAAATGATAAGCTGTATGCAAAGCTAAAACATATAGTACAGTCATGTCCTGAGGTTTTTCTGTAAATTCCAGTGTGCTTTCTTCATACCTTGCTTTTACCAGCTACTAATTTTCTCCTTCAATAATTTAAATCTTTTCTGTTAATCTGTAACTGATGTAGACTGTTTGGAAATGAAATGCTACAGTTCTAATCAGATTGCAGTCTGCCATGGCATTTTGCAATGGGTGATACTCGTATCTGGTGCAACCTGGAGAGATCTCTGGAAAGGCCAGTTTGATGGCTAAACACAAGGAGTAAGCTCTGTTGCACAGAAGGATTTAAGAAATATTTCACTTTCTTCTCCCCAGCATCAGGTTAAAGTTCTCATGGCTTAAGCACATCACACATTTGTAGTGTTCTGTGTCACTTCTGTGCTGTACTCTTGTTTTTTACTTGGATGATATTTGATTTGCACACTAATCAGAGAAAGCTTACAGATTTTAGTCATTTTTAAAGTTACTGTGTACAGCTTAGATTCCTGTTTCTAACAGTTAGCTACATGTAGTTGCTACAGCTCTTAAGAGAAGATCCTCTTTACAGTGACCGTGATAATGAATTCTGAACACTACCCTCGCTATCTCTCCCATGTTCTATTTTGCTGAAGATTGCAAAGGGCTTCTTTTCTTATCATAAGCCCCAGATGTCTAGGATTCTTTCACAGAAGTAAGTTTCAAAATATATCTCATGATTTAATTTAGAGTTAAGAAGAGAGACTTAGTTAAAACTAGAAAAATGGACATCTGTAAGGGCAGAACTTCAATACATTACAAAACTTGCTCTGAAATCTGCCTCCTGGCTTTTTTTCTCCTTCAGCATTGTGATTCAAATCTTTCTCTAAACTTAAACTGTGGAATGTGTTCAAAAATTATATTGAAAGAGCTATCAGTTAGGGGTGATCTTTGCAATGATCAGTAATTGTTATTGGTATCCTTCCAGGCACATACATAGCACAGATGGAAACTCTGGTACAAATTCACTCAGAAGATAGGACAGCAGTTCCCAGCTGTCTGCCTTGTGCAGGTGAACAGGCACAATTTTCTGATTGAAGTCTCAGTAACAAACTGTGCTTGAGAAAACCTGCTGTATGTAGCATTAGGATATAAAGTCTTAATAAAATTAAAAGTATGCAAATTAGTATTATGTCATGTATAAAACAAGGTACATGTTGTTCACAATAATAAAATCTATTAGGAAAAAGAAAGAAAAAAATTAAAAAGCTTCCACATAAATTTAAAATAGTTTAAGATAATTCCCCCTTCCTCATTATTCCCTAAGTTATCCCTCTCTAAGTCCAGTCTTTTACCTGCTTTTGTGAAGTAATTTAAAGAGAAATGGAGACTTAAATTTCTATGACCTTTGAAAAATGAGACTTCTTAGCAACCTTGAAATCACCTATGTTTGAACCTTGAAACATCAGGTAAATTTGCACCCCTAAGAATCACAAAGGATTTTGATCTTGCCCTTGAAGTCAGTAGGTTGGAGCTCGTCAGTAGAATAGGGTAGAATAGGTTCTCTTCTTTCTAGAGAGTAATTTCTGTTAGGTTTTACTGGAGAAGCACTACACGATTCTGTGATGTGAGTCTTAGAATACAACAGATTCACTTTTGTTCTTTGCTTTCAACAGAACATACATTTAGTCTGATTTGCAAATCAGAAGTTTCATATTAACTGTATAAGATGTATTCAGGTTAACTAACAGCAGTTTAAGTCTTTATGAATTAGAATTTACTTTTTATCAGCTGAAAATTTATTTTGTAACACATATAATTTATCATAAGAAGGATTTAAAAACTGTTATTTTATTGAAAGTCATAGGAAAAAAATAATTTTATAATCAGTAATTCCAACCAGAAATTGCAGTTGTCTAGAAAACTAGGAATTTAATTGTCTCTGCCATTTCAGTTTGAAGTACATAAATTCTGATTCAAGTTCACTACCTTTCAGGTTTACATAGGAATGATCCTATTTGATGTAGCTGCATAATTTCTGTTCTTTTCATATATTAAGTCAGTAACAAATCTGATTTTCTTACTTAGACTGTTGGTCAAAGTCATCAGAGCACAGATCTTGAAGAGTACCACTATTAAACTCTTTCAGTCTTCACTAAGGATGAGATTGTAGCAAAATTCATATTGCACTTTTCTTTATCTACTCTGCATTTTTTTCATCAGTGGCACATGAAGTGGAAAAAAGGTGCCTTGGAAAAGTTAAAAAGAAGTAACAGGTATTATTATTGTTGTTGTTGTTGATATAACTATTATAATAATTATACAGTCTATCCTAATAGTTACTCTGATCTAGAGCGGGTTACAGTGACTTGTGGATTAAAGCCTCAGTAAGCAAGGTTAACCCTCTGTCCAGCCCAAGGACATTATTTTTACTTGTGCTGTGAATTTGTTTCTGCACCTTTGTTTTCTTTAACCATGTAATCTGGCCTTGCCAGACATTTTTACCTGTTGATTCTCTTCCTCTCATCTCAGTCTTCATATTTTATGCTAAAAAATGTCATGTTTCCTTTTAACCTTGATAATCACAGTCTATGATTTAAAACAATTTCCTTCTGCCCTCACAGGAGTCTATCGTCCCAGCCACTGTGCAGCTTTATCTTCCTGTTCTTTTTTCATTCACTTTAAAAGTTTCAAAAATTTTCTGCCCTTGGGCCAAGGATTTTCTCAGATGTATCTTGAATTACTTAAAACGGGTTATGCAGCAGGGTTCTGTCTGTAAAATCAAGAGACAAGAGTTAGTACACTTAAAAAATGGTTGTGTGACTCAGATCAAATTGATTTCATGTTGATCAAAGTCAACAGCTGCCTATTTCTCAAATGTCATTTCATAAGGAGTAAAATAATAAAAAAAAAGAGTACAAACCATTTAAGGTTACATTTTATTTCCCCATACTTTCTCCTGCTTCTACATCTGGGCAGCTCAACCCTGTCTTTTCCCTTTAGTTGTTTGGCCTAAATAGACTCTGATGCATTTAATTAGCATATACATGTTTATTTTTGTGAATCTTAGCCTGGAATGAAGCCCAAGAACTTGTATTTTAGTATAATGGCCTGACTTCTAAGGATGAACCCAGTCAATAAGCATTTCATACACTGCTAGGGAGAGATAAAACATCTCCTTGTCCTTGTGCCTTCACTTTCAGGCACACTGACCTCCGAGTTGTTAATGAGGCCATTCAGCATCACCACTTTACACAGAGCTTCTAAAGTCAGTACCCAAGCAAGTCATTCACCAGAGCTGTAATTTACCTCCTAACACCACCAAACTGCCTTTACCAGCTCTTTGAATGCTTAAGTGCTTGAAAGGTGTGGTGCATTACAATGTAAAAAATAAGACCGAAGGCAAAATCTTGAAATAGTAATTACAGTAAGTTCAAAGAAACCACATACATCTATAGCACTCTTTTGCCTTTATTAAAAAATGAGGTCTTTCTGTTTTTAAGTCAGACCTCCAAATATATCTAAAGAACCACAGAACATAAGAATAGCCTCTCAGTGTCAGACTGAATGTCTTATCTAGCCTGGTATCCTGTCTCAGACAATGTCCAAAAATGGATGTTGAGGGAACACTATAAATGAAGGGAAAGCATGTATACTTCCATAAATATTCCTATCATCAAGTATGTGGTTCAGGAACTTCCTGAGCCAGAGATGGTGCTTTGTATTTAAGAACTCTTGATGGATTTCTTTCCCATTAACTTGCGCAGTCTTCTCCAGGAAGAGATAGGGGAGATAAAATGGATGCTCTTTTAATTTTCTAACCTTTAGTTCTGAGAAAAACACTGGACCTATTCAAAGTCAGAAATAGCTGTAGTGCTGTTGTAGCAGCTCAGTGGCCTGTGGCTCCAGTTAGAATGACAATGGCAATTTCACATCTCGTGGCATAAATGTGTGATGCTGGAGCTGCACACTGGTCATAGAGTGGGACTGACTGATGCATTCAAAATCTTTTTGCTATATTTAGTTGGGTTCTTCTTTTCAAGGAAAAAGCTTAAAAATACCTTTAATGAGCTACTTAAAAGTTGAATCTTTGGATGTTTTAATTGTGCGGTTCTACTGCCATGAACAGAATTTTGCAGAGTCTTCTAAATCTGGTCTAATGCCCAAGTCACACTGGGTGAGCTAAGGGCATTTGTTTTGCTGATTCCATACAGAGCATTTAAAGCTCTAGTCTAGCTTTTTTTTTTTTTTTTTTTTTTTTTTTTATGTTTAATTGTAATGAAAATATTTGGACAATTTCATGCAACCTTTGTCTCTGATTAGTACACAGTACCTACCTGGAGGGAACTAATAGATGTTAATGTAGAGTAAAAAGCAACATAAACTGCTGCACGTATACATAGTAATTAGCATGTGAAGATTTTAAGCATCATTATATTTGGTTTTATGCCATAGTAAACAGAAAAAATCCAAACTAGATTGTTAAACCTTTTTTTCCTCCTGACTTTGTCAAGATAGAAATGAAATTTTCCATACTGTGCCATATTCAGTGGATATTAAGCAGTGATTTTAGCACGGCAATCTGGGAGGAAGGAAGATTGAAAGAACAGCGTATCTGATGCCAAGGAGCATGCTTCCTATGGTGTATAGACACAATCCCTCAACGAAAAAGAATGTGAAAACTAGTGCTAGAAAATGCTTCATACATTTCTTAAATAAAATTAGTCTTAGCTAAAACTTCTTTAATTACAAGCATTTCAAGATGCTGAATTGTTTGCTGCAGTTTGATAAATCAATAGCAAATAGGTATGGTTACAAGTTATGTTTTCATACAACATACACAAAGGCAAGGCAGCTTTCTCAGTCTGTGTTGCCGGCAGCACATCGTGTAGTGTGAGACTACTTTGCTGCTTAATTACCATTTTTTTGTTTACAGGGCAGAGACAGTGATATATACTGGTGGATACCTACCAGAGAATATACTTGTGCTACCTTTGAGCTATCCTGTCCTGTGTCCTGCTGCTAAGCATAGCCAAGGAGACAAATGATTTCACTTCTACATCTCCAGAAACCTGGCTCTGAAACGGAGTATTTAGCCCGAGCTGAGCTTCCCGCAGCTGCTAGTTTCAAACTGTCTTTGACAAGTCTGCACAAGCTGTGTTGACTACACACAGATGTTCACTAACGAGGTAATTCTGCAAGGAGACACTGGCAAACTGCAGAAAAAAAAGCAGAGTCAAAGCTGGGCTTTGAAATTACTTGAAATTATTTATGCAAACTCTTAACTCAGATCACTAATAATTTTCAGATGAAAACCTCAAAGAATTTCTGCAACTTATGTTTCATCTCTCCCTGATGAGGCTTATACTAGCCTTAAAGCCACATTCACCTGTAATACAAAGCCTTGGGCTCCTGTCCAATGTGTTTGAAAAGGTAGTGGGAATTATCACAGTTGGTAAACTCTGCCACGTATTCTGACTGAAACCTTCATGTATCTGTTCATGACTTTTATTCTTAGGTTTATTGGGAAAAAAAATCCAGCTTTCTAAAAGCTTAGAACACTAATAATTTCTGGATCTATGAAGCAGCATATGTGCCTACAATGTGACTTAAATAGAATTTAGTGCTGTGTTATGTTCTTGAAATTGCCAACATATGAAAGTGGAATGAGCCTTTTTTTCCAAAAAATACATTTCTCCAGGCCCTTAGAATTCACTGTATGCATATATGTGATGAAAATTATCTTTGATTTGTCTGTGCTGACTGTCTCAGTACCATCTTGTGTTTAAAATAGACATGATAAATACTTCCCTTTGAAGCTTGGTTGTGGGGCTCATTCCAGCAGAAGGTCCCTAAAGCATACCTGAATAAGCATGCTGCACACAGAACAGCTTCTCTTTCCTGTTAGCATGGCAGAGGAGGAGCATCTCTTCCCTTTCTTCTTCCCATTTATTCAGTTGTCTAATCAAAGCCCACAGTTCATAATGTACAAGTGTTTAACTCCCTCTCCATGCTTCAAAAGCAGCTTCACATGTGTCACGAGATTTCACTAAATGTATGTAGCACCTCCAAGGATGTCCAGAGAGCGTTAGCCCTGTAAACTTACCCAGGCTAGTTCTGAACGAGCTGGCTGAGTACCAAGAGATATATACTTGTGAGCATAAGGCTTCTTCTCAGTAATACATCTTGTTTTCATAGCACAGTACAACCACAGCAATATAGATTTCAGGACCTAAGATAACTCCTCTACTGATAGCTTAGCTATTGCTACATTTTCTGTATCTCTGTTTAAGAAATTCCCAAATCTCTTTTGGATTTAAGTGTATTTTTCTAATAGAAAAAGGAGATTATGTTTCTTGTACTGAGATGATATATGATACAATAACCCATAAGCTAATGTATTACTAATCAATTGAAGAGATACTATGAATATATTTTTCCAGGAGGTGATTTTCTTCAGAAGTATTTTTTACTGTTTAGAGTTTACAGACTTCAGTGCTGAGGATTTTTCCACAGCATACTTTCATAGTTATATATGTACATTAATATGTACATTCTGGAAATTTAGTGCATGGTAGCGATTTGGTGAACTTGTAGTTTCCTCTAAACCCTAGATAAGACTAACATTTAAATTCATTAATATCTATCCTTCATTGCAACTACTGTGGTTAACATGATTTGAAAGCTTTAGATGAAGTTTTTTTAAAAAGTAATTAGCACTGCAAGAGGACACTTTATGGCACATGTGATTCTATATCTTAACTCTCTCTCTACTCAGCATTTTCTGAAGCTTTCTAATATAACTCAGGTGCAAAGTTATTACACATGAATTGTGAAACTCACTAATCATTGTTTAATGCATCCCCAAAATATTGCTCAACAAACAAAATAACTTAGAAATCATGACACGTAAGTGGTAAAACATTCACTTTGATGATCCAAAGGCAAAAATAAAATATTAGCAGAGTGAAAACATGATGGTAGTAATGGGAATGCATCATGGTATCATCATGCTAGTCTTAAATATGACCTAAAAGGACAATGTATCTCTAAGAAAGTAAACACCTGTAGTACACACATCAGGAGCAAAAAATATTTGGACAGTTTTATGTGTAGTAGTGACTATTGGGAAACCCTATATGAAAGGCAAAAATTACTTAGTCCTGTATCTGACAGTATATGGGGTACCTTTTTGTAGACTTATTTGTACTTCAACTATCAGGCCAAAGCGTTAAACAGACAACTCCATTACTTACAATTTAGAACAACATGATCCATCTACTTCTCAGTGTGAAGCCTGTCTTTGTGTAGATGGCCAGCATAGATATGAGCTGTGTATAAATTATTTAAAAGTAACATTAAACATGAGGACTAAATAGCACTGTCTTAGTAACAGTATTTAGATTAGCGGAATCTGTGGGAGTCTGTGGTACTTTAATTGCTGTAATTGGACTCCGTTGCAAAGCATTGTATACCTGTACAAACCTACCTGTAGGGTAATTTTAATATTAGTTGGGGTCACATAGATAGGACAGTTCTAACCTGACATATTTTCTACTTTTTCCTTTTGTAGGAGGAGAGAAATAATTCTTTTTATATACAAATAGTAGCGATATAAATTAGTGCTATCCCATTTGTGTTGCTAACTAGATGTGATTTCAGCAAATTGTGTAATCTCCAGGCACTGAGGTTATTTAACATTAGAAATAGAAATAATATTTTTAACTTCTCTTTGATGGTAACATTTTACTATATAGAAATGTTCCCCCAGTTCTTTAGAGGAAGGTGTTAGCAAAATGCTTACTATTCCTCTTGTGTATTTACAGATGAGATCATAGAATCATCGAAGTATTTAGGTTGGAAAAGACTTCAAAGACCACCAAGCCCAACCATTAACCTGAAACTGCCAAATCCACCACTAAACCATGTCCTCAAGTGCCACATCTACACGTCTTAAATACCTTCAGGGAAGGTGACTCCACATCACTTCCTTGGGCAGCCTGTTCCAATGCCTGACTCTTTCTGTGACACAATTTTCCCCAGTATCCAACCTGAACCTCCCTTGATGAAGTTTGAGGCCATTTCCTCTTGTCCTGTCACTTATTACCTGGGAGAAGAAGCCGACCCCCACCCGGCTGTAACCTGAGGCAGCTGTAGAGAGCAGTAAGGTCCCCCTGAGCCTCCTTTTCTCCAGTGTAAACACCCCCAGTTCCTTCAGCTGCTGCTCATAAGACTTGTCCTCCAGACCCTTCCCCAGCTCTGTTGCCATTCTCTGGACACACTCCAGCACCTCAGTGTCCTTCTTGTAGTGAGGGACCCAGAACTGAACACAAGATTCGAGATGCAGCCTCACCAGTGCTGAGTACAGGGGGACAGTGTTCTTCAATTAAGTGCACGGTTTAAATGGGCACAAAAACCTGTCCTTGTGCCTACAGCACTACTTTCAGTAGCTATGTACATGTGTGTGCATGCTTCCCAAAACCTAACCCACATTCTGGAATGCAAACATAGAAAAATGCAACTGTTGAACAGGATGTGATGTAAGCTGATTGCCTGCTCTTGTAGAAAAAAAATTACATATGGATTTAGTTTTCATTTAAACAAAAGAAGAATCATATAATAATTCCTTGTTTTATCTTTATACCACAAGGGTAAAACCCTGATTTTTATCATGTCTGTTATACTGGCAGAATAAAACCACTCAGCTTTCTAATATATTTGAATTATGCATCAAAAAATTAATTTAACAAAAAAATACCTTTCCATTCCATATTCTATTTCACACCTACTTTGCACAATATTATTTAAAACAATGACTTTGTGATACAGTATGATTTCCAGTGTACTTTAGGAGTACATTCTGGTTACATCTTTAAATCAGAAGATGCCACTAATAACCTGTTATATATTAAGAAATTTAAAAAGATTTTTGTAAGCAGACCTTTACAATAGTGAAAAATATTGCAAAGCTCCTGTCCTGTGGTCTGTTTAGCACTTCAAGTAGCTTTCACCACATGCGATAATGGGCATACCTGTTTGAAAATCATACGTCTATTACTTTTCTACAGCATCTTTCATTCAAAAATATTTGTATTCAGATTTCTGGCAACCTCTTGAACAGAGGAGAGCAACCACCAGCACTAAAGCATTCTAGGACAACTCCGGACTGTTATGAAAAATGCCATGGGATATTGATGCTTTTTCAGAACAGGCAGGGCTTTGTTTTTAGTATGTTAACTTATATGAAAATCCGGTAGTCGGTAAACTGCCTGGAACTTCATGTCTCTACCAAAGATAGAAGTTCTCCTTCAAATAGAGTTGCAATTAACATTTCATATTACATGCATAACTTGAAGGTTATGCTAACAGTAATCAGAAGTATTAATCTGCAAACATTTATATTAAATATACAGTGGCACCAAATACACTCACAGAGTGCAGCGGGTGGTGACTTTCACATGGATTAATGCCTACAGATAAAAGATTGTTTCACCTTAACCCATCAACAAAAAATGACATTATTGCAATGATGCAATTAATAACCTGCCACTTCAATAATTGTTAATGATATCTTCACAAATCATCTTGGAAAATCTAGAGAATTTTAAATGTTTTGTTATGTTCTTTTTCTTTGACTATTCAATAGGAGAGACAATGATTTTGTATGTTAATATTCCACTTCGTATTCTCTAATGCAGCCCTCTTTTTATTGTGTATGAGAGTTATGTTTGTTTTATATGAACAATGTCCTGAGGTCAGGACTAAGTTGGAAACTTTATGAAAACAGCAAAATTAAAAAAAGAACATTTGTCTCCATCAACAACTTTTGAAACTCGAACACATAACTCATTTTCTATTGATAAAGAAAAAAAATACTATAGGAGTTCAGAATCTGTTTCTAAAAACTAAGAGAAATGGTATCTCCAGTATCTCATAAACCCAACTATTTTAAGTCTAGTTACCATAAAACTGTCACTTCAGAACATAGCCTGCAGGCACTCAAGTTTAGAGCCTACAATGTTGCTAGTGATCCATATTTCAGATGTGTTTAGTTAACAACCAAGATAAGAGTAAGAGATGTGGTAATGTAAGAAAATAAACATAACCTCTCCCCTCTTAAAGTGAGATTGGCATTATTCAGTGAACTGCTTTTGTAGATAATCCCTCAGGTTGTACTGGAAATTTTCACCGCTAGTAATTTATTTTTAGGTTATTCCTCTGATGTCACTTTTCTGCCTGGCATTGCTGAGTTTCTATTATTAGCCCATGTGAGCTATTCAATGGATTGCAATCTTTGTGGCATTAGTACTTGCCAAAACAATTAGACTATAGGATATATTGCTTTTCAAATGAGGTTGCAAAGGGATTGCTACAACCATTCCTTATCTGCTGGTGGTGCAGCAATGTTTATTAGAAGTGATGACAACATGACACCAATGTATGTCATTATTCTAACTAATACACAATCCCTATGAGGGTCTTTTCAGTTGAAACAGCACAATAGTGTTGAATCTTATCACACTTTGCAACCTAAGAGTTTCATTACCATCTAGAAGCTCCTGTCACGTAATGGTTTTGCCCGGAAAATAGCTGGTTAGAAACATGAAGTTCTTTTGTACTTAAACTGAGGCTACAAACTGAATGCAGAAAGTTACTGTATCCTGACTACAGAAACAGTCAACATACAAAAGAATTTGTCAATCTTCATCCTAACCTAGGAAGGGGCCAAACAATCTGAGGACCATGAGAAAAGAAAGTGGACTGACAAAAGAGAAAACGGATCAAAACCTTACATAAGGTCTTCAATGAGATTGTTCCTGAGATTCTTAATTGATCAATTCATTGAACACTGTCTTTCTGAAAACTGGACCGTGAAAAACCCATCTGACTCACCAGTGATTAATTTTTTGGTTTAAGAAACATACACAGATTAATGGGGCGTGCCTGATAATGGCATGTGGTTATTCAGGGTGTGAACAACTTCTAGGGTTTGTCAAAACAGGTGACTTCAGGTTTAGTCTCCATTGAAGAAGCAAAAAATAAAAGCAGAAGAAAATCTTTTTTGAAGAAGCACAGTACAAATCAGAAGGGCATACAGGGAAAAGCAAAATCCTATTAAAGTGCAATATCTATACTGTGCTTTATACAGTACAATAGTAGATATTATTAATATAACATCAAATATTATGAATGTTAAAATCAATTGGTCAATTATATTAATTTTTTTCTAGATATGTAATCTTAGAAATGGTCAGGAAAAGGACATTTATACTAGAATGCAACCTTCTATTTCTTCCCTATGGAGAAAAAACCAAAGGTATAAATGCTTTGTCGTTGACTATTTTTCAACTTCTGTTAAGCACTGGCCAAAATATCACCTGCATAAAGAATTGTATTTACGGTGCAACATCATCTGGTCCCACTGCACAGCAGGAAAGGCAGCCTGTGCTGAGACAGGTAAGCAGCACGTTACAGCCAGTTCTGCTCACTAGATATTGCATAAAAAAGCCAAGGTGCCGTCACGCTCAACGAGCAAAGTGAAGATCAGGCTGAAACCGCTCCTGACACCGGTAGCTCATCACCCGTGACACGGGCAGGTCGCGGCTCAGCCGAATCCCGGGCGCGCTCGTCAGCGGCACAGGGCGGCACAGTCCGGGTGGCCGGGCAGGACAGTCCCCACCGCGGACTCCGCACTCAGCTGTCCCCACCTGGGAGGATTTCGCCCTGCGCCCTGGTGGCTGGAATGGGGAAGAGCTGAGCCCGAGGCGGCCGCCGGGACGCTTCGCTCGAGGAGAGGAATTTTCCAGCCGAGAGGAGCGGCCCTGCCCCCGCTGACAGCCCGCGGCCGGGGCTGAGCGGAGTCCCCGCTCCGGCCGCCCCCGGAGGGACAGCCGGGTGTGCGGGGGCGGGAGGGAGGCGCTGGGACGGGAACAGGGAGTCCCTGTATCTTCGCGCGTGCCGGAGCGGGGAAGGTTCCGCGTTTCAAATTTCTCGCCGCGAAGTTTTTTTTTTGTGCGTGTGTTTTTTTTTTTTTTTTTGGTGTGTGTGTGTGTGTTTTTTCCCCTCCGCCCAAGGTGTGGTTCCGTGAGCGGCAGGAGCCTGGCAGAACCCTGAGAGCGGCCGCTGCCCCGGGAAGGCCCCCGTGTCCGCGCTGTAAACAGCGGGCAATGCCCGCGCTTGAGGGCGAGGCGGCGCCGGGGGCAGCGCGGCGGGGCCGCCCTCCCCACCCCGCCCCGAGCAGGTGAGGCGGGGAGCCGGGGCGCCGTGCGGGCGGGTCCCCGGGTTGCGCCCGCCCTGCGCTCCCTCGGCCGCTGGCATGGACGCCCGCGCTCGGCCGGCAGCTGCCCTGCCGCCCTCCGGGTAAGCGCAGCTCACGGCTCGGGCGGGAGTCCCGGCCGCCTCGGCAACATAGGGGGAGCGGGTGGGGAATCGCGGCCGTGCGCGGGGCTGGGTGAGGTGAGGGGGCAGCTCGGGTCGTGGAGGCCGGTGCCGTGCCGCCCGCCTGTCGGTGCGCGTTTGGGAAGCAGCCAGGGGCGAGAGGCAGCTCCCCAGAGCCGGGGGCGGGCGGGCTGTGCCCCTGCTCGGGGCTCCCGCGGCGGGGGCGAGGCGCGTTCGCAGCAGGGGCAGATGGAGCGGCGCGACCGTTAAACGGCCGCGGGAGCGCGCGGAGCGCCGTGTCCGCAGCCTCGACGGCATCGCGGGCGGTTCTCCGGGCCGAGCGCGGCTGCCCCCCCGGCCGGGCTGCGGGATCACCCCGCCGGGCCGCCGGCGCCCTCCTCGGCGGTGCCCAGCAGAGCAGCGGCGAGCGAGGAACGAGCATCGCCGTCGCGGTCCTGTGCCAGGCTGCAGCGCTGCCAGCGCGGGACCCGCCGGGTGCGCGGCACTACCGGGGAAATCTCTCCTCGGGGAGATCTCTGCAGGTCAACACGTGCCGGTCGGAGCATCCTTAGGTGTGCGGAGTCAGTTTCCAGCTCTCCGGGTGAGAGTGGCGGCGGTGTGGGAGCGCTGGGCTCTCCTCTGTGCTCTGGTAACTGCCCACGCTGGGGGCCAAGGAAAAGAAATAAGCGGCATCTGTTTGGAGTAGTAAAAGGTCTGGTTTGTTTCTTTCTAAATGTTAGGCCTCTCAAAACATTTGCTTATAATATGTCAGAAAATGTAACTTTAAAGAATATATATTTTTAAATCTTAAGTAAAACTACCCCAGTTATAGATCAGGAGGAGGGTAATTTCTCCTTAAGTAGTCAGATACGTTTGAAGAAAATTAGTTTACTCAATAACTTCAGTAGGAACTTGAGTGAATCAAACTACTGGCAAGACTGCTGGAGTTATCTGTAAATAGAAGAGACAAAATACATTGTGAGTGTATTTTTTAAAAATGAAGCTTATGTACTGTATGCAAAAATGGATTACTTGGTTTTCTGACCAAGTGTCTATAGGCTAAACAGATGCAAATGATGGCAATTTACTGTAGTATTTGCAGCAGCAATCAAATCAGTTTGATGTCATGGCTGTAGTGAATATGGAAGATTCAAAAAGGTATGAGTATTTATTCACTTTAGGCCTTGTCACCATTCCACAGTTATATGTAGCCATTGAGAAATGAACTTTATATTGTTAAACAATGTAGAAGGTATAATTACATAATAGATAATCACTGCATTTTTAAGACTCTGGGTATGTAAGTACAGTTGGAAGGACTGAGTGTAAGATAATAGGGCTTGATTCCAGATTAGGAAGGGCCTGAAACAGTATGTCTTGAAGGTCCTCAGTTTTACGTGTGGGTAGGAACATGAAAACAAAAAGACACAGTTAAATATTTAGCTGTTCTGACAGTTTCACTAGGCCTGTTGCCTGCCATAATGCTGTTGGGTATAGTGAATTTTGGCTGCTGCTTGACATCTGAGTCAGGAAAAGTAGTCTGTTCCCTTTACGTGACTTCAAGCATCTGTCAGCATCCACATCTCAGTTGTGAGAAACATGTAGCTAACAGCAGTGCCTGCAGGTGTATTTTCAGGCCTTTTAGCAACTCTTCCCATATAATTTGGTACTTAGGAAATCAAGTTACCGTGCCTTTCTTATTACAAGAGTTCTTTATTGGTGGTCTTAATTATTTCCTGGAGATGGTCTCATTTGCTGATCAAAACGCTGGATTTGAGGAAAAAAATGTGGTTATACCAAAAATGGCAACTCCCAGTTTTACTGAAAATGGTCCACAGATACATTTTTGAATAGTAAGCCGTTACTGTGGTTCTCCGCCTGAGATGATAGGAAAACTTATGCAATCTGGGAAGAATTTTCGTTGAAATAGCAATTTTCTTTAAATGTATTACCAAATGATGTGCTATACTGCATTATACACCTTCCTAACTTGTCTAGCCAGGTTGAAAGTGTTGTTAATCTGCAGCTGAAAACTGTTTACCAGTCAATCTGTTCTTAAATCACTATTTAAAGTTCTGTGGAGTAATTACTGCTAACTCTTCACAGCTTAGAAAATTTATTTATGCTCACTACTAAGAAGGCTAGAGGCCTTCAAAGTGTTTGTTAGTTTTCAAGCATTGATGTTTGTTTAGGCTTGGAACTCCTATATGATTTAATCACTGGTGGCTCTTCAGTATAGAACTTTTATCAGATCTATGGTAACAAGCTTTGGGAAAGGATCCTGTCATATCTTGGAAGACTTTTTTTTTTTTTGAACAGGATTATGCTATCCTATTGAAAAATTGTTTATTAAAACTGCTTCTGGATAAAAATATTTGTCTGAATTTTGTGAAAAAACATGACCTTGTTATTCTCACTGTACATTCATGGGAAACAGGAAAAAAATTTTTAAAAACAGCTTCTGCTAGATTTTTTTCTTTAATATGGTGAATAGAAAGTGTGCTTAGCAACTGGCTGGAATTTTTTGGAATATGATGAATAGGAGGTGTGCCTAGTAACTGGCTGGACATGACACATAGTTTCTTCTTTTAGCAGAGGAAACTTGGCTGGACCTACTTTTAAGGCATTTTTATAGCTCATCTATCTTACCCTGAGTAGCACTCATGACAGTGTGCTCCTGCCAGGCCAGTTGACACAGTCTGCTGCTGTTCATTACAGAGTTGAATAGGCTTTATATATTGTCTTTGTTATGGGATGATAGGAAAATGTGTGATTTAATACTTGCAAATAAAAAAAGTGGCTGTAGTTGGTATCCCACCTTTAGAACACGATTTTCCTGCTGTTGCTGGATATTCTGTACCCTGGAGTAAATAAATTTTTATATTACAAGTAGATGTCAGTAGTTGACATAGGATTTTACCATGAAGAACTGTTTTATAGCTTAATAAGCCATTAGAATATTGGAACAAATATGGATTTAGGTAAACAGAAGATTGATATCCTTTGAAATATTAGAATGCACGTTGAATCCATGTTTAATTCAATTGTAATCAGTTTCTGAGAATTTCACATTATTTCATTTGTTTCCTTAAGTTATATTTAAAGCTATATTCTCACTTACAAAATAACAGCTTCAGACCTGCTTTAGCCAAGCAAATCCCTTTTATTTTGTCATTTTCATTGTGTGACTAAGGAACACATGCTTAGGAGATAGAGCTGCTCTCCAGGGGCTGAATACAGACATGGTTATATGGGGGAGGGGGCAGAGCCAAAGAGTTTTGGTTTGCTTACTGCCAGAAACACTCCTCGCGTGTGTCTTCAGGCTCTCATTCATTGTTGTGTGGCCTAGTGAATATATTTGAAGAAATTAATAAGGAGAACAGGAGAGAAGTCTTATTCCCATGGTTCCCAGGTCTGTCTCAGGAAGTGAGAGATTTTTTCAGGAAGAACAAGAAATTTACCTTTTCTCTCACATGTAGACTGTTGAGTTTTTATCAAATAATTTCAATCAGATTATGGATCTCTGGAGACATCACCTGTGGTGCAGTGTTGGCAAGTGTCTGGCATCAGGTTTGGAATACTGATTTGAGCTCTCTTCCTCTTTTCCTTGTGTTTTGGTTGAGTCAGTTCACAACATAGTCACAGGTTTAACGTGGCCAGTCTTCGCGAACGAAGATTTGGGAAAGGTCTTTTTACCTTTCAAGCCTGTGCAATGGATTTTTTAGGTGAGACACAGCCTGCGC
>JAWWLV010000183.1:18596725-18608397 GCA_035041135.1 Platyrinchus mystaceus | reverse complement strand
GCCTTAGGGGCTGACGAGCTCCATCTACCCGGGGGATTATCCCTGAAGCAGGACCGGGAATCGAACCTGCGACCACGACGATGAGAGCGCCGCATCTTAACCACTAGACCACCAGGGGTCCCCAGCCACAGGTTTATTCAAGTAAAAATGGAAGTCCTCCCTGTTGTGGAGTGTGGAGAGAGACAGAAAGTGTAGCAATAGCTTCAAACCAAGCGTTCTATGGCCAAGTCACAGCAGCAGACTGGGGTTGGGAGGGGTGGGGTGTGTCTGAATGTGCTCAGTTTAGTGAAATTTTAGTCAGGGCTGAAACTACATTTTTCTCTTGCAATGAATTAGCTGTTGCTATTGCTCTGTATGCTGCGTTGTTGTATAAATGTTTATCAATAAAAGCAAGACCTTTTGTACTTGTGCTACTAAACGGTAGTGCTATCTAGGACAGAGGTTCGGCTGTTGTGGGTTTAACAAGTAGTTCCATCTCAGATGAGCTTCATCTCCTAGACTGAGGTCTTCAAGATAATAGTGCGTTCTTCTTACCCCCATGACCCTGATGAAGAGCAACTAATGGAGAAATAACAAAATGGAAAGAATTCTGAGAATTTGTGGCCACAGAGATTGCTGGATGTTTGAAGCAGGGAGTTAGCCCATCAGGAGCTACTTGAATGCTAACCATTCCAGGGGCCAATTTACCAGCTGAGTTCCAAGTGTACACATAACACTTCTTGAGGTGATTATGTTGCTCTTTTTAATATATCTACCTTAACAAAGGCAACATCAAATGGTTGCATGACACTGGTGCCATTAACTGAATGTTGTGTTTAAAGGCTGGTTTGATTACTCGAACTTTGTCAAGTCTGAAGTCATAGCTGGGTGCCTATGGAGTAGTTAGTGGTAATATTCACTGTTGGAGTGTGTTGCTGTGGGAATGAGATCAAGAAAACATTAGAGGGTTGAGGAATGTGGATACTAGGGTGAAAAAATGTGTGGGAGCGTAATACCCAAATAGAGAAATCAGCAGAGTTATTTCAAAACTTTGTCCAAGTGTGATGGTATCCTGTGAAAAAGAAAAGCAAGAGCTAGATCATGAGGTATAAAAGCATTTGAGGGGAAAAAGTGCTTGAGTCTGGAAGGTGGGTTTTGGTGTCATTTTAGCGTAGCTTCTTTTCTTTCTATTGTTACTGGATTTTTATTTTTTTTTTTTAGTTTTGTTTTGTGTACTTTAAATGAGGTCACAGTGTTTATGTAAACCTGAAGATCACTTTTTGAGTAGGCACATCTGTGTTGGGTGGAATAAGAAAGGAGTTCATTGCAGGGGACCAAAAGTTTAGGTTCCAGAGGAAACTGAAGGTCTTCACAGGACTCTTGCCATCTGACAGGTAAAACAATTCACTCCGAATATTTTAAAGTCTCAAATAAGTGTTTTCTCCTGTAATCTGGCAACATATAAATAGGTCTTCCTTTGTGAAGTCCAGTACTGCTTCTGACTATCTTGACTGTCGTTTGGAAAAAAAAATTCTAAGCATGCAAGTTTTTCTAGCTTGACTGCTGTTGTTTCGAGCTGCAACTGTTGTAGTTTTATGTGTTCTGGAGAGCAGCAGATGCCAGATTATCCAGCCAGCCCTTGGAGTTGTAGCAAGGTTAACATGCTCAACTAAATATTTATTCTTTTTTTCAAAAATTAACAAGTCAGTATGACGAGTTGCTCTGTTAATGTAGTGGATATAAGGAATGCCAGGTATTCTCTTTTATGGATGCTTGCAAGTTAAAACAGATCTGATTGTGCACTTTCTTTTCTTTTCACCTGGCTCTCACTTGCTTCCCCAACAGCTGACCTGCTACTCTGACTTAAGTTCACATAGCTGCCTGCTGTTTGAGAAAGAGTTGCTCTTCACTGTGGGTATTTGCTGTCACTGTGTACTGCTCTAAAACTCAGAGTTGACGTTGGGGCATTAGAGGATGACAAGAAGCCAAGATGTTGGCTCCTAGATTCCTGTAGAGTTCTGTGGCGGTGCCCAATGTTAGCACAATGAAGAGGAAACTCTTACTGTGCAGTATAGGACAATGGAGAGTTCAAGGGGGAAAACCACTCCTGCTGTTCTGAGCTGTAACAACCAATTAAAAACATGACGACACTTCACCTGAATTCTCTCCTGATGTAAGGACGCACAATTAAAAATGCAACTCTTCATGAAAGTAGACTTGAATATTTACTAACTGGAGTTCCAGTAGATGTGTTCTGACTTAAAATCTCCATGGTGATAGACTAATGGATAAAAGCACTTTTTTTTCATGGTTTAAGAAATGCTTTTTTCTGCAGAAGTGGAATGCCATGGGAATCCTTACAGAATTCAGAGTTCCTGGATTTGATTTTTATTTTCTAGGAGGCTGTCCAGCTCAGAAGGGGCATGTACGTTTGTTTATACCTTTTGGTTGTTTTAAATGATTGAAGTGCTATAGGTGGTTAAAGGATGGATCCCTAATCTATCTTTGAAATGTCTCCCTTGGGAGTTTGCATTAATGTCAACTTGGCTGCAAGACTAGGGTTGTCAGGATTGCTATTTTCAGTTAAAGAAAATAGAGTATGTGAGTATTTTTAGCTAGGCATAAGCTTTCTCCTGTGAGAAAGCATTGGTTTTGTTGGGAGCTTTAGTTCTACAGAGGTTTCTCATTGAAGAAAAAGCTTCCAAGCTGTGCTTTCTTAGCCGTGTTTTAAAAATACTTTCTGCATATTTCTTTCATTTTCATTTCTGTTCTGGAAACAGAGCTACTTTGTTTGGAAACTATAGATCAATCTTATTAAATAACATAAACCTTTCATCCTCCCCAAACAATGCAAACAGTCGCTCTATGTTAAACAAGAAATGTAGTGAGCTTGAATTTTTCTCACAGAGAAAGAAACAACGCCCCCCTCCAAAAAACAAAACACCATCCTATCTCAAAGGAACAGCACTAGAAATGTAGGTATTTTTCTTTAAAATTAAATCCGTTTTCTGTTTAATATTCCTGAATTATTCATGTATTGATTTAACAGTCTTGTTTTTTTCATGGGCCTTGGTTTCCTGTTGAGAATTAATTTTCCCTTTTGATATTGTACCTGACTTTCATGTCAGATCTTCAGATGGATTTTCTTCCAAAGACTGATGCTCCATACATGGGGTTTAGCAGGTAACGTTTAAATGTTTTGCTATGGGAAGAGCATAAGCATCTTCATCTGTCCCTTTAATACAGGCTTACTATTGATGAAGTTATCTGGAGGAACTGTTTCTTCTATTCTTTTCACAAAATGGATTGTATTTTTTTATGTTTTATTCAGTGGTTTTTTTGTTTGCTTCTTTGGTTTGTTTTTTGTCTGTGTCTCCTTCATGCCCTCCAGTTTGATGTGCTGGAAGCTTTGTTGAATAAAGTGAATTAAGTACCAATGTTCAAGGATGTGGGACCATCAGTAGAGTAGCAACAGAAACTTTGTGTTACTATTGCTGTGAAACTTTTTATACAGAGGTATCAAGGTAATTTGAAGGATATTAGGGAAGAATATGGTGTGCCAAGTTTGGGTTGTGTTTTTTGTTTTGTTTGGGTTTGTTTTTTATTCACTTATTTACCAGTCATTTGTTTATCATTGTATTGCTCTTGAGTTTTGTAAAATCCAGATCAGTTTTTCTATATTATCAAACTAGACTGACAAAAGAACTGAACGTAATATTGAAGGTAGAAGGTACTACTACTGAGATAGCTGTTGTTTAACTGTTGTTGTGACAGCAATGTTCAAAGCTCTTTCTTCTTGGGAAGAACAATATTTTGGCTCTGTATCTAGTAAAAAAAAAAAAAAGAGGAACCAAGATGTCTGTTAATAACAAAGTTGAGAAAACAAATGTTTGCAACTTGTCATGCTGGGTTGTAACCCCTTGAAGCAAAGATGAAGTACATCTTTATTTACTAGTAGCTGTGCATTTAAACATTTGTCCTTTTCATTAAAAATTTATGTTGTGCAAAGTTAAATATGTAACCATTTTGGCTTTGAGAGAGTAGAAATGGTCTGCAGGAATGGATGGATTTTTTACTTCTTTAGTTAGTAAGTCACCACACAAGGTGTGTGTTAGTTGATGACGATAGAGCAGTAGGTGGAATTTCCAGAAGTGGAATTTCTGGTGACTTTCAGGCATTTGTGTAAAATCAGAAATCCAAGCCATGCCAGAAATCTGGGCTTTGATTTTATTTTTTTTTTTTTTTTACATTTTTAAATTCAGAAACTTTAGTTCCTCAAAAATCAGGTACCACTGTATGTTGAAAATTTTTCCTAGGTTCCCAAACTTTCATTTCTTATGAATTACTTTTTCTGTTTACTCTTTGAAGTCTCCAGACATAAACTTTTCTGTATTCTCTGCTGGTCTCTGATTCATGGTCTCTGACTTCCCCTTGCCTGCGATTTTGATCCTCTCCTTCCACCCACATTACAAAGCAGCCTCACTAATTCCATCCTTGGCACCCTCCTTGAGCTATATTTACCTCATTTAGTTTTAAAAGTACTCACTGCTTGGAGAAAGTCCCTTTTTGATGAATCTTAAACTTCAAGTAAGTATATCCAAGTAATAAAAGTCCACAGCTACTAGTAAAAAAAAGTACTTTGTTTTTGCTTCAAGGGGTTACAAACCAGCATGACAATTGGACCTTTTTGGGTTCTGGCTTTGTACGTTCTTTTAAATGTTCAGATTTAAGAAGTGCTTGGGCCTTCCATCTGGTGTGGGTGTTTTTTTGGTTTTGTTTGTGTTTTTTTTCCCCCCCTATGTCCCATTCTCCCCGTATCTCCCTGACATCACTCTGAAACTATGGATTCTTCTTAAAAATGTGGCTTTGTGTTTAAATATTGCATATCACATTTTACCAAACTTAATGCATCTTATTCCCTTGTACTTATATGGGCATGGAGACTATTTTTGCTGCAGTGTTTTAGGGGAGAAGGGTTTCCCAGGCCCTTTCATATGGCACTTAAAGCGGGGTCGTTGACTGTCTTTGCAGTTGTTGATCTCATCTGCTCACTTATCTACAGCTGAGTAATGCCTTGGACATTGCAGGATTTGGAGCTGAGGTCTTAAAGCAGGCAGTGATAGCTGGAGACATGAAATAGGATTTTTTTTTTTTCTTTCAACTAAGCCAGAGTTTACTTAGGACTTTGTTGGGCCAATAGCAGTAATTTTATTAATGTATTATGTGCTGTCCTTCCTCAGAATTAAGTAGGTTTAATTTGATGTCTACATGACAGGCTATCAAGATGTTTGTTGTAGAAATGAACTGATGGAACTGGGTCAAATGTGTCTTTATTCCTTTAGCTTCTTAATGCTTCTCTTGTTTCTTAATGGTTGATTGTTTTTTTTTTTTTGGGGGGGGGTAGGGAGAGGGGTCTGGTTCTCTGCCAAGTGATAACTGCAGGGATCAGAGGATTTTGAAATCCAGGTGATTCTGGGATTTTGCTTGGTGGTTCTTTTGCAGTGAAGGACACGTATTCCCTCCTTCCCCATATGTATCGTTGAGATATTCTCAACATGCCATGCATTGCTTGTTCACTTTTGTGGGAAAGCATTGTGAAAATGTAGAAGATATGGAAAAGCAAAGCATTTCGTAAGCACTTCTTCAGAGCTGGTTGGCAATTGTAAGGGGTATAGGAGAGAATCTGAAGCGGCTTATTTTGGAAAAGTAATAAAGATCTGACATCACTGTCTGAACTGCTGGAATCTCTGATTTATTTCTAAGCATCTTTCTTTGACTGTTCTCATATTTCCACTGCCCAAACTTTCTTACAAACTTTCCAGTCTTCCTCCCAAAATACACTGCTGTAATGCGTCTTTATCCATAAATCTCAAATGAGCAAGGAAGGAAAGAAACACAATGAATTGTAAATGTTAAATGAAGCCTTAAAAATAATCAATAGTTTATTTTAAAAAAAGAAATGGGGATTTGGTACTATGATAATTTTAGAAATATTTAAGCAAATCCACAGGCTCTTATTTTTTTTCTTTCTCATGGTGTTCTGTACAATACAGCTTATAGGCTCCTGTTGTTAGATTTTTTTCCTGCTTTCTCTTACCTCAAAATTTTCCTGGATTCTGTAGTTCCAATATGTAAAGCCTGCCAGCTAACAGGTTTATGGGATTGATTTTTTTTTTTTTAAGACTGCTTGCCAGCACTTAATCCAGAATAAGATTTTATGTTATAATTGAGAATGTTTGGAAATAAGGACACATAAATGCTGACATTTCATCCTGTACAATGCCAAGCAGTATTTTGTACATGTTGAGTGTAGATGGAAATTGTAAAATTACTTGGTACCCTGACTGAGGGGTCTTGTGGAAAGATCTATATAGTGTTGGCCACCACTCTGCCTCTCTGCATAAGAGGCTGCTGTCCTGCATGCTGTCTTCACTAGAGAACAGCTGGATATTTCTTCATGTTTCCTGATTGAAATCTGTCTGTTCTTGGACAAGCTGGTGCTTCCTCTTCCTGCTCATGGTGCAGAGATCTTCAGTAGGAAATGAAGTGTCCAGTGAATTGTTTATTTTGGAAAAAATGTTTGTCAGAGCCACTTGGGAGAACTTCAGCAACTTAAGATAGAAATAGCATTGCAAAATTTTACCCTAGTTAATTGTGTACAATTTATTTGCTAATAACATGCTCTCATAAAGGAAAAATGGTTGAGTATGTAGAGTTCTTCTGTTACATGGAATCAAAAGCTCCAAGGTTAGAAGTAATATTTTATAATGTTTTAACTTTCATTTTAAAATAATTTAAAAAGCGTAATGAGATATGGAAAACTCTATCTACACTTATTGACCCTTCCCACATCCTGTCACATCAGATTTCACATCTCAGTCATACACTGAGTGTTTCCCTGAGTCAGTTTGTGGTATCATGTGAATAAATGCTCAACATGGTAGAAAGTTCTCCAGTCTGTTTGTAAAAGAGCATGTGATGCTTTATCAAAGATAAGAAGGCATAGCTAAATGTGGCATAGCTTGGTTGAAACTGTAAACATTCAGTCATTTAGCTAAACTCATTAAAAAAACTTTTGGCTCCTGATGGTAAAATGAGATCCATCAGAAGAGGTGAATCATATCCTCAAACTGGCGTAATGTAACCAATGTTATGTACTATTGTGTTTATCACTCAATTAACAAATATTTTCACTTAAATATTGAAGTGACAGTGAGAAAGAAGTGGCTTGGTGACTCTTCATGAGAAAGACCAATTCATTCAGAGATCTGACACTGGATATGGAGATTAAGTTTCCATGTCTTGTTCTGAACTGAGTAGGTTTGCTGCTGCTGTTCAGTTGGTGGAGTGGGTTTGTTGCAGATTCTTTATAGCCTCTTCTTCAGTCAGAAGAAGCCAGTGATAAACTGTAGGTCATCATGAAAGTCTGGGGTATTTTCGTTTTCTCTTTTTAAGGTTAGACAAGGCTTTTGTTCCTTTGCCTGTATTCATCTTAGGATATTCTTGTAGTTTGGGATGTTTTTGAAGTGTCAGCTTTGAATTTCCGGATCCAAAGAGAGCCTTTCTGCTTTAAGCTGACAGCATTATGTTAGTGACTTTATATCCATGTAATAAAAATTGCAAAAATTCTGATCGTCATTTTATATGTGTCAGAAGAACAGCTGGATGGCCGTTACCCACAATTTGAGTCTCTTCTCTGATAAGAAGCCAGTGTTCTTTCCAGGATTTCCCCCTTTGGGCAGCACTCAAAACTAACCCATACTTTGTGGGAGAGAGAAAATGTGGCACTTAGGAGATGTCGATGGGCTTTGGGTTACTGGCACTTAAAGTTTTACTCAATAAGGTGAAGGGGGACTTCTGAAAAGCTCAGAGTTTTCAGCTGAGTTTTAGTGCTCCCTTGTTTGTGTCTTGTTCTGCTTCTATGGTCTGTGTAGATAGCTGCCTATGTAGTTTTGATCCAGATTGACTGACTGCTCTGGTTTTCCACATGTTAACTTTAGTTTTATGACAACATTCTGTGAAAGCGCCGATCTACTGCAGTGAAATTCCGGGAATTCATGACAAATTTTGGAGAGATTTTAGCAAGTGAACTGTCTGCAGCTTGTCCCTGACCTAGCTTCTACCACTAAGGACAGGAGTAGAAGCTCTGGTGTAGATGATGTTCTGATCTGCATACCTTGTCACTTTGGCTTCTTCTGCTGTTGCAGTGTTGGTGTAATTTTGCCTATTATTCACCCCTACCACAGGACATTTTTTGGCCAGTGTAGACAAATCCTAGGTCCTTTATTGCTCTTGAATGGGGGTCATTAGTTACTACATACGAAGTTTGCCCTATACTGGTATTAGTAATTGCCTTTTTGTTTCCACTGAGTTCATGCTGACATGCTGCTCACCATTTGCTTGAAGATAAATGGATGAAAAATGTGGATGTCTTGTAGATATAGCTAACAAAAGTTTCCTCATTTTACAACTTTTTAGTGATTTACTGTATGGAAGAAACAACAATTTGTTCTAAAACTCTTTTGAACAAATCCAGTGGTTAACAGTTAAGCACTCTTGGTCTTTCTGAAGTGTGACAACATATGAATGGCATGTTCATGAGTTACTGCATGGTTACAAAATATGAGCATATAAATAATTCAAAATGCTATTTGGCTGGTTACTTTCATGGGTAAGAATGTGGAAAATACTGCATTTCTGACAGGATTCTGACTGTTGTGGTAACACAGGATACAGAATTATTAAATACACAGAATAATCTGGGAGATGTCTAATCAAATGTTTTATACATATATTCCTTTAGGCATTTAACAAAGATTTGCTGTTATATTCAGGGAAAACTTCTGAATCGAAGGAAAACTTTACAGAGGTGGTTTCAGATATCAGGAATTTGTACGTTTTAAAGGCTTTAGGAGATCTTACAGCTTAGATAATTTGAGCAATATTTTTGTCCTTTTCTCTGAAATCCATAAAATAAGAAAATAATTTTTCTGTGGATTTTCTTGGGTAGGTTTTTTTTTTACATGACTACCTGGGTGGGAGAAATGTATTACTATTTTAGTTAACGTTTATAAACTTAAGTCACATTGTTTCAAAGCACTTGGTAAACATCTATGTGCTCTGTAGATTGGGTTGGTACCACGTAAGAATTTTCATAAGGAGAGAACCAGGAAGATAAAATACTGCTAAGTTGAAGGGTGCTGTTTCTTACAATGACAAGGCACTCAGTTATGGGGTCTGATAAATAAAGCCTGTAGACAAACTGCCCAGCTGTACTTTAAGATGAAAACAGGATGTTGGTTGTATTGCTGGAGAACTGCAGTATAAATCAAAGGATATGCTATTATTGCTGTTTAAGGAAGCTGTACTCCCTTGGAGTAGTTCTGTATATAAAAGAATGGTAATTGCTAAGCTTATCAAGGACTGGCAGTTCTCCTTTTCCAATTGTGACCTGGTGAATCCACCTCTAGCTCATGACTTAAAACGTTGCCAGTTATTTTAATCCCCTATTCAATAGGACAAACAGAATGTGGTTATTTTTATCTCTTTATGGTGCTTAGAACAAGTAGAAAACCCCTTTGCCATATTAAAATCAAAGGTGGTTTTACTGAGGGGCATGTGAATTGTTTCCCTAGTGCCTGTTAAACCCCGTTAGTTCAGGTTGTGTCCCATTGTTCATGGCATCTGGAAATGGCCAGGTGGGTTTCTCTGCTTGAAGGATCTCACCTTTCCTTCTACTCACTGTTTTTTTGAAGAGTTCACTTATAGTCCCTTTAAATTTTTGTTTGATAGCCTAAGCCATTTTTTGTTTTTTTCTCATACTCTCTTTTAAAGTGCTTCTTTGCCCCTCTTGCACTCATTGTACTGTTCTATTGTGTCTTAATGCCAACTGGAATGGTATTGCCTTTGTTTTTAAAATTAATTTAATAGTTTTTATGCTTCTAAGCACTACATCCAAGTACACTTTCTCTCCTCAGGAAGAAAGTATGCCAAAATGCTTTTATGCTTTTGATTTCCATCAGTTTATTTTTTCTCTTCAGGGAAATCATAGAAGCATAGAATTGTTTGGCTTGGAAGAGACCTTTGAAGATTGTCTAGTCCAACCCCCATGGTGGATCTGTAGTACACTGTAGGGTACTAGGTTGTTATTAAGGAAATACAAGTAAGTTTCTCTTATGCAGAAGTAGCTGAATCTGGAACAACAATGAGTACATGGATAAAGATTAAATTGATATTCCTATAACATAGATATGTTTTTATAGATTTTTTTTTTTATAAGTCCTCAAAGCTGGAACTGTTCTGGTAGAGTGCTTTTAGCATAGCAGTTTACACTGGTTAGTAAAGAGTTGGCAGCCTCTGCACTCAAGTGCGGAGTTTAGCTTCCCTGCAGGAAGAATCCTGACCATGAATCAGATTGGAAACCAGTCCATGCCGCTGATGGAAGCAGAGGAACAAAGAATCTGATAAGAAAGGGAGAAGACAGCAGTGGTGAGTCAGCTGTGCAGGACTGTGAGGGAAAGCAGATATACTTCACGCCTGGAAGAATCTTAACTCTTGAAAGATTTACAGCATAAACTTAATATTGTTTTAATATCAATTGTGCTTTATAGTGAAATATAAATTCATCTTTCAAATGTGTAGTTTTCATGAATTTGACATTCAACATGACTATTCTGTTATTTACCATCACTTAGCTACATTTTGCTGAAGTTGTGTGAGAGAAGGATGTTGCAGGAACTTTTTTGGCTTATAAAGGCTCTTGGGGTACCTATTGATATCCCCTTTTCATAATTTCTGATTCCTTATTCTACCCACTTTTCATTATTTTTTAAATCATAAATGTTGATAAAATAACTATATTTAAAACTAGGATTGTTATTGGAATACAGTAAAATGGATGTATTTTTGAAAAAGTAAGTCTTCTAATCTGCTTCTTTTTGCTTTTTCACAGGGGTAGAATAGGAGGAAGAACTCTTAAAATCTTGAATTTGTTTAATTTCTATACTAAACAGTTTTAGGTATAAATCAGGAGTGAAGTATTTTTGCTGAAACACAAGGAGTTCTGTAGTACAGATCAAGTTATATTAGATGTAGTTGGGAGGATACCCTATTATATGTAGAGATAAATAATTTCTATGAAGGGGAGCCTTTTCTGGGGCCAGAAAATAATTTTTTAAAATATATTTGTTAGTTATCAGATATCTTAGTGTCTGTTGCAGTGCTTTATTAGATAAAGATAGGTAATGATTTAGAATTAACTAGTGATTTTGGAAAATGCATATAATTTCCCCTCTGGTTATTAAAGAAAAATTTTAAATTCTAGTTGTTCATATAAATGGATGGTGTTCTGTAACAGACCAGAAGCATGGTTACAGGAGACATGCTGTGGAATTACCCTGGTGTGACCTTGTAACTGGTGGATTTGAACAGCATTAAGCATTATTTGAACTGGTTCAGTACTCTGAAGGCCTCTTAATTGTACTGCCAGTTTTCTTTTTCTTAAAAATTCTGAGTAAGTGGGATGTATTTTGGGGTGCTTGTCTCAGTTACACACTCTCACAGACAGTTCTCACTGTGCAGCTGTATTGTACCTTAAAATAATTATGATTTGTTTGCTTGTTTTTTCTTTTTAATTTTGAGCAAGTGCTACAACTTTTCATCCACAAGCAAATAGCTGTTGCTTTTGATTAGTA
>JAWWLV010000183.1:18515310-18596625 GCA_035041135.1 Platyrinchus mystaceus | reverse complement strand
TTGTTTTTTCTTTTTAATTTTGAGCAAGTGCTACAACTTTTCATCCACAAGCAAATAGCTGTTGCTTTTGATTAGTAACTAAAACCTTGGCAAGTATGTAAATTCCTCAGCAGGGCACTGGTTTTGAAGAGCTACTTATGTTCCAGTGAGAAATCTTTTGAACAGATTGTTTTAGAACATGTGATTTTTATTTTTCTTTAAACTTTTTTCCTGCTTCTGTACTACATTATCTGCACTGATTTACTCCTTTCCTCCAGGAAACACATTTGCATTAAAGATCCGGCCTTCTGTTTATTTAGTTCCTGCTGCTTATTGCTTCCATGAGGTCCTCTTTGACCTTACAATTAACAGAAAAATAACTGATATCCTGGGAATTAAATCAAGAAGAAATTAAGTACAAGGAGCTGGTAAATTCTGATGGATTCTTTCACTGATCAGACTTCCGTTTTGACATGCAAAGATCCTCAGTAATAAAAAACCCCGTAAGGAGCATGTTTATTGTAGCACGTTTGATGCATCATGTAAGGCTTTAAAACTACAAGAGTCAGGGATACCACTGGTTCCTATTGTTAGATGTTGGCTTTGTCATAGAAAAAGTTCAGTATTTTCCGGAAGGTGCTCTAACCTGGCCTGAACCAATTTTTATTGATCTGAGCCCTTTTGACTGGCTGACTTTTAGGTAGAATAGTAGCATTGCACCATAGCATTTCACAGTCCCAGCTGATATACCCTGACTTCTATTTTCATTCAGTCAGCTGGTGTAAGGATTCCTGCTGTAATTAATGCAATACTGAAATAATAGTAATTATGAGGGATCATTCAGCTTGCTTTTAAGCTTAATCATATCCAGCAAATCCAGTGAAATAAATTATATTATTATAATTTTGTTGGGAATAGACAATACTGGTGAGAGATAAAACTGCCCTATCAAAGAATTGAAAGTTGACCTCAATGTTGTCTACTTAGTGCCACTTTAAATGTCTAGGCTTGGTAATGTGGTCTGATTTGAATATAACTGTGTCATGTTCAGAGGCACAGGATGCTGAGAAAGGAAGGAGATGATTTGCATCCCTTAGGTTTCCATAAGTGGGAGTTTCAGATTTGAATTTGGCAATAAAATATTGAGATTTTTCAGAAAGAGCTACATTATAAAAGAGGATGGGGTACCAAGGCCTCCAACTGAGTCCTTTGGCAAATAAGCTTGTATGTACCTTTTTCCAAAAGGCCAATTTCTTTTGATCTTTTTCATATTAAAAAGAATATGAACAGGAGTAGACAACCTGAAAAGGCAGTTTCATCCCTCCAATGAGGAAGGTAAGATTACCTGGCAGTGTTCAGCTTATGGTTGGACTTGATGATCTTAATGGTCTTTTCCAACCTGATTTATTCTATGATTCTGTCGTTTCCTCCACACAGTCACTTAGCTGCAACACTTCGCATCAGCTGTGATAAAGTTATGCCATCATGTAATTGGGGCTAACAAAAGGCCCCAACTACTAATTTTGAAGATAGAGAACTGATAGCTGGGCCTAGCTGTAAAATTTGCCTTGCAATTTTCTCAGAAGCTTTTGTCATTGTTTTGGTTCTTTGTTTTTGACAGTCACCTGGTATCCTTATTAGCCAACTTTGACACCAGAAAGCTAAGAGTATAAAATATTTTTAAAGGCTGCTGGATCATACTTGCAGTCTGAAAAAATGTACCCATAGTTTTCAACATTACTGTGACAGAGGTATCCCCCATTCAACCCTGTTTCACGGGAGCAAATATGCAGAAAATGGAATTATGAGATGATGGTGAGCTTGAGTAACCATGTGACCACATGCACAGAAATAGTACACTGCTGGGAGGTGTTTTATGGACATCCATTATTTAGCTGTGTTAATTTTGTTTCTTGCTTAGCAAAGCAGCCAGGCTGCTGGTGAGTATTTAGAAGGTGTGGTCTCATAATTCATACTGTGATTAGCAGTGGGATCCAGTGAGGTTGTGTAGCCAATGGCTGATCCTTAGATGGAGAAGGTGGTGAGAGTTTGGTGAACCTTATGAAGAGGAGGAGGAGGGTGAAGGCATCCAGAATCACTCAGTCTGTTTCCTCTGTCTTTACCTGCTGTAACTCCTAATTTGACAGGTGAATTCCGGTCTCTCCTAGCAGCAAGTCACAGCTTGTTTGAGCCTCTGTACATATATGAAGTGACAAATAGAGCTGTAGCCTATTTTCCTGGTCCCTCTTAATATGTCCAAGTCAATACTAGACCAGCTTTGTCTAACAAACTTAATTTGTGGTTGTCCCAGAACTTTCAACACAGAATCACTTGTGTATTATGGTAGCTGCAGTTACATGATTACAACAATTTTCCATCCATGTTCACTCCTTAGTTCCTCTGAAAGTGTTGAAGAAGTCTTTCTGAGTAGAAACTGAGTAGAAGTCCAGGAGTGGAAGTAGTTTTTCGATCCATTAGATACTATTGATAGGTGTTATTAATATGTCTTTAAGTAGATAATAAAATCAATTTATTTCTGCTAGAAAAATGCTGAAAGTGTAAGTTTTAGTCATGTCAGCAAGAGACAGAGACGAGACTGTCATATGTGATAGGGCTTCTGCATCATGGTTTTTGGACTGCTGGGAGCGAGATGATAATAGTAGTCACTGGTCTGAAGTTTTTAATGTGGCAGAATTTGTACTTATAAGATAGTTTTGTACTGGTCAGTGAAACAGGCTTTGTGTGCGTGTTTAGCTCACACTGTCAAGCATACCATACTAGCAATACAGATATTTTGTCTCTTCTGGATTTTTTTTTTTGATCATGGAGTAATTGGTTGTTCATTTAAATGAAGACATTTGTGTTCTAAAAACAAATGACACACACGCAGCTGTGTAGCCAAGTGACCCAGAGAAAATGAGTTCCCATGATCTGTGTGTGTGTGCAAGTGGTGGGGACCAGAACTTGTTCTTTGTCCAACAGTTCAGTTGTGCCTGGCCTCAAGGGAACATGCAGCCATGCTCCTTGTGCTGTTAACTTTTCATGGGAATGTGCCTCAAAGTGCTGGCTAAGAACAGTTGTGTGCAGGGGTTTGTTTTGCTTTTTAAAATTTCTTATATCTAAATTCCTGTGGGTTGTGCTGAAATTTGGGCTAAATATTGAATGCAGTTTGAGGAAGGGTGTAAAATTATGTGATACTGCAGTTGTTAGGAATTGGACATAAATGTTTTGCATTGCAGTGACAAAAGCTATGCAGTCATTTAATTTCTGTCTTGTATGTTCTTGAACAAATACTTCTGTTCAAGAATATTTGAGAAATGAAGGAACTATTTGGTCATCTGCATAAATAAATAGATATGAAGTTCTCAAATACCTGAGATGTGAAAACATAGATTATATTTGTTTGTTTTGTTTGTTTGTTCTACATTGGGTGAGACAGGACTAAGATTGGCAGAATAGTTTGTTTGGTATTTGATTTTATTAGTTAAAATTTTAGTATTTGATTTTATTTTTTTTTCCTTTGGAGATGTGTATATGTGACCTCCCATCTAGAACTGAAAATTCTGTAATGGCATATCATATACCAAATGCTGTTCCAGTACTAATGACAAACTATGAAAGCTTAGTGCATTGGCTAGTTTCAAAGTTATGATTAGCAATTTGATTTTCAGAAATACTATTAGCAAAATTAGCAGTTTAATTGCATAAGTTTCCTAGTCCTGTCCAGAGACATTATTCCAAAACTGTTCAAAATATGTACAAATTAACTACAAACACTTCTCTGTCTTAAATAAGGAAGTTAAAAAGCAGAAGAATACAGAATTCAAACACAAGGCATGCTGCTTACTTCCATATATCTTCTTACACGCAGGTTTCTCAAAGCCCATACTTTTAAAGATATGGCCTTGATGAGCAATGCACCTTCTTCCCAAATTTGTCCACTTTGATTTAGCTTTCTATTAATAATGGTATAGGTGTCAATAGAGGAGAACAGAGAAGCTTATTTGAAGCATTTTAGATTGCATCCAGTGTGTCTATTTTTGGCTTAAATAGTTATTTTATTTGGAATTAATGGACTTCACTTCTGTTAGTTGCATCAGCACATGACCTTGGAGTGTTATGTGTAAACAGCGCCCTAGTTCATGTCATTGATGAACTGGGAAGTTATTGTATGAGGTGTTGTAAGTATGCTTATGCAGGGTCTACATGCCAACACTTCAGCAGAAGCCTTTGCTCTCCCAGTCCAAGCAGAGGAAATAATAATAGACAAGTCTTTACAGTAGTATTTTCCTTTGTGTTTTGTGGTTGGCTGGTGGGTTTGTTTGTTTGTTTGTGTTTTTTGATGAGGAGATGCTTTAATTACTTTTCTGTTAAATTTTTCTATTACATTTTCAAGCAACACTGACACCAGGCACTGAGTTTAAAACATACAGGGAGCAATCTTGTAGCAGAAAGAATGGCTTATGTTCCAGTTGGCAGTTGGAACATAAGTTGGCCACTCTTGAACTTCTGTCTGAGGGAATAAAACTTCCTATTTTTTAGAATTCTTGCCCTCTGGAGTAAGAAAAAAGACAGGAGATGAATTTGTGTTCTAATTTATATTATGGTGCAACTGAACTAAAATGCAGCTTTTTGTTTATTTTCATTTGTTACTAGAAACATCAGAAGAAGACTGTTACTGATCATACTTTCAAACTGAAAACTTAGAGTGAGGACTTCAGCAACTAAAATGGTTGTGCATAGTCATATATTATCTGTTGGTTCAGAATCTACTTAAATATCAAATTTATACCTTGAAGGGACTTTTGTTTTATAAAGTAGAAAGTAACTGTTGCAATCCTGGATGACCTCCAAATCTCCTTTGAAAATCAGTTTCTTCACCAAATGAACAGGAATTGCTCTTTTTGCAATGGTTTTTGCTTATAACTCAAATGGTAGGGATTTGAAATTTGGAGGAAAAGCAGCCAACAAAACAGATTAAATAGACTCGGAAGTCTAGCTTTGAAATGTTGCTGTAATAAATCATCTATTTTGGATGAAATGATGTATGATTCGTTTATATACGAGAGTGAAAATGTTTTAAAAGGATGTGATAGTGTTGAATGCAGTGTTAAGACTTTTTCATACACTTTTCGTAAGTTAATACTATCCTTCCTTTCAGAGGAAGAGAGAATTGTCTGAGGTTTTTCCATTGCAACATTGATAAAAAATCATGGTATGAAGAAAATTCTTTAGCTTTTGTATGAAAATGCACATGCTTTATGAAGATTTTCTTCTTAAATTGTCTCAACATGAACTGACAAACCCAAAATAGTTATCAATTCCTAACCTATCTTTACAATAGCAGTTTTGTGTTAATGCTCTTCAATGCCATTTAATGAATTTATAAAATACTCTGAAAATTCTGAAGTAGGTGTCTCTTTTATGATGTGATTTATATTTTAGGGATATTTGTTGCTGAACAGTACAATGCTTGAAGGAAAACTAATGAACCACTCTCCTGTTTTATACGGATGGGATTAGATAACTCTGATTTACCCAGAAAAGAATAAGCAGCTAAGTAGTTTCAAAATGCAGCCTACCTGCAGTGCCACCCTGTGGCTTTCTTTTTTCATGGCTTCTAATAAACCAACCAGTTTCTCTTGCCTCATTCCCAGAGGCAAAATTACTTGTGGACTTCTAAAATGTCTGTGCTCCTGGCTGCAGACCTCGTCTAACTGGGATAGGACAGCACATTTTTTTTGGCTAACTTCAGGGTTATTTATCCCTGCTGAAACCTGCTTAGGTGAAGAACCAGAAAAAGGATTTCCGAGCAATACCAGTTTGTTCACCTACCACGTCAAATCACTGAGCAATGGCTGATTTGGTCATTGAAAAGGAAATATCACACTGGAGCTGGAAAGTAAAACATGTCAATTCTCAGCACAGTAACTTGAAGGACTGCATTAATTGATCCCATCAGTTCCAGTGTTGTTATGTGTGCAAATAGTTTATTTCCAGGTAGTCAATTTTCTAGGAAGATGGTTTACCTTTACAATTAGATTGTCTAGGTAAACACAGCATTGCTTATGGAGACAGTTGATATTATTTTGCATTCCAGACATCTGCATTTTTGTTGATTTCAACTGAAGGATGTCAGAGAGACTTTGTTTTTAAAAGCAGCATTATGCTTTGAGGTAGTAGTGCTTTGCCTTGGCAGGGTAAGTACTTTCATGTTCAAGACTGGCTTTCACATATGGGATGTTATACAATGTTGAGGATATTTCATGCCAAGCAAGCACACAGGAAGGAAATTTTCAGCACTGAACCTGTTTGGCATGCCTTGGAGAGGAGAACCTGTTTTCTTCCTTACAGCATGCTTAGTTGTGAGGATAACTAACATCTCTGAATGAAAGGCAGGGTTTTACCTATCTTTATTTTCTTACTGCCATTCTGTCATGGAACAGCAGAACAGTCTTTCTTGCCCCTTCTGTCCAGGTGGGAGCAGTAACATCGCTGTTCAGTGCAGGCATCAGCAGCAGTTTTCTGGACGTATTGCCACTGCCCACTGTCTCTCTGCAGAATCCCAAAACCTGGCCTGCCACTCCCTAGTCCAAGGACAGTGTTTGATTACACTTTTGACTGTTTAAAATCAGTGCTTTTAGTGTTGTAAGAGTTTTTATTGTAATACTTCAACCATGCTTTCAATATTTTCTTGCTGCAAAAGTATTTATTTTAACAAAAGGCGCTTCCCACGCTCACGTCTCTGTTCTTGGCCTGACGGCGTTGCCCCAGTTCCCTCACTCTCACGAAGTACTTGCTGCCTCTGCCCCAGAGCTGCTTGCTGAGCAGAGGCAGGATGACTGACTAAGGGACAAATCAAGTCTGGGCTGGCAAAGCCTCAGCATACGTTATTGAGACACCTCTGGACTTCAGCGTCTTCACTGAGGGCTTTGTATTTTTCTCTGATAGAAATGAAAAATGTAAGAGCTTGGTAAGTATTAAGCTGTGTATTTAATGTGTGTAAGCTTTCTCTGATAAGCAAGTGCTTACATTCACATTTGTCTCGTAATTACAAAAGTTATACTTGGCCTTTTCTGGAAAGTGAATGTTTCTTTTTCCAAATTGACATATTTTGCATGTGAACTGTAAGTAGAGGTGTATGAATTTAGGGTCTGAGTTCTTGCAGAATCTTAAAGCTAGCAGTGGAAATATCTGATACTACTATTCATACCTGTAGGTTGTACTGTTTGTTGGAAAAATCTTGTACTAAAGTTGCAAAGTCTTTAATAGTGAGAATTAAAAATCGAGTTTTCTTTTCTGGTGTTGGCAGAAAGATTTTCATTCTTTGAAAAGAAACGTTGTGCTTTTTTTTGTGTTATTTTTATTATAAATGCAGTATATATCTAAGCAAAACTATGAACAAAAGGCTTAAAAAGAAAATGCTTAAAGACTGTACTTTATTATTGTAAAACAGTTTTGAGTGGTTTAATACTTGCAGTTAAATACATGTTTTTTGAAGTCTGGATTTCCAGGTAGGAGCAACCAAAGGTAGAAGTGGATGTGAGGGAAAGCAACAGAGAAGGTTTTGATTACTTGCCTTTATTTAGGAAGCTTATTGCTCTTTCTATCCCACATCAGGCTTCTGCAGTAGTGGGGATGTGTAAACTAAAGTGTCTGTGATTTAAGGTGGTTATCGCAGAAACTCTTCAAGCTGCTATAAATTGCAATGGAAGGAGCAAGTTAATTGTAGTTCAGATTTTGGGTTTTGTTTTTCAAATGACTCAAATGTAAGTCATGGATAATTCTGATTGTTCTTTCTTGAAACAGAAGACAAAATATTGAAATGTTGAAATGTACACGTGCATGTACATTCTTGTGTATCGCAGGTCCTGGCTTGAGTCCTTCCTGTATTACGATTTTGCCTGGCAAAAGGTCTCAGTTCAAGACTTTAGATCACAAAAGGACTGCAATTTTATTTTAAGAAAATACATTTAAAAACTTGTATGCTTTGTATCAAATTCTTGTCTCAGCCCTGTGAATAAAAGCCTGTGTTTCTGATGACACTTTATTTCATTGTCAAAGAAAATCTGCTCACTGTTGTGAAAGGGAAATTCGTGACTGTGCTGTAAGCCCTGCTATATCTTTTTGAGAGGTACTTTTAAGTAAAATTAAAAAAAAAATCACAAGAACTCACCTGTAAAACTTTCTGTCTTCAGGAACCTTCGTGAAAAGATACTTTTTGGTTTCTACAAACAGCCCACAAGGGGACGGGGAAAACAGAGCAAAAAAACCCAAACAAACCCTACCAGTTTTGATACATACTGTTCCTTCGGTTCTGGGATATGCTGTGTCTAACTTGGACTGTTTGATATTTGATAGAAAAAAAATTGCCAGAAGTAGTTACTGTAACTACTGTAACTACTGTTCGCCTTTCTCTTGCAGGCTTGCGATGTTTACAGGGCTAAAGTAAAACACTGAATCATAAAAACTTGGTGTATTGCATTCCTAAATTTCAAAGTAGATAATATCAGGTAGAGCAGACCAAATGTTCTGTACTGGTATATAACTACAATAATATAAGGCTTTTTTAGCAGCACATCAAGACAAGACTCCTAGACACACTGGTCAACTTACTATGGCATCAGAGATCTCTTACTACATGAGGAAATAGTTTCCTTTTGTCTTTTTTTTTTTTTTTTTTAGTCCACCAGAACTCAGCTTCTTTAAATTGTGCTATTGGAATTTCCTCTTTCCTCTTGCTTTCATTAATTTTTTTCTTTGCAAGCTTTTTAATTTGATAGAATTTCAGTATTTGTAGTCCACACAAATAGAAGTGTTTGAGTATTGAATCCTCTCTTCTTTTAATCTTTTCTGAGTTGGTAGAAATCAAGCTGACAGTCCTGCTATGTGAAGAGCTTTTAAGAACTTGGGATATATTAATATACAAAACTTTTTAAAGCATATTTTGTACTATTGCACAGAGTGGTATAGCACTGTGTGGTGAGCTGTACACCCATGCAGTTATCAGGAGTTCCACCATGCAGGATGTACAGGGCCACTGGGAGATCAGTCCCACACAGCATGGGTTTGTCGAAGGCTTGGCCAACCCAGTGTACTGCTATGACAAAGCCTAGTGAATGTTGTTTAGTGAATGTTGTTTACCTGGACCTTAGTAAAGCCTTTGACAGCATTTCCCATAGCATTCTCCTGGAGAAACTGTGGCTGTTCATGGCTTGGATGAACGTACTCTGTGCTGAGTAAAAAACACCTGTAATAGAGACTGAGCACTTGTACTTCTGAATGTTAAGTTGGTGTGATATGATCTCAGTTTAGTGATACTGATTCCAAAGATATGTGCTTATCTGAATTAAGTAGCTTATGTGTGTGCATGGTAAGTAAGAAAGAACACTGTATTTCTTCCCTGTTCCTGTCTTACAGCAGGGAACCTGAGGCATATTCCTTCCCACATGCCATCTTTGCAACCATGGACTTTTGCTCTTCAGGCGACTTCTTACCCCTCTGGAATAAAGGCCCTCCTGTAAATCAGTTTCAGCTTCTGTAAAACAAACTCTGCTCTGAATTGTTTGATATCATAATTAAAAGGGGAGGACTTTTCGTTACAAATTTTAGTACTTACCCCAGTGCAATTAATAGTGTAATTTTTCCATTGCCTTTGTGTTTACTTCACTTTGAGGAAGTACCTGAAACTTTCATGACAAAGTTTGTAACTGTAGTATAATGTTTGCTTTTTTCTTTATTTTTATTTTTTCTTTTTATCATCTGATAAGCACAGAAACTCAGTAGATTAAAAGAACACCACCAGATACACTGCTCTGAAGAGTGGAGTGAGGGAGTGCTGGATGAAGCAAACACAAGGTGTCCTTGCTTCAGAAACTGTTTAGCACTGAAACATTGCAATTATTTTTAACTTTTTGTTTTGTAGGGAGAAGAGCAAGTGTTACTGAACTTGACCAGAGGTACAGTTTTTAAAGGCAGCATTATACTATGTGTAAATATTCAGAACAAGAAACTTCTTAAACTTCTCATTAAAGCTACAGCTAAATTTCTTACAGCACCAGTGCCATAAAAAGATCTGTCAAATACAGACTGTTCTGCAGGGCATGGATATAATTATGAAAACTTGTATGTGAAACTGGATCTGAAAGTTTCTCAATTAAAACGTGGGATTTTCCAGAAGACAATCAGTGTGGGAGTTTTATTTTGTCTGTCATTTTTTGATTAACTTTCTAGGCCTCTGAGAGCGATTTAAGGAAGCAAAGTAACTTGATTTGGAGATGTAATTCTACGATCTCTAAAAACGTAGGGTTTTTTTTTTTATATTTGTTTTTTTTGGGTGTATTTGACTGTTGAATCCCACAGTGACATGTAGTGTTCCAGAAAGTCTTTGTTGTGCATGGCTCCTGCTTCCGCTGGTTAAAAAAAATAATACTGTTTCAATTCTCTTTAATGTTGCCTAAATAAATTGTTATCTAAAGAAATGTGAGGGCTCCAGAATCTTACAGAGTAGTCATCAAAATAATGGGATTCTTAGAGAATTGAAATTCTCTTTCCCTATGGTTCTCTGTCATAAGTGAGTTTGGTGGGCTTAAAAGATATTTTTAGCATTACAAAAATTTTGTCATAATAATTTTAAATAGTTGGATACTGTCTCTTTTTGACTAGGTAACTTGAGTCACAATTCAGGTTTTCCACAGGATGGTTTGACAGTGGCTATCCTCTTTTGAACCTCTAGCGCTTCAAAAAGCTGTGTGGTTGTTTGCATTGGTCTGTGCCCCATGACAAGGGTGTCACACTTTCTCAATGTGTTTTTTTTGGTGATGGCAGTTAAAAAAGAAAAAAATTCAAGAGCAACATTCAGTAATGTTTTGGGACCTGGTCCTGCCGAGTTCCTGACTTCCTTGTTCCACAGCATTGAGTGCGGGTATCGGTTGTGTGGGGGTGTGGCTGCACCACCCAGGGAAGGCACGGCTGGGCAGGGGTGGCTTGGGCTGCAGCCTTAATCTTATAGCATAAGTAGCACAGTAATGAAGGCACCCTGTCATCAGTTGGTAACTAGTTTGGGGCTATTGAAATCCAGGGGTTTTTTTAGCACTGAACTCTACATCTTTGACTATTTTAATCATAGTGTTTAATAATGCAACTTGCAGCTGGCATTATGCCACCTTGTGATTATAACAGCAGCTTAATTTATGGAAATAACCTGAATACAAGATTTGTGGTGATTCTATTTTTTTTTGTTCTCTTTCTAGATCTGAGATTTAGGGATATCTTGGTGCGCTGTTAAGCATATATCATATTCCAAGCTTTTGCAGAGGATTATAAACTAGCATTGTAGCAGTAGACCAGTAGTTGTTGATCCCAGCTTTTCTGTACAGTGTGTTTGCTGTACTTTGTATTGGAAGACTTCTCTAAGTTGGTATCTCTAAAATAAAAACAAGCTGAAACTTCCCAGAGGCAGCTGAATTAGGCCTGTTCATGGCTTTCCTGCCTACACGCTCTGCTAAATAAAATAATACAGTTGTTTCACAAGCAGAGGGAGGGTTATAAAGGTAACTTTACTGTGACATTAAATCTGTCTTGAGAGCTTTCCCAGAAATATGAATATAGTAATTACATGATTAAACAATAAGGAAACTTTTTGGGTTGTGCACTTCCTTAGGCTATTAACCTAACCACCAATTAACCAGCAGGAAATTCCAGACCTGAAAGTTTCATTATTGCCATACTGAACTGTGAAAATATAAGTGTGTTAATGAGGATTTCATTATAGCCATCTGTAGCTTGTTTTTAAATTGTGTCAAGGCAGGAAAAACATAATATACCATCTGTTACCTAGCTATATCAAGTTGACACGAAAAATAATAGAAAAAAAAATCCCCCAGTTTACAACCCCTGTTGTCTCTTATTTCTTATCTTTTATTTCTGGCAACCATTAGTCCCGTGGCAGTACTGTCACCATGTAGTAATGTGTTATTTACTCCTTAAATGATGTATTTTGTTCAGTTTCAGTTTTGTTTAAGTAACTTCCATACTTGGTGGGGGGAGAAGAGATGCTGACTTCTCAAAATGGTAATTTCTGAGTGATTATTGACCTCTTAATTTCAGTGTCATATTGAAAGTCATACCCTCAAGTATGTCTGAATCACCAAAACTCAGAAGTTGAGGATTGTATTGCAGTTTGCATTTCTTTTTAGGTTTAAGTGAATAAAGCTTCTGGATAACTTCTATTAGTATTCTCTCTTTCTCTGACCTAGTGAGCATGAATTGAAGCATTTTGCTCATCAGACACTGGGGATTTTGCCACTTCTTAACTCTTATGTTCCTTTATAAAGCTTAATCAACACAGACTTTCCCAAGTCCCTTAATTTGTCGTTTTCTTTGACCTTAAAAATGAGGGAAGTTGTAATGTACTACCATGCACTTACCAAGAAATATTATGGATTCTTAATTGTCAGATGTCTGTAGGTGTAATGGAGCCTCAGGTGAGAAGTAGGTGGTAGTCCCATGGAAAAAGTTATAAAAGTTGCTCTCAAGGGTGGAAGACAGAATTGGCACAGAAGAAAATACTGAAACAATTTTGAGATAGAGAAGCACATCCTTAGCAGTTGTGATGAAATAATGACTCAGGAAGGTAAAAAAATGTGCTAATGTTTGGATATTGCCTTTTTTGCTGTGTAGAGAGAGGAGATCTATAACGTAAAAGCGAGGATAAAAAGTTGTAATTTAGGTAGAGAGGTGAAAGGGTCAGGCACCAGTTTAAGGGAAGTTATGCTGTTGATAGGTGGCCCAAAATAGGGGTTTGTCCTTTTGTCCCCAGATGTTTTCTGAGTAGGCACTCTCGTTTTGTTCTGAATTTGCACAACAACTAGGACAGCTTTGGTGAGGTCTCTTAAGTGCTACCTTAGTATTCAAGACAAACTATGAATTTGGTGGCCGAATTTAAGAACAAAATCTGTTTCTCTGCAGACTGATACAACAACCACAGAACAAAATAAGGGACTTGTTGTTATAGCGGTGTATCTATAGTGTAAATGTCTTAAGGCTGTAAAAATATAAAAAGAATCTAAGGGCCATGCCTACCAAACTTATGCGGAAAAGCCAACTGGCATGGTCGTGCTCGTCTTTCAAAAGACCAACACCCTTTTAGGGAAACTGAACAAACATGGCATAAGATGGTAAACCTTGCAAGGTTAAATAATTTGACCCAAAATAAGAACAGAGATATGGGAAATGGTCTGCTGTGAAGGTGAGGGGCTGCCACCTTAGAGTTCCTCAGGGATCTGTGCTGGAACTCTTAGTTCAGCATGCTGATAATCTGGAAAAGCAGCTTAATAATGAGGTGGCACTTTGCTGACAGTAAGAAAAAAAATAAATATTATTCATAGTAATAAGAGAAGACATGACTGAAGACTTGCAGAAGGATTTTACAAAAATAAATGGATAATAAAATGAGATTAAATTCACTTTAGATAGACTCAGTACGAATCAATTTGCCATGTACATTAGCAAAGGAATAGAGAAGAAAAGAGAAAACATGATTTTGCCAATGTATAAATCTATAATGACAATCCAGTGCATGGTTATAGACTCTGTGATCTCCAAAAGGATATAATAAAACAGAAGAAGATTCAGAGAATCAAGAGGGATGGTCAGAGATGTGGCTTTCATGTAAGGGGCCTGAGAGCTGAGAGACCACGTCATTATGTTCTTAGATTTACCTTTTGTACATGTACTAATGTGTTGTGTTTTAACTGTTCCAAGTAAGTGAAAAGAGAACATGCAACAGAATTGTTTAATGATGATGCTCAAAATCCTTAAACCAAATGTCAACTAATGGTAAAATAATTAAGTCTCCCTTAATGTTGAGTGATTATGCAATCTAAAATCAACTTTCCTTGTTGATATGTGACTTGCATAGAAAAACAAGTTCTTGGTCTGCTTCCAAGCCATTTGGAAGCCTCTTGTCTATGCTCTCTTCTCCAATTCTTTTTGATATAACAAAACTATTTGCCTTTCCCTGGAGGCTTGACTGTGTTGGTCCATCACAGATGAGATGTCATCTCAGTAGGTACAAAGCAACTGAAGAGAGAGTATTTAATAAAGCAGGAATTTTATCTGGAGGAATGCCTATTCTTAGCCTAGTAATCTAGGTTTCCTGCTATTCTTGCTGCTTTCAGACTTCAGTTTCTAATGGATATTATTTTTAAAAAATAATCATTACTATTTCAGGGTTAGATGAAATATCAGATAGTTTTAAAAAACAGTCTTTTGTTTATAACGAGAGACAAATAGGTTCAAAGAGCTCTCAGCTTCACAGATATGTCTCTATTGGGCATTTTTAAAAACAGATAATTCTGAGAAGCTTTTCCATATGCAGATAATTGATACACATTATCTGGGGTCTAACAGCCTACTGGGCTTTGAGAGTTGTGGGTTGTGTTTTTTTGGTTTTGATTTTTTTCTTTTTGTTTCTCCCTGTTGCAAAAGTACTAAATGCTCTGGTTAACCACAGACAAGTGAATCTGAAGGTATTAAAGATCTAAACATGAATATTGGGAAGGTTTTGTTTTGTTTTCCTCACTATATATGAGTCTTTATATCCTTCTGGTCTTGGAAACAATTCTATGGATTATAGATCATGAAACATCTGTAGTAAAATATGACCTGTACAGGGACCTCTTTATAAAGTGTTTTGTATTTAGCACTACAGCATCATTCTATTTAACAAAATTAGATAGTTTTCTTCTTTTAAAGCATACACACAAGAAATAAAATAAATCTCAGTTTATGGTCCATTCACATGCATTGCCTTTTGTTGCTGATACTATTCAGTTGATGTTTGATTTTTAGAAGTGTTTGTTACACAGCATGCCATAAAGAATAATTTAAGTAGATGGTTTATGAAAAAAATGAGAAGCAGTCTAAAATTCTAATCCAAATTCTTACCAAACTTTTAAATTCCATTCCCTTACATGGTGGTTTGTGTTTTTTTCCCTAATACCCTATGTAAGCTCTTCCCACACCCCATCTTTTAAAATTTTAAACATTTCACCTTCCACAAGCGTTCTAGGAACTAAAACAAACAAACAAAGAACAACAAAACAAACCATTAAAAACCCCCAACCACACAACCAAAAAAAGCACTCCATTAGTCCATGCTGAGTGATATTGGTGGGGGAAAAAGTAAAAGCAACCTCTGTGAGATGCAGGGGAAATAGCGAGGTACGTACTTGTAGAAGTGGAAAACCTTTCCTTTCTTTCCTTACAGGTTATCTGAAATGTTGGGTATGTGCTTATTGTGGTCAGTAGCATAAAATTCCATTGGTCACTGAATGAAAGCCGTATGATTTTTTAACAGTGATAAATGTACTGCTTAATGTGTGAAAGCCATAAAAAATAAATTGCTAAGTAGATAAACAGTGTGTAAAATTTAGTACTGCAAAAAATCAGATATTTTATTATTGTATTAATTGTGTATTTCTAGCTATAGCCCTTAGACCCAGATATTAATTAATGGCTCCAAGTGAAATTCTCACTTCTTTGTCCTGGGTGGAACATATCGGCCATAGGCAATATCTTGGTGTTTTAGCCAACATTGGTACCCTGTCTGCACTGGCAGTTTTTGCTACTGGCAATCTTGTCCTGCAAGCCTGGCTGCGTCAGCATTATTGCCCTCCCCAGATTATCCAGCAAGTGAAATTGCTTCAAGGATTTTTTTTCTTTCTATTGTTAATTCTTGAAGTTTGGTTGCAGAGGGCAGTTGGCTTGAACACAGTCAATTGATCTGATTGTTTGTTTCATTCAACCTTACACAGGTTTAGGCAAAGCTGCCTTTGATTTCTGTTTTGTCTGGGATGATGGGTGACAGGACTTCTCGGGTAAGAAAGGTTAGATAAGGAACTGTCAGTAATGCTGTTCACTCAGCACACATGCACTCAGGCAGATGTTATCCTCTCACTGAAGCAGTACTCAGCCCACTTTGAAACACATTGTGGCCCGATACAGATCTAGAAGCAACATTTACCAGTGATAGAAACCTTCAGGATGTTACCACTGATGACAGCACTTGCCCAAAGAGTTTGTTGACTTCATTCCTTCCCACTCCCTGGGCAGACTGAGCTGTAAGCAGTCCTCACACGGCTCTAGGCATTAGGTTTGACTTTGGGAAAAGGTAACTGAATTGAGAATTGCTCTTAAGCAGCTTCTGGTTTTAATTGACTAAGAGATCAAGCTTCTGTAAATTATCCTTCTTGAAACACTGCTGAGTTGGTTGTTTTCTTGATAGCATAAATATTGTGCTTTTGTTTGTGAAACTGACTTGTAAAGATCTTAAGCTTCAATAATTTTGTAGGTAGTACTGATCAAATTAACTGGATGTAAAGGGGTATTTGCCTTTGCTGGATGCATATTCCACTAATCACTAAAATTTACTCACTTGAGCTGTTTAGTTTGGTATCTTACAGGCAGAGAAATGGAGAAAGCTAAAAAGCATGGAGAGAAGGATGAGTCCTAATTCTAAAAATTCCTATTAAACTTCTTCTGCAAAAATAAAAGGGGTGTGGAAAACAGAATTGGATTCTTTTTATGGTATAAAACCACAGAAGACATAACAAAGCTACTTAATGCTCTCTTTTGAATTGGCTGAAGTAGATGTGTCGGGATTACAGGCTATACAAATCTCTAGATGTACTCTGTAGGCTGTTTGGTCAGGTGGTGGGATTATAAATAGGTAGGCTTACTGAGGTCAGCAGTAGAGGAAGGAAGCAGTGAGCTTGCCATGCACACACTCAGTCCCTCCCTTCTACCTCCATGTGCTATTGAAAGAAACTCACCTCATATTAATGGAGAAGAAGAACCTGTGCTATCTTGGAGGTAAGCAGAAAAGTAGTATAATCAGTTTTAGGTATTATTCTTCCTTCTCCTTGTTTAGATGATCAGCAGAATGGCTTCAAAGTAATACTTATGTTATCTTACATTTCCTATCACTTGCTGGGAGAATAATATTTATCAATACTTATATACCTACAGCAACATATAAGTCCTTGCTCTTTGAGGGAATGCAGAATTCATGTGTAGGGCAGCTCATAAACTTCCAGAACTTACATACAGGCCTGTAAGAAGAAAGAATAATTCACGTCTGTTGTCCTTTTTCAGACAAGGCATGTGGTTCTTTCAGTCAAAGATACAAAAGCTTTTTAAAATCTCCCTTCTGGCTCAAAGATGAGACTGTATAAAGATCTATAAATTATCAAGGTGTACAGAATGCTGAAATTTCAGTGGTACATTTCTGGGTAGAGAAGCTGTCGCATATTTTATTTTAAGTTGATGATTGGTGCCTGGAAACTCAAATGAGGTTATTGAGATTATTTTAATTGAGGAATGCTGTTATTTCATGCAGACTGTAAGGCTTTTCTGATTTCTTTGATTTGCTTTCTTCGATTTTGATCTAAAATTTGTTTGGAAAAAAAACCCCTAGTTGCTTGTAATAACTTGTAAAAGTCAATTCTTTCAGTGTTTAATATAGTAGAGTCCTTGCTGTGCATTCTGTGTATTCCTTGAATAATGTATATCACTTTCATTTATCATGGAAAGCATTAAAACAATTTTGTAGTACCTAAATGGACTAAATACCTAAATAACTGCACAATGCCAAGATGCACTTTGCTAACAGCAACAAAGGGAGAATTTCAGAAATAGCGTTAAGTTGAACTTCTTGTAAAAATCTGTTTGCTACTGGCGCTAAATCATCTGTTAGCATGTTAAAAACTCATCAGCAAAATATACTGGCTGGAAACTTGTGGTAGTGAAAGTTGAAAAGGGTGTGGGTGTGAATACAGGAGTGAAGTATAGCAGTTGGAGCAAACTATTCATCAGCATAGTTGTTTGGGAAAGGTTCTTTACGTTCCCCAGAGCAGACTGCTGATAATTGTAATAATCATTATATAAATAAGAATTTTTTTCCTACTTTATATTTAATGCTGAAGTCCTGTACCTTTCTACAGAAAGTGCAGAAGCTTTCTAATGGAAGTAAAGGGTCCTGTTACCACCATCATGCAGGGAGCCAGTTTTCTTTGAAGAAATACCTTTTTCCTTGTCTGTTGTGAGGATCCAGTAAGAAATGGATCCAGGGTATTTTGAGTGGGCAGAAGAAAGAAGAGAAAGGGGCTAATGACAGCTCTTGTGTGTAGATGGGGATGAGTTTGGAGAGGAAATAAGAGCGTTCATTCGGAGCTCCTGAATTGCCAACCAATGAGGGAGTTAAAGTAGAACAAAGGAGAGGGAGCTCCTGCGGTCAGCAGCTGCATAGGTGGCTGTGTGAACTTCTGGTTGGGCTCATGCTGTGAAGAGAGCTGGGATGTGGCTTCTGGCTGTGCTTCATACCACCCATCTTCCCTGACACAGTGTGTGAGATGGAGCTGAAGCTCCAACAGCAGCCCTGGCATTTGAGGAGGTAGTAAATGTGACCCTGTTCCTGGAGGTAAAAGGTTTTTTACTTCACTTTCTGAGGAGGATGCAGGCAGGGGAGTGAATGTTGAGGAGGAAGCTGTGAAAGATGAGCAGGACAATCTGGTGGCAGGTAGATACTCACAGCATTTCTTCTTAGTTTTACAAGCAGTGTTAGCCCGAGATGCTCGGTATTCTGTTTGGGGAGCTGTAGCTACATTCTTCATACTTTGGGAGAAACCCTTTTATTACATCCTACCTTTAAGGATACTAACTGCCAAGATGCTCCTCTTGCAATCCAGTAAAGAAAATGATCGGTTTAGTACAATTTCTTAGGCTATACTTAACTTAGTTTTCTCTAATTTTCTTTTGAGCAATGAACAAGGATGCCTTGTTTCCTGACACGGTTGTTTGCGTAGGAACTCTGTCCATTCTTCATGTGTCTCATAGCATCTGTGTGCATATATATATTTAAACTTCTTGCTCAGGAACAGAAATTTCTCCTGCTTCCCATTCCCTTCCAGTGCTTAATGTAATCTTTGCTCTTTGATTATTAACCCTCCTATTTCTTGATTATGCAAACATACAAAACATTTTGAGATGTTACGAAGCTCTAGGTAGATAAAGGACATAACTACTATGAGAAGGCTTCTGGTGGATGAAGAACTTTCTACAAGGGAAAAAGCTTGTTCTGTTCCAAACAGCTGCAGGAAAAAATGAAAATTAGCTACAGTGCAAAGTTACATCACTGTGCTTTCTCAATTATTCTTCCTGTATCTGAATTTTCAGCTAGGAAATGGACTGTTGCAGTCGAACCCAACCTTCTATAGCAGCTAAAGGACAGGAGTAAAGTTTGTCTTCCCTGTTACTACAGAGCTGCTTAGCTGCTGTCCTGCATTAATTTATCTATTAAACACCCACAGCTACACCCACGTACCTGTATGGGACACATGTGTGTATGAGAGAGAAAAGGGAGGGGTCCATGTTAGCCTCTTTTTGCTGTGATATGGAGTTGCTCTGCTTTTCTTTCCTTACCTCTCCCAGCCTCTAAATCCATGCAGTGCCAGCTTCCAGTGTTACTTCTAAAACATGATTTTGAACAGGAGAGAAAAACAGCAGCAGCAAAGCTCAGATAAATTGACAATTCTTACATCTATTGATGTTCAGAATAGCAGCTGAAAAAGCCATGAGCAGAGCTAGGTGTTTCATCTGCAGGCTTTGAAAAGACAGTGCTGTTATAGCTGCCTTCATGGCTGGGAGATAATGGCCAGAGGGACAGATTCAGGTATTGTTCTATTTGAGAGCCCCTAATTGAACTTTCTTACTAGTCATGGAAGAAAAACATCTGTATGAGAAACCTTTTAGCAGTTCTTGAAAAAGATTTGAGGGTTTGTTCCTAGCGGAGGTGACATGTGTTTGCTTGAGTTTTAAGTATTTGTTAGATTTATTAGTGTACCAAAGGTTAAGCTCCCCCTTTCAGATCAAGCTGCTCTTTGTTTTCTTTTCCTGTTTATTCAACCAGTTATATATTACTCAATTACTGTTACAGATTTACTGCTTTCTCTTGCCTGCTCTCCTTCCATTCTGTCAGGCTGTTTTCATAACTGCAAATATAATAAAGCCTAAGTGAGTCATAGAAGGCTTTAATAGTTTTGGATACCATTCAGATTTTTTGTTCTTTCTTTTGGTAGCAAATCTGGGTTACTTTTTGCATTTTTTTACTTTATGAAAAGGTTGCAAATAGATTTGAGTATCTGCTTACTGCAGAGGTATGTCACACATGGACAGGCTGAGTTTGTATTTGTATTTTGTCCTATTTTGTATTTTATGTAGTACAAATACATATATTATATATTTTTATTTTGCCCTATTTACTTCAGAAGTCTAATTTCTTAACTTCCTGAGAAGTATTGTTGTCGGAAATAGTTTTCCACAATATTTCGTCATTTGTTGTTTTTGGTTTGGGTTTTCTTTCTTTTTTTTTTTTTTTTTTTTTTAAGGAGAAAAAGAATTACCTCGCTTGGCGCAACAGGATGTACTGTAATGAAATTTTTGTATCAGAACGCATTTCTATAATCCCTCAATAGTAAGAGTAAACGTTATGCTAATTTATAGGATAAAGTATTTTTTATCGTCTGTTGTCTGCTAGGATTCTGAATTTCTTGGCTGTCTTCCTAACAGCAAGGCAATGCTTATGCCTAGAAAGGAGCTAATCATGTTTTGTTGGATGGTACAAGATCTGTGCTCAGGAGTTGGGTCTTTCATGTGCTTTAAGTGAGCTTGAAAAGATCATTGTAATATTAGTTATGATTTGGCTTCGAAGGACAGTGACTGAATAGTTTTTCTAGAAAAGTTTTAAATTTGTACTTTAATTAATTATATGTTTACACTGGAGTTGGTGCCCCTTTAATGCTAAGAGGGGGACAATTGAAAACATGCCCATCATGCAGATTTGTGTTTACATTGCCTCTGAATTGCCCCTTTTTCCTTGTAATAAGAGAAACATTGGATGAATTATGGCTCAAATACAGTCACTTCTGTTTTCAAGACTGTCACTGCCATGGGGACAGACAATCAGAGGGGGCAAGTGTCTGTTCCAAATGGTCTGGAGGGAACCAAAGGATTCATTTGCTCCTTTCTTGCTTTTAGTGTGAACCAGACATCTGAAGATTCCATTAAGCTTTCACCTTACTGTCATGGTTACTGTCCTAGTTTTGAGATTTATTTCTCTCTCGTATAAGACTTCTTAAAAAAAATAAATCTTTTCTTCAGAGTAGTGAGGCTACCTAGGGGGTAAATCCACACATCCCATGGACTAGGGAAACCTTTTCTCTAGCAAGACCTTTGAAAATATGTCCTGATTCCAGGGATGCCTTGTTTTCTTGATCCAATTTATTTATGGAAAGACAGTGGAAATGCATTTTACTTTTTTTTGCCTTTTTTTTTTTTTTTTGCAGCAGTCATCTGAATATAGGCATGAGTAAGGCAACATCTGCAGGCGGTTTATTGTTTGCTGGACCCTTGCTGAGTAAACCCATGGAGATAATCTTCAAAGATCACTTTATGAATACTATTATCACCCATAGCATTACTACTGCCATGTCATTTTATTTATCAGTTGCACAATGAATTATTTTGTTGGCAGAGCTATATACCCAGGGCCTTATTTCTAGTGCCATCTTACTCTTATCTAACATTTTTAAAATACCAGTGTTATTTACAATATTGGTCTCCTTTCAGTCTTGGGAATCTGTATAGAGAAATGCACTGTAAAACACTCCAGTATTACAGAAGGTTTACAAATTGTCCATGTTTGTCCCTCTACCTGGAAATTGAAATTAAAATGTGTTTCTGAACTATTTTTTTCTTGGTACCAATTGAGCCACCCGCTAGACACAATATCCTTACAGTATGAACACAGAGTCTTGCCCAAATAACTAAGCGGATGAGTTTAGAACCTGAAAGATCATAATCCTCTAAGGAGCAGGTACAGCAAGTATTTTTCCTTTATTTTGTCCTAAGCCTGGCTTGAAGGGATAACCTAAGAATGGACAGTGTTTGACACTCACTGATCCATAGCTTGATCTTAACATCTAGCTGGTGCTTTTATAGTAGAAATAAAGAGAAAGACTGTATATCAAACAGCGATATTGATGTTGAGATAAAAACCTAGTGTCAAGGCTGATAGTCATGTTATATCGTTGCTATGAGGCTGGTACAGCAAATATTTGGGCTGCTAAATGTTAAGGAAAAATATTAAAATACTACTGTATGTTTAACTTAAAAGTAACCTTTTTTGCAGCACTTATGGCATCCCAAATTTTGTACAAAACCCTGTGTGCCAGGTAATAATTCAGTCAAAATGAATAGAATTTATTTTTAAAGAGCTCTTCTCTTCATATGTCTGAAATATATAGCAGTGATTTTTTTGAGTGACTTGCCTTGATAACTTCAGTCATTTGCTGGACTATGATAAGCAGATCAGATAGTAATGCTGCAGTTGTTTCCAAGGTTTTTCCTAGAAAGTAGTGTTTGATTTTGAAGAATTGCGGTGAAACCATTAACCCCAAAGACGGAGCAGAATAAACCTGGTGTAGAAGACAGATTTGTTCTTTGAGTATTAAAGATGAGCATTAGTCTGGGAATGCTTATAGGTGAAACTAGGGGCCTAAATATTTTGCATACCTCTTGGCCAAAACGGATGTATCATTGTAAAAAAATCCCAAATCGCTGTTATTAATGTAGGCCTGGACTCTTGTTTGAGAAGATTATGTGTGAGGTTTTTGGCAGTCTGCTACTGTGACGTGGTAGTGAAGCAGCATTATTGTAATAGTCAAAAGCATTATAATCATTGCTTGGGGTGAGAGGTCAAAGACAAGAAAAACTCTAGAAGAAGCTTTATTGCAGTGGCCTTTTTTTTTCCCTTGATGTAATTTTAGTAGAGTTAGATCCTTTTCTGACTTTGAGTGAAAATAAAACAAAGTTCTCCTTGTACTTTTGGCATTTTGTAAAGTTTGATTAAAAAAAAAAGTTGCTTTTTGTATGAGCCAGTGTTCTTCATGCTGCCATAAGTCAAATTAATCAACTGAACTCTACCTGTTGTGCTTAGAAGGTTTTTATTGTACTATGTTTAATGAACTATTTCAGTACCTTAGAGATGACTGAATTGCAAGTGAGATCCTTATGACCTTTCCTGTCCTTGGTGATTGCTATAGAAAATTTGAGAAAGGTGCTGATGTTGGAGGTTAGATTCAAAATAATTTCAGTGAGAGTGCTATCAAGCTGTCTTTGTGTAGGGTCTCATGTAACTGTGTTCCAAATGGGAAGTTAAGCATTGTAAACAGTAATATTTCTTGATGCTGTAGCCTTTGGTTGTACACAAATACAGCAGATAGATTTCCTCTCTTTTCTGGAAAGTGTTTCTTGTTGAAAGGAAGTGCTGGTGACAACTGGGATATCCAGGTCACTGTCAGTTCAAGTATTTCTCATTATTTTATAGTGCCTTTTTCTAGTTACTGATAGTTAAAAATATACTGTTTGTAACTTTCTAACAACAGGAATTTTTTGAAAATCAAATAAATAGATGCATTATTTATTTACTGTGTCAGACCTTTATTTTAAAAAGAGCTTCCACACATTCAGATCACTGACTCTTATTTTTTTTATTTCTTTGGCAAGCAGGAAAACTGCTGAGATACAGCAATGACATTTTATTCTGTAGAAGTGGGATCTGAAGCACATAAAATATTGACTTTATGGCCTTGCATTTGATTTAAAAAGATGTACTGTTTTTCTTAACAAAATGATAATGTCTTCTATCTGCATTTGGCTGAAGGAATTCTTTAATATAGGAATTGTATTCTGTCACAAAGACAGGCAGGAATCACAGGTGGGACTTCAGAAATTTAAATTTCTAAGAGATGTGAATCAGTTTTCTGGAGAAGAATATAATCTCTTCAAGATGAGGGCAAGCTGAACGATTTGGCATAAACAGTGGGCTCCAGGTTCTCTGGTAACAAGAAACTGCCCAGGCTGCACCACCTTGTGTTTGTGGGTCCCTGTGAGAGCATTGTGGGTGTTCCTCTGGCTGCCTTTTCCAGGACTAGGAAGAATCAGAGAAGAAACCTTTGTTTATTTTTTTATTTTTCTGTTTTGTCTTAAGCAGTTGTTTAAAGAGAAGATTTACATAGAAGATAATATGTTGCTGTGATTGTTTATCTGATTATAAACAGTGGGGAGCACATCCCTGACAGAGCTGAGCATGGGCAATTTGAATGTCTGGCGTAGGGAAGGTCAGGCAGTTGCTGGGGCTGGGACCCGTGGGGACAAGGAATGAGTGAGGACCCACATTGTGTAGGAATTGCAGCACAATTTCCAGAGGAGTTCTTATTGTGAGTTCTGGCCTCATTCGATTAAAATGTCTCTTTTCACTTCCTCTATGTCATAGCTAAACAAGCTGCACTTGGATTCTTCCTGCAGCTTTCCTTTAGTTCTATAGTAGCCATGAAAATGAAGAGCAGGTTTTTGGTTGTTCTAACTTCTTCTAAGGTTTACTTTGAAAATTAGAACAGGTCTGCTTAGGTCCTAGAACATCTGGAAGCTATCTGAACATGAAAGGTGCTGTCAGTGAGACCATTTACTGAACACCTTTTTTCTGGCTTCTGAAGTGTTGTTTTCATATGATTGGGAATCTTTATTATAATTGTATTTTGTCTTACTAAAAATAATGGGTTCCTTTATCAGGAGAAGAAACCAGCTTAACAACTCTGTCTTTTTAACAAAATCCTTACAAATCAACAGCTCTCCCAGTTTTCTGAGTACCTGGTAAAGGTAAAGAAGCAAGAGAGAACCAGGCTTGTGTTTGTTGTTCATGATGGAGAAGTATTTGAAATGATGGCATAGACTTGGAGTTACTTTTGGTGTTTGAATAAAGTGATGTGTGGAGGATGCCTTGATGAGAAAACCACCTGTGTCAGCTTTTTGAATTGCAAAATAGACACAGGAGGGGGTTTGTAGGTTAAAACTGCTCCTGCATGTGTATTTCCACCGTCACCTGTATATGTAATCATGGTCACTTGAATTGTTCTTGCTGTCTGGTACCAGCTCTGGGGCTGGGAGTGCAGCCCAGCCTACCTGTCAGGCAGCTGCTTCTCTGGGAAGGTAGAGAGACAAACTCAAATAATGAAAAAGCTGTAAGACCAAATGCAAATACTTTGGGCTGAGAAGGAGAGATGGGAGAATTGGTGAGAAGTGAAGAAAAAAGAGACATGCTATCTGGAAACAGAAAATGAAAGCCTTGGAATCCCTGTTGTTTAATATGAGGTTGCCAGACACTTGATGTGACTTCTGAGAAAGTACACCTGGGGATTTTTCCTCCTTTGTGTGGGGCGGGAGACATAAGCATAATTAACCCTAAAGCACATGCAGATTTGCTAGAGATGGGTAGGGCACAAGGCTCTGCAGTGAGGGATGTGAGGCTTCAGCAATCTTATTAGACTGCCTGACCTCATGTTTGGGTGTGTTCTCTATACATGCATGGAGCTCCATCTCTCTAGCTGTTGCACACATGTTTTGATAAGAATATGTGGTCAGTTTTTAGCTCTCTGCAGTGTAAGTTAGATACTGTCTGAGTAAAGCCATATTTCTGATGTGGACCATGTATTTTTTGCTATATGTCATTTAGCACTCTCTAGTAATAGAGTTGCAGTGGTAAAATTGCATTCGTCTGCTCAATGGAAAATAGAGTCCACTAGCATTTGTGAACTAGTCTCTCAGTGACACTTCTTCAAAGATTAAATTTTGAGTTCAGTTGTGATGAATACCTTTTAACAGTCATTTGAAGTCATTTAAAGATGTAAGAAAGAGTAAAGAAGGGGACAAGCAGTATTGGTTCACTTTGGGTTTGGATTTTTTTGTATTAATGTAGTAGGGTGAGTTTTTATGTTTTGGGGGTTTTATTTATTTTTATTAGTTGTATTGTTGCTCTGTATTAGCGAATAATTTATATTTGGCAGTTATATGAAAACTAAAAACCATACAAAAAACCCCAAAAGAAGTTGGGTGGAGCAAAAAGAAATTTGATTCATACTTTTTGCAAAGTTTGCGTAAGCCTGAAACAACGCAGGCAAGCTGCTTTAGAGACCAAACTTAAATTTTCAGTTCATGTTGCATGTCTTGAATTGTATGTGGAGTGCACCAAACTAATTTAAAACATTAACAGAGAAGTGGTATGAATTTTGAATGCGGATCCTCATGCAGTGTGTCGGGAGGCCTGTGAGTGCTCTAGATTAGCTCTGAGGGGCTGTGAATAGTTAATTATTCAGCACGGAGTTCTGAAGTTCAAAACTCTAAGCACTTTCAGCAACAGGTCAGTCATGTGAAGTCTCAGTACTCAGTCGTTTTTTGCAATGCTGCTCTGGACCTTGTTTGCTCTTCATTGTGAGTGACTTTAAACTTTGTTTTCCCAACAAAGATGTGTGTTTCTAATTGTTGTTTACTAGATCTTTTGTTTTAATTCTGTCAGACAATTATATAAGTTAATTTCTTTTGTTAGGTTTAAAGTAAGCAAACTTTGGTACAGCTCCAGAATCTAAATGGCAAGTGTATTTTTGGAACCTTTGTGTATTAAGTTTGAAATATGTTAACTTTCTGTGAACGTGGCTCCATTCAAGCTTTTTAAAAGAATGTTTATAAGAAATTAAAAAGGTCTCGTGAGCTAATGCGTCTTCACTGAGGTTTGGTTTTGTTTCTAACGGTAAAAATTCTTAATAATAGTATCTTTTCCTTCCAAATATATTGGTAAAGTGTTGAGAGTTATTTGAATTAAAGGAGATGTTGGAATATATGTCGTAGGACATGAGAGTGCTGCCTTCAGAATTTACTGTAACATAAATATATTAAGAGATGTAGAGAGTTTTCCTTTTATGCTGTTTTGGATATTTTTTAAAGTGAAATAAGTGAAACTTATTTAGTGATCACTCTTTGCATTCAAGAGTACACTGGCTAGTCACTAAGATGGGGAAAGGTGTCAAGATAAAACAGGAAATCAGCATAGATGAGGGGAGTATGTGAAAGCAAATTGTGACTGAAATGTCAAAAATATTACAACACAGTAGAATTGGTTATACTGTTATTTCATTACCGTATAGAGGTAAAAAATGTAGAGCTGGTAGGATTTGTTTGAATAATTTTAATACTAAAAAGAAAATTTTGGGAGGACAAGTATCACTATTTCCTCACATATCTATTCTATATTAAGTACACTTGCACTGCAATTTGGCTTCATACTACATAGTACAGTATTTCTGTTTATACTAATCCAGTAAATCTGTTTGGAGAATGCACAATTAGGGTTCTTTGCATAACGCAAGGGAGGTAAACAAAGTAACTAATTTACTTTTTTCAAGGTACATATAAAAAACTCTTGTTTAGGGCTTAACGTTTATCGGCCTTTTTTTTTTTTAATTTTTTTTTTCTTTGTGGATAAAGTGTGGTTCATTCCTCTTTTTAGAATTGTTAGTTTGTCCATGTGGAATTATATGTATAAATGCATAATTGACTTTTAATTTTTATCCATTTATTTCAGAAGAAAATCTAAAGCACCACCTCCTCCTTCTGAAGCAACACCCACTGCTGTTTCTCCATTTGGTAACACAGAGTCAACCAACCTCATCATGGAACAGAAAGAGAATGTAATCGATAAAGATATCGAGCTATCAGTGGTCCTGCCAGGAGATGTGATCAAGTGTACTACAGTTAATGGGAGGTACGTTACACAGAATTTTTGTTTAATTTTCTTTTCTTGCTCAAGTTTACTTCAACCTTCATCCAGGTTTTAATCACTTGGTAAAACACTTGAGTTAAGTAAGTCTTTTGAGCATAAAGTGCATCCAAAGAAATGCAACGAAACTGGTGAAGGGTCTAGATCACAGGTCTTATGAGGAATGGCTGAGGGAGCTGGGGTTGTTTAGCCTGGAAAAAAGGCTCGGGGGGACCTTGTCTCTCTCTACAACTACCTCCAAGGAGGTTATAGGAAGGTTTAGTCAGTCTCTGCTCCCAAGCAACAAATGATAGGATAAGATGAAATAGCCTCAAGTTGTGCCAGGGGAGGTTTAGACTGGATATGAGGAAAAATTTGCTCATGGTATGAATTAACAAGCATTTGAACGGGTGGCTCAGAAGTGGCTGAGTCGCCATCCCTGGAGGTATTTAAAAGACATGAAGGTATGTTACTTAAGGATATGGTTTAGGGGTGGACTTTGCAGTGCTGGGTTAATGGCTGGATTTGATGAACTTTAAGATCTTTTTCAACCAAAATGATTCTGTTATTCTACTATGATTTTGGGTAGATAAATCTACTGTATACATTTATCTACCATTTGGGAAAAATGTCTTTTTGAGATTCAGAAATTCTGTGTGGCACCTCTCAGGATGTGTAGCCATACCTGTTGTTTCTTCTAGTCACTACAAATGTCTATAAAATACTGGTTTGTATGATTCACTGAATTTTCCCAGATAAGACATTTATTGGTAGGTTGAAATTATAAATCCTGGAACTTAAAATGTTGTATTAATTATCGTAGCAGGTCTACTAAGAAGGCTGCTATTCAAGGGTGTGTATGGATAACAGCAACTCAGATGCTAGTTCGTTGCTGTCCTGAGCTGTAATAAACAAACCTGTTTGTGTATTGTGCTTGTGTTAGTGTATCACCTGTGTCTTTGCTACTGAAAGCAAGAAAGTTGATTTACTTACTTATTCATTCAAACCAGGTAATGTAAATGTGTGCTTATACTTACTTCACTTCTTAATGAGAGATAAAGTCTGGCTCGAGTCTGTTTGCACACTGTGTCATTTGCTAGAGTTCATGAGGTCACTGCTTAGACATCAAATATGAGCTTGTTCACCAGAGCTGCACTGGATGAACTTTTGTGGGTTTTTTTTATACCTCCCCCTGACTCCATGTGATTTTCAGGATAACTTATATCTGAGATTTTATTTCTCAGAAGAAATTTTCTGAAATAATTAGTGACTACCTGATGCTTTATGGTGTTCTTGCCAGCATGTTTACAAGGAATATTGCAGTCTGGAAATATAGTACCTTCCTTTGTTTTTAAAATTTCTTAAAGGTGAGACTCCATGTGTACACTGTCAGGAACTTTTCTTTCTTCTTTTCTCTCCCTTTGTGCACACTGATGAGAACCATGAACCTCCCTCATGCCTTGCTCAGAACAAAGTGCTGGAAAGGAGTGTTGCATATATCTTCACTTGGTCAGATTAAATTGTGTATAATTACTCAGTGTTCAAGACAGGCCTCACAGGCTTATCAGGAAGCGCACCTGTTTCCCAATCAGTTTTATTATCCTGCAGTTACAGGGATTTTTCAATCCAGGTACTGTATGTGATTGATTTCATAAATTTTTCTCTTGCAAATAAGAGCCAATATTAGCACTGCTAAGCTCATTCAGAATGAGGAGAGATACTGTGCAGGACCTGCAGTCCACTGTGAAACATATTTCAAATGATCTTTTAGTCTAGCTTTGCTCTATCTTCATAGTCATATTTGTGAACACACAGGCAAGATCCCTCTAGAAATGACATAAACAGACAAACTGGTAATTTGTCTCTTTCCTGTTCATAATTGGAGATGAGCAGCTTCAAATGTCCTGAGGAGAAAATACCTTTTAAGTCTCGTACTAGGAAAAGCAAAATGGTGAGTTTGAACAACCATTTGTTTGAATTCTGTAGTCCACTAGAAAAAACTTCTCTATTTCAGATAAAGTTGGGTTGGTTTGCTCCCTCTGCTTTGGCATAGTGGATAGCAAGAGCTATGCAGCACAAAGCAAGGTGTTACAGGGATCCAAATCTTGAGTATGTATAAGTAAGCAAAAGAGGACCAGAATGAAATTCAAAAGGAATTTTGGAGAAAAATATTGCAAGACAGAAGAATATTTGATTCTTGTGTTGATGTCAAATAACTAAAGCGAAAGACTGAGAAAAGGAAGGAGAACTGAAATAACTCATCCCTCATTCTGAAACTTCAGGCATGGGTGAATTCTCTTATTTAAACCTCAACACCAAATTATACTTTGCAGTAGTTGGCAATAGGGATTCAGTTCAGCTTTTCAGAATCTGACAGTGATGTGTGCACTCTCCTAACATTAGAATTCCTGGAGGGGGATCCAGGCAAACAGTTATTTCTAAGCAATGACCAACCCCCCCCTCAAACATGGTAAGAGCAAAGAGTGGGAGGAAGTGAAGGTACATTGTTCTGAGGCAGGAATAGAGAAATGAGTGAAGTTGTTTGTTTTTTGGGTTTTGTTTGTTTTTTTTTTTAATTGGAATGTTTTTTCAGAGTTTTTCATGATTTTACAGCCTATGACTGAAGAATTTTCTGCAGCCAAAGAAGAAAAAAAAACAAACCAACACAAAGAACTATTTTATTTTTTTTTAGCAGCCTAATCATTTTAATTTAGTTTTGTTTTCCCACAGGGAAGAAATGCAGAGTTTGAGAAAGTTTTCTTGAAATTGGGTAATTAGTTTCAGTTGTGTGCATCAGTAAATTAACTTGGCAATTTCAAGGGCCAATATGATAGTGACATTCATTTAATTTGGAAATGGTGTGTCATAGTTTTGCAGGGTAGTATGTTTGGGACTTCAGTTTCAGATGTCTTTTAGCTTTGCTGAATTTGTTTTATAAGAGTCCTTTGTGAGTTTTCATTTGATCCATTCTGGAGTATTTTCAGTCATTAATAAACTGTTGGTTTACTCTGTATAGCTACGTACTGAATACCAAGCTTTGTGGTGTTGCCCTACTTTTCTAAACCTATTGTACTTAAATTTATTTGTAACAAATTCTGGGAGTTTTGGTGGGTTTTCTTGTTCTCCATAACAACAAATGTCTTTTTCTCTTTAGAGAATGGGATTAGTAAATATTTTTTCAAGGAAAACCATGAAGCCACAGTAATTAAGTAATTGGAGATCTATAGAAAGCCACACTGTGTGTAGGTTTCTTCTCTCTCTCTCCTTTTTTTTTTTTTTTTTTTTTTTTTAATATTCCATCCCTGCCTAGGAATACTTCTGGTGGTTATTGACAGTTTTGTTAGTTCAGTGGTGCTTACTGCAAGTATCATGATGGGAAGACCATCTTCCTAAAGTTTGATTGTATCAGAATCTCAACCTTTTTTATTTTTTTTTTTTTAAGTAGCAAGTTTCTAGCCCTTGTTTTTGGAGAGGAGTGTGGAAAATTTGGTGCAGTTTTTCCTTTAAACACTCGATTCAGTATTTGAAGGTACACTTTATACTGTTGATTACGAACATGACACGGTTTGATACCTTGTGGTGAAGGTTCATCCTTTAACTATGTTATGTAATGAGAGGCTGCTTTTAGCCAATTTTTATTGTTATTCAGTCAGGTAGGAATAACCAGAGGAAAACAGATGAGAGATGAAGGAGTGTGGAAATATGTAAATATATGTACAATCAGAAATTTCCAGAAAACTTAAGTAACTTAATGAAGTTAAGTTGCAAATAAGTATTTTACTGAAATTAGATAAAGCAGGACAAAGAGATGATGTAGTCTGAGGCAGCTGATGGCCACTTTCTGGCATTTTGCTAAATATTAATTATGGAAGCTGTTAAATTTACTGTGATAGATGTATTCTCCCATCTGCAATCCTGAAGGTTTTAGCAAAAATAGTTTTGGAGGATGTGATTACAAGAAAAGCTTGACTTTTGTACTACTGTAGGAATATCTTTCTAAAGCAGTCGTTGAAGATGTCTTGGCCTCCAGTGGAGGATGGAGGGACTTAAAGTCCATCATCTTCCAGTCAAGCAGGTTATTTCTGGAAGTACCAATGGAAAGTAAACTTGCACTAAATCGCTGTTCTCAGGTACTAATTTACATGTGCCTGTCTTGTTTGTGAGCAGCTGATTCTCACTCATCATTCTGTCACTTCTTGTGTCACTGGTTAATGTGAGGTCTTACCCCGTCACTGTGGTGAATTTCTGTAGGATGGCTTTCTGTGATCTTTACTTGAGAATTCTCACACTGGTCATCTTTGTTGTTCTTACTGTTCTCCAATAATTGAAGGGCAGCTTTTAAAGCTAGTCAGTGTATAAAAATGCACCAGAAAAAAAGTAATGGGTAACTTATTGGGTATGCTGATAACCAGAAAGGTCACTGGCAGAGCTAGTGTCTGCAGTCACCTCTGGCTCCCTCCTCCCTCACCGTGCCAAGCCCCCAGTGAGATGGGGGAATGATATGATTTTCATTTGCAGCCCTTTTCTTATTAGGGTGTGATGGATGTATTTCTTTTATTAGGGATTAGAAGTACAAGAAATGGAGGAGTTCCTTCTTCTTTCTTCTAACAGGAGATTAATTGAAATAAACTCTCTGGTTTAGCTATGTGAAGAGGGAGAAGTAGTTACTACTCTGCATTTTGTGTGGTATTCCTCAGACTATTGTATAAATCATCCAGATGAAAGCATGAGAATATATGACATTCTTCTGTACCTCTTCAGACCATCTGATAACTATGTTTGGATACATTGGAGTATCATTTCTGTATGTTTTGTTTTGGTTTATTGTTCCTTCTGTCTTTGTCTCCTGAGGCAAGTGTTCTTCTGCCCCTAAAGCAGGCTTTCCTCTGGAAAAAATATGTCTGTAGTATCTATATCTGTCAGCTTTCAAACAGTTTCCATCTTCTGGAAGTGCAGCATGTGCACCAGAGAGTCCAGCCCTGCTGCCAGAGATCAGAAGACAGTTTGCTTAAGGAATGCTTGGTCTTAAAGACAAAGTGAAAACAGGAATGATGTTCCAGGGTAAATGAAAGAAAGGAAAAATTCAGTGTTCACAGAAATTTCTAACACTGAGTCATTCTTAATTCTTTTTACAGAACTGTATCATTGGAAAAGTCTGGTTTAACTTATGACTTAATAAACCTATTCATGTTCTTTGTTATCTAGAATTCTGCTTGGCCTGAGTGTTCTTTGTGTAAGCTCTCTATTTCCACATTTGGCTATGCTACCAGGATACTTGCATCTGTTATGAGATTACATCTAGACTTTAAGATTTCTGATAAAGCCGTACCAGCCAAACCCTGTATTCATTTACTCATAGACGCTTCAGCATTCTTTTCAACATACCATTTCATTGCTTCACAGACTTTTAAATTACTTTCATAACATACTTGTGAGACAGAGCAGGTGATGGATTTCTGTGTTTGTAGCTGTAACTGAGAGATGCAGAGAATGTAAAAAAGAAACTGTCCCTACAGATGGTTACCCAATTCTAAAAAAATTATTGAGGAATGATCTGATAGTACTATAACCTTATTCAGTTGCTGGAACATGCAAAGTTAGTATACTCTCCTTACCTTTGGTCTATTTAAACATTTATGACACTTCTTTTTAAAGTACAACTTCAATATATTTATTTCAGTAGCAACTGGAAATGCTCAGCATATCTTAATATGCTGTTCTGCATGTTCTTTCTTGAGCACTGTGAGAACAAAGACATACAGATACTGACTACATATGACAAATTCAGTTTGCCATGCTTCATTGTGGAAAGGACATCTATTGCATCACACAGAGCTTCACAAGAAATTGTATCCACCTGCTATGTTGTCATTTAGCTTCTTTCTCTCTGTCTGTATTAAAAACCTGGATAATTTTAGAATCCCTAATGCAAAACCTCCTTAAAAAGTTGACTTCCTCAAACTTTATTTCTCCTGCTCCTTCCAAAAGGCTCATCCTCATCCCCTCATACAAGGGACTTTCTGAAAATAAAGTCCCTTGTAACTGAACAAATATAAAAATTTCAAGCTTCAGGAGAGAACTGTTCTTAATGAATAGCAGGGCAATTATCACCACTGTTAAAGTTCCCACTAAATGTCAAATGAGGTGGCTAATCCACATGTCCCTGTTGACCTCAGGAAAGCTTTGCTTCACACAAGCAAAAAGTTTCCCCCTTTGCTCAGGAACTTGCCATACTTTTGTACAAACTGGTCTTGTTTTCCCTTTAGTTTCCCTTGTTTTTTCTGGGGTTGGTTGTTTTCTTTGTAATTTAATTTTATTTTTTTAAATCTTGAAGATATTTAAAATTGGTGCCTGGCAGTAATTATGTAGTCATGGAAGGGAAGGCATTAGCTGAATTAAATGTTTAGCAGCTTGTTTTGTTATTACCTGCTTAATTGTCACCTGTTGTGACAGTTCCATATGTCTTTTACAGGAAGCCCATGATGGACTTGCTGATCTTTCTCTGTGCACAGTATCATTTAAATCCATCAAGTTATACTATAGAGTTGTTATCAGCAGAAAATAGCCAGATTAAATTTAAACCCAACACACCAGTGGGAATGCTTGAAGTGGAAAAGGTGATTTTAAAGCCAAAACAAATAGATAAGAAGAAACCTGCTCCAGTTATACCAGAGGTGAGAACTAAAGTTAAAGCATATTGAGAAATTGGAGTCACTGTTGTATTCAACACGTTGAGCTGGTAGCTCGGCCTCTTGTTTCAGCTTTTCCTGTTGTCTCTCACCCTCTCACCTTTCAGCTCTGGGAAATGCTTCACTCTATGTTCTTGATAACCTCCTCTTAGGTAAAATATATTTGAATTTGTTGCAGCAAATGTCTTTGCTGCCAAAAGAAGGAAATATTACAATATTATTTGAAATTCCACACCCTATGTCATTTTGAAAAATTCTGCAGATGAAGTGTGGCTGAATACAGCCTTCCACAAACTGAAAATCAACATCTTGTACAATCTGTCATGCTGTGATATATGTGCCTTTCTGACTGTATGTTCATTTTCCTTTAATGCATACTGTACTCTCTTGTTACATGGCTTTATTTATATATTCTTAAGAAGGCAGAAGCTTTTAGAAGTGCTAAACCAACTTCTGGATGTTGCCTAAATCTTTCTTTCCAACTTTGTCCTTCTACTGTATAGAAGAATACTGTAATTTATCTAAAGCACTGAGCAGAGGGCCAGAAGTGCTCTTCTGCTGCACTTTTACCTTCCTCCTACATACACTCACTGCTGGCTCATCACCTGACTTCTGCAGCTACCTACTATAACCTCACAGGGCACCTCACTCCAGGCATGCCCAGCTGCACAGGCACATGGCAGGTACTAAAGGAGAAGCAGACTGTTTCACGTGTCCTTTCCTTGCATCAAAGGGAATAGCAAAATAGTTCTTAGTTTCTCAGGCACTGATTCTGAACCTAGAACATTGGTGAAGTTGGCCATAAGTGGAGTTCCTGTGGTTACTCTGAGGCTGTTGTAAAAATGCCAGTTCTTTCAGAATTTGTGCTGGTATTTATTGGAATTTTCTTCTCTTTAGCAAACGGTAAGGGTAGTGATAAACTACAAGAAGACACAGAAGACAGTCGTAAGAGTTAGTCCACATTCGCCCCTTCAAGAACTCGTACCAATTATCTGTAGCAAATGTGAGTTTGATCCTTCACACACTCTGCTGTTGAAGAATTACCAGTCTCAAGAACCCCTTGATGTGACAAAATCTCTTAATGACCTTGGACTAAGAGAACTATATGCAATGGATATCAGTCGAGGTAAGATACATTTCTAAATTGCAATTATATAAAAGATATGTGCTTACTATTTTAATCACGTATACATGTCATTGGTGTTTTTTACTTATGAAGAAATTATTTTCTCGCAGTTTAGTATATACTTCATTAGTCTTCCACAAACTTGAAACTGAGACAGGTTTACTGGACTTTTCTTTTTAGAAGTGCTGTATAGAAGTTTTATTTTCTAACCAAGTGTTAGGTACCAGCAAAGGTAGCTGACTACAAATCCTCACTTAAAAGCAAAGCTTTTTTTTCCTTTCCTTGCACCTTCCACAAAAAAACCCAACAATGTTCTGTTTCCCTTAGCTTATAGGCATAAGGGAATGATAACCTAAAATGAACGGAAACATCGGAGAAAATTAGTTTTGCTTTAAAATGATTTAAAATTTTAAAAGTGTTAGAATATTCTGATGGTGTTTATGTATGTTGCTGAGTGCTGCTTGTTAATTTTATAGGTTGTGAAGGAATAATGATGGTCTTTTCAATTGTGGTCCAACAGGGGCACAATGAACTAACTTCCTAATATAATATGTCTATATTCCTACAGACATTCCTAGGCCAGGTTTTAATTTCAGCTGGACACCTCTGTTTTTCATGACAGATTTATTGTACTGTGATTAAAAATCTGTACAGTGTGGTTTGTTCCATTTTAGACATTTCTCGCAGGAAATTTTACCTCAATGTAGAAAGTAGGAATATTGATTGACTCATTTCTGGTTTTGACCACTGTTGTATTTGTTTGACTTTATTTCTGCTCTAACACTTGGGGGGTTTGTTGGGGGTTTGTTTGTGTCTTTACCCCTCTTTCTTCCTAAATATGGTAACCTTACTCTTTGGTGATTACAGTTTTAAGAGTTTCTCTCAGTTGCTTCATAAAGGTCAGAATGACAGATTTGGACAATTTGGACATTTTTCATAAAGAAAACACAAATGAAATATCTTTCTCTTCCCCAGTGGATAACAACATATTTTAAGTTGTCTAAACATGTTACTTTGACTACATGTGCCCATAGAGCATTGTCTGGTTTGTTGTCTGGTGACCTACTGCTTTCATTTACAGACTGGCAAAGTTGCATTTTGCACAGTATGACTTGAGCTTCATTTGTATCAACAGCCAAAAATCCTCGGGAGGTCATACAAGGGCATATATTGGCAGTGCCCTACTAGGAAATTTAGGTATTCTTTAGTCCTTGATACAAAGTAGTTTCAGCATTTCAATTTTGCAGACAGGTTCAAAGTTCTGAATGTTCAGTTATCTTTACAAAAGTAAATGGTGAGGTATAGTTTTTACTTAATAGAATTTAAATTCAAATTTTATTTGATTAACATTATATTTTGATTTTACATTCCTTATTGTTTTCCAAGTTTGGACTGCCTGACAATCCAAAACTTACAAGCAAAGTATTCTATATACTGATTTTTCTCTTCGCTTCAGAAATATAAGTGGAACTTCCCTTCTTATGAACAAGATTCCAGTCTGTGTTGCATGTCTTCAGTTTCAAGTTCTTGAATGGCTCATAGTAGTAAAGATACACATCCTTTTATTTTCAGCAAAATAGCCAGTTAATTTTTTCCCTAATGTTGAAGGCTCAGCTTGGCTTTCTGTTTTTGTAACTTGTAACTTCATCCTTGATTCAGATTCACATTTTCTGTCTTTCTTTTTGTCTTTCTGTAGCCACATCACCAGTTGATTTAAATTTACCATCTTTGCAAGGTACGATTTACTGAAATAGGCGGTGAAACTGTAGCACTTACATGACATTACCACCCGCTCCTATTGTAACATCTGCTTAACTGTGACATGAGTAATATCTCTGTCCTATCTTAAATGCATATTTAAAATCATAGTGCAGAAATGGATATGCCCAGCTATATAAAAAGGTTTTTTTATATAGTTTTACCTTAGATCAATTTATTTCATTTAGGGTCATGTTTATATTGATACTTGTACCAGCTTTGCTGATTTCTGTTGCTCATTGCATTTGCATTCAGTGGGATTTCTTTAAGAAAGTTCATTCCAGTAAAAAGTTAAAATTAAGAGACAGCTATTACATTTACAAATCCTCTGCACGAATAAAACCCGAGATTAGCTCAGTTGGTGATGAAACCACCAAGGTTGGGGGTTGATCCCCATATGGGCCATTCGCTTTGTGGAACTCAGAATATTCTGTTATTCTGTGAAAAAAATGTAAGGAGGATAAATTCTGCAAGACACCAGAATGGACCAGAACTGCCACTCAGTTATGTGTGCAGCACCGATCGAGGCTTTGGGTGATCTTTGTCCATAGCCACACCACATGCAGGCTGGGGCCTGGTTGTCCCACCTGACACTTTGCCAGGAATTTAAGCTGTCAGGAATGGAGGGCTGAAAAGACTATGCTCTTTTTCCCTTTTACAGCCTTTGTGGTATGAACCATAACATATGACAAGTGGGATGGGCTAGAGTAAGCGCTAGGGGTATTAAGAGCTGCTGAAACTCATCTGACCTGAGTTGTGAGAAGGACAGGAGGAACATGGATGGTGGGAGACCTGTTAATTTTGCAGCACCTAGAAAAAATATTAGTATAGGTGATTTACGATGTGTTTTGTGTATCACTGCAGGAGGTTTATGACTCAGTGAAACAGGAAGAATCAGGAGAAATAATATCTGCATGAAATAACATTTAGAACTATTGTTTTCTATTTTAGACTCCTACCAATCTGAAAACATAGATGTTCTGAAGGAGAAAGAAAACAAAGGATTTTTCAGCTTTTTTCAACGAAACAAGAAGAAAAGAGACCAAGTAAGGTGTAACTTTGTATCAGCAAAACTTCTAGAAACGTATTCATATTGAACAATCAATACTGTTGATTGTTTTTCAGAAAGTATATGCAACTCGGGTTTCTTTTTATTTCCCGTACTTCAAGGTTGCCAGTGCCCCGGCAACTCCACTGATGAGCAAGCCAAGGCCAGCATCTATCACGAGATCTAACACTGTCAGCAAGCAGTATGATTCAAACACTCTGCCATCAGAAATGCCGAAGAAACGGAGAGCTCCTTTGCCACCTATGCCAAACTCCCAGAGTGCTCCCCAGGAACTCTCACAAGCCCAAGTCAGACCTGTACCTGATATTGTGAAATCCAACAGTTTTGATAGGAATGCACAGGTTAGTTACATTTCCTTCACTTCTCTTCATGAGTATAGACATAATAATCCTGACAAACCTGTTGTTAGTTTATGATGAGGCTCGAAATAAATGGGAAATAAAAGTGTAATACTTGCTTTTAAAAATTTAACTTGAAAATAACTGTAGAAATTGGAAGATGCATTGCTTTTAAACTTCAGATCCAAAATAGCTGCTGTATTTTAAAAAGGTAAAACCAACTTCTTGTATAAGTTGGTCTTGTAAGCACCTTTTTGTTCTTTTGTTCTCATATACTTAAATGTGAGAACATGGTCTTACTTGATCATATCTAGTAATTGATGTTGTGATATTTCTATTAATTTTTAATATTTTAGTTACATGGGATAATAAGTAGTTTGTTCCTCACATTGTTAGAAAAAAGTGGGCATCTTGGGGAACCATCTAAACATTGTTGTGCTCCCAGCACAACAGTCAAAGTAAGGTTTATATTTTAATCAAATAGGGTTGTATTTTATTGAAGCTATGAGGTGTGGGCTACATATCTAAGTGACTTATATATTCCATGACTTGAAGAAATTCTGCCATTAGAATTTGGTACAATTGATGCATTAGCTCTTATCCTGGCATTGCCCAAGGTTAAAATTTTTTTGTTGTTGTTGTTTGGTTTTATTTATTTATTTATTTATTTATTTATTTCATACTTTGCTGTGAATACAGTTAAAGGTTGTTTTTTGATATGAGGTTATTGGCATGCTAGAAAAAGTAAATGCAGAACTAAAATACAAGTCTGAGGGATTAATTTTGAGTTAGACTTGGAGTCAAATTTCAGATTGTGACTTCCTTTATCTTTATACAATGATTTAGTCTTTCACTGATGCACAGAACCACAAGAGAGCACTGTTTAACAGAAGTTATGTCTTTGTGTATTGTGTCTTGCTGAAAAGCTTTATCATTTATCATTTGAAGAAGACAAAGGTTTCTTTCTGAATTTTAATAAAAGGAACCTGGGGGAGAGAAGAAAATCATAATCTTTTTTTACCTCACTATGTTTGTCTTTTAATTGAATTCAGATTTTTTGAAAATAATTTATTAATGTCAACATGCTTTAAATTATTAATATCCTATTATGTCTAAAAGTAATGTATGACTGCTTGACTGTCACTCAAAAAATTGCTTAGATTTACTATTTTGTACTGACGTTTCTTACTCATCTGAAGTGATTTGACTGAAGTTGAATAGCTCACAAAGAGAGGACAGAACAAGTTATACTTTTGTGTGGATTTTCTGTTCTGTATTACTTTGTGCAGCCCCCTTAGAAAATGCATGCCAAAGGCTTCTAAGGTGACTTCTGTTTCATTCTGACTTGATTGCACAGTGATTTATCAGAAAACACAGAGCTTGGGATTTAAATGTGCTCTGTACTTTGAATTAACTCAAATAAAATATTTTGTCTTTTGTTATCCACTTTCCAATAAATATCATCTAAATAATGAATTTGGACTGAATGGTACATATTGCTCAACTTGTTAAGGGAACTCTTGAGTGGGATCCTGTAAGACACTTCCTTGGAGAAAAAAGCTGCTCCTTGAAAGTGTGCTGAGACATTTCCAGAGACCTTCCTGCAGCACAAGAGTGGTCCATTTGCACAACCCTAACCCTAAAGAAATTTCAATCTTGAGTCTACCCCTTAGAGAAGAAAGGGAAGGGAGAAGATGGGAGAATAGGGGAAGGGTGGGAAGCAAACAGGTGGGAAGCAGCTAAACAATAAAGTACTTCTGAAAAGATTTTTTAGCCACCGTCATAGAACAGCTAAGTCAGGATTTCTGGGAGGGATGAGCTCCATGCTTAAAAAATTACTCCAGAGCCTTTCTTGCCTATGGCTTCATGATCAACCCTTTAAAGGAAAAGTTGGGCAATGATGCAATGAGTACTATGGACATCAGGGAGGTTTTGAGTAGAGTCAGGGCTACCTCAGAGAAGACAATGCTCAGGACTACCTGTACTGAAGTTTGCATGAGAATCATTTGCTATTATTCTGAGATGTTTCAGAATTGGTGGTTGAATGTTGCATGTATCCACTTTTCAGTACGTCAAATGCATAACCTTGTCCCTTTATTGTATTTGCCTCTGTACGAGCAAGGGTGCAGATAAATCCTGGGAGATAATAGTAATATCGGGTGTTTGGACAGAATATCACCAACTGAATTGCTCCAAATAAATTCTGTGTGTACTTTCTTTCCAACAGATCAGAGGTGTATTACTTCCTCTGTAGTATTTTGGCTAAGTTTAAGTATTTTGGGGAGCTCCAGTCATGTAATAGAAACTGGGTGCACGAATACGCTCAGTGCAGGAGCAAATACTTTTGTTTGCTGTTACACATTGGACATCCATTTGCCTACATACTTGTACAAAGGGAAGAAAGAAATGCTAGCAATGTGCTTTGATATCCCTACATGATACAGTTGCCTGTATATCCCCTGTTAAACTAAGATTATGTATGGAGCAAAAGAAGTAGGTGCTGGTGGTGTGTGAGGTAAGGTTTCCAGCACACTGAAATGCGTCACTACTACTATATTCTTTCCCAAATACTTTTGTTTTGTTCCATTCCAGTTGCAAAATTATTGTGGCTTAAATACCTTTACTTGTTTTTTGAATTGCTAAGAAGGGCAAGGTACCATGTCTGCCACTGCTTACAGAGGCTGGAACTTGGGAAGCACTGATATGTACAAGTGTCTGCTTGGGGTACTGTGGCATTTGGTGCCAAATCTGTCTGTACATATTTGAGACTAAAAAGTTTCATATCCACCCTTTCTTGTTCCAGGATGAGGAGAGTGTGCAGTGTTAAAAGTAGAACTCTGGCATATGTTGTGGAAGTTATGACAGAGTTCACTGGTGTTTCTGCACAAGCATAGTTAATTAGTTTAGTGATTCAAAAAAGAATTTTCATTTAAATGTAACTGATAAAGCACTGGTTATCATGGGCAGTTGGTATGACACATGAATACCCAGATGTATATTCCAAAACTTTGTCAGATATGTCTTAATGACATTATTTTAATTTTTTTTCCATCTGTTTGAAGTACTATTTTCACATTACAGCCTTTGTTAGGATTTGAAAGCTCTTAATATTCATATGTTGAATAATTCCTGAGAAAATCTGTTCAGCACTCGAACCTTTACTGGAACATTTAGTACTTTCTTGAAATCTCTCTTTGCAAGTCATTTGTTTCTTTGGATGCAAAGGGCAGTAGAAAGGCTTATAAAAATCTTCTAGTAGCATTTGTGCTCTTATGCTGAGAACATTATTTCCCCCCCACACAGACACTCGTTCTGTGCAGAAGGGAACTCTGGTGACATCTGTTTGGCTGAGCGAGTGTGTGCAGAGCTCTGAGCCAGCCGAGTCAGCTGAGGGAGCCTGTGTGAAGCAGACGAGGGTGAGACCTTTGAGCAGAGAAACGTGTCTTTGTGCAGAACAGAGGGGCTGCAGCCAGCAGCTATCAGAGAGGAGACAAATAGAACTGCCCAAATGCAAGGAGGAAGTACTTTAGCAACAAAACTCCCCTCATTTGGGGAAATAATATTGTATTTGACATCCTTTCCTGAATAAATTCAAAGGCTGAATATTAATTGTTTTTCCTTTTTTAAGAACTATTTGGGAACTGTGAATACAAAACTATAAAAGTGTAAAGTGATTTTTGTTGTGTGACATTATAATCAAGAAACTGACTTGTTTAAAGACTATTCAAGCATGCAAGTATTTTTAATTAGGAGTAGAGTACGTCCCTATCCTGTGGTGTTCTTAAAAGAACATTTCACCTTGTGATTTGTGTTTTTTCTTTAAAGCACTGAGTTCTGCTTTGCTGTAAAAGATTTGCATTGCTTGCTTTGGCAAGTTTTTTTTTGGTTTTTTTTTTTTTTAGAGTGATGGGTAGAAGAATTGTGTGAACATTTTGGACAGTGTTGCTCCTTACAGTGCAGTAAAATATCTATGGATTTCTCATACCTGATATCAAGGTGGGACAAATCAGATGACCGAGTGTGCTGAGGGTGGCTCAGAGGATAGTTTTCATCATTCCAGTTCATTCATTCAGATATTCTATTGAGATCTGACAGGACCTGCCAAACACTGCCTGACAGACATTTTGTGCCAGTATCTTTTCTCTTGTAATTTTCTTTATAGATTTGATTGTGTAAAAGTCAAATACTCTAGCTTTTACTCTTTAATATCCTGCATACTGTAGGATATGTATTTGTTCAGTGGTAGCATTCTAAATACTAGCATCTTATTCCATGAAAATTAACACTGTCAACAATTCTGTTGTCTGTGCTGCTTTCAAAAGGATTGCCCATGAAACAAGAATTTGTAGGTTCCTCGATATTGTGCTTTGTGCAGTGGGCTGGTTAACTGAAGCACAGGGAAGTTCTCTGAAGATGACCCCTCCACCCAGTTGCTGTGTGGATCCTTCTAGTCATAAATGAATGTTACTGCTGAATTTTATTATATTGTTGAGTAGAAAGTGATAGGGATCAGAATTACTACAGAAAAAAGGCAGCTGTGTCTAGTGCAAAATGCATTCCTTTATTGCTGGGATCCTGAACATTGTCATTGTAGGAGATGTGGATATAGAGGGTTTCTTCAGCATAAGGCAAACTACAATTAAGAATGGCAGGCAAATTTACAACCACTGTCTTTGAGACAGAGAATGTGTTTTTAAAACAACTTAAAATGCAGTTGGGCTGCTATATTATAAAAATATGAGGTCTTTAACAGGTATCCTTTGTCTATTTTTAATGGTTTTGATTATTTGTGAATTAAGAACTTTTTTACTTTTGCTACAATAAAAAGGACATTACTACACTGCAACATCAGTAGGTACTATAATTATTGTTTTGCAACTTTCTAAAATTTAACTTTGATGAGTATTATAAAATAGTTGTACTTTCCAATATGAGTTTCAAAATTGGGCATTCCAGAAATTTCTAGTATAGTTCCTATAGTATAATACTAGTTCAAGTATTTCAAGGAGGGAAAGAAGTTCCTAATAACTGAGAATACAGCCCAATTAGGACTGCAGTTGAAGGAATGGAGAAGGAAACATTGTGTTCTGTTGTTGCAGTGGGGTGTAGTTGAAGCGTCTTTCTACAATGATTTTAACTACTTTTAGAAAAGAATTATTTTTGGGTTTGTAGAATAGCCTTTGGGCATAACAGAATTCAAATTCTCATTTATACTGTATGTAACAACTGATTTTCTTTTACTGATGTTTCACCTCTGTGAATATATTCAATTACTGTAGAAAATCCTTTTTTTTTTTTTAAACAACTCCTTGGAGGAATTAAGATGAAAAACACAATACATTTGGTAATAGATATATATTCTCCCTTTCCCAGATGTATATTATAAATACTTCTGGAGAATAATTATTAAAGCTATTTTGCTGTTTTTCATTGATTGCTAATAATCTTCCTCCCCTGTCTCCCTTCCCAGGCCCCTCCAGGATTAGTACGGAAAGGTTCCCTGCCGCTCAGTGACACTGCTTCCGTGAACTCCTCTCTAAGGAGGATGAAGCGCAAGGCGCCCTCACCACCCTCCAGAGCACCAGAAGATCAAAGTGAAAGCAGTAATGAGCCTGGTAATCTTTTTATGCTGTTTAATTGGAAGGCAACAGAAAGTATAGCTGTTTGGCTAAACATTAAAGCAACGCCACCTTATGAGACAAGAATTTCAAGTTAAAATATGAGTGCCAAACCTCTTCAGGTGGTAAGGAACTGGTTTATGGGACTGGCTCACGTAGTGTGTGTGAGCTGGCACAGGAAGGACACAGGAGCAACCACAGAACTGCAGATGCAAAGGGTAAATTAATTTTTGTTACCTCACGAACCAGGGAAACCTCAAAGCAGCAGCTGGGCAGAGGCACCCGAGCAGGGACGCAGAGCTCGGTCCGTGCGAGGGGACTGACAAACCGTCTGTATTCGCTCTGTGTCGGGGTCACACAGGAGTAGTTTACCAACCACTGCGCTTTGATCTTTCCCACAGCAGGGCAGGGATCTCCAGCATGTTCGATAGGGTGCCTTGTGAATCTCTCGCAGGCCTATGTTATCTAAACACAGGTGTTCTGCTTGTCAAACGCACAAGACTAAACAACAATTATTATCATATATGTGGTTTTTTGCACCCCTGCTGCAAATCACTTAAGCGTGTTTGCAATCCTCCTCACCAGTCTTCCGTTATTTTCCCACAAGTGTGAGAAAGGCAGGTATTTAGAGCACGCAGATCAGAAAAACACAGACAATGTCAAATTAATTATAGTTAGGTTAAGTAGAGAATTGTGTTTGTGTTGCTCAGATTGACTGCTCTGTATCAGAGAGGATATAACAGGAAACGGACTGCCAAGAAGAATCTTAGAGAAAGTTTTGTATTAGTTTTTTTGTGATTCTTCTATCTGATGAAAAATTCAGTTCTCTGGTTAAAAAATACCTAAGAGTTGAGATTAAAATATCTGGAAAATGTGACAATGAGCAATAGTTGCTTAAGAGAAGATGTATTTCTTGAAGAACTCTGTAGACTGTAAGACCATAATCTAACCATTTATCTAGAACTTTTGTTGGTGCAGAAATTGAGAGGAAATAAGAGGTTGTTGCTTCACTTTTTGCAGTAATGGAGACAACAGAATCAGCCTCCACTGAAGTGGAAGGGAGAGCCACCGAAATGCAACCTGAAACAGGTTGGTTCTTTTTCTGAAAGCATTGATAAAATCTACTTCATACCAAGTTATGATAATTCATAGCTATAAATTACTATACTGTAGATGTGTCATAAAAATAGAACTAATTTTAATTCTTCAGATCAATTAACTTTTCCCTTGAAGTACAAAAATGGCTTTCTAAAATAAAGATGTTTTACTTTTAATGTCTACAGAAACATATCCAATGTATTTTGTACTGGTATCTGTGCTTTACATTTAATAAACTAAACATTATCCCTGTTTTCCCACCTCCCTCACAAGTTGTAGAGAAGAACTAGACATAATTTCTGTGATTTTTTTTTTGTACCTCATAACAAATCTTTCAAAAGCTAAAGCCCAGTCTTGTTTTTAGAGCCCTGCCTTGTGCTGCCCTTGACCTGTGTAACCCAGGGGCAGAAGCAAATCTGCGTCTGCCTTTTGGTTGGCATCTGAACAGCCTTTCAAAACATAAGTTGTAAATATAAACTGAATGCATAAATAACTGTTCATACGTTATTTGTTGGGTGTTATGGAAAAAATGTGATATATGAAAGTATAGCTGTTCAAAATACAGTTACTTAGCTGCTGAACATAATGCTTTTTTAATTTAGGCAGTTTGTACTGTGAAGTACTTTTGTTTGTAAGCACCACACTGTAGGGTTCAGATACAGGGTACAGCATCTACAAATCTTCTAAAATTTTTAAAAGCTTTTAGAATAATCAGTGCCAGTGCAGTCGGGAAAAATCACTCTTCGATGCATTACACTAAGAATGAAATCTGTAAATGCTAAGCCTGTGAAGTGCCACTGGCATTATATGAGGCTAAACACTCAGTTTCTGTGCTAGTTCTTCAGCTGTTTTGTTCAGGATAGCAGTGTACCAGTCAAATTGGTCAGACTAAGAAAACACAAATATACCACAAAAGCTGAAAAAGTCACGTGCTAGGATGCTAGGTCTCTGGCAAAGTGAAAAAAACTTAAGATCAGTAATCAGTAAACTTGGGCTTGGTTTGTGTTTAGGGCACTTTATTTAAATTGTCAGAAAAGACATTAAGTAGAAGGAACATAATACATCAAAGTATGAACCTATACTGTTCACTCTGAGGCTGAAGATGGAATGAAGCTGTAACCTTTCCTTTTCCTAGTTGTAGCAGATGAAGGAGAGTAATCACTTCTAAGTGAGTTATGTTTATTATGTTTATTATTACTTAATTTTCTGTGTTGAAAACTGTTAATCTACATGCAATGGGTCTAAGATGATAAGGTTATCATACTGTGATTTAAGTTTTTTGTTTTTCTTGTACTTGTTTCTATCTTAAGATTATAGATCTGTGCTGGAATTTCTGCAGTTCCCATCACTGTAATGTCCCAGTGCTGTGTAAATAAACAGCCCTGAACTTCATAGAAATGACTGTTTGTTTTTCCATAGGTTTAGGAACCTCTGCTTGAGGCATTTGAGTTCTATAATTAAATATTTCAATTTAAGCTGTAATGGAAAGAAATAGAAAATGTAGTCATCTTCACTGGGCTTAGAACAGTCTGTGTTGAGCCCTAAATTTACCTCTGCAGTTAGTGACAGGCTTCATTCTCTAGTTCTCCTGCTGTCTTCATGCAATGGCCTTTGCTGAACACTTAATGTAGTGCAGTATTTTAAAATGTAGATACAAGTTACATAGCACATCTTCATTGCCTCCTTTTTCTCATGGGATACTGCTGCTCTCTGGTGGCATCTCTGAAACTGTCCTGAGGCCTATGTATAAAGGGTCCTTTTAGCAAAGCCCCTCCAGCCATGAGAGCCCATATTAACCTGTGGCACAATCAGCTGCAGTACACTTGTCCTATGCCTGGTCTGAAAATCATGGACATTTGGGTATTGTTTTAAAAGAATAAAATAGTTCAACATCTCTTTAATTGTGAAGTTGGACATAATTTTAACTTTACAAAAAGACTGCAGTTCCTTCCATTTGGATGAATACTGCTTTAATTGTTGGGCTTCTGGGAAGCATTGTGAATTTTCGTTTGGCTGTGACTGGCATTCCAAAGTAGTTCTGTTATCCATTGCTACTTCTGCAAATAAAGAAAAAAAACCCAAGCTGCAAACATTATGTTACCTTCTGCCCTAAAATGAACCATTACAAATATTCAATTTGGTATCTATTAGCTATGCACTACTTAGACACATATACATTATGTGAAGCTATATAATATGGAATAGGCAACATTTCTGTTGTGAAATGACAGCTTTCCCATGGTATAAAAAGCTTGTACCTTGACAAAAATACTTTGAAGGCTCACATCTACTAGAATAAACCTTGACAGAGAATTAATTTGAACATTTGGGATTATAAACAACAATTTTCTTTCTCAGTTATGACTTTTGTTCCCCTTCCCAAAGCTTAATTGATACTCAGTCTTTTTTTTCACCAGGGAAGAAGGTAAAATGGTGTTTAAAAAATATTTTGAAATCACAGATTTTTAAATAACTTTCCATCAAAACAAATCCCTTGCTATAATCCTATTGGTTACAGTATCTCTTAAGAACCTTGTTAAGGGCTATAGAGTCAAGAGCAGATTTGCATGATGTAGTCAGGCTTTCCGGCTTTGGTGCTTACGAGCATAAGAGATCACAGAGCAGCACCAGCCTGTTCTCTGCAGGGCAAAGAGTGTTCTTACTACTGAAAGGAGACTTGCAGTTGGTATGTCAGTCATCAGGTGTATCTTCAGTGTCACAGCGGAGGCTTTAACAATGTTGTTTTAGGGCTAATTAAAACCCAACGACTAATGTTCAGGGAGGATAAACTATATGCAGATAAAAATGCAATATATATTGCATATGGAACTGCATATAGAGTGTATAAGCAATAAGGCAACAGCATGTAGCCCGTGTTGCTGTAAGTTCTTCCTAGCGATATGATGCATATAATAGCTATAGACTGAGGGTTTGGAAACAAGTCAAAATCTGAACTGCTCCCCTGGGGAGTTAACTGCATGATGTATGTGAAGGATGGTTGTTAAATGTTGTTTGTGTATCAAATGCATTCAGACTTTATTCTGCTGCAGCAGTGGTGGCCCAGGCCTGGAATGAGATCCAGTAATAGATGAAAACCCACTAGCAAGCAAGGCTGATCTAATACTGGCAAATGAAATAGAGCACTTCGGAAAAAGTGTGAGGGTTGTTTTTGTTTATTATCCATTTGTAGGTCAGATTAGTCCAATCCAAAGCTTGGAAGAGTTTCTAGCACAGCAAAGAACAGAATTTCATATAGTAGGAATGTCAGGAATGTCTCCTACCAACCCAAGCAAAGTTTCCATCTCATGAGGATAGATACAACTCAGCCTTTGTTACACTCCTCTCCAGAGGAAAAGCAGCAGAGAGATGACAGCAGTGCCTGGGCACAAAGCCATAGCAGCCCGAGAATGCTTCCATTTCCCTTGTCAGAAGTCCTGGCTGTGCTTTGTTTGTATAATTCAGGTTTCCATAGAGTATTTAGACTGAAAATCGTATTCTTTGTTCCTGTGGGTGGTGATGGCTCAGGCCCATGGCATAATAGTTCTCACCAGTGAAGGAGACACTGTTCCTGAGAGCTGGTTATGGGCTGTGGAATAGTCTCAGCAGGTTTGATTTTTGCTCACATTCTCTTATTCTTTGTTGTGCATTCTGACATATATATTTATCTTTGCACACATAAAGTAATACTGCCATCAATTAAATGTTCTCCTTAAGTATGACTTTTCCCTAGGTGGAGATGAAAGGGGTTGGCAGCAGGTAAGAGGGAGAAAAGGCCATCATGACTAGTAAATTCTTAGGAGTCCCTGTAATACCAGTGTGGCATATTTGTTTGTATGTACCTGTGCTGAAACAACATGGAAGGAGCTCACCTGCACCACTTTACAAGCTTGCCTTTCTTTCCCTGGGGATCTAAATCACCTCTGCATTCAGCACTATGGCACATGTTGATCACATTGCTTAATGTGTAACTACAAAGCATTATTACAAAAATGCAACTTAAAACGAAGAATTAAATGGTGAGGTGTTTGGCTTTTGTAGTTGCTCTGTTACAGTGAATGAGTAACTTTGGTATTACTGAACTCTTAATTAATGAGCCTATTGGGAAAATCAAAGTTTCTGTTCTGTACTGAGCCTTTCTCCAGTATAGACAGTCTTCCCATTAGTTTTCTATAACAGTGCACTTCTCAAGAAGTAGTGGAAGCATTGTGGGATCTTAGCCACTACTAAAAAAAGTTAATCTAAGATTTCTTTATACTCTGGGATTTGTGACTTTCCAATATTCCTTGCTTTTTCTTTCAATTGTTGGCTTGGTTCACAGTTGGAAATTTACTGATACTACTTATGAAAGTCTGAAACATAATTGCCCACGTGCAAAGCCTGTGCCTGACAGGTATCTGTGCACCCAAAGCTGAGAGGTCAGGCCAAGCGCACTCAGTCATTCGCAGTAGCCTTCACAGCACCATATTGCACTATATGGATGGAATTACTATCTTTGTATATAGAATGTTAGTTTAAAAGCCAAGAGGTTTATTGTATGGCCTACTTACTAATATTTGATAAATGTGAATCATCATCTTGTGATAGGAATATATTGCTGGCAGGGAAGTAAAGCTAGTGATGGTTAATCCTTCTGGAAATCAAAATAGGTGCATTTATTAGTTCAACTTCAGGTAGGCTGATTTATGTGTGTCCTAATCCAGTAACTAAACCTTTTATTTTAACTATACTCTGGCTGCAAAATGTCAGTATTTTTATGGATTAACACTTTTCTATTAACTTTTTTTTTCTACTGTAACATGGGACACTGCACAAGACACTTCCAACCATGTTTTAATACACTTAGGATGGTTCTGGGAAATTTTTGATAGTGGTGGTGAAACTTGTTCAAACCATGCGCAAAATTGATATTTGGTTTGCTCTTTAGTTCTCTAACATTCCTACCCTATTGTAGAAAAACTGTGTGTTTTAAAACTCACTGGAGAGCTAATGCAAGTATAAGAAATCTGGGGAAAAGAAACTCTCTGCCTCCATGAAATTTGGGATTATGAGAACATTAAATGTATTTTGATGTATCTTAATCCAGTACTTGGGTTAAAAAAGGAAAATGTTATACAGTAGTTACAAATGCAGAACCAGATGTGTAAAAAGAGAGAATTGGAAAGAACCAGAGAATACTATGAAATTGAAAGTCCGAATAGGTCTCTCTTTTTTTTTCCCCTTCTTTTTTTTTTTTTCCTCCTCCTTCTTTTTTATTAAAACTTATCTGGATTATGAAAAAAGTCAGTTTTCCCTCTTCAAACTATTTAGGCTGCCTTCAACAGTCCTTTTGTGTCTAGGCCCTGCATTGAGAGCTGTGGGCTGTTTTGGGTTTTGTTGGGTGTTAGTTTTTTTTTGCTTTCTTTTGTTTTCTTTTGTGAGTGTAGGTGTAAGGAGCGCAGAACACAACCTGGAAGAAATTGATGAAAGGGAAGAGATAAGTGTGCAACAGAGAGAGGACAGTGAAAGTACCAATAGCTCTCCCAGGGTAGGAGAGGTTACTGCAGCCTTCAGCTCTGCTGAGGTACCGCTGGAAAATGATAAAAATGGTCCTGCTCTGTCAGCTCCTGTTCCTGGCAGTGTTTCCGTAGACAACTCGCAAAGCTTCAAGGAAGAAAAACAAGAAAATATGAGCACAGATGGCAAGTAAGTACGTTTTGTGACAAAGAAAGGAGCACTGGGGAGGCAATGGGGGAGGCAAATAAAACGCAGTGCTGTTTCATTGTGGAGCACAGAATAGAGAATTGTGAGAGGAATGAGCTTTAATATGCTTAGCTTTCATTGCAGCACTCTTCTGTGCACAGTAATTCATGAAGCTTTTCAACAAAAAATGACAATGAAGTGTTCTGCAGGCTATTCTGTTTAAGCCTCCCTTTCCTTACTACTCAAACAGCTGGACCCCAGAAAAGCTGAACCCAGCTCTAAAATACTCTATTTACTAGAACAGTGTGCTACAAAAAAAATTTGGATTGATTAGTTAAATAAAAATACACAAATTATTTCTTACAGATGGGGAAAAATGGGTAGATCGGCCATTTCTGGTTTTTTGGGCATGGTTATCTATTGCTTGCATCTTTTTTGGCTTTAATTTTTATTTTTTCTTTTCCTTATATGTTGTCTTGACCTGTCTCAATCCATTTGCTCTCAGGAAAACAAGTTAATTCTGCTTTTTTAAAGAATAAACACATTAGTTTCCTTAACCGCTCTTTTTCTCTTCTGTTGATGCTGTACCTTTGCCCTTCAGCATGTTTGTTAAAGTACCTGACTCAGCAGGTTCCCAACATGAGTTAGTGCCTGCTTGAAATAAATGTTGATTGTCCAGAGAAGTCCCATTGTGTTAATGTAATTCACTGTTTCTCTGTTCCCTGAGGCAACTAAACTGGCTACTGTTCCCAAATTAAATTGAAAGAACTATTTCAATTATTGTACTGAAGCCAAAATGTGACTGCCCTAGTAGCCAAGAACTTTCAAGGTAGTAAGGAGAGCTTTGACTTGTGTCTGAAGGGACTTTTTTGTCAGTCCAAGGCCAAATGTGGCTTTGCAAAAATCTTTGATGCTCTGTCCTGACAAATATTGTGCTTAGGTGTGTCTCCTCTGTGGGGGGTCTAATAAGTTGTCTTGAACTTATCAGACTTTTGTTATTGGGCCAGTTTGCGTAGTTGTCCAGGGGATGTTTTTTCCCCATCCCGTCGATGAATTTGCAGTAGCCTTTCACGCCTTATAATCCTGGTGAGTATCATCTAGCCTGTATTGTGCTCCAGCTTTAGAGTTTGGCAGTTGTTTTCTGAAATATCACAGGGATTCCAAAATAAAGAGTAGGGTTTCTCTGACATTAAATTTCTGGAAAACTTTTGATAATTCAGATCTTTATATAAGACCTAGTTACTTTGAGAAGTACTTTCTTTAATCAAAGCAGGGAAATATGTGTAATATTCCAGTCAAAACCACTAATTTCTGTAATGATACTCTGTGGTGTTTTGTGGCTTTTGGGTTTGGTGGTTTTTGATTATTTTTTTTTTCTATTAAAAGACCAATTCAGCCTGTTGTTAATAGTTGTAGCTCAGTCCCTCAGCTATGTTAAAGGGAATGAAGATAAGAAAGAGTACAGAGTGCAGTACTGAGCTTTACCTTTCTTCCAACAATAATTTTGAGAGCATACACTCCTGTTCAGTGGTTTATTGGACATTTACAGTATATTTGGTACTATAAAGCAGCATGTGCATGGATGGTTATTGAGAAATTTGTAATTTTAAATGATTCAAAGCAGATGTGTCAGCTCAAGGCACTGGTTTCTGGCAACTAAGGCGTTTGATGTGGCAAATGAATTGGAATCTTCATAAAGCCAGTATTTCTAACTACAGAAAGTACAAGGATGGAAGTTGGAAGTTCTAATAACTTTTTGTAGAGAAATTTTAAGTGTTTTTGCCTTTTTTATTTACCTTTTTAAGCCAAGGACTTAATATCCCCCCTCCCCCCTTACTCAACATTTGTGCGGTTCTCTTGTCCCCCATGATCTGAGGGGAACAGGTACTATATGCATTTGCAAAATACTTAGTATGCAAGTAATATGTTTGAGGGATGTTTCTTCGCTGTTCTCCTGGTATTGCTGGAAAGGGACTATTTTGAAAAGTCTGTCCTGCACACTTCATGTGTTCATACACAGTCAGCACCTCATGCAGCTTCCTCTATTGTGGTGTGTGCAAAATCAAGGGCACGTTTTAGATGTGGGGAATGTCAGAGCACTTCACACTAATACTGTTATATGAGTGATAAACCATTGTGGATTGTTACTGCAAAGGGGCTTGTTCAGACTGCACGTGTAAGCAAAAGGAGGGGGAGAAGAGAAAGGAAAACTGATCATCTGCTTACACAGAAGCAAGTGGAGCTGCTTGTCATTTTGGTAGTATATCATGGCAGCATTTCCTCTTGTTTTATAAAAAATAAAATAATCTATTCTGTCGAGTATTCCAGTGTTTGGCAGAGTGATTCTATTTTGTCCATCTGTGTTTGGAGAATATTGCCTGTTCTCTTGCATCGTTTCTTGTGTTTACTGAAATGAATGATACCAGCATATTTAATGTACTGTTGTGCTTTGCAGAGGACTACAGACTAAGATAAGCAGCGAGGATGCTGGATTTGAAAAAGACAGGAAGCTTAAAATTTTAGATCAAAATAAAACCAATGGTGAGTAGTTCCCACTCGTTTTTAATACTTCAAAGAAAGGTTGAAGAAAACTTTTCTATTCCTTTGAAGAAATGACAATATAGTCAACTCTTGAATTGTTATCATCAGATTATTTTCTTTACACTTTCTTTAGCTTTGTTGTATTCTCTTTGAGATGAGGTGGCAAGAATTGGAGGCAGGGTTTTTTTTTTGGAGGGGGTATTTTTGGTATATTTTTATTATAACTGTAGTCAAAGCAGTGTCGTGCTGTTGTAGGGCAGGATGGGTGGGACAGTGCCAAGGAGAGGGAAGGCTGGACACAGAGGTTATCCTGCCACGTGGGGTGCCATGGGTACCATACCCCAGCAGAGAAGAAGAGGCCATTCTTTGCTTATGAAATTAGTGTGAGTTTTCTGCCTGAAAATGCAAATATTTTTAAGCACAAATAGAAGAAAGCGACATGCTGATCTGAAATGAAATGACGACATCCTGTGCAGCAAATGGATCATAAATTTTTCTGTGGATTTAGTGACCTGACTGATTTATTTTACCCTTTTGTGACACTGATTTTCAGATTTATATATTAGGCCTTCCATAGTCTTTTATACTCAGTACACCTCTGTTTATAAATCATAACAACACTGCATGAGTCCTGTTTATATGTGATATAAATTTTAGCTTCCATTTTATAACATACTTGAAATGAGGACTTTTTTTTTTCCCCACAAAATAACCACTTCATATTATTATTCCTGAAGACTTTAATTTTTCCCAATATTGTGTTTAAAATAATTTGATTCAAATATTCACATGTTTTGGAGATGATCACGCATTTAGTCCAGGGGTAGAAAATTGAATTATCAGACCAACTAAAGAGTAGGAAAAGTAGGTTTGGAAAATTGCTCTTGTCCATATGTTTTTCAGTTGTTTTCATGTACAAATACATAAGGTATAGTTGACAAATAAGATTTGCAACATTAAAACTAAAGAACAGAAGCGACAAATGTGTGGAACTAAATAAAAACTGTATCTAACTGGATATTAAATAGTCCTTGAGCTCTTGAGTCACCAATGCCTACATAATCAACTGAAATTCATTATCACTTTATAAATTATTCTAGAATAGTTTTTTCTATTAAGTCAATGCATGGCATCAGTTGCCTGTTTATTAAGGAAGAATACCTGAATTAGAATACTACTATTTCACAATATTAGTCAAATATACTTACATCTTTAAATAGCTTTTAAAAGCAAGTGTTAAGGAAATTTTTAATGTCAGTGAGAAACCAGTCATTGTAGTTAAATACATTAGATGCAGAGCATCTGTAAGAGCGTGATGTAAGGGGGAAGACTGAATCTTTTTCACATTTGTATTAATTTTGGAATCTTTCTTTAACTTAAAGATCACAGTGATGCAAAACTCCTTCCAACAGCAGAAGAAGGGAAAGAACTTCAGACAGCTGAAATTAAACCAGTAGATTTTACAGAAAATAACAAGCTCGAACTTGACAGACTATCAAACTTTCAGGCATGTAAAAATGACATCTCTGTAAGTCATAGGAATTATCCTCAACTGATGTCAGAAAAGCAAGACGACAAAACAAATCAAACCAGCTTGGATACAGTAAAAACGCAGGATGTTGCAATCCAGACAGGTCCTTCAGATAGCAATTTGGGAAGGTCTACTCAGAAAGAAATTATTGTTCCTCAGGGTGTTGAATCATCCATATTCAGAGAACTGGTCCCTCAACACAACACAGATACAAACAACCCCCTTCTTCAAGTGATGCATGGAACGCAGCAAGGGGATGAAGATACGTCAATAGAACAAAATCTTGAGACACAAGAAGTTACCCATGGCAATGTAATTCCCATAAAAGACCAGAGTCATGTCTGTATAAATGGCAGTAATTTTGTTTCACCAGAAACAACTACAAAAACTCCAGATGACTCTTCTGTAAAAGGTCACCCTTTTTATAGACAGGACACCAGACCTAAACCCAAGCCTGCTAATGAAATTACAAGGGATTACATACCAAAAATTGGGATGACTACTTATAAAATAGTGCCTCCAAAATTCTTAGAAATAATGAAGGGCTGGGAATCAGAAGTTCCATCAGATGATAAGGATCAAGAGGTGTCTACTTCGGAAGATTCTCTGAAGCATGAAGACCCCAAAGAATTCATAGTGCAAGCTGAAATTCCTCAACTGTCAAAAAGTGTGGGTCATTTACAGGTTGGTTCACAAAACGAAGCTGCAGCAGTGAATGATCTGCTGCAGAGAGTGAACAGCATTTCTGAACATACTGTGACCTCTGGAGCTGAGATTACTACTGAGAGCAACCAGATGGAAAAGGAGTCTTTAAAGCAGCATGTCCCACTGATGCTAAGCCTGGATAATACAAATGCTTCTTCTGAGACTCAGGACAAGTCAAATGCATTAAGTCCTACAACAAAGCCTAGTTCTTTTTATCTGCAGATGCAACGAAGAGCTTCAGGTCATTATGTGACATCTGCAGTTGCCAGAAGTACCATTTGTGCTCCTAATTCAATTCAAAATGAAGCTAAGAATACAGAGATGGGGAAAAAAATCCCATCACCTGATCTGACTTCTTTGGCTTTACATAAAACAAGTATTTCCTCTCCTCCAGCAAATGAGGAAAAAGTTGAAGATGGAAAAAACATTGAATCCTCCACTTCTCCTGTTAAAAGCAATAAACCTTCAATTTTTCCCCCCTGTCCTCCAGCACCACTGAACCTAAAAACTCTAAGAACTTTTGCAGTTCCAAAGCCGTACTCCAGTTCAAGACCATCCCCTTTTGCTCTTGCTGTCTCCTCTGCGGTCAAAAGGTCACAATCATTCAATAAGACACGTACAATCACTAGCCAGGCACCTAGAGAGGAATTTCCTGTTGAACTCTCCTCTGCCACTCTGGCTGCTGAATTCTCCTCAGCTACCTCCATGCCTCAAGTGAAAAGCCCTTCCTTACAGACTGTAACAGCGGGGCCACAAAATAGTCTAATGGATAAGGTAAACTTTATTTCTAATACTGGTTGACTGTTGATCCACTGCCATCTAGTGCAACTAGTCTAAAGGCTTGTCTGTGAACTACTCCCTGGTCAGAAGGGACAGTATTCATACAGTGAAAACACCCAGTGGTGTCCAGCAGTAGCACAGCATTATAATGAAGAACATGAATACAGGGAATGTTAAAAATGAGAGCAATAAAATTCAGATGATTTGAAATATTTATTTCTTGCTATAATTAGCATCCCCTGCTTTAAAGAACTGTAAATTAAATAGTGATTTATACTGTGTATACCTATTTTTATGCTTGGAGCGCTTATGATTTGTTCCTTCTGGTTCTGTGTGTTAATTTCTTAAATTTAATTCTGAGTGGTGTGATTAGTTTGGCTTCAAGTGATCATGCTACAAACACACTTGAATGGAGGCATAAAATTTTACTGGCATAATTATTTGAGGGAGAAACTATGTGCTACAGTGGGAATGTGTCTGGTCTCTGAAATCTCGAATCAAGTAAACACTAAAATGGCAGCAGTTTGCTATGCAACCTTGTGCCAGGTTGACTCAGTTTTCCATTTATAAGTAATTCAGATTAAAATTTTTTGGTTTCTTTTTCCTCCCACTTCCTCCCTTTATAGAAAGGCAGCGATGTGAATAGTGAGCAGAAGAGTCAGGCGCAGTCAGGTGCTTCCACTGACCACCCACCCCTTGTCACTAAGAGACAAACCGCGATGACGTTCCCGCGCTCTGACCCAGAACAGATCCACCAGAGCTTGCTGGCTGCAATCCGCTCTGGAGAAGCTGCTGCCAAATTGAAAAGGGTGAGTTTTCATCATTGCATCCATAACAATGAATTCGTGGTACTTCCTTCAAAATTACCATATTAATGCCTGACACTAAAAGCAGTTAGCTTTGGCACAAAGTGCTGCCAGGAGGTCTCTTAACAATGGGAAGAGAGGTGGGGAAGAGGAGTCAATTTTGCAGAGTAAACTGGTGAATGCACACTCAGAGCTTCAAATGTCTGTATTTTCAAACAGTACAAATGTAATCAAATCTTTCTGAAATGAAACAGAATTCTCTAGGTTATCAATTAGGCATATATTTCATAAAATCTGACATGTTTGAAATTGTATGGCTTTAGAAAACTGCTAAGCAGCTTCACTCTAGACATGAAGTGGCTGCAATCTTTTGCAGGCAGATAACACACAGTTCTGAAGACTATTTTCCTATTTATTAGACTTTATCAGATAATTCTTAAATGTTCTTCAAGCCTCCTGCTGCTGTTTGGCATCATTACTAAGACATTTCTCAATGTTTTGTCAACAGTCCTTGTAGGACCATCTTCCCCTACCCCCTCTGGTTAAAACTGGGGCTTAATTTTTCTTTTCTCTCTCCTAGAATTAACCTATAAATGTCTCATTGGATAAAACACTGCACACTTTAAAAATCTGTACTGTTTTAATTTTGCAACCAGACAATCATAGTCTCACACAAACTTTTCTTGACCTTACATTAGTATTTTGCATTCTGCATTAAGAAATAATTTCCAATTGCAGAAGGTTAAAGAAATTCAGTAGTTTTTTTCTCTTTTCTGCTTGAAACTTGAAAAAAACAAATGATGTGAGGTGGGTAGATACAAGGGATTTTTTGTTTGTTTGTTTTATGGAAGTCTTTGATACCCTCAGGTCAGATTCTTTCAGTGGATGGCCAGATGTTGGAACATTCCATTTCATACGTAAGGTTTTATTTCAGTGTAGCAGTACAACAGCCTCTCTGAGGCTTATAGGCCCCCCCATGATTTCTACACCAAATAGGAAGACTGAGTTTCCTGGAAAAGTTACAAGCATGCTCAAGTACTTTTTGATCTCTAGTCAGTAAAAATGGTGCATAATACGAGTAGTATTACTTGTAACTACATGTTACTAACTACAGCCACTTTAAAAACAGTATAAAATTTAAGAAAATGCTGTATTGTTTGGAGTCAGAGGTCAAATCTATCTGTTCTACCAGAAATACTGTTTGGATTTTGTTTACATGTATTTTCATCAAGGCTTTTTTTTTTTCTCCAATGCATAATTACATTCTGAATAATACAGAACTTTATTTTTCATAGTGTGTCACCTTTGTTTTATGATTCTACGGGAAACATGCGTAGGCATGGCTGTTGGCCCAGTTGCTTGTAACTGTTTTAAAAAATAAAGTACTTAATGTACTTTTCAAAATTCAAGAAAACTATTTCTACTGGAAGGAAAACAAGGAAAAGCTTCATTACACAGTTATTCGTTCTTTTTTAATACAAATGTCCTTCATGTAAATTTGACCCATATAGCCTTTATCAGTGTAGGTACAAGGATGGCTTGTGGAAGGGGAGAGAAATGATAACTGAAGTCAGTTTTGCCCTCCATTTCTCTTCTGTGGGTGGAATATGTCCTTTGTCAGTGTTGAGGCTGGGGTGAGGAGAGGGCTGTACTTTTTAAGGAGAATTATAATGAAGAAGCCTTAACCATAAAGAAGAGCAGTCTGCAGCACAGAAACCTGAAACAGGCCTCAAAAAAACCCCTGGAACACAAACAAAATGTAATGAAGAACTCACTGAAGTTTTGCCAAACACGAAATTGTACATGCTGTTCTTCTCACTCTCACCCAGAGCACATATGCTGTGGTACAGGTATGTCTGACAGCAGAAGGAAGTTTCTTGGCCTATGGCAAATTTAACAAAAACATGGTCTCATTTTATGTTTGACATAAGAACTGGCAGTAGTAGGATAGAGGAATGAAGCATTTTGTATCAATAACTTATTTTCACCCAAAAGTGATTTTTAGTATTGAAAGGACTTTTAAAATGCATTCACCTCATCTTCCAGTATTGTGCTGCAGTCAGGAAAAGGAGTGATAGTCTGATCCATTAGAATTAGGAGAGAGGTCTGTCAGGTGCTTGCTTCTGTCTGTGTGAGAATCATTAAAAAATAAAAACCTGGCACCACTAGCCAAATTCTTTAATTTTTTTTTTCACCCTCTGTTTTACTTAATATGTTGTGAGTATGCAGTGCTGAGATCTGTGGCCTTTTGTGTTGTTGGTCTTTCCTGTTCAATAGGGCCCTCAGTAATTACTAACCTAAAATGGGTCAAGTGAGGGGTTTTTTTAACCATTTTTTTCTCTTGAGAATGTTTTCATCGTGTTTAGTAAACTGTGCTTTGGTATGTGGTTCTCATGGCTATGGAGCCTCCACAGCTCCATTAACTCCAGTTGGAATCGTTGGTTTATGCAGCTCCACTGAAAGTCAGGCCTTTGCTATTTATTGTAGAAGTTATGGTATGCTCCTGATAAAAGAAACATTACCATGGTATAAAGGAGTGTTAGAAAGAAATCAGCTCTATTCAATATTTAATAAAAAGTGTTTAATTTAGTGATGTCTTTCAAATATTTCTTTGCAACTGGGTCTGGAGAAGGACTAAAAATTATTCATGTTTTGAATAGTTATACATGGAATTTTTAGATAGGATAAAATATGTTTTTAATAAAATACATTTTTAGGTAATGTCTTGTATTTCCACTTCTGTAGCATATATGCTTTGTACAGAAATCATATAGGAGGTCATTGACTACAGTGAGAAAAATGCTAACTGAAGTAACAGTATTTCTGTTTCCTTGAAGTAATACTGTGTGATATACTCTAGAGAGAAAAATATGGAAAGTTAGGCTAATATTTCTTTAATTTTTTTCTCTTTTTTTTTTTCTCTCCACTGCCTCTAGGTTGGTCCTCCATCAAACACCATAGCTGTTAATGGAAGAGCCAGACTTAATCCTTTGTATTCCACAGAAGCAAAAGCCAATCACTAGATATTACACCAAATATTTTGCACTTTACTAATGCTTCATAGGCCAACTTTAACTACAAATTTTTGCAAGTGTAAATGCAAGTATATGTTAATATATTTTTGTCAGCAGTTAAAAGAATTTCAAGCTGTGTCTTTTGATGCCTTGGAAAGATTATTAGCATATGTAAATTATGATAATATTTTGCCTTTTCCTCTTTATAAAGCTGACTATGCTGCTAAAAAGGTTTAAGAAAAAGTGCAGGTGAGCTTTGCTTATAATAGAAAGAGAATCAAAGATTCTTGATTTTAGCCTCAAGACTGAACAATATGTAGCACTATGCTGAAATTACAGATTGGAAGCAACCTAAGAATTCCAGATCACATCATTAATTTTCAGTTGTGTATTACTTTAACAGATTGTATGAACTTAAATCTACCACATGCTGCCTCCATATTCCTTTATTAAATTAAAATTGTAATTAGTAGAATATCTTAATTAAATGCAATACCTTGTATGTGTCTAAATAATAGATGGTTTTGTTCCTTTAGCAGAGAGTAACTGGCATACGTATTTTGATTAATTTTTTTTTAACTATCCTTTAATTTTTTCCTGGTAGCACACACAAAAAATCAGGACATAAATTATTGAAAATTTTTGTACTACTTAAAAACTTTTAATAACAGTAGCACTACATGACATTTCTCTTTGGGTATCTGTATATAGTATTTACCTAGCACTCAGATAAGCAATACTTTTGGTGAATTACATATATATTGAAGTAGTCATCAGCATATACTCACATACTGATGAAATGCAAATTCCAGTTTTGATACTTAATGAAATGGAAGAAATTTATTTTTTTTTCCACTTGAAGTATAACTAAAGTATGAACTGCTTTGGACTTATTCATGTGAAATATTTTAATCTTAAAACAGCAAAATAACGCACTTACAAATCATGCTTGTGTCAGAGACTGTCTATTTATAGATTAAGCATTAAATACCGAGATGGGATTATATATTAAAAGAGAATGCTTGGTGTTATATTTTATCTATTTTAAATTTCTTGTCCAGATTATACATTTTGGGGAGGGAGTGGAAATATGATAACACCCATGATAAAATAGCTAGATTATGGATGCATGCAGGAAGTGCTGGGGCATTTGCCATTTTAAAATATTTTCTTGCTGGACTTGATTCAAATAAAAGTAATTGTATTTCATTTCTCTTCTTTAACAATATATATATTTTGTACTTTAGAAACATTCTGTAACTCAATTTCAGAAACTGATCTATATGTGTATTTCAAAGGGTTATTAATTGTTTGCTGCCAGGTTTTTGTGCAATAATCTCAAAGAGGTCTCATTACTTTCCACGTACAGAGTCAACTATTGATTACAAGTAACAGTGTTAACGCTGAAACTCTTTAAGGAACATTTTAGTTAATAAAAATTCATACAGAGGGTTGATGGACATTTGTTCACTGCTGCTCTCTCCTGCTTACTCCCCTGTATCTTAGTCCCCTGTCAAAGTGTGTTACCACTTCCGTCTCTTCCTTGGTTTGCCTCCAATCAAGGGCTTAATCCACGGGTGGGGGGAACCCACATGGTAATTCAGAAGATCTAACTGCAAAAGAACGCTTCAACCTTCACTTGAAAACAGTGAGATAGAAGAGGTGTGGGGCTTTTTCTAGTTTCTAACTGGGGCTTACGATCTAGATTTCACTGTGTCTTGAGGGACAGACTTGAAAGTTGTAACTCACTCCCAGGATTCCAGTGTCTGTGTTTGTTGTGGGATTTGAAGTCTGTGTTTTAAGCGTTCCTACACAATATGCTGATCTGTAACTGCCAGAGAGAGGTTGCACTGCAAAAAGAGTCTCCTTACTTTTAGTTTGGGTGTGATGGGGTTACAGGTTTTTTTCACAAACCTTGGTATTCTCTGCCAAGGTGACCAAAGTTATTTCATAAAATTAATTTAATCTCCATCTGTGGTAATACAAGTCTATATGATATTTCACTTTTTCAACCAAATCAGTAGAGTCCGATTATTTTTGTTTTGGGGAAAGTTCAAATAGCCATGCTTTGTTGCTTTCTTCGGTTTTGAGCACAAAACTGTACTATATGTTTCTTAGTCCTGTATGTTAAAAATAAACTACCTTTTCATGTGAACTCCTGAAGGTAAATATCATCTTATGTATCAGAGATTAAACTAAAATCACCTTGCTTGAATTTTAAGGTTTCTTGTCTGTGTCACTGAACTTGCTTGATAACTGAAATGTCTACACATGCTGTAGTACTGTGAAACTCCTTAATGAGACTTTCTGTTAGTAGCTGGCAATACTGTCTAGCAAAACTTTCTCTTTCCCTCTTCTTCCAACATGTGTATGTAAGACATTTTTAAATCTTGCTGTTGTATTTTTAGAGACTTGTTTTTTCTTATACTCTTCTATTAAATTCTACTAGAGAAACTCTTGGTGGTGAACTTGACATGTTTGTTCAAGTAAATGTTTCTAGTAACTGCAGGCCCAGGTTAGACAGCAGTAAATTTTTGTTATGGATGCCTTACATGCACAGTAAACAGACTTGGTTTTGGTCCCAAGAATACTTACAGTTCACACATAATGTATCACGGATGTCTTCCAACAGGAGGCAACTAGTTATGCTATAGTTCTTATAATCCCCTTGCTTTTGCATGGCAATCAAAATGTTTAGGAAGGAAAGTCAGGATATTGAAGTAAGTGATAGTCAGTGTAATTGTCTGAACAAAACAGCTGACCCCAGTGAAGGTGCACTGTGACTTACTGTAATGAGTTCTTTGAAGAAGCAGCAGATATTCATGTAGCACAGTGCCATCTTCATCTAGTTCACATTCCTGGGCTTTTTAAGTAAAGGAGGGCTAGAAAAGCAAAGAGATCTTGTTAGTTGTTATTACAGAAGATTTCTCTTTTTTTATTTATTCTACAGAAGAATAAAATTAAGACTACAGATTTACCCTGCAGAAGGGAGGAGTTTTGCTGGGGCAGCATCCCCAGATAACTTTTGGAAATATTCTTGTGACTAGAGGTTGTAAGATCAAGGCAAGAACTCTCATACTTGCAGCTGAAAGATGTTAAACAACTCGATGTCTCCATTTTTGGGACGTATATTCAGTAATCAGTGTCCTAGTTTTTCTAGCTGCTTGTAATTTTAGCATTATTGTAGCATGCAGTATGAAGATCTCCAAGGAAGATGTGAAAATCATGTTGATATGGACCAAGAGGCATTGTATCACACATACTAGGTAAAGGATGAAAATATAACATAAAAGCAGCTAAGAGAGACCTCGACAAATCAGAGGACTGGGCAGTCACCAACCGTATGAGGTTCAACAAGGAAAAGTGCTGCATTCTGCACCTGGGATGGGGCAACCCTGGATGAATGTACAGATTGGGGAATGTGATGCTGGAAAGCAGTGCTGCAGAAAGGGACCTGGAGGTCCTGCTCGATGGCAAGTTGACTATGAGGCAGCAGTGCCCTGGCAGCCAACCATGTCCTGGGGGGCATCGCCAGCCAGTTGAGGGAGGGGATTGTCCCGCTCTGCTCTGCATTGGGGTGGCCTCACCTTGAATATTGTGGCAGTTTTGGGCACCACAATATAAGAAAGATATAAAGCTCTCAGAGAGTGTCCAGAGATGGGCAATGAAGATGGTGAAGGGCCTTAAGGGGAAGCCGTATGAGGAGTGGCTGAGGGAACTTGGTCTGTTCAACCTGAAGAAGAGGAGACTGAGGGGAGACCTCATTGCAGTTACAACTTCCTCACAAGGGAAAGGGGAGGGACAGACACTGATCTCTGCTCTGTGGTGACCAGTGACAGGATCTGAGGGAATGGCCTGAAGTTGTGTCAGGGGAGGTTTAGGTTGGATATTAGAAAAAGATGCTTTCCCCAGAGGGTGGTTGAGCACTGGAACAGGCTCCCCACGGAAGTGATCACAGCACCAAGCCTGCCAGAGTTCAAGAAGTGTTTGGACAATACTTTCAGGCACATGGTGTGACTCTTGGGGATGGTCTTGTGCAGGGCCAGGAGTTGGACTTGATGATCCATGTGGGTCTCTTCCAACTCTGTATATTCTGTGGTTCTGTGAATACTTTAAAGTTTGTTAAAGGCACCTGTTACCAGCCAAAGCAAACATTTTCAGTTGGAGCTGCTTAGAATCCTGTTTTAATATACAGTTGCTGAGACGACTTCTATTAAATAAAAACAAAGGAAAAATGCTGTTGAGCAGCAGGCTGTACTTCCTTGAATTCTTGGCCAGGCTGTGTCTATGAGGTGTTGGACAACTACAGCTAGGCAGGAGACTAACTGTAAATAACTAAGTAGAAGGGTTGGTAGCCAAACAAATCGAGCTCTTTGCAGAAGCGAACATGTGTCTTGGTTTGCCTGTCCGTGTTAACAGAATGTGAGGCTGAAGTCAAAATAGTGTGTTTGGACTGGAGCTGTTGTAATCACAGGCATGACAACTGTTTGTGGGTGCTGTGAATGGTCTCAGGTTCAGAAGCTGTGACATTCTGTTGGTGCTTGGCTGCTGGTGGGGTAGATGAAACATCACTTGTTATAGACAGATTGCTTATGAAGTTATTTTGATGATAAAGCAAAACTGTAGCAGTATCACTGGAAATGTTTTACACTTTGTAATTGAAAAGGATGCTTTCTATGTGGATTGTTTTATACAATCCAATTGAAAATCACAGATAAGATGGATTTTTTTTTTCTTTAACATTTCTGATTAGGTAGCATTGTGAGAAGGAAGGTGTTCATATTAAAATGATATGAAATTTGCAAGTAACAGGAAACTACACTTGTTAAAAACTTAAAATACTTAATTTTGTTTTGTCTTCCTTGAAAGAGCTGTGTGGCATGGGAATTAACACAGAAACTGTCAAGGGTCTAATGCGATATATTATAGGTAAAGCTGCATTATTTTTTGTCAGCTGTTCCTACTTCTTAACACAAGCACTTTACATTTTTTTTTTTAAGTTTATGGGTTTATGTCTTCAAGGAGCATGTTTGGAAGAGATGTATAGTTTTCTCTTTTTAGCTGTATTAAGCCTCACAACTACTGGTGTTTAAGTGAGAGGAGATGAGCATTTCCTTCTCCTGTCCCTCCATCACCCTGGAAAGACCACCAAAATTGTTGATGGACTAAGTTATTCCTAAATTATTCAAGACACTTAAGGGAAAAAAAATAATGGAAGGGGGAAGGAGAAGGGATGAAGTAGAGAAAAAGGTGTTTTGCTTTTTTTGATTTGGACAATCAGCACATCTCTGAGGACAGCCAGAAAAATATTTCTGTTCCTGCCTTGTTTACTGCACAAAGGAGTAATCTACAGGCAAATTATCAGCTGAGGAATTATTTCACTTGTTTCCCACTGGATAATGTTAAATGAATTTGGTATTCTTCATCAGTGTCTAACAATAGGAAGTGCTGCTTCTCCCCTCACCTTTAATGTTTTATGTTTTACCTTCAGGGTTCTACAAATATTGTACCATTTTGAAGCATGTGGGACAAGCCAGAAACTAAAAGCTTAACTCTGAAAGCCTGATAACTCCTGATAGTCCTTTGTGTAATTGGCACAAAGATGAAAATGCAATCCTGCACAGGACAGGATGTTCTGCATTTGCTATTATAGTGATGGAAGAAAATCTCCTAGCATTGGAAAAAGGAGAAACAACTGTATCTGAAAATGACACTAAAACTGTTAGGAAATTTCAACTACTTGTATTGGTAATGTTATTTCAGAATGATTGTGCATGTATGAACTGGAAATAACAAGGACTGTTTAATTCCCAGAAAAAATGGATACAACTCTGCCAAAAAGAATGCCAAAAAGTTGAATTTGGATGTAAGTTGCAAATTTCTCTGTGAACTTATTAAGCTTTGAGAACAGTCTTTTGCCCATAACATAGCAGTGTCATTATACACAAATGCCAGTGGTGTTTACTAGTTACCAGTTTGTGATTGTACAATGAGTATATTTTTAGTAGCTGTTTTGATGATAGCAGCTGTTACAATTGTCTTCTGTTTCAACAAATTGTCTGCTTGGTGATTTCTAAAGCATTGCTTTCCATGAGTATCTGGGCATTCCCAAACAATGCTTAAAACAGGAGTTTGGGCACAGGAGTTTAGACATAGGGTGGGAAGCTAATTCTTAGGTTTGTCTTTAGTAATTTGAATACTCCTCGGAACTACTGGTACAATACCCTTGATGTCCACTCTTTACTGATAGAGTTGGGTTGCTTTTATTACAAATAACAAAGCAATGACACCTTATGTAAGAGAAAACTAGAATGTATTCTTCAGAAATTCCTAGTCTCTCACATTGATGTAATAAGTGTTCTTCAGCCTCTTCATCTGTTTTAGCAGTTGTTCTAAGTACTCAGCAGGGCAGACCTTGCTTTGCCTGTGCTATTTGATATCACCATAGCCAGAGCAACAGGAACATGCTAAAAGACAGTACATACAAGGAAATCTTCACAAGTGACAGAATAGTTAAAAGAACAGGAATATTGAAGACTGGGCTTGGATATGTGATAGTGAACATCCAGAGCAGTAAAGGCACTGAAGTTTATAATCAGCTCAGGGCAGAGGGAGAGTTAAATCCACAGAACCTGCAGCTGCAACAGCTGTTAAAATACAAATGTGGCCAACAAGGGCTATTTGCAAGTACTAGTGTGCTTAGTGTGCTAGCGCTGCTGTACATTAACCACTAGAGTACTTACTAATGGTTAATATATTTCTAGTTAAAAAAACCCCAAAAAACACAACAAAACCAAACTGTAGCTGGACTCAGAATTTCATCATTTCCCCTCAGCTATATGTCTGCCTGTTTGTTTAATCTCTCTTTTTCCTTTTTTTTTCCCCTGTGTGACCCTGAGCAAGAAGTAAGACATGATAGCTACAATCACACTTAATCTGAAGTGGTAAAGGAAGGAAAAATGAATATATTTCACAGTTGCTTTATATAGCTCTGAATTATCAAAAATACAGTGAAAATAATATTTTAAATAATTAAGCTGATTGCAGTTTTCCAAATTAAATACTTGAACTAAATAGGGAGATGGAATGCAGGAAGAGTTGCAATTGGTCACCTTTGTTAAACAGCATGATTGGTCCCATCAGCAGACACTATTTAATTTCTTCAATTGCTAAAAGCTAATTAAGCACTTGTGCTTTTCAAACTGAAGTGTATTTGGCCACCTGCAGCTACAAAGTGCACTTACCAAACCAGGAAATCCCTATGGTATGTGTGTCAAGCTGCTGCAATCCTAAACTCCAGCACCTATGTGGAACAAAGAGGTGAAGCAAAGGCTGAAGAAGTGGATTGCAGATTTCCTTTTTAAATTGCAGAGGATGGGGAGAAAGATGGGCATCCAGGCAGCTGCACAGTTAGGTGCCTCACTTTCCAGGATCATCAGACTGTTACCCCTTACCAAAAGCTCACTACTATGAGGGATAATTCTTGAGTGGTCAGAAGGTCTGCTGGGAGACAGCCCACAGGCAGTCAAGCTGCTGGTGGTCCCAGCTCTTTGAGTTAGCATGTTTTGACCATCTCCAGCATTCTGAGGACAGAAAGGTCTCAGAGGCACCTGAGTCTCCCTTTACCAAGACAACTGAGGGGTAGAAAGAGGAGGGCATTCCAGTTTGTGTAGCTGCTGGTAAGTGCATGACACCCCTCTTACACATCTGTGTAAGAGAGCTCTACCAGAGCTCTACTGTGAGCTGTGTTAAGAGCTTTATCAGAAGGTACCGTGAGACACAGGCACAAGTTGTATGCACAGAGTTCCCTGGGGCTGGCCCATCAGGAAAAGGAACCTTGAGAGAGGGATGTCTGGGGGGAAGTGGGCTTCAGGGCTCTGCCTGGAAATGCTGAGTTTAGTTTGTTTTTTATTTTATTCAAACTATGTCTGCTATTAATGCCTTTCAAAAAAAAATTCATAGAAAAAAAAATATTTTCAAGTGTCAGATGTGCTTGCAAGTTCACTAGATGTAAAAGGCATAGTCTTTGACGCCAACTAAAGATAAAAGGATGAGATGATACTGTCAGGAAAAGGAAGGTGTGTCTTACTTGTGTAACTATTACATTACTTTAAAAACATAGTTTAGTGGTGATGTGAAATGTGAGTTGCCTGATCATCAGTGGTAAAAGCAACATAATCTCCAAGTGAAAAAAAAAAACCAACAAACAAAAACAAACAGTTAAAAGCAGCAGATATTTTAGATTGAATTCTGACTTCTTAGATTGCGAATCTAATGGCGAAAGGCAATTTGGGCAAGAGAGAATAAAAAAACAGTTATTAGACCTTTAGAAACCATGGCAAGAAAAATTAAAGGAATAGGGCTGCTTTAGAGTAAAAAGCAAAAGTGGAAGATTCATCAGGATGACATAACCATGTTTCAACACAAAAGTTGCTATGCAAAGGCAAGATTAATCACTGTATCTTCAAGCAATAATTGTTCTAGCTTTAGAGCAGAATGGAAGGATGGCTATAGTGGGCCAAGCTGAGGGTTCATTTAGCCTGTTACCTGGCTTTTGACAAGGATGGAAAATTTATGTCTAGGCAAAAACATAAGATTATAAAATATAAAAAGCATGTTCAACCTTCCACAATTTAGCTCTGAGAATGCCAAAGTGAAGATGATTTTTATGTATTTAATAATCTGAATTAGTCTTGTTCAAAACTCAGCAACTCATTCTTTCAACTCCTGTAAATTATGAGCAGCTACACTACACAGTGTGACATGGAGTTCTTTGACTTAATGACACGCTGTCTGAAGAACCATCTCGGGTTTTTTTGTTTGTTGTGAACTTCCACTTTGTAGCTTAATTTAATCCCCTCCAGCTCTTCTTCTGAGAGAGACATTAACTCATCAATCCCCATTCATGTTCTCTGTGCCACTCATATCCTTACATAACATAAGAATTTTTACCATAGGCATTTGAAACATACACTTTTGTCAGTTTATCAGTTAAATGTCATCAAGGTTTATCAAAACAAAGATCTCGGTCTGAACATGCCTTATGCTTCATTTATCTCAATATCTTGGGAAGAGAATATTTTCTCCTAGACATATTTATTTTTTGAATCTGCCTCCTTTTGTAGCTGTAGCAAGTCACCTGCAGGATACATGTACTCTGTTCAAGATCAAAAGTTTGAGAGAAGTTTGCGGTCACACTTCTAAAGCACTAAATATCCAGCTGAATAGAACCTTGCTAAGTCCTATTTATTCACAAATGTGATCATCTGAATCACAGGCAATCTTTTCAGTTCTCTGGCCAGTGAACAAAAAAAGCTTAAAAGCTTAAGGATATGATATATATGTTGCTATATGTATATGTATATATATATATATATAGGTTGCTTAGTTTACTGTGGTAGTTGTTTATTAATTTCAACTTAGAGACTACGTACTTGCATGATAAATACTTTCACCTACCAATGCAGGTATCTGTCCAGAAGTACAGGGAGAATGTATTGCCTTTAGTTCAAACATTCTTCCTAGTCTGGCTTGAAATCAAATGCTATTTTCTCCTGAACTAATTCTGCTGATTCATTATCAACTTACTTTGTATTGCAATGTTAAAGTGAAACATGCTGCTTTAACTCTCTTTAAATGAACTACCTTTGTGGCGGTATTTTTAGATGGGTCTTTTGATGCCTTTTTAATGGTACATTAAAACTTAATGAATGCTTAGTAACAGTAGAATCCCTATGGAAGCACATATGGTATCTACATTAATACTAAATGAATGCATAATGATCAGTAAAATTTCACTGATTTCCACATGAATCAACAGTGATGAGCCACTTAGTGTTACACTCAATTACATCATGTTTAATTTATGTAGCATTGTTTGGACATTATATTTAAAATGTCTTTAGTAAATCATTGAGCCTCTAACTGAGCCTCCATTTCAGTGACAAACACCACTGTAAACATAAAATTCATTTTTTACACAGCAATTAATTTATGTTGAAACCTGCTTGCAAAGGGTCAACAATTTGATATATTCTCACTACTGCTCCCTGAAATATGGAATCCTAGTATGAAAACAAATTTCAGTAGCTGTTAAACTGTTTCTGTTTCCTTAGTTATGCAGCAGCTGGACTCTGGAAATGCATTAATTCCCTGAATTCTGGGAACAATTGCAATAGCTCACCTGCTCTAGCTGACTGCTGCCAAGCAGTTCAGAAGACCTCTTTAGGTCAGACTATCTTGTCCACATCTCTGCAGCAGACTCAGAAGAGTTCTCCACAATGCCTGCCTCACTGAGGTGTCATACCACACCACCTCTCATGGATTTGGAAGGCCCTTCTAGCACATCCGTGACTCACTTGCAGTGCATATATAGCACAGCAAGGTGTACTGAGAGTTTTTGAAGAGTGACCGTGCCGTCAGTCTGTCAGAGGTAGACAAGGAGATGGTCAGGGAACCTACACCAAATGCAGACACACTGTCTTTCAGCTGTTCTCCCATCCTGGGCAGGACCAGGAAGCAAACACATTCCCATGGTGTTGATTGCCTGTGCAGAGGAATACAATTTTGCCTCACTTCCAAAGTATTACAAAAGTATGAGGACCCACTGCATCACTTCATCTCTGCTGTTCTATCTCGTAGCACACTGAACACGGGCAGTTGGTTGGCCCTGGGGTGAGAAGGCTCTATACAGGGTTGCCACTGGCTGTAGCCCTCCACTGAAGTCTTCCACAGTAACTGCTGCAACAACAGTATTTAAACAGGGCAGAGACTTATCAGAGGATGCTATGCTAGACTCCACTTTTCCCGACTGACTCCATGTGAAAACTAGAGATATGCACATATCTGATCATGGTGAAGAATAATACAAGTAATGCACTTTGTAGGGGAAAATAGAAATAAAATATGCATACTTCAAACCTCCATAGGAACAGTAAACTTCTCCTTGGCTTTCACTTTTCCTAATATCTTTTAGCAGATAAGCTCCTGACACAGTTTCAACAGGCGTCTGCTTGAGCTGGTTTTGGACATGTTCCATGGCAGGTCTGGAAAGACTCATTCATAGAATAAAGCTGACATTGCCTATTTTACTCAATCAGCTCAGTTACCTAAAGAACCATCTAAACTGGTGTGACTTTTGGCAAGAGAAGGCACCCTTTTCCACTACTCCAGAAGGGATCTTGCACTCTGTTCTCTCAATCCTGCTCACTGGTAGTTCAGGCCAAAAAGATCTTATCAGGGTTCTTTTTGACTTTAGTGTTCATCCTCAAATAGCTGTTCAAAATACACTAAGCTTGAGAGGTCTTGGCTTAGGGGAGTTTTTAGCTCTGTGAGGTGTCCAGTCCAGCTGGCTTAACAAGAAGAACTAGGGGAAAAGAGAACTGTGGAGACAAAAATCCCAATATCTATTTACAAACAAATCCAGTAATATATCTATAACTTCTGCAAGCTTCTTGCATTTGCTTCTAGCACTGGGCACTGAGTCCAGTTGTGTTAGTTTACAGAGGATTTACCAGCTATGAGTATACAAAACTATCATTTTAATTTGCTGTTCTTTTTGATCTACTATAAAATTATCTGATGACTGGCAAGGCATCTAACAAACAGCTGACCAACAACTTAGTTAGAAGCTCTATATACAAAGAACTTTATAATGGTAATGCTCATAACAGTAGCTGCTCTCATTTCTCTGGATCGCTGAAAAATGCAAATTCAGACCTTTAATAATTGCAGCTCAGGCTTTCATTTCTGACAGCAAAGTGAGAGAGAAAAAAATCTTTCCATCCTAAGAAGCTGCAAAAGAGGCTATCAACTGTTTTTTTTCTTTTAATTATAATTCACTTAATTCTTTTTAGAAGAATTTAATAAATAAAGTATGAGAGAAAGTATACTTATGGAGAACCTTTTGATTTTGCTTTAAAAAGTTCTTTTTTGGTTTATGTTGATCATTTTAATGATTGTGTTCTGACAATTCAGGAATTCTATTCTATGTTAATTTAATTCAGCTTTAATTTGAATTTAATAAAATATTGGCTAGCTTGCTGGCTATGATGATAAAATGCATGTACTGCTTAAAGAGAAAAGTGTTTGAAATGTATAAAATACTGTGAAATACACTTCTCTTCAAAGTATGCCTAATAGATTTTAGTGATGTAATTATTTCTAATTTGTTATGTAGCTATATATTTTTAGAACCTGCCGTGCAAGAATATTTTTTAGAATTAGATGTAATGAGATAATAATATCACCAGAGCCTTTGGAATAACACCAATATAAGAAACAGTACAAGAAAATAATCAAATGTATGCCTTGAGCTACATGATGACTGTACAAACAGACTTCACAGAAAATTAGATTTTTTCCTTGACTAGTACTGTGGTTACAGTGGTATAATTCATGTTTCATAACTCTGAAGAAATAATGAAGACATTGTAACCAGAAATGTGTCAATTTGAATAAATTTATTATGAGTTGCTTTGGTTCTAAAAGCTCCCAATATGTTATAATAGAAGCCTACGTTCTTGCTTGAGAGCCAGCCAAACTCTGTAGAAAATGGAATGGGGTTTTAATATCTTAATAAATCACTTAATGGTAGATTTTCCCTTTAAATAAACAAAAGGAGAAATGTTCCAAAGGGACTGCTGTAATAAAATGTATTAGAATACACCTTTCTTTTAAAGACATTTTAAATGTAAAATGTTTGGAAGTCTTGTATTAGACGGTGGTTTCTTATTCCCCATGGAAACTCAAACCAGCTTTTGCCTGAATCCAAGTTGCAATGAAACAAAACTTAGCCCAGGCAAAAATTAACTCTCTTCACCTGTTACTGAACTGAAATTACATTGGATCGAATGCAATATTTAATGGGCTACCTCCAGCTACACTGCAAAGTAACTTCTCCAACTAAAACCATGCAGGCTGGGGAATATCAATTACAGTTTAGTTAAGGGACTTGCACAAAATACAGTATGTCAGTAAGTTTCATGTATCACCCTCAGTGATATATACTGGATTAATATGATAACTATGTGTTATTGGCTCTGTGGCCATGGCTTGACAACAAGCCAAAATGGGCTTGAGGCCTTCAAGAGTTGCCACAGAAAGAAGAATCTTCAAACTCACTTTTTTAGTTCACATTTCTTGAGAGGTTTTCAGTGAGTTGAACTTTCACCAGTAGCCTTTTTGCCAGATTAGTTATTGTCTGTCCTCCCACAGCCCATAATGACAACACAAAAGCATAAAGCTACTACAGGTTCTTTATCATGTGCTGTGGTGAATTTGACAGAAATATGACTGCGTGCTTTGTCCATCTGTGGAATGAGTATGTCAGCTGGAGTGATCCAGTAGCACAGAAATCCAGTCATAAGAAAGTATAACTAATTCATGTCTAGTGTGGATGTATAAAGACCTGGACATTATGAGAAGGGGATGTATTAGACTGGTAGATAGGATGAAAGCTCAAGGGGGTTTTAAGTTTGAAAACTGCACTGTCACTGTGTTATAAAATAAGTTCAAATAATATATAAAAACCCAAACTCCATTTTGCTTTCTCATATTTGAATTCTCAGACAAGTATAATGGATTGGGATAAGTTTATGGAACTAAAGGAGAACACTGAAGGTTGAATTTAAAAGGGCTGAGTGGCTATAACAATTTTCTTAATTTTAGATATGATCTCAGTTTGTGATCCTTCCCAAATGCTTCAGATACATCAAATGTTAAATTTCTCCAAAGTCAGGTGAAAATTATTTATGAACTTGTTCAGTAGTCAGTGTTTTTCTCAATCCCCCAAGGGAAATTTTGTAAGACTTTTTGATGGTTAAATAGAATTTATAGGGCCATTGTGTGTAACACAATTGTCTGGAATTATCTTGTATGTTATTATTCATGTATTGTGTAATATCTCCTTCATAAATACGCAAAGTGAACTAGAAGGTTGCTTACATTTAGTGTTATGAAACTGTTCTATCTGTCATGGTAAAATTAGGACTATTAGAAAAAAATCACTTTTTAAATGAAATAGAGTAGCCACTAAACGACTCCAGAGCACAGCTTCAATAAACATGAAATCAAAGGAAAAGGTACTTTTTTCTCCAGCTCAAAGGAAAATTGCCTTTTGGACCAGATCTAAAGCTCATTTATTGTTTGGAGTACCAAAGTATTAATGCATTTTACCTTTTTATATTTTTAGAAACAAGAAACCTTCATTATACAAAGGATGGCCTGATTGTTAAGGGTACTAATTTTGGACTCAAGAGTTTTCATTCGTTGCTCAGCCACAAATTCCATTAGATTTTAAGAAAATCACTCAGCAAACTGATGGCATTTAATTTTTGACAGCAAAATGAGATGCACAAGTTAGAAGACAGTTCTCCTTAGGTTTTCCGTGTATTCAGAGGAAACAAAGTTATCCTAGGATGGTTGTCAGCACTAAACCCCTTAGGTTTTTTAGTTGACCCCTGAAGTCTTCTGTTTTTCTCCTTGGTGATGGCCAGCCTAACTTGGTATCATGTCTAAAGTCAGGTACTCTGAATACCCACTTAGGGTTAATTTTTAAATGTGTTCAGGCACATAAAAATGCAAACATTTACTCATCCGTATGAAGGGAATAAATACATTAAAATGTTAGGTGCACTGATGTTGTGATAATTAGGTCCTTAATAAGTGCTGAGATTGTCATTGTTAGATAGGGTTCCTGAATTACAGAGATTTGCATTAATAACCTTTTAATATAATAACTTCCAAGTAGTCAGCACAATGCTTTTAAAATATGAACAGTAGTTTGATTTTTCAAAGGTTTATTGAATACCTCATTTCCTGAATATAGATTTCTTGGAAAAACTCTTGTGACAGAGCAAATGGCCTTCTCTGTGTGATTGATTAATTCCAGAGAGTACTAAACGTCCTACCAGGTGATGTATTAAAATGGTGGCAGGTATGTTATCATACAGTGGCACTACGTTAGGAATTCCAGCTGGACTGATAAGCATTTGTTTGGTTTCTGTCATTTGGCAGGAACATAATGACTCTATCATCAGGGTTCAGCAGAGCTTTCCATTTCAGAGCCCATTTTCAAGGTATTCTAAATTGCTTATGCACAGGTAGATTGATTTGGAAATTGCTTTGCTCAACCAGGGCTGGTGCAAATTTGGGGGTGCAAATCTGGGCTAAATTCTTCCAGTGATTTTGGAAGAGAAGAATTCCTTCTCCCTTCACATTCATGCAGATATGCATATGTACACATTTTAAACTTCTTACTGTTCCTAGAATTAGAGAAAAATCTCCTTAGATCTGACGAATGTTTCCAAAATCCACCTTTACACTGCAATATATCCAATGTTACCAGATTTTCACTTTGTTTCTTAAAGTGAAGAAGCTGTATGTTATAGAAGCAGCAAAGAAAAAATATGAGTGAAATCCAGGCACCTAAATACAAATGTCTGTTGCCATATTTAATGCCCAATGATATCTGAAACATCCACGCTGAACAGTCACATGTGACATAGGATGAACAGGAAATCCATGCCTTCTTGGGGCATGGTAGAATAGGTATCTAAATTGGTATTAGATGTCTGCATTTAAGCAAATGAATCTCTGGACATCAATTTTTCAAAATACAGAATTAATTTTATCTTTAAATTTCATATAACATCCTTGTATGCTGATAACAGAAGTGGAATGCTGCCTGCCTTGAGTCTGACCAGGTATGTTGTTTCTTTTAGTCCAAAGGAACTTGACATTTGTCTTCCTCTTTGCATATATCTGGAGAGTCTTACTGTGCTTTGTCTGGTTCTACTGTTTCAGTGTCCTTGGCAGCAGCTCAGAAACGGCTGAGACTCTGTGGTTGTTTGTAGAAAGTCATTTCAGCTCTACATTTCTTCTTTTTTGGGGGTTGGTTTGGGTTTGTTTGGTTTTTGGTGGTTTTGGTTGGTTTTTGGTTTGGGTTTGTTGGTTTGGGGTTTTTTTGGTTGGTTGGTTGGTTGTTTTTTCGGGGGGGGTGGTGGTTAATGCTTGTGTTTTGTTTCTCACTCTACAAAATGACTAGCATTAAAGATCTTGAATCTGATTTCCCAACAACTCACATTATGGAAACGGAACTTCTATGTGCTGAATAAACACAAGGAGTACCATAGATAACATAATCACCTGAAACCTTCCCTTCATAATAATAATAATGTGGTTTTTTGCAGGATTCCGAAGGTATGTAAGATCAGAAATTGTGTTCTTTTTGTGAGGTGGAGTTAAAGAAATAGGGCTGTAAAAAGTATCAGCAGTACTCTGCTGTTGTGAAACATAGTCTGTTTAATTTAGCTAAATAGTTTATAATTTATGTGATGTTTAAAGTCATCCACATGTCAATTCACTTCCAGAAATAACTGTAGCAGTACATTATGTGGTTCATTTGTCCATAACTACCCTTAGTACCACAACATCTACTGGACTAGATGTAATCCTCTGGGTAGTTATGGACAAATGAACCACATAATATACTGCTGCAGTTATTTCTGGAAGTGAATTGACAACCTTCAACTACCATTAGATGCAGACCTAGCCACTGTAACCCATACATATGTAATATTCACCCTGGACTATTACAGTTCTCTCTAGGAAGGAACTTTATGCCTTAGAGAAGTTCAAGGTTGGCCAGTGCAGATGCATTGTTTATTACAGACGTTGCTGACTGACTGATTTGATGCAGCCTCAGTGCAGGGAGCAGAAGCCAGTATGTCACATTGTCTGACCTGTGCATCACAAGCCCTACATACCACCCAGTCAACCCTACACTGAACCTAATTATTTGTTCTTAGCTACAACGACCTTTCAGAAATCATAAGCCCTTGATTTGATTTGATTGATTTGAAGGGTATCATTCCTATACTCAAAACCCCACACAGGATTTAATTCTGATCCTGTGTTACAGTTCAAGGCGAAATTCCATCAGGGGGATGTTCTGTCTGAGGACAAAGCTGTCACAGGGAATCACAGAACTTGCTATTGAAACAGCAAACACTGTTGTCAAAGCTAGCAATACAATCCATCACTCTACTCAAGTTTCTTATGAAAGTACACTAAACTATTCATGCTTTTCAATAGATAAAAAATCCCAAGCCCAAGCCAAACAACAACAGAAAACACAAGTGCAAATCTGTTTCTTGGTAGTAAGTACTGAAAAAGAGCGTAGTCAGGGGGAACACCAGAGTTTTACTGAGCTGCAGTTCGCATTACTGTACACACAGTGAGTTTCAGATTAGGCTGAAAAGCAGCTTGTGGGAATGACTGAGACTGGTGGTACTGATTTAATCCATTAAAACCTTTTCCTTATCCACAATAAAAGATACACATTTTAATAATAATTCTAAACTTAACAGCAATGCGAGCTGTAATAGGAAAGACCCCTCATGAAACATTCGATCACAGATACTTTTCAAAGAGTTTTTTACTACTGCCAAGAAGTTAGCTAGTGGTATGTCTACTAATGCTCAATGGATAAATTTGGCTCTCATGAATACTTGGGCCCATTTTAAAAGTCAAAAATGGGCTTTTGAAATGCTCAAAAGCAAGAATGCACAGCTCGTTGTACCAGATCATAATATGTGTTCAACGTATTCTAAGTCTACTATAATAAATACACTTAAATTGGGGCATGCCTTTTTTACTGAACAAGTAACTTTTTTCTTAAGGTGATCCTCTGTATCATTACTTCTGATTCAATTTATTTTGGGGGGCTTTTAGAGAAACCATTGTATGGCGAGACAAGACTAATGACTGGTTACAGCCTTGCACTAGAAAAAGTAGCTATTTCTGTGGCTTCAGTGTAGTACTTCAGTAGAGATAATTCTTTTGTCTACTACTGCAGCTAAGACAAAAGGTGGTGTAAAGGTATGACATTAGTTTTCTTAGTGTAACCATCTTTAAGAAATTGTAGTGAAGCTTTTTATGGTAAAGCCATTATACATACAAACAACTTGTGAATATTTTGATAAAAGCAAGGGGGAATGTGTGGAGTGGTAACATAAAAAAATCCAACAAAATCCCTCTACAGTTTTCAAAAATAATCACAGGTGGCTTGGATTTTCTAAACCTTCACTCTGTCAGGAATAACTGTGAAAGTTTACTCTAATTAAAAGCATAATTTTGTCACATTAATCAAGTGTTGTGATTCTAAATAGCACACAGGCTTTTGAGAACTGAAGAGCTTGATTTTCTGGAAGTGGGGTGCATACTGAATAGCTTGAATTTGTTGAGATTTTTCTCAACATATATTTTTATTTTACTTGGTAAACACCTGGACCTCATTAGGACTAACAAAGATTACATTAAAAGAGGGAAAAAGCCCCAAACCTACTGAGTTTTGAAGAATGCCCAGAAATTTAGTTTTAGGGAAATGGTAAGTCTTAGAACAAGAGCCACTGTGCTGCACAACCATAGCAAGTATCAGAAACCACACTAGGCGGCTTAGGTGTATTTATGATGAAAAGGAAATCAAGTCACAGAGCTCAACAAATGTTTTGGTGTCAGGACTTAGCAGGAATCTGCCAGTCTTTTAATATTAACTCTATTAATTGTTCAGAGATTACTGGCTTTGTACTTATTCAAACAAAGAGTTACAAAAGGTTATGCCTGAACAGATTCTAGGTCAAATGCTCTCAGATATCTTTAGCCAAGCTCAGGAAGCCTTTTTTATTCTTAGTTATTCGCAAAGAGAAACAGTAAGTCAGGAGAACCTTTAGTTCCACATTCTCCCCTATGCAATATTTCCAATGCTATGCTGGAACAATCACGTAGGTCCTTCTTTGCTTCTGTATTCCACTGATTGTATTTTCCTCATATGATGCTATTCCCACAGAAAACAGTGACAGCAGCAAGGGTCAGGACAGGCTATGAGATACAGAAACAAACTTAATTTATTTCTTACTACATGCAAGTGAAACTATAATAGCATTTCATTTTCTGATTTTTCCTACAAGTGGCATGGTTCCTACAAGCTGATTTTTCCTACAAGTGGCATGGTTGCTGTCATGACTAATTAGATTATTAGCTAAGTTATTTAGAAAAATAGAAGTATTTAATTTATTAGCTATTATTCCTTCTAATTGTGTTTTTTATTTGCGTGGCATTTTAAAACAATTGCATGACTAAGCCAAAGACACAAAAACGTGCCATGTATGTCAGCTGGCAGTGATGTAACAAGTTGCTCAGACTAGGTGAAAAGTCAAAAGGTATTTTTTTTGGTGGCTGAACTTTTTAAATGTTGATGAATATCAGCATACAATTGCCACATGCACGTTTTTATCTCTTCCTGACTTCAGTTTTCTACCTAGAGCACCTATACCAGTTATCCTTCCTTCTATTGTTTTGAAGACTATTAGGTTTAACATGCCACATTTATGCCTGTGAATCCATTAGGCAAAAAACCACAGTGATCTAGTCTGTGCAGTTGTGTAAAAAGATAGCTATTCACAAGCAGCGAGCAAAGCCAGTCAATTGTCTGACCCTGTAAAATTCCTGATATATTTGCCAGACTCTGTATGTAAGAACTGTTAATCAACTCAGACTTATACTTCGCTGTCAGCATAAGAAGATGAGCTGTTCAGGGGACAAGGAATCCTTCGTTTCATTGAAAATAAATGTCCTGCAAAATCATCTGTGACTCAGCCAAAATGAAAACTGTAAGTATTGCTTCTATGACAGAAAAATCTTTCTCCAGAATTGAAATTTTGGCTTGTGTGTGATTTCTTCAGTGGGTTCAGGAAAACAGCAAAGCAATTGCCTCAAAACATTCTGTATTTTTACCAGTCTGACATCTCAGTTACTGCCCCTGAGCATGCCAAGGACAGTCAGAAGGTTTCTACATCCAGCTGTCTCTACCAGGGGTTGGTCTTTCCTTTTTTGACTGTGAAACTGACTACCTTACACAATTTTACCTACTCTGCTTGGTGCTATCAAACTGTTCTTCGTACAGCCAGGTGGCATTTTGTATTTTGAAAGAGGATAAATGCTGATAAGGACGGCCACGGAAATGCCACTAAGGCTTTTGTGTACTTAAAAGAGGGCAGGTGCACGCTGCAGTGGAGGGAAAATCTTTTCCCTTTCGGCTGTCCTCGGAGCTCTGGATGGACATGGGTCCTGAGCCCAGCCGGGAGCCCAGGAGCCGCTTTTCTGGCACAAGGCAACGGGTCTGTTACCCCGCCTCGGTCATTCCTTATTTCTCCAAGGCATAATCATAAATTCCCGATGCACAGAGGGATGGGGCAGCTGAGTTAATGATTTGTCAGGCGTTGAGCCGAGTGCCAGGTCCGTCCGGCGGAGTGCGGCCGGAGCCGCTGCACCGCCAGGGGCAGGAGGTCGCGGGTCAGGCCGAGGGCAGCGCCGGCTGCGGGACCCCCGCTCGGGGCAGGCGCTGAGGCACAGGCGGGCAGGGCCCGCTCGGCGGGGCTCCCGCTGCCCTCGGCGCTCCGGCCCCGCGGGGTCACACGGCGGCCTCGGGCCCCGGGGCCGCGCACCTGCCCGCTCCGCCTGGCTCCGCCGCCGGGCCTGCGGGGCGGCCGAAGGGCACGGCTCGGCTCCCCCCCGCCCCAAGCGCTGCCTCCCCGTCGCAGCGCGGAGCCGGCGGCCGCCCGCCCCCGCCGCCGCCCGCGCACGTGTGCCGGGGAAGGCGCTCCGTGCCGCCCGGGCGGCGCTTCCCCCCGCTCCCCGTCGCCGCCCCCACCTCCGCAGCGGGAGCGAGATCAGCCTCCGCCCGGCGCGCCCGGCAGCGCCGGGGCCGCTCGCCGGCCGTGCCGCCCCGCGAGGACGTCGCCGCCGCGGAGGGCCGCCCCGCTGCCCGGTGTGCCCGGCGCTGGGCGGGCGGCGGAGCCCGCTGGCGGCGGTCCCCGCG
>JAWWLV010000183.1:18398754-18515210 GCA_035041135.1 Platyrinchus mystaceus | reverse complement strand
CGGCGGAGCCCGCTGGCGGCGGTCCCCGCGGCTCCCCCCGCCCGCCGCCCCGGCCCCCAGGGGGCGACCCGCCGCCCGCGCCCCCCGACAGGTAAGGCCGGAGCCCGGGTGGACGCCACCGCCCCCCGCTCCCCCGAGGGCCGCCCGTGCCGTCGGGGTTGCGCCGCGCCCCGCGGGCGGGACGGGGGTTGGGGATGCCGGGGAGCGGCGGCTCGGGGAGGGGGCGGCCTGGCCCGGGACCGGCCCGCGTCTCCCTGGAGCTCAAAAGTTGTTTCCCGGCCCTGCAGACACTTTCCTCCGCTGCGGATGCGTGTGTTTGTCCGCCCCCCCCCTTTTTTTTTTTTTTTTTCCTGAGGTTTCCCAGTTTAAGGTGAAAGGAGCCGGCGGTGCCGACCCTGCCTTGTCAGGTTGAGCCAGCCGCTACTTTATCCTTGCAGTGCCTTTCTCATAATATTCGTGAGATAAAACCGCTTCACCATGAGCGATGCCGCTGCAATTGCTGTCAGCGGTGTGCACCCTGCTTGTTACCTCTCAGGCTGTTCTTAAAGGCATTGGTCTCTATTCTTCGTAAAGGAAGCTGGGAGCTAGGGTTTTTCGTGAAGCATCTGATGAGTTTTGGTAGACTGAAGTTTACAAAATCTTAAAACTGCATACAGGATTTTTTGCTCCTTCTGAAGCTAAATATCACTTTGGAAGCATCTTCATTCTGTATCATTACCTTGCTCTGATGGTTTTCTGTACTTTGTACAAATTAGTATATGAAATCTGGAGTGATAATAAAGAAGGCAATAAAGTAAAATATTAAGCTTGGAACCATCAACTCACACATGTTGGCAGACGCAAATACTTCAAGTGCTTTGGGTGCTGCTCTCCAAATGAAATCAAGTAGACAAAGTGCTGTTCAATATTTTATGTGAAAAAATGGTGCACTGTAATGTACACAAAACCAACCACATTATTAATGTGATACTTTAAATCAGTGCATAACTGAGCTCTTCAGCAAGTATAGTAGTGATTATCATCGCTACTCTTGCAAATGCTTCTTGGTGGTACTTCTGACACAATCCTATTTAGCTAACCAGCAACAATTGAGACATTTATGATGGAGCTGTGGATATTCAAGTACAAAACTAACTGAAAACAGAAATGAATGTATTGCTTTGCACTATTTTGTCTTGTCAGTCACTTTGATTCCTGATTCTGTTGAAAAGAAGTTTCCATTTGTTTAAAATACTGTTGTGATGTTCTTGGGAAGTTTTACTGAGAAGTTACATGCACCCACTGTTGTAATATGTGTACATAGGGATTGGCATAAACACAGGGACAACAAAATATTTACTAATGTCCTTAGAAGCCAATATAAATATATCTGTGTTCTTACTCTGCAAAGACTTACGCATATTCAGACAACTTTATATTCAGAGCTGAATACTTGGATTTATTTCAAGTAGTGCTAGGCACTGTATGTTAATATATTCAGCCTACTGATTAAATAAAATAACCACACAAAAAAAGTAATTGCTGCAACCAGGAAGTATGGTGGTATTAGTGCCTTAGTGTTGTATTGTGATTGGATATTGCAATTTTAACAGCAGTTGTTACAATTATCACTTGATATTATGTATTCTATTGAAATAGGAGAAAAAAAGATGATATTTTGGAGATCCCATCAATTCCGAATCCTTTTCCTGAGCTCTGTTGCTCGCCGTTTGCATCAGTTTTGTCAGCCAGTCTGTTGCCCAAGGCAACTTCAAGAAAAAAGCAGGTAAGATGTATAAATTATTATTTGACAATTTATAAAGTGTTTTAATGAAAGCTTGAAGAAAAGCTCAGTTACCTATTAAGTTATTTTTCTTATTAGAGGTGTTCTGTTAATTTGGTGAAATTTTCTCTGTAGGTCATTGATGATTGTAGAAAATAAGGTTTTAGAATCTGTGACTTAAGACATGACTGTTCTTTTTCAGAGTCTATGTGTGACTCTGCAGATTTTTTGGTTTAAGTGGAACCAGGAGCCGGCAGGCAGTACTTTATATCCTTAAATGAGAAGTTAATTTCTTTCTTCCCTTCCTCCCCACCTCCAATTACTGTCATCAGTGTTATAGAACAGAGGGTTTTAACAGTTACTGAACAGCTTGTCTGACGGTCTAATTTTGCTAGGATAATGGAATAAAACCTGAATTGATAGGGAAGGAGCAAATGCTGTGTACCTGGCTATTTTTGTCTCATCTGCATCTATCTGTGTATGTCTGATGTTACTATATTTCCATAAATACCTTAAACTGAATGCCAAGGGAAGATCTGAGTGGGTAGACAGACCTGGCAGTGCTCTGGTAATAGTGTTCACACACAGTGTATTTGTTATCCTGAGCAGGGCTAGAGGAGGAATAATTTCCGGTTAATGGAGATTATTGTTGTTGAACATCTCTTTCGTCTTTGAAAGCTTACTTGTCTCACTTCTCTTTTCTCATTTTGAGACTGGAAAAAGTTCTGACAAGGAACATCTGTGGGATTAAGAGAACTACCTCCTTCACATTCTCTTTTTTTGGTGGTCTGCAAGATCGCTGTCTTAACAGTTTTAGGGATGATATTGGAGGTCTAAGAACTTATACTGCTGCTGGTTATTCAGGTTTTAGATTTTCATGAAGAAATTATCTGGAAGTTGAAGTTTCTTGTAGTTGTATTAACTTTTCTGAAGCTGGTCAGTCATGGCTGTTTCTGTACACTTGCCGGAGAACTTTGCTAGCAAAGTTGTGGCACCCTAAGGAGGAGCCTTCTCCCCCGTGCTCCAGGGAAAAACACAGATGTGGCTGGTAAACTGCACTAATTCTATCTTGCCATTTTTTGTATGTTCTCTAAAAATAACTGTGGTGTCTTTTTGGACTACTTTTATTGCTTTTAGTTCTTTTCCTACAATAGAAATACTAATCTGAAGCATTGCTAAGGCAGTGGGGTTAAATTGTACTAGTTTCATGCTAGGGCAAGATGGAAGCATTGACTGTTTCTGCAGAGGCAGGGAAAACACTGAATTGGTAACATTGTCTTTCAGAACAAAACGACTAGAAGTCACATTTAAAAAAAAATAGTTTAAATCATTCATGTTGCAGGCTTAAATTGCAGTCATTGTGGTAATCTTTGTACTTGCAATAGAAGGTAAATTTTCTAAGCAAGATTTAACACACAAAGGTCAATGATCTGCTTTTGTGGCCAGTCATGTTTAACATTAATGACTGGCTTGATCAGTTAAGTGTTAGCTTCAGTCTCTCAGAAGCTGAAGTTCAGAGCTTCACTGACTGTACTTCTGCTTCTTCATAAAGGTTCTTGTGATACTTTTTGTGATGATTTCTGCTCACAGTCCTTCCATTTCTCCTGGTTTTCCATTTAGGAATGTGAAACTTTCTCTGGTAAAAGCAGGATCAAGAGCAACTGGTTTCCTGACAGAAGTGAGCTAATGTAATGCTGGTGTCTGTGGAGGGCCTGACCCATTTTTCAGCTACCAGAAAAATGGAGAGAAGTATTCCTGTTATTTTTCTGGAGTCATTTTGTAAAGACCATGGTTTCTGTCAAAAAGCCTTTCACCTAGGTGTCTGTTTATGACTACTGCAGGAGAAATGGTATTTGGCTAAGTAGACCATTTGTCAGTCTCAGCATGACTGTTCCTATGTTCTTCATCTCAAGTTATTAAAGGTTAAGGCCAAATGGAAACTGTCAAATTAAACCTTTAACTTTGAAATTCAGGTTGAAGTCTTCTAATAGGTTAATGAATTACTCAGGTTTAAAAAGGAAAGAGAGGGAACGCTAAACAAATGTGTGAAGAGAAGTGAACTGGCTGTGATTTTGACTTCCCACAAGTGGCTGTGGAAACTGTGCTTGGAAATGTTGTGTTTTCCACTCTGTGTTCTTATTTTGTCAACTTTGTAGCACTGCTGTGTGCAACTACATTATCCACATACAAACATTTCATAGAATATAGCCTCCAAGGTCATGAATGTTACTGTTACGGTTTGATAGTTTCCTAACTCTTAAGAGAAACCAGCTACTCTTAAGCACTTTTTTTGTGTGTAGGGTGTTGACAGCTGCCAGAATTTTTTCTGTTGCCTCTCTGATGAGCTACATATGTTTTCAGTGATTCTTCTTTTAGATTGCTTGATTTTTTTATTGTTTCTTTTTCTGCTGTGCTTTTAATTTCAAGCATAGTAACGATAAATTGCAGAGTGAATGTCTACTTATGTCTTGTAGGTAACTATTATCAAAATGGGTGTTTCTAAAAGAAAAGAAAAAAAGCCTCTTCTGTCTTGCTTTTCTCTCCAGAAAAGATTTTCTGCTTCTAGAGAAGAAAGAAGTTGTCACGAATATCTACTCTCTTATTCACAGCACCTGTGACACCTGAAATCTTTCTACTTCTAAATAGACTATTAACATTATTTTGAATTCTTGTTTTTCTAAGCTGAAATTCTTACTGTCTTCTGATGATCTTTTATCAGAAGCCTCTCAAAACGTTGAATATGCTGCTTGAGCGGCATGTTTGTTGAGTTGACTCACTGAAAATAAGTTTATAAAAATAAATAGGTAAAAGCCACCTAGCAGAATAGTGAGTTGCCTCTGTGCTTGGGAAGTATGATGTCTGTGTCTCTGAACAGTATTTGGTCGGCCTCATCAACACAGCTGCCCACCTCTTTCCCCCTTGCCGTTTCCCCCTTTTAGAATCAAAGAATCATGGAATCATTAAGATTTGAAAAGACCTCCAAGATCATCGAGTTCAACCTTTGACTGAACACCACCATGCCCAACTGAACCACAGCACTAAGTGCCACATCTAACTGCTTCTTGAACAGTGCCGGGGTGGTGACTCCACCACCCCCCTGGCAGCCTGTTCCAGTGCTTAACCACCCTGTCACTGAAGAAGTTTGGAAAAGCTGGTAGCCCATGGTTTGGACAGGTGTGCTCTTCCCTGGGTTAAGAACTGACTGGATGGCCGGGCTCAGAGAGTGGTGGTGAGCAGTGCTGCATCCAGGTGGTGTCTGGTCACTGGTGGTATCCCCCAGGGATCAGTGTTGGGCCTAGTTCTGTTTAATATCTTTACTGATGATCTAGATGAGGGGATTGAGTCTACCATTAGCAATTTTGTGCATGACACCAAGTTAGGTTGGAGTGTCAACCTGGTGGGGGGTGGGAAGGCCCTGCAGAGGGACCTGAGACAGGCTGGATAGATGGGCTGAGGCCAATAGCATGAGATTCAACATGACCAAGTGCCAGGTCCTGCACTTTGGTCACATTAACCCCATACAGAACTTACAGGCTGGGGGAAGAATGTCTGGAAAGTGGCTCAGTGGAAAAGGACCTGGGGTTGCTGGTCGACAGCGGCTGAACATGAGCCAGCCTGTGCCCAGGTGGCCAAGAAGGCCAAAGGCATCCTGGCTTGCATCAAGAATAGTGTAGCCATAAGGACCAGGCAAGTGATCATACCCCTGTACTCGGCACTGATGAGGCCACACCTTGAGTGCTGTGTCCAGTTCTGGGCCCCTCACATTAAAAAGGACCTGGAGATACTGAAGGATGTCCAGCGAAGGGCAACAAGGCTCGTGAAAGGCCTAGAAAACACGTCTTATGAGGAACAGCTGAGGAAGCTGTGTGTGTTTGGTCTGGAGAAGAGGATGCTCAGGAAAGGAGGCTGTAGTAAGGTGGGGGTGAGTCTCTTTTACTGTGCCTGCAGTGAGAGGACTAGAGGAAATGACCTTAAGCTGAGACAGGGGAAATTCAGATTAGATATTAGAAAAAATTTTTTCACTGTTAGGGTGATCAGGCATTGAAGTAGGTTGCCCAAGGAGGTGGTGGAGTCGCCATCCCTGGAGGTGTTTAAAAGGCATCTCCATTTGGATCTGTGTGGTACAGTTTAGTGGTTTAGGGGTCACAGTGGTAGTGCTGGGTTGGTGGTTGGATTTGATGATCTCTTCCAACCTTGATAATTCTATAATTCTATGAAGTGTGCTCAAATAAGCTGAATTTTATCTGAACAGGCCAAACTCCCAGCTTTTCCCTCATGTCCAACACAGTATGGTCAGCTTGGTGGATGGTGGGAAATGTTGTCTTCCTTTGAGGAATCAAGCATTTGCTGTTATTAGGTGAAATTTGTGAACTTGTATGAAAAAATCTAATTGTGTTCTCTAAAGAGTGGCAAGGAACTGAAAATATGAAGCAATTTGTACTTTTGTCCCTAATGATGATCAAAATAGATATTAGTAGGGAAAAATATTAACTGTAAGAAAACTTGTTCTGTTCTCTAGTATGCTTTTGATTGTCTTTGGTCAAATGAACTAAGAAGAGGTTACTGTAGTTTTATGAAAGCTTAGTTTTTAAGGCTTTCTGAAAACAAAACCTGAATCATTTGCACTGCAGTGACAGTTCTTGCCCTGCTCCAGGATAAGCCAAAAAGTGTTTCGTGACAAAAGTAGTTCAAGGTAATTAGTGCCTTGTTTCTTTAAATTAAATTAGAAGTGCAAAAATAAAACTCAAGTAAATCTCAAGGTGAAGAACACTCAAATCTTTGAAATTTTACCTTGCCGTCTTTGTCTTTTTCAATGTTCTAAACAAGTAGATATTTTTATCAAGTAGAATCCAAATATACTCCCACAATGTTCTTTCCAGGAAATCAGTTGTATAGGGACCTCAAATACATGTGATTGTAGTGGAACATCACTTTGCTTTTTGTATTAACAAAGATTTTCATGTAAAGCTTTTCGGCAAAGAAGAGCTAAAAGGAATTTTATGTCAAAGACATGTTTATTTGAATGTGTGCTATTCCAAATTTATGAGTAATATTGAGCATTGACTGTTGTGATTGGAGCACCATTAGTTTTTTTACACCTATAATTCAGGGTCTTCTAATGAACCTGCTTGAAGCCTCACTCTTCAAAAATTTGCATATAATTCTATTAGCAGACATAAATGTCTAAGTCTTTGGTTCTTAGACCTTCTCGTGATGGATATTTTGGCTGATGTGTTTGTTTTCTTTCGACTTTTAAACAGTGCAAAAACAAAAGGGGTTTTTATTGAAATGTAATAATGCATGAATTTCCAAGTAATTTCCGAGGGCTAAAACATCTTTTCCAACTAAAGATGCATTACTTAACTTTACTCTGTAATTCCAGTCTGTCTGTTTCTTAACAGATTTCCTTCCAAGTTGGAGAGCATTGCACATAGCCTCCTTTATCAGTTCTCATGTCTTTTTGCTTTCCAGCCTCTAAACACATACCAGTTTTTCCTATGTCTTCCCCTTAAATTACACAAAAAAGAGTTTGAAAGTCAAAAGGGAAAGGAAAAAGTCTTTCCAAGTGGTTTACAGATTAACAGTAGAAACATTATGTACAGAACCAACTTAAAGAGCTCAAGGTTTTTTACATGAATTCTCTAATATAAGGATTGCAAAAAGGATTCAGTTGGACTCCCTTTTGTGGTGTCTCATCTGGTGGTCTGCTCCAGTTTCTGTGTTCTTTTCTTCCTTTACATGGTTTTACCTGCCCACCAAGGAAAGATTTATTGATATTACAGTAGATTAAAATTATTTAGAGCCCTGTTAAAACTTGCTATTCTAATGCATGTACCTTTGTACTTTGACCTGTCATCTTAACACTGTGACAGAAAGTCACTTGTCTATAAAGGTAAAAATCAGAAGGCAAGGTTGAACAATTTCTCATTTTAGCAATCAGGAATATTGCCTGGTTGTGCCTTAGCACAAGCTGTCTGATACATCAGCCTAAGGAAACTTCAGAATAATCATCTGTTTCTTTTTTTTTTATTTTTGTATTTTACTTTATCTTCTTTACATTGGTGTATCTTTCTTTTAGAGATGAGAAATTATTTGCTTTTAGTCAAACTATGAACTCTCAATATTTTCATATATTAAATGAATATAAATAAATACATTTCATACATATGTATGTTACTGTCCAAAAAGAACCCAAGCAAAGACTGTAAACATTCTAACTTCAAAAAAATAGCGTGTCTTTTTTTTTTCTTTCTTATAAGCAAGAAAACAAGGTCATTCTAACTTTTGTGGTTACTAAGATATTGCCTCTGCAAGCTTGTTGTTTAAACTACTTACATCAGGAAAATGTTAGGCTTAAATTTTTGCAATTTATACTTATATAAAATAAAAAAATCATCAGTACTGTCAAAGATTCTGGTAGACATTTTCCCAATGTTTGTCAGATTGGAATGATTTTAATAATCCTTTGGATTTTGATTGTTTTGGGCTTCATCAGCCTCAAAGAAAACCTTTTCTGTAAATTTGGAAACCTTGATTTTCCAAAAAGTGATTCTTTAATATTCATCTCTTGAATTCTGAGCTGACTACCTGGTATTTTGATTTTGTGATATCTCTAAAGTACTATGTAATTACAAGGTGACAAGGGCAGATTATGGTACAAACAGTGCCCATTTCTTTGACTTGACCGTTAAAGCAGGGTGAAATTGCAGGGAATTTCTCTAATGTTGCTGAGTCACTTTTGATAACTTGGTTTCATTGAATTTGACATTAAAAGATTAAACTCTCATGAATGGAACTTGAATCGTCATCATTTTCAGAAGGGAATGAGATGTGATAGATATTAATACTGTTCTTACTCATAATTGTTCCCAGAGATGGGTGCTTTTATTTAGGGTTAGTCTGGGAAGTTCAGGTCATTTTGCAGCAGATCCATGATTAAATAAGTATTTTATTGACAGATGTTTCCCTAGGTGGCTTCTCGTTGGTGGCACAGTCAATAAGTGATACTGTGGTAAGGGAGGAATGCAAGGGGTCAGTACTGTAAGAACAGAACACTGCTGACATCTTCCTCTAACACACCATTGTCTGAATGGTCTTTTGATCAGAACAGATACACGTTCCCATCTCACTTCCCAGGACACGCAATCTAGATTAATCAGAATAGTGTTTATTAACATTCATAAAATGAGACCCAGCCTTAAGTTTAGTTTTTTTTTTGTTTTGTTTTGTTTTGTTTTGTTTGTTTTTTTTGTTTTGTTGGGTTTTTTGTTTGTTTGTTTTGTTGTGGTTTTTTTTGTGTGTGTGTTTTTTTTTTGTTGTTGGTTTGGTTTGGTTTGTTTTTTTTTCATTTTGTTTTTCCTCAACAATCTTCTCTGGTCTTATAAAACCTCTGTAGTCCTGTTCTGGTCTACTTTTGTCATCTTATTGCCCAGTATTGTAGACACCTGCTTTATATCAGGTACTGCTATTTTTGTAACATAAACAGTTTCATAGTATTGTACTATTAAATGAAAGAGGGTAGTCAATGAGTAATAGTTACATTACCTTACATGCAACAGGTTTGGTAAAACTGACAACTTAGACATTTCTTATTGAAGGTTTACAACCCCCTTTGAATTAAAAGCTGTGTGAAAGAAGGAGAAAATACCAAGTAGTTTACAGTACATTTATGGTAAGATGATAGCATTTTTGTGCTTCTATCGTCATAAGATTTTGTTTTCCTAGTGTTGGAGTATTCATTGAAGAATGGAGCTCAAACTCAGATCAGTTTTGCACGGAATTTTGGTACGTTTTTTAGCATATCCCTGCATTGCTGCATTTCTGATGTTCTGCGAGTTATTATCTACTCATATAAGAACATGAGAGCTGTAGAAACGAGGAATATTCCCATCCTACTTCTGTGCATAAATGTTACCCCAGTAGGTATAATTTGGATTTTACATAAACAAAACATACATCCATATAAACATCACAGTTACACCTGGTTAGTGTCCACCAGGTGGAATTAACTTGATCATGCATATAGAATAGTATTGAATATTTGTGATTGATAAAATAATTTTATATTCTTTATATGTGTGTATTGTCTTGTTTCTATTTACAGTAGATAACTGAGGACTTACTTATTCTTTCACATGAAATTCCAGAGCCACCAGTACAGTATTGTTGTTCTCCCAGAATTTTTGCTTCATGATCTTTTTAACTCTTTGCAGTGGTAATCTTTATGCTGTGCTGATGTAATTAAGAGATCGGGCTAGAGTTGTAATGAGAACTGGACCAATTGTTTCCCTTTTGTAAGAAAGAGTATAGAAACTGACAATAAACCTCAGATCTCTCACCCTTCTTACTATACTGTGTAGTAGAGGACAATGGATATCTGTATCTTCAGACCACTTAGATGAATATCTTCAGGATAATAGTTTTCGGTTTGGTGCTTGTGTGGCAGGAACTGCGATGGCCAGGCGGTGGAAGGGCATCCCGTTACAGACAATTGGTGTTCATTCTTTTTGTGTGTCTGCAGAGGCAGGAACTGATACATCTTCCAGTTGGGGATTTCAGAGCTTAGGGTTTCCAAACTTTTCTAGCAGTTGATTATTCCTATTAACAAGGTGGCATATATCTTTAGCAAGCGGTGAAATGCTGCAATGATAAGTGGGAGATAACAGTTGCCCAATGGCCATATTCTCCTTGTCTTCAGCATACTTAAAGTTGCTACTTCTGGGGGCATTCACACTTTTATGACTGCCTTTAATTTATGAATAAAGGGAAACCTACAAGACAGTGTACTTAAGCGTGTCTCTCATGATAGAGTCCTGCTGGGAGTCACCTCAAATGGGAAGATTTTAAAAAAAAAGCTAATCAGGCCACTGAAAATTTTTCAAGAAGGGCAGCTGGGGGAGGAGGAATTAAGAGGGAGAAGAAATTAGACCTCTGCTCTAGTAACAACGTGAACTTTCTTTTCTCCTGTTTCAGTCACAGAACATTCATTTGCAGCTAATCAGCTCATATTTTAGCCCAATAGTGTACATGATATTTATTACTTAAGTCTCAAGAGAGAAATGTATATCGGTTATCTTAGAGGTGTGCCTGTGCTTCTAATTAGGATACTGATGAGTTGTTCCTGCCTATTTCTGGTATGTATGCATATGCTGCATACTGGTATGTCTGCCTTTTGCTTCTTAACTTGATATTATATCCACAGGAAAACAAGATACACTAGATTGCCTTGTGATCAGAATGGGATTTTTCAATTACTGCATTCTTAGGCTATAAATAGCCTTTTTATATTAGTTATGTTATGATAACTCCTGTTACTGATTACATTAAGACTTGGCGTTTATGAACAGCTGCAAGCTCTTGATAATGGCACAGAAATGGTATCAGCTGTTGAGAAACAGGCTGGAAGTTTGCAAGAATTTATTCTCATAATCACTAGAATTTACTGCTATGTAGTGAGAGGGAAGTCCAAGCAATAGAGAAGTTTTCTTATATAACTCAGCTGACAGAACTTTATCAGTGTTCTTTTCTATCAGGCTTGAACCTATTGATTGCAAAAACAGGCAGCTGAAAAGCTTTGCAAGGAGCATGTCTAACAATGTTTTAAGATCCCACAAATTTGTGAGGAGAATTGGTGAGGATGAAAAAATGCATTCTGTTCTTCGATCTGCAAAATTTTGAGCTGCGTTAAAGGGCAATGTTCAGATATTTGTCATTGTTCTTGCAATGTGAACCCTTCCATTTTGGTAAGCAGACAGGATCTGCTCAATTTCTGCCTAATAAAATAATTTCTCATTAGGGCTAAAGGAAAAGTGTCCATATCCTGATTTTCATACTTTAATTTAGTTCTTATACTGTATTTTAGCACATAATACTTATATCTATTTGTTCTCATTAAGTTATGTTTTGAAGTTATTTTCTTCTTTGAAATTTCTCAAAGTATGGGTCAATGGAACAGCTGAATGATGAATTCATCATGGTTGGATGTTATTTTTCTTCTGGGACGGGACTTCCCCAATCCTGAATGAGTTTATTAAACAAACTACTCATCTTTTCAGGCCCAAAGAGCGGAATTTGTAGGATAACTGCAAGGAAGCCACGTGTAAGCTAGTAGAGAGGAAAGGACTGAGGAGGTCTAGACTTTTTCTATACAGTTATTGTGGAGAAGTGATGAAAAAATACTCTCGGTCATTGTATTTGGGGCTTATACATTCATATAAAACCTTACATGAATTTCTTAGTATTTTCCTACTATTCCAGCGCATTACAGTTTTGAAGTAGGGTTTATACTTGAAAATTGTGACCTGGGAAAGAATTCATTAATGCTTCTCTAAATAAGATATAAGAAAATACATGCTTTGTGACTCCAGGATAGAAAATGCATTATTACCAAGTCAGTCCAAGCGGTCACAATGTGCAATGAGGAAAGTACATGGTTTGTGGAGTTCCTGTACTTACTTGACTGAGTGCTGTTGGATGATTTTTGTGTAACAGAAATACGAACATGAGAAAGGCTTCTCTTTCTCAAATAAAACTAGCTCCTTCAGAAGACAAACATATGGAGACAGTAAAACTGCAGCCAGTGATTCAGCTGTGGCACTGATATTCTGTTTTATGTGTCTTTGTCCATTCACTGTCTTTCTGCAACCTGTGTTTCTCTTTGCTTTGGTTCTATATGTTACATAGAATCATAGAGTCATAGAATCAAATGGGTTGGAAAGGACTTCTGAGATATCAAGTCCAATCCTTGATCCATTTGCACCACAGTTACATAGAATCATAGAACCATGTTTTCCTGTGAAAAACTGACCCTTTAAGAATGATTTTCTAATACAATCAGCCTGTGATCTTGGCTATCAGAAAATACAGTCACTGAGAATTTTTATCCAAGAATCTTACTTTAAGTATGTTTAAGGGCCGGTTTGATTCAGTTATATTCATAACTATAACCAGGGGGAAGAAGAAAGCTGACACGTGGGTTAGTACTTGAAAGATAGCATTAAAATGTAGGAGTTTATAGTTCATATGGTACATGTTTCTTATCCAGCAAGAGGACAGTGCTCTGCTGAGAACTAAAAAATGACATATTTGGGGATGGCTTTTCGGTGAAGGGTTTGAGATCCAGGGTTATCTTGCTTTGCCTTTAAACTGCTCTGGCATGGTGTATGTGCAAAGGCTAGAAGAGGGAAAGCTAAAACTATGAATTGTGCTTGTTCTTTTTTTGTGGTGCAGCAGTCTCTTAAATTAGAAGCATTTAATAGCTGGATAATTGCATGAATAGACAGGAGAGATCACAATGGCTCAAACTTCTTTGTGAAGTTCCTGGGTGTGTTATATATATGTTGCTTACAGTCTGTGCAGCTCTGCATATCTTGACCCTCTAAGAAGGTGTGCTGTATGTTCTGTTTGAAGACTAAGATCTTGCTACATTTCTTTGTGTAAGGGACTAAAGGAGTAGAAAGACAACAACTCAATCACTTTGAAACCTTTCATTTGTTGCGTGATTTTAAAGAAACTGGTTATTCATCAAACATATGCAAACGTACCTATGTAAAAATACCCTGTACATGTTTCTACTTCTAGCAAAGAGACAAAGACTGTCTGTGCCAGGCAGACAGGAACACTCTCTCAGAGAGGAAGTGCAGGTAGCACCATGAATAACTTACCTGATCGTTATTGGTCTTGTAATAAACTTCTACTTTAGCTTAAAGAAAAAATAATACAAAAAATAGCATCAAAGTTTTTATAAACCTTAATGGAATTATATTATCTAGATTTTGTTTTTTTCTTCAGCAAAAGCTGAGTCTGATTTGCTCTTGTTACTTATAAATGCTCACATTCCTGCATTATGTCCGGCAGAGCTAGGAATAGATCAGCTCTTGTGACTCCACGTTCAGTGCCTTAAGGACATCACTGACCTTCCTCTACTGGCAGGGTATCTCTATTCCATATGTTGTTATAAAACCCTTACTTGGAGCTATTAATTTACTAAGGGCATTTCAATTCTTGCCTGCTTCATTTAGTCTTGCTTTCTTAAGTGGCGAGAAGTAGAAGTGGTTTATATTTTGAAATATCTAAAAAGTATCTGCACAATGTTTTCACAACTGTATCTGGTAGCTTAGTGACAAAAATAGGAGTGAAAAGCTGCATAAACATAATCATTTTACAGAGCTCTCAAGCAAGTGAGCTGGATCTGATTTCCTTCCTGTCCACCAGCACCAGCAAAATTCTTTGCAAACCTGCCATGGACAAGTCAAATCTTTTATCTGTAGGGAAAAAAAAAAAGTGGTTATATATGTTTCCCTAAAGGCATAATTGGCTTTCAAAGCCTTTCTGTGTCTCACATTTATCGACAAAACTCCTCTTGACTTTCACATGGTGAAGTGGTTCTGCAAGGCTTGTGCATAGAAATTGAGATGTATTTTATTAAATCTATTTTATTATATGGGTGTTTGTGAAATTTAAGAAAAGAAAGTATTCCTTAATGTTATTTTTAGTACTCTTGGGTGCATCTGATGTTTACTTTCATTAGTATACATAAATTACTGTAATATTTTAATTTAAAATCTAATAATTATTTGAATATTGGACTTTTATTACCAAGTCAAATACAGCACCTAAGTTTCTGCTTACTTTCTAAATAGGTCTGATCTTTATATATGATTGGAAAAGATAAAATACAGATAATTTCACTGAGGAAAATAAACCTTTGCTTCACCTTGCAGACAAATAGGTCAATTTTATTTCAAGAGCCTTTACTACCCAGGGATAAGGAAAAATGGCTTGGGTTATTTTCGTTTCTTTCCCAATAAAGTCAGTAATGCAGTGCTCCAAGTTTTGTGGCTACAATTTCCCAAACGTTTTTTTCATAAGATCCAAGGAAAAAAGATTGTACAGGGAGTTTTTTTTCCTGGTGCTGCAAACATATGCATGTTTAATATTCCTGTGAGTAAAATGCCTACAGGATCAGGCTCTGGTACCACAAGTTATTTTCTAAATCTTACAGCAAAATTTTGGAGCTATATTACAGAATTTTGAAAACGTGCTCCCATAGGAAATAAAAACTGTGTGCCTGAAAGGTAAAAACCTAATTGCAAATACTTGACATTTATCATAGCTATGGTAGAAAAGGTTGTTAGTTCCAAATGTTACAGAATTAACACTTTAAACTTGATCTCAGGAATACTTTTTATTTTCTCAAAAGAGTCATAAGGATTTTGGACTGGAGTTTAAGACAGAAAAATAAAAGTCAATAAATACCTTAAACCTAGAAAGTTAGTTGCTATGGATCTCTTACTGTTATAGACTGAATGTAAAATGAGTCAAAGTTAAAACTGAACTTTTATAACTGAAGCAAGGAAATGGGTAGTATCTGCTGTATTTTACCTGCTTTCATATCTTTATTAAAAGCTCTTGTTTTAAAGCTAACTGAACAAGGATCAAATGTCTGTCTCCAAAGAAATTCTCTTTGTGACTTGGCATCAGTTTCTTATCAGTTTTTTTCCATCTTGTGTGTCTCAATCAAGAACAGGTTTTGGAACTTTAGGAAAATATTTGTCTTTACTTCCTATTCCTTGGCAGTATTTTATTACTGTTTGAGAGCTGCTGGTAAAATGCCAGTGCAATGCAGGTTTTAGTTTTTGAGAGGGAGCTGTATTATTTTTTCTTTTGTAGCTATGGTGTTTGCTCATCTTGTTCATCGACAGAACTTACGTGAGCCCTACTGATTTTAGGACTTCAGGAAGGTGATTTAGGATGAAAATAGATGCTTTGAATCCATAGATTCTGAAGTATCTTGTTGGTGCCAGTGACTTGTTATGTTTTTGCCACTTAGAAAATGTACAAAACAGAAAATTACATGCAATCGAATTGTTTATTTTTAATTTGCCAGTGTATAGTTTCTTATGTCTTGGAGATAAGATTCTTTTCTAGATATTTTGGGATTACTAAAGAGTGTGCTGATTTCCAATTACTGAGGGAAAAACATTATAAATATGATCTAGTGAAATTAGCATGGATTACCAAGTCAGTTCTGAATAATTATAGGACATATACATCAGATGTCTGTTCAATAATACACTTGCAGTGACTGCCTGTGAAGCTACAGTAGCCTGCACATGTGATATGTTATTGTTTGAGATACTATGAATACTTAGTACAAATAATTTTTTCAGAATGTCTGAGTCTTCAGGTATGGTGAACAATCTTTATGATGAGAACTGCTTGTTCAAGAGTTATAGAAGAAATATCCAGTATTGCAGTTCTAACATCTGTTTAATAATTTGGTTTACTGCAGGATTACTGCTTAGTCATGCTGCATAAAAGCAGAAAACTGTTTTTCTGATATTAAGCACATTATGAGACCTTTAAAAAAAAAGATTATAGCTTGCCTTATCATGTAAGCAATGCAAAATGTTACCCTTTCTGCCCAAGAAAGAAAGAAAGAAAAGACCCTGATTTCCTTAGTCAAACCATGTTAATGTAAACAGATTTGTTATGCAGATATTTGATACATAAAGTAATTATGTGAGTGGGGTGATAAAAAACTTGAGTTCATAAAACAGCCTTCATTTCACTCACTTGCAACATTTTATGTGCCGTATTTTCAGGCCTTGGTTGCATTGCAAAAGTAGAAATTGCATTACTTTAGAGGGGTGTTTTGCTTCTGCTTTGAATACAATTAGTTAAGAATCAGAAAATTGAGTTCTATGGATTCACTGCATCTATTCTTATGCTCAGTTACTTTCCTGAAACCTTAAGATCAGGAGTGCTGAAGTATGTTTTGTTTGCTGGAAAAAGCCAGGGAAAAAACCCTGAGACTGTAACCACTCAGTGTGAAGTGCTAGAATGCAGTCTTTAACGATTTGTTTTTTGTTTTGACAGTGAAGACAAAGTTCTGAGTGATAGAAGTGCATGTTGTTCTGCTTATTTTTATAGCCAGAGATAATCAGCGTGGGCCTTTCCAAGGACAGAAGACAAGTTTTCAAGCTCTTTGGTTGGTTGATTTCTAGTTTGTCCTACCCCAGTGTCTTCTGTCATTGGCTTTGAGTAGGACTGAATTCACATAAATGGAGTGACATTTACTAGAGCCTTAGTCTTTTCTTTGTGCTGACTCTCCAATATTTAGGCTATGAGAAATTAGGCTTCAAGGAGTATTGCTAACTACTTTGTTCTGCTTTATGTTATCATCTGGATGAAGGTTGGCGAGTTCTCTGAAAAGCAGGCATGAGTTTGTCTTCCAGAAGAGTAACATTACCTGCAGTTATGCCAATAACTCTGCAGAAAAGGGTATGGCATTTAGATCAGTCTTGTAATTCTGACGTTAGTATGGGTTGGTAACAACGTTTAAACATGGCTATATTTATTTTTTCACTTTTTATTTCATTTCTCTTGTGTAATAAGAACGTTTCCTTTTTGATAAATGTAGATTTTTTAATTTCTTTATGTGAAATATGTTTGCATAATATACTTAAATATTATGTGTACATAATTGAATTTTTTTTTACTGGTGCTTTTTTTCTCTGTTACTATAGTTTTGTACTTTGTACAAGAAATGATTTCTCTTAGAGATCGATGTTGTTTTAAAATATAAAGTGTCATGATTACATTAAAGTATGCCTCTGTAGAAGGCTATGGTATTGTTCCTAATGAAGGATTACTGGAGTCTGCTTCCACAGGTTTTGCACCACCTTTAAACACAACATACTTTTTCCTACCTTTTCTGGCTAACATCTTATTAGTGGATGGCCTATCAGGTATTTTGAGAATTAGGGTGACACTATACAGTGTTTCTCCATAACCACCATTCTTGCCTTTTTTTTGTTGTGTCAATAAAAAGTGGAAGCAGTGCAAAATCATTACATCTATGTGCACTAGGATTGCTTAGGGTAACTCTATGCATGGGGGTGTCTATGAAGTTAAAAATACATGTGGAAATATGACTGTCTGCTAAGCCAGATATATTAACTTAGAAGAAGTTCAAACAAGCTGTAAGTTATTAATTAGTTCGATTTATTTTGTAAATGTGTAGATATTTTTCAAAACCTTATTGCTGCATAATACGCCTGACTCACTTTTAATAGACTCTTCTGTTACTCAGAGGCTTTTAATGTACCAGCATTATGAAAAATGAAAGTTCATTGAAATATTACTACAGTATTAGATGGTTCTCATGAGCAATTTACATAGAACACAGTATATACTTATGGCATAAATCCAGTGGGTCTAAAGTGGTATATGAACACACAGAGCTTTTATGCATTTGGGATATGTGGTATTCTTTTACATTATTTCATTGTTTCAGTTGGAGGGGAAGCCTGTGAACATACAGTTTTATTGGGATTGATTTGTACAGATTAGATTATACTACTGTTTTAATAGCATGATAACATACTACTTTTCTGGTATAGTAACTTGCAGATTTAGATATGTGCAAGACGTGCTCTTACGCAGTGTTATCTAACAATTTGCTGTATCTCTGTTACACTTATCTAAAATATTCCTTTAAAAATTGTGGTTTAACTTTTCAGCTCTCATCCTCTCAATCCTGTGGTTCCCTCCTCTTCTCTTCCTCCCCTCAACACTGCTTCAGATCTCAAATCTTCAGCTGTCATAGTTATTTTATTTCTGTCTGGGTTTTGTTATTTGCATGTTAGGAGAGGAAGGTCTTTGTTCTTGCAGCATGTAGTTGTGTTAGACTCCTCTGGTATGCACACAGCAGTACTTGGTGCTGTGTGGGAGGGGAGTGGTGTAACTTTGCTCAATCTAGCATTCAGAAGGCTAGGAAACTCAGTTTTAACTGTACTGTATATTTCAATGGGTTGCTTTTTTTTTTTGGCATTGAGAGGTAAGAATAATTCTCTGAGGAAATGTAAGTGTTTTTCTCTTTTGATAAATTCAGAGTAAGATAAATTTCTGTGCATTCTCTCTATCAAGTTAGCTGTCAACAGTTACTGGTTTTACTTCTCTTTATCTATGCACTTTATAAGCCCAAAATAAAATTAATGGAAGTAGTAGGAGGAAGCAGCACAGGATGTTGCCTTAGGTAGGTAGTTATTGGGTTACTGTTGCAAAAAATTCTTAAAGGTGAATGTCCTCACTGAGGACTCTCTCTATGCCAAATTTAATAGGCTTGTTTATGCTTGTGATGGTTTTATCTGTTCATGTAGAATTCCTCCTGAAATTATCTCTTCTTTCTATTTAGAAGGTGCTTGTGTTATTTCTGTAGCAATATTCTAATTTCTAGAACTGGAATACTCAGGAAGGGAAAGCAGGAAGGCAGACAAGAGGCATGCTTGTAAGGGGTAACACATGCATGTGTAAATTTTTTCATGTTTCTTGTGGACATTAGAACCTTAGACATAACCTCTGGCTTAAAGTAGTGGAATTTCTATTTCTTGTAGCACATGAAGGACCTGGAAAACTAGAAATGTTATATTAACTCTGCATAGTCAAGAGAAACTTAAACATTAGCTCATTAAGTATTACTTTAGAATATCTACCATCCTCAATCATTATTTCTTAAATTTATAGAGTGGTAATTGTGTAAGAAGTCTAATTTAATTATGGTACTGAAAAAATTGCAAATATTTTTTCTCCCTATATTTTTTCTCCCTCACAAAATGTAAAATTTTGCATTGACAATGTGTTAATCTGACTGTTTGGCTGATTTCTTGAACACATGGGTTTTTTTCGTTTTCATTAGAAATGTCTAATATACTTTGTTCAAAATTATTTCATACTTTCTGTTTTAAAATCTCATGTGAAGTGCTTTTCACATTTGACGTGTTTCATTCTTCAGTAATATATTTTTAACTAAAGCTACCAGGCCTTGTTTAGGTTCCAAGGGGTCTTTTAGCATAGACAGGAAAATGACATACTTAATAAGCACAGGGAATTATGTATGTTGAATACTACTGCAACCAGATTTATAGCATGTATAGACTAGACATATAATTAATCCAATTCAGAGTAAATGTCTTTATCTTCTGTATGAATAACTTTGTACTCCTCTAAAAATGTTTTTAAGAAATTAGATTTGAAAGGTCATAATGAATTCAAGACACAGTCAGTTAAAGACCAATCATTTATTCAGTATAAACACTCACAAGTCTACTAGACTTGTTATATAATGAGTAGACTTCTTGGGCACCTGCTGTTGGATGCAAGGTGTAGAAACAGAGAGACTTGTAGATTTTTTGCCCCAACAGCTGGGAACTTCATAGCACACTAGGTTGGATGATGTTAAGAAGTATTGTGTACATAGGCAGTATGTATTTCAGCTGAATAATTTCCAGTGATTCTTGAAGAGATTGTGTAGTGTCTTTTAAATGGAAGAAATATTGATTAGAAAATGAGGATATGATTTAGATTGCTCAAATCTAGGGCTGCTGTAAGCATGCAAATTTCGAGATTCTCTTGTATCTTTATTCCATCTATTTTTCTGGCCTGAAATCACATGCTTTAATCAACACTTACCCCTCTCCCAAGGAAAAATGGTCACTTAAGCCAAATTGTACCGAGAATTAGTAATGTCTGTCTGCAAGGCTAAGAGCATGAAAGTAATTTTTCAGTTTTGCATTTGGGTTCCCTGAGATGAAAGGCCAATGTGCTAATCCAGGAATTTTGCATAAGGCACTTTAAGTGACATGATAATGGGGTCATTAAATGGATACCTTTTATAAAATAACTGGAGGCAGACCAAGCATTCATGTGTGAAACATCTCTTTGTAAGGACAGTTTGAAAAATAGTAATTTAAAGATGCGTAAACAACACCAGTGCCCTTTTTGTCTTTTCTACAGTAACAGAAATAAAAGAAAGACAATAATAAATAATATAATTCAAGACCAGGTTGGATAGGGCTTTGAGCAATGTGGTCTGTGGTTTGTGGAAGGTGTCCCTGCCCATGGCAGGGGTGTTGGAACTAGATCATCTTTAAGGTCCCTTCCAACCCAAGCCATTCTATGAGTCTATAATACAATAATAAAATGTTTTTATAATACAGTACATCCTGTGAAGTTTTGAAGACAGATGAGAGGTTTCTGAGAGATGGAGAGAGTGGGCTTTAAAGGCTTAAACAGTAGTGGTCAGCAAACCTGTGGTGATTGAGGTGAAATATTTGAAGTTTTTATTCAAAAAAGAATATTTTTTTAAATGAATTTTTGTGGGGTTTGAAAGAAGTAAAGGGGATAACGATGATAAATCAGTAGGATTGGCCTCACTGGAAATTCAGTATAGGATTAGGTATTAGAGATAAATTACTAGGATAAAACATCAGTATATGCTACTACTGTTTCTGCAGAGTTTGATATGAACAAAAGATTTTGAGCCAGGACAAGAGCTGAGGAAGTTGAGAAGAATGGGAATATACATGGGAATGGGCAGAGACCCAAACTGAATTCAGGAGAAGGTTAGTGTGTTTTTTAAAAGAAGTTTATATTTAAAATTGCTAGAAGGCCAAGCTAGTATACCGGTTCACAGAACGGTCTTACCAGCTCTGTGTATCTAAAGTGTGCTAATATAGTTGCATTTTATTTTGGGACATTTGGAATTCCTGCTTACTCTTAATACTGAAAAACTTTATGAAAGTAGCTTTAGAAGTATCTACCTCAGATACTTTTCTGAGGGAGCATACAACTTTCATGTTAGCTATGAAAAGATTAATGAACTGCTTAAAATTCAGTCTTTTGTCATACAATACTTGCAGATACTAAGTTATCTACTTGTGATAGAGGATGGCCTGTGCCTAGAGATTCAGTAATGGACAATAGGGAAGAAGAAGGGTGGCAGACTAGCATTTTCTGTCTTCATGGAAGAGCTCTGGTTAGGTCCAGGGACTGTTTAGGAGAGAGCTACTGACAGGGCTCCTCAAGGGCACTTATCCCCTCCCTTATGATATTGACCAAATAAATCTAGATCTGATACTGTACTTGAGAAGGGTTTTAGACCAATTTTTGCATTGAATATGTACTCTTTGTACTCAAGCAGCACCTAAAAATGGATTCTGATACAGCAGTCATATACCAGTTAACCAGTCATATTTCCTGCTTCGACTAGCATAAAACCAGTAAAGCTTCCTACTGTTCTTATTGTGTATAAAAATGATCCCACATGTATAAAAGAAATCAAAATGGGACTAACTTTAGCAGTTCCTATGGTTCAGGTGTGGGCAGTGAGAGGGAGGTTTCTTCCTGTCCTGTGACATTCCGGTGTCTACAAGCACTCAGATTTTACAGGATATTTTGTACACAAAATCATCAGTGGTCTTGGAATTTAAAATGTGTAGCACTATGCTGCATAGTTGTCATGGAAGGTAGGTAGGGATGTGTGTGTGTGTGTGTGTGTGTGTGTGTGTGTGTGTGTATGAGTGGCTGAGTAGTAAGTGCACAGAGCTTTTTAAGAAGTCTTTTAAAATCTCAGTGGTTTAATACACTTGGTCATTACTTGTCCTTTGTATAGTTTGACAAGGTTTAGTGGCACAATTAACGTTGCACTCTGTCTCCTCTCTGTCTTCAGTTCTTGAACAGATCTTTGATATGTTTTTCAGTTTCTTCTTGCCTTCTTTGAACATCTAACATTCTTCATACAGTAACCAAGGAAATTGGCAGTGTTTAGTGCCCTACTCTGCTCATAATCCTTTTCTGTGGGCAGAAATCCTTTGGAAAAAAACCCAGCCTTTTCATCAATTGAAGAAAGTGCTTGGCCATTTCCTAGCTCTAGTACTTTAGTCGCCTCTTGAATAAATTAGGCTTCAAGAAGTCAGAACTTGACCTTCAGACTGTGTTATCTAGCCTTGAAGCATATCAAGAGCTGTTGCTGAATAGTTATTTCTGCTAAAGTAAACCCTCTACTGATTATGCTGCATTGCTGTATATGAAGGCAGAAACTCAGCAAACAGCACACAGGGTGTTAGCATCAGTCTTATGTGAAAAATCAAATTTCCCTGACTTATATGTCTTCTGTGTGTTACTTTGAACATGCTATAAAACAGAAGCAAGTCCCTGAAAAATTAGATTTTCTTTACTTTTGATAAACTGAAGCTACATCAGCGAATACAAAAAAAAATTCATTCACATTGAACCAAGGAATTATTCATATTTAAACTCGCTTTCTTCCTCATTTTAATGCTGTTGCTATGGGTACTGCCCATGTCCCATACTTCACCACTCCTTGTTTTTCTGCCTGTGGGTCAGGAACAGAGGAAAGACTAGCCCAAAAAAACAACAGCTGCCTTAAGGACCTAAAGAAGGAGTTATGACTGATCATGTAGTGGGTTTGCATGGCAAGTTTTTGGCAGCAGGGGGAGAGGGGCTCTACACAGGTGGCTTCTGTGAGAAGCTGCTAGAAAGTTCTCTTCATGTCCAACAGAGCCAATGTCAGCTACCTCCAAGACAGACCCTTCAGTGGCCAAGGCTGAGCAGCCTTCAGTGATAGTGGTAGTGCCTCTGGGGTGATGTATTTAAGAAGGGGAAAAAGTTTGCTGTGCAACTGCATCTGGAGAGAGAATGTGTGAGAGGAACAGCCCTGCAGACAGCAAGGTCACAGAGGGAGGAGGTGGCCCAGGCATTGGAGCAGAGATTCCTCTGCAGCCCATGGTGAGGCAGCTGTGCCCCTGCAGCTGATGGAGGTCCAACAGGACTGCAATGATCTGCCTGCAGGCCCTTGGAGGCCTCCACACCAGAGCGTGTGAATGCCTGAAGAAGGCTGTGACCCCTGTGGAAAGCCCACACTGGAAGAGGTTCCTGTGGACCTGTGGGGAGAGGAGCACATGCTGGAGCAGGGGCAGAGTGTGAGGAGTCCTTCCTCTGAGGAGGAAGGAGCAGCAGAGACAACGTGTGAAGTACTGACTGTGACCCGTGTTCCCTGTCCCCCTGTGCTGCTGGTGGGAAGGAGGTAGAGAAAATTGGGAGTGAAGTTGAACTTTGGAAGCAAGGCGGGGTGAGGCAAGGTGTTTTAGGATTTGGTTTTATTTGTCATTAATTTTCTCTGATTTGATTAGTAGTAAAACTAATTTCCCCAAGTCAAGTCTGTTTTGCCTCTGATAGTAATTAGTGAAGCGATTTCTCCCTGCCCTTATCCCATAGGCTTTTCTCTCCTCTGTCCAGCTGAGGAGGGAAGTGATAGAGTGGGCACCTGGTGTCTAGACAAGGTCAATTCACAACAGATCAAAACTTCTGAACCAATATAATTATGTTGTAACATTGGAAATTTTAGCCTGGTTCCAGTTCATCTAAGTCTCTTACACTGACAGTGACTTCCTAAAGTTTCTGTTTTGAAGTTGTCCTTATTCAGTTGCTTTCAACCCTTTATTTATGTTTACATTATTTCAAGGCAACCAGTTTTTCATAGCTTAAAATAGTTATATAAGAACAGATTTATTCTGCTGCAGTACAGTTTATAATGGGTGCCTTGGGAACAGTACAAAGCAAGGCGAGTCAAACTTTAAGTTATACTTTCCAAGAATACACACATCCAGCTTCTTGACCCAGAGTTGATAGGCTCTCAGCGTATTTCTCATATTTCATCATAGTTCTCATATTTCATCTCCTTTTTCTGGCAGCTCCTAATAGCTGTCCTGGACTACTGACCAATATCTTTACCAATACTCATGCCTGGGCATAAAGAGAGAGGCATCTTTCGTTCCTTTCTTTCCCATGCCTTTTACATCCCTGTGGTTACAACTTCTTGAAATTTGTGTTTTTGCTGATACCTTTTCTGTCTGACACCACTAAAGTTCTTATGAAGGACTGAGACCTGGGAGGAAGTGTTCGGTTGACACCCATAGTGCTTTTCCTTTATTTCCTACTAGAATTCTCTTTTTTTTTTTCACTGTTCTTTAATGTACTCTGATTTCTTTGCAGTCTTTTTCATCACTCTTGTTGCATATTGTATCATTTCTGCTGACTACCTTTGCCCTAACATAACATTGTACTTTTTTCTTAGATCACTTAGACTGAACTAGTTAACTCCATTCTCCAAGAGGTTAGCAATTAAATGGTATCTAGACTGAATAGCCCTCTGCTTGTCTTGTATTAGCTTGACAGCCAGACTTCAGTAGCTCATCATATATCCATCAGCTGCATATGCATGCCCTCAGTGTTGTGATTTTTCCTTTGGTTCTTTTTGTTGTAACTTGTTGGATTAGTGTCTGTCACCTTCTTTTTGGGTATCCTGTTTGACAAGACTTTTAGGATGATCATAACACAAATAAAATGCATAAATACATTTATGATAGTATGAACATGACTTGTGTGTGGGAAAGAGAAGCAGCAGCCAGACAACCCAGAAGACCTCTGAATGTGGGGTATCACAGCATGTGTAGAGATGGGAAGTGTGCTACTTCCTTCTCAGTTTTCCTGTATGACTGAAGACTATGCAGTCTACATACCTTATTTTCCTTTTAGAACAAATGATTAGAGGTAAACATTGTCAAAATAGACTGACTTTCCGAAATTAGTAGTGTCCCCTTTTTTACCAATCAACTACTTATCATTATCTTCCTATTTCACTTTGTTCACTTGTTTTAGTCTTGTGCATCAGGTGATTATTACATTTTTGCCCATAATTACAGGGCCTGATTTCCATGCCCAGGCTTCCCTTGTCTTTTTTTCTGTTCCTTTAGGAGTCTGGATTTGTTGGCAAAAATTGCCGACAAAACTGTAATAACACAACAGGGTATAGTTGAAGGTTTTACATGGTTTGGGTAGACTTACTAGCTTTATTTCAGGATTTACTCTTTATTTGGATTTTGTGCTTTAGCCAGAGGGAAAAATGCTATGTGAATAAAATAAAACTTCAGAAGTGCTGAGGGATAAAGTGTTCTGTCAGAATAGTTATCCTACAACAGTTAAACCTTGCTGTTATATTCCACTGGTGAATAGAAACAGATACCCAGAGATGACAGTACTGGACTGGAAGGGTGTTATAGTCTGACCCAGCAAACAAAGTTTTTTTTGTCTTGTACCAAATGGCAAAGTATTTCAGCATTCTAAAACAACCATTTATTATAGTGGGTTAACCTAAATGGCTTTTGTCGTATTTGTTCTGGACATTCCTTCTACCACTCCAGAAATTCAGAGAAAATTTCCAAACTATATCTTTTTTAGCCAATAGTATAAACTTTTCTTTGTTTAGAGTCTACATTCTTTTCTCCTTTAGTGACCTTCATGGGAATACATAGCTGATAGAGCTGATGACAAAGGCGTTCTTCTCTTTGAAGCTGTGTTGCAGTTCAGGCCTAAACTTCTGTATAAAATTGCCAAAGTGGAAGAGTTTTAAGTAAAAATCTGTTTTCCGTTTTTTCCCCCTCTTCTTTAAAAAATCTATTTCAGGACTGCTGCAAAGGAAATGAGAAAATAATTGGTCTCTTAACAGTGTTATTCAGAGACTTGGTCTTTCTCACCTTCAGCAAGAGATCTGCTCTACTGAGAAACCAGCAACATAGTGTGAAAAACCTGGTAGAAACAATAGGTGTACTTCTTTTTATAGCTGGTATCTCTTCAGAAACATAGACTGCAGCCAGAACGTGGCAGTAACAGATTTGCTTTCTCTTGTGCTGGAACACAGCATTCTATTTATCTCTGACAAGCAAAGGATATGTTGGACAAACTGCACTATTAAATACAGAAAGCCTCATTTAAATAATGTTAGAGCTTTGACATAAATAGGGACAAGCTATTCAAACATGAGGCTGATAACATTTTGCCCTTAACTTTGTTGTACACAGAAAACAAAAAACAGAAGTGTATTTTAGTGGCTTTATATTTACATTTCTTTCTCCCTCTGTCTTTATACATGACTTCTCTGGAAAGTAGAGTAGTATGTGGACAATTTCTACCATATTTCTAGATTGGGGGTTGAAACCACTGGTACACTGGCAATTTTTTTCATTTTCCATTCATTTTCTATTTCACTAACTTTTTTAAAAAAATAATGAAATACTGAAATTCTTTCTTAAGTCAGACTCTGACTCCTCTACTATGATTTTTCCATCCCCTCCCTCTTTTTAAGTCCAGTTAGTCTAACTGCATCTTTTCCCATCAGTATATGGTAAGTACATTCTAAATATTGCTCTTGTGTATAGTAAAAGGTACAACTCTGTATTACTATTAAATATATAAAAGCTATTTAAAGTTAAGACATAGTTGGCAGTGTGGAAGTGAAGGACTGAAGATACTAAATACCGTAATAGGGCTAATAAGCTGATCACCTCCACTAAACTACGTTTTCATGAAAAAAATCATGTGAAAGCAAACTTTTATTAACCTGAACAACCAAGTTTGATCTGAATATTTATTTATTTGAATCAAACAATAAAGCTTTTGAAGTTTTTTCATAAAAGGCTTGGTTTGGGCGCAAAATATGAAACTCTTATCCACTACCAAGATGATTTTTGTACTTGCTAGTTATTTTAGCAATTTTCTATGTGTTTCATGACAAATAATAAGATAGCTCTGAGTGAAGATAATGGGTCATAAGGCATGTACATTTAGCCTAGAAAATTGAGCTCTGTTGGGTGGACTGTATGAGCTGAACTGTGATTCTAACACTAAGAAGTGCTGATGCGTGGCTAACAGGGAGAATAGCTTTGTGTACAAATATAGTTATTTGGAAGTTGGATTATGTCATGGTCTCAACTGAGTTTTAAAACTACTTTCTCTTAGTTAAAGAATTTTACCCAAGTTTCACTGGGATGTTGTCATTTATTTATTTATTCTTAGTGCCTAGGAAGGTGTAAAACTCTCTTGACTTCCTAATAGTCCGTGTACTGGGTTTAGATGAACTGGAAAGCCATGTATTCTGTGTACTGAAGTTCAGCAGTGACCTACGTTGGATTAGCTCTCTGTAAGTGATACAAAGAAGACAGGAATAGGGAACCTTTTACCTTTTTAAGACCAAGAGGCTTTGCAAATAGCTTTGTGTCAGATGTTAATGTACACAGTTAGCATTACTCAATAAGGTAAGAAAAAATAACTAAGACTTATTTTTGTCACTGCTTGTAAGACATGGGTCCTTCAGTCTGATTTAAGGGTTAGTATGAGTAAGAGTTTGAAATTACTTGGCAATAGACAGCTGTTCTAAAAGTGAACTGTTCATTCCAAGTTCATCTTTGCTTTGCAGTCTCTTGCTCCAAAACTGTTTAATCTTCATAATAGCTCTTGGTTCAAGGGACTTGGGAAAATTTATTGATACCAATCAGTGTGAACTGCGTTACCACACTGACATTTTTCAGAATTATGGTGATTACTCTAAACCACTCTAGGAACTGCTATGAACAAGATGGGGAAAAGTTTTCAGAAATTTAAGAGTAGATTTTCTTCTAGGAAGAGACAGATTCAGATAATGTTAACAGATTCTTACCTATCTGCCAGATGATAGGCACTGGTGACTCACAGATTCACAAAGTGATACTCCAAAATTAATATGCTGCAATAGCCTTTGGGCTTTTCCTCTTTCTCAGGACTGAACAGAAGTTTATACTCTGTGCACATCAGATGGAGTAATAGGTGGAGCCTAAGCCTCTGTTTCTGTTGGTGTCAGAATACGCTGAGGTTTGCCATTTAAGTTCCTTTAAATGTTAGACTATATAACCTCCTATTAACTATTTGCCTTTTCATTATCAGAGTCCCCTCTATTTAAACTGACAATTTTATTTCACCTATAAAGACTAGATCTGGGAACCTGTTCTTCCATATCCGTTGTGAATAATTAATGCACATAAATGATTTAGCTGCTCTGCAGTGTGTTTGTCTTGTAGAAGTGCTCCTTTGACAGCTTAATCATTTGGCAAGTCTGCTAATTTTCTTTCATTTCTGCTGTTCCGTGGAATTGTATTATTTGAAATTTTTGCTGATAATGTTTAAACTTCCTCACAACTTTCTAGTTATTTATGCACATCATAACAGTTGTACTTGAAATATCTCTTTAGCTGCTTTTGTTTGGAATCTACATGGTCTGAAAAAAATTTTTGGTAAGGCAGAATAATTTGAGAGTCTCTAGTTAAATAAATTGTCCCATCCACCCCCACCTTTCCTATAAATAATCTACATTCTTTTTAAGGAGTTTATTGTGAGTTTTACTTCTATAAATCTCCTTGTATTTCTCACTCCTTGGTGGTAATGGCTGTTGATAAGTCTTTCACTTTTAATCTATTTATTACTTCCATTCTTACTTACAGTATGATGAACTTCAAAATATAGCTGTTGTTATTTAATTCTTCAATGATAGTAAATTTTTGAGCCAAGTGTTGTATAGTTATTGTATAGTTTACAATAATCTCACTTTTTGCTTTAAAAGTAGATGTACTGTGATTGAATATTCCAAAGTGTGGTAGTTCCTTTCTCTAGATTTTGCCTTTTGTTCAGTTTTATACAGAGAAATTAAATCTTCTATAACTATTTTATTACTGCTTGTAGCTATATTTTGTTTCTGTTGACCAGTATCGTAAAACCGAATGTATCAAATTCAGGATTAAATAATTTTATTTTGACTTTTCTGTTGTCTTTCAAATGTTGTTTCTTTTCAGTTTTACTGACTTTACTGTCAAAGACGTTGTCTTTGACATGATTGCATGTCAGCATTGTCCTCATTCTGCCATTTGCTCCAGTATCATAATGTGATTGTCATAACCTTCGTTTGAAAGAACTTTGTTGTGTATTTTTACACATAGCTTGTTATAATTTGGAAATTTGCATAATTCAACCTCCCTTTTTATAATACAACATATTTACACTTCTAAAGCAGTAGTCATATGAGGGAGTCTAAGTGCTTTACAAATCTTAATGAGTTCAATCTGTTACCTTGCTGTACAGAAACAGATTTCACTTCCCCTGCCCCATTTTGCAAAGAGGAAACTGAGGGACTAATACTGATTTGCCCAAAGTCAGGTGCGAAGTACATACTTTAAAACTAAGAATTGAACCTTTTTGCCTATAGGTAATATAAAGTATTTTTTGTTAATTCTTCACCAAATTGCTCTTCAGTTGCTATTTTTGGTGTGATTTTTTCATTCGTGGCATGGTCATGGATGGTTGGATTAGGTGGGGCATGGGGTTTGTATCAGGAGTCTGAGAGAGGGGAATGACTCTATGGACAGTTGCCATAGTAAAATATCAGAAGACTATTACAGAAAATAAGTAGAAGTTGTTTTAATTGGTAATATGTGCATACTGTTACCATGCAATTAACAAAGTTTTTCAATACCTTCTAAAAGAATATTTAGGTCTAAAAAGTTTCATTGTGTTTTGAGGCAACAAATTCATTCATTGCTAGAGAAACTGACCTGGTCTGTGGTCTTATATTGAAATAAAGGTGGAAATTAACTTTTTTTTTTTGCTCTTTGAAATGTCATTTTAAAAATGGTTTGATTAGGGAAAAAGTATGAGACTTTTCTAGGTTGTGATAAGAAATGTGGGCAATTTTCCTAGATTTTGCCCTTCCTTTTGTGGCACTTTGGTTTTGTTGCAAGACAGACAATTATTAGGTTTTTTATATATTTTAGTGTTTGCAATCTCAGTGTATCAATAATAGATATGTGTATACAAACTTCAGTTTTGGTCACTTGGAAGATCATCTCCTCCTCCTTTGGGCAACTACTTCCTTCTTTGCTGCCCTTTTATTCAGTGGCTTGGCTATCAATTTCTTTAAATTAGTCTCTTGAATCTTCAATATATGTCTTCACAAGCCATATAAGTGCTTAACTTTTCCGTAATTGTCTTGATGGTCCTATTGAAGAAGACAACAATTTTGTTTCATTTCAGATCACTTCTAAGGTGTCCAATCTGCTTATTTGGGCTGTTTTTTCATAAATTTTCTGATTTGTACCTTGAGAAGAAAGCAAGATTCTACAAAAATACCTTGATAGGAAGTCTGTGTATGATGGAGATGTTAAGTCTAATGCTCATGTCACCTAAGGTACTGAATATTTTTCTATATAGGAGCAGTGTTCCTTTCACCTCTTGAAGCTATACTGTGTGCCAAAAAAGAAGTCAGGACTGCTGCAGTTAAACATTGTGTGCACCTTGTTTTAATGACAGATGTAGCTTTCTAAAAACTGTGTGAATCCTTTTGGCCTGGAAATCTTCCCTTGGGAAGAAGTATTGGAAGCTGGCATTTTAATTGTAGACCGGGATATTTAAAGGGAAAGTCTTGCATTCACAACTGATAAAGACAGTAAACTTTACTAACATGCTATTTGTTTTCAACCAGTTGTGAGTTACCTCTTAAGTATTTTTATGAATGCAGAATTTTGCTTATTCTCACTAAAATCAAGACAGACTATTGCTAGAAGTCATAAAACAGGTCAAATTGCTAGAAATTTCCAAGTGCCTCCGCTGTAGTTAAAATACACTCGAAATTCCCCTACCCTCTGCCAATATCAATAAGCAAAAAACTTTGTCTAGCAGGGGGCAGGGTTGGGAGTTGAACAAATGCTTCAGGCAAATAGCTTCACAGTTAACACTAAAGACAGAGGTTAGCATAGTATCAGGCAGCATTTCAGGGAAAGTATGGCACCCTGGAGTGTGAGACTTTTTAAGGCCTGGTTTTGCACATAGTAACTCTGCACTTAACATAAATGTGACTGAAATTATAATATAACTACAGAAATGTGCAGTGTTTTTATTCATGGGGGGGAAATAATTCTAGAAAACACAAGCTGGAGTTAGGTACTTTTATCTTTATAAATAAATGTGGCTTGTTTGTTGTTTTTTTTTTTAAAGGTGGTAACTACCCACTGTGTTAATGGCTTTTCAGAAGCTTTAAGAATCATATAAATGTCAGGTCATATTGGTGTAGGCACCTAAATATGGAATCCATGTGCTGAGTGGTTCTTTTTCTGTTGGTTCTACCTGGCTTTTTTCACACGTTAGGTCTTGGGTTTGAAATTTGAAATTCCTCACTGCAGGGCATATGTTTGTGCTGTTTCTGCAGATTGGAACTTCCGAAACAGATGGCATGAAGATTCTGAAGAATCAGACTTGGACACTCTCTCTTAAAAGTCTACGAACACATTATTTAATTATTGTAGTGGAGATGACAGTTGAGAGTGGAAGAAGACTTGGGGGAGTAGAGTCCAACCTTGCTTCTCTTGCTCCTCCCTCCTCCCACGCTGATTACCTTATGTGCTCTTTTACTTATTCTTTTAAACACTTCCTGGCTTTTTGTCTCCTTCTGGTTATTTTTTTAGTATAAAAGCTACTACCTTTTCTTTTCCTGTATTAAATACTAGGTTGTATTTGTCAACATCTATTTTACATTCTGAGTTAATTTGATTAGTGAAATATAAACAGTAATATATTTTATTTTGAGGCAACATTTCTTTTAAGAATAATTTTTTGAGGGACAAAGATGTGTTCCACATACTTTCTGGGATCTTGGCTGATTTTTAGTATACTGAAAAATGGAAAGGGGACATGTAGGAATGCTGTACTTCCTTGACTGCTCCCATAGGCAGTGAAAATGATTAATGCTTTTCATGCTGAGCCTGGTGCTTTGCTCTGATAGGAGGATCTTGGACCTGCTTATTTCTTACTTCCAGTGATTTAAATAGAAGCTATTGAGGTGTTTCTTTTTCTGGCCTCGGGAAGAACTGAAATCTCCTTGTATTTATAAACTAGAGAGGAAAGAAGAAGATTTGAGTGCTACTGAGGTAATTTTTTCTGTCTACTAATAGGTATAGTCAAAAAAAGTGAAACAGCTTGGTTTAGAACAAAGTTTGAGAGTGTATGGTAACAAAAACTGTAATGAGAGCTTGTTCTCAATTAGCACCTCTTTTCTTGTCTGCTGTGTCTCAGACAAATTTTTCAGGGAGGAAAATGGAACAGAGTGGAGATGACTGGCCAGCCTAATGCATCATGATAACCACTAATAAAAATAAAGTGGTCAGTCAAGATGTCTGTTCTCTATGGGAGGTCAGCACAGCTGCATCTTTAGCATAGTCCTTCCACCTTTTAATTCTTAAAGTATCCTCTCTTTCTAGGAAGAGAAGTATTGCTATATAATTCCAAGGAAAAATTGGATTTTTGAATTTATCCTTTTTCATCTGATCCATTCCCCTTGGAATAACTACATTCCCAGCAAATCCTACAAGAGACTTTGCTTCAAACACAACAGAAAGTGCAGACTGAGCAACTTCCAACTGAAAACTCAGAAATCACTCTGATGAGTTTTGCACCATCACATTTAATTCATTAGGCAAAAATTGTGACAGAAGTTGATGATGGTCTGTTAGGTCTGTTGTCTCCTGCTGCATTTGAATCCCTTACAAGGAAGAGAAAAAGTGCACAGCATTTGTGTTTTATAAGGTAGCAGATGTCATGGCTGTAAGCTGGGGTGATCTGTTGTCCTAGACTTGCACAGGATTTATTTTCCTGTACTGGAAAGCTGAGTGAGAATACTCACAGAGAGTATAAACTGATTTTTTTTTCTCATTGTTTTTTTTGTTGTGTTGTTTTGTTTTGCTTTAGCTGTGCTCCTATAGTCCAAGGCCACCTCCAAGGCTTCCTGCTCCCTGAGCTGAATGGCCACAGGCAGCTCATTATCATGACTTGTGTTGCTGTCTTCAGCATTTTAAAAAGTCTTTTCCTATTTCTTCAGCAATAAGAGTGTAGTCATCTGCACTGCGACTCTTAACCCTTTTAAAAGGAATTTCTGTTAAAATCATCCGTCAAGAGCCTCAGCATGGGCTGTACGTGCTCCTGCTGTAAAACAAGCACATCACCAAACTTGATGAGTGCCTGGAGAAAACTGTAGTTTCTGGTACGTACCACAGGGTCCCTAGCCAGGGTGCTCATGTGGATTTCCACCCTGGCTGTATTGGGAGAATGTTGAGAAACAGAATATTTCAGTTGGAAGGGACTTAAAATGGTCATCAACACTTGAAAAGGTGCTTTAATTCTCCCACTTGCATTCTCCTTCTATACTGTCTCTCTCCTTTCTGCCACTTCAGCTTGTAAAATCCTTTAAGTTCAGACTAAAACAGATTTGCTGGAGAAAGTAATGAAACTGTCCCTGACCTTCAGTGCTGCCCAGAGTAGGACCTATTTCAAGGTGATGGGATGCTGTTCAGTCAACTCACCTCTACAGCCCTCCATCCCGTTCACAGTGCACCCTACCAGACACCTCTTTTAATTTCATCTTTGAATCCTTGTAAATGCAGGGATTTAAATATTTCATGCCAGTTTATCCCGAATGGCTGAACATAATTTCTGTGTGACTGGAGTAGGACTTCTAAGTTGTGTGTGTGGAATCAAACTCTGCCGCAAACAGGCTGCATTGCCACTGGTCTCTCTTGCTTAGCAGTGGGAATGCTGCCAAAGGATAGACATATTATAAAATCAACTGTAGGCATCAACCATGGGTGTTTTGGCAGTACTGAAATCAATAGTTTTGTGGTCTTTTTGCCTTTTGTATTAAATGTAAGTACTGGACTGCAGCTTAGGCCCATGGAAACTTTGGATCTGCTTTTTCCAAGTAGATCTGGAAACTAGACTCTGCCTGTTTCCCCTGGAAGACTCAGGTTTGAGGCTGTTGATTCGTGAATACAAAGAGATTTTTCAGTGTTTTAGGAGCTTGAGTTTAATGTTTCCCATATCCTGAAGATTAGTGTTGTGGCAAGGGTGTCTTAATATCATGTGGAACTCTTGAGCTGCCATCCTTTAATAGCTGCAGTATTAAAGCAAATCTTCGCAGACTTCTTGCTTATTTAGTTTGTAACAAAATTGACGTATATGTAGTTCCACTTAGAAAAACAGGTGTTTTGGAGAGGAATTAGGCCATCAGTGTGCTTTAAAATCTCTGTGTGGTTTTCAAATGGAGTTGTTTTTCCTTGATCTGAAGTTTGGAAAACATGAGTGAGCTAACCTGATTTTTTTTTTAATTATTTTTGGATTTTTGCCATTAGTGGGAGAGAAGCAGGTGGCAGGAGATAAGTTGCAGTTCCTTCCTCATCTTCCTACCAACTTCAGGACAAGCCAGAGAAGCAGCTAGGGCAACAATGCATTACTGGTTATTGATTAGATGCTTGAAATGAGCATGTGTTCAGTAAGGCAGCAATTAAAGACCGACTGATGATAGCATGCTTGTTTGTCATTAAAGTAAGAACTTATATCTTTCTGTTTAATGAAGAGTTTACAATAATATTTAGGTTTTGTGCATAAAGTCCAGGTGAGGTGTGTCCTGCATTCTCATGAATATGGATAAATTCAACAAACTAAGAGTATTTTTGAGACAAATTAAAAACATCTTGAACGTCCTTTATATTGAGATTGTCTGTGCTTGTCAAAATTTGAAGCCACTCGGTAGCATCTCCTGTTTTTATTGTCTGTAGAATTATGAGCATCTCGAATCTGATTGCTGTTCTCTGAACTAATTTCTTTATCAGATATTTCTGCAGTTCTGCAGTCATAGAGTTCTTGAGTTGTTTATGCTCTGTGGTTTCTTTTTCAGCTTACTTAAGAATGCATAGTTTCACCACATTTATTTACCCCTTCATTAACATTTTTTTACAGTGAATGCATCAGTCTGTCTGGTGTCCTGTGGCAAGGGATGTCCGGTAGACAAATTTAGAAGCAGAATGTGCTTTGCTCAGCTGTTTTGTTCTCAATTATGCCATTGCACTGGAGAGGAATGGCTCTGTTTCATATTACATTCTATGTGTATGGGTTCTTGTCTCAGTCATGATGCTGAGAGAGGAACATATTTGGAGTAATTGAAGCAAAGATTAAACTTACGGATATTTTAGAGTTTTTGTTTATTGCAGGTAATCAAAGTATATAGTGAAGATGATACTAGCAGAGCTTTGGAAGTACCAAGTGATATAACAGCCAGGGATGTATGTCAGCTCTTGATATTGAAGAACCACTATATTGATGACCACAGCTGGACTCTCTTTGAACAACTTACCCACACAGGTTTAGGTAAGACTAATACTGTATAATGGTGGTGTAGTATGGTGGTAAATAAGATGTTTGGTTTTCATTTTCACATAAAAGTACAATTTCAATAGAAAGGCTTGGAAGGAAAATGATGGGAAGTCTTGTGTGAATTTGTTCTTTTGGGGGATTGTTGCTTCTGATTCTCTCTTTTTTTGAAAGCACAGCAATAAAGTAGATTTTTTTTATGGTACATTTGCCTCACATTGCTTGATCTGCAGCTGTAAGAATGATTTGGAAGACACTGACAGTTAAGATTCTCACTGCAAATTCTTCCTTGCTCTTCCTTGCTTTTCTTCGGCAGTCCTTCCTCTCTTACTGGTATTTCGTGCTTATCTCTGGAAAGACTTGGGTTATTTTCATTGCCGATAAAATCCTGTTTGTTCCCAAGGCACCTGAGTGAATTTCTGACATCAGGGACAGAAAGCAGTTACACAGTGCTATTCTACCTGAACAATAGTACTCAGTCTTCAGAAACAACATCAGAGGGGGCTGTCAGTATTTTCCTGCAATACAATCAGTTTGGCTGGATTTATGGTGAACTCTGGGACAGGGCTTCTTAAAAGGCAGACCTAAACCATTCTTCTAAACTTCCAGATATGGACCAGTGTTGAAGTGACTCCATGTGTAGTATTTTAAGTTGCTGGAAACAAAATGGTCTGAACTCCTTTTACATCATCAGTGTTCCTCTAGCGTATTCTTTTTCTCTTATACAGGACTCCTTTACTCTTTTTCTGTTTTACAGTTTAAAAGGTGTAATCTCTGGTTTCAGAACATAACTATAACTCCTGATCTCTGTTCTTTCTTGAAGTATATAGATGTACTTTTACAGTATAAAAACAAAAAGGCAAATTAATTATAGTGAGGAATGAGATGTTTTCAGAGATGTAAAAAATGCAGCACTCAGGAAAGACTTCACTCAGCAAGAGATGAGTTAGAAACGCACTGCTGGGATGTAGTATTGAACTGAAACTCCGGACAATCTTAATTCCTTTTACTGTGTTTCTGTACTGTATTGTGTATAGTTTTGATAGGAAAGTATATTAAAAAAATCTACTAGAGACAAATGCCATAAAAAATCTGGTTTTAATTTCACATCACCCAAAGTTTGCATATTATTCTTGAACTTTGGCACTGGACTGGAGTTACAAAATGTAGTACTTCTGCAAATTCGAGGGCAGTTCCAGCTGTTAGTGCAAAATGTGGCTTGAGAAAGAGAATGTTCTGGAGGCCTTCCTGCATTCTAAAATGTGTAGGAAACTCCTTGGAATTCTTAATTCTCAGAAGAGACTGCACTGGTACCTGGTAACTCCAGTACTGTTGATTTGACAAAAAGAGTACACACGACAAACAAAAAACCAAATACCCTACACACACTTCCCCCCAACGATGGATATTTAAATATGTCTAAAAGCTGTTTTTAAAGTCCTTTTCTCTGTATGTAGGGAATGTATGTAGGGAATGCGGCCTTGTGCATTTGTAGAAAATAAACTGGACTCTGCATCTCTGACTCAATTGTGTTCAACAGCTGTTTTTTAAGGATGAACTACAAGAGCTAAAACTGGTTTCTGCCCTTTAATGCTTCTTTGTGCTATGAAGGCAGCCACAAACGTTTTCAAATTTCTTTTCTTCCTTTGTAACATTTCAAAGATATTTGTAACCTTTTGCACTGAATGTATCAGCTGTAAGATGCTTCCAGCTTAGAGTAAGGTCAGAGTTAAATCTGAATCAGGGCTGTAAACGACTGCTATAGAAGAGGAGGTAGCAAAATGGCTTTAGAAAACACTTCTACATAAATAGCAAAAGTGTTTTCTGTGTTTTATAGTGTAGCTGGTGTTTAAGTAGTGTAGTAACTATTGAAGAAGACACCTTTGACAAACCATGCCAGAACAATAGTGGCACTGTTTCTCCAGGTTTAATTAGCACAGTACACTTTTTGCCAAATAATCTGTTTTCTTCAATCTGAAGGTTTTCTTGGAGGATTTAAATATCAAATAATTAGTGAAGTTGCTTTTCCTAAGATTCTGATATTCTCAAAATCACTGGAGACCTACATTCACCATGCAGTCTTCTGACAGGTCCAGCTGCTTTCAACATAGTTCTAGAAAAAGGTTCATTTTAAAAGTAAAATTATTTTCTAGATGATGAGGTTGGCAATTCAACATTGCTAGCCAAGGAGAGGAACAGCTTGAGATGTCCTCTATTTATTTTTTTTTATAGTACTGAACGATAATGGAATTATTTTTATGATACCGTTAGATCTGATTTTGTTTGAAAGGTTTAACATATTGACCTTGACTTGCATTAAGTATATTCTTAAGCACTGGATCAGTAGCTTGAACAAACATTTTTCAAATGATGAGTTAGTTTTGGATTGTTTGCTATTTATTATTGCATGTTTTACTCATGTAAATTTGGACAGTCATTTTCATCTCACAAGTTAAGTGAATTGGTAATTAAAGGAACAAGCAGAATGAAAGCTGTGAGCGAGTGTGTGTGTCTTTGTAAATTCCAGTATGATGTGGATTAATAATTCATCCATCAATTAGTGAACATTTTCTTTAACATGTAACAGCTGTCTGAATACTCCTGAATTAGACATAATTGCATGAGTCTTAGTGAGCTGAGCACAGCGTTCTACTTTTAATCAAGACAGACATTAATTACATCACTATATTATGCCTTCATTTCTGTGTGGAAGTATCGCCTGTGAAGGTTTAAAAAGGGAAAAAAAACCCAACAAAACTGCTGCCTAAACCAAAACATAAACCCACAGTCTCTACATTTTAGTTTTCACAAACATGTATGCCCTTTGGTGTGGAGCTGTACTGTTGAACATTAAGCATGGTCATGTCCTCGCTGTATTGCCTGGCAGGTGCTGACCAGGTGGAGTTGGCTCAGAGCGAGTGGGCAGGTGAGGTGGTCCTGCTTCCTGGGACACTGCCTGGTGAACCCCATCTGCCTGCCATGGAGCACCCACACTGCACCCAGCCCCCTGCCTTGTCACCCAGGATGCTCAAACTTCCTCCCCACCTCCAAAGTTTTGCAGTAGCCTGGGCTCTATTTCAAATATCTGAAGTTCAGCAATCATTGCAGCATTATAAATGACAATATATTTCAGAACTGTGTGTTTCTGGTATGTGTCCTCTTTGTCTTAACGTATTGAATTCAATTAAATTTTTGAATGTTTTTCACCTTGTCTAAGATTATTGAAGGCAGCTGAAACATGCCTGGATTTGGATGATGCCAGGTACCTTGGTGCTGGGAGTCCCATACTTTCAGTGCAATTCCCCTGTGCAAGGCAGGCTCTGAAAACAGAACAGTTTGTCATAACTGTTCTCCTTTTCAAGGGAAGTACTGTTTTCATGCTGAATTTTTTTTTTTTCTACTGATAAATTTTTGTGCTGACTGTAAACAGTTTTCTGTTTGCTTCTGCAGCTGAACACATGTTCCAAGGCTCCTCTTTGAGTAGGTGATAGTGCCTTGGCCAGGCAGGTCATCGGTGTCTTTCAGTCTCTCATTTCGATTTCACTCTCTGTGTTCTCTTAGGCAGCCTATGGGAAAGCTCATAAAGCCCTACCTGTGCAGTAAGACTGAGCAATGGCTTTCTGTTTTTTATTTAGTTTAAACTTTTTTCCTTGCTGAGTGGCCAGAGAGGAGACTACCTAAAATGTGTTCTGTCATGCACTTCAATATTAAATCTTCTTTTATGTGCATTAGTTAGTTTCCATAGTTAAGGAGACTGTTTTGGATTGTAACAGGTGCTTCTCATGTTAGAGATAGTAATAATAAAGACCATAGAAAGGAAGGTAGAAACTCTCCAGTCTAGAAGAGAGAAATGATCTACCTAAACTGAAGTACAGCTTTTTCATGTCAGCATTTAGGGATTTGATTACAGGGCTGTGTTTTGGAGGGCACTAACTCAGTGTTTCAGTTTCTTCAGGGAAGTTGACTCACTTGTAAAATATTCTCTGATGTGACACCTTAAAAATAAAGAAATACCAACATCCTTACCCTTCCATTGGGGTGATGCAGAGTATCTTATTCTTCTTCCGAGAAGTAAGTCTTGAGGAAATGGTGTTCTCTTAAATGTCACAATGCCATTTAAGAGTTTTAAATGTCATCCCAGAGGAGCACTTTCTCTCTATAAAACTGGAAGAAAAAAAAAAAAAAGCTCGTTTTAAGTAAGAACATCAGTTCTTTAGGGTCTCTTTGTCCTTGCATCTAAAGAATGTGTTTTGGAGTAGAGAAGCCTGTACAAGATTTTAAAATGCTTACGTTTCTTTCAGTATTTTTGGGGTATCTTTTGTTTTCTGAATTGCTTTATGATTTTATTTGCTTCATTTAATCTGGTTACAAAATGTGATTTTCATATAGCATCCTTAATCTCTGTCTTTATGGACTCACGTATAGTTAAATTCAATGAAAAAGGAATTAAATTCAATGGAAGTTTAACTTTGCTCCACTTCATCTGTGGATCATGAGAGTTCTTTGTCTTCTGCTACTCACGAGTTTGATATTTGCTTTGGGGGGTTTTGTTTGTTTGTTTGTTTTGGTAATTTTTGTTTGGATGGTTGTTTTTTTATTTGTTTGTGTTTTTTACAGGAAGAGCTATAGAAGACCATGAATTAGTGATGGAAGTTCAATCAAATTGGGTAATGGAAGAGGAAACCAAACTGTATTTTAGAAAAAATTATGCCAAGTATGAGTTTTTTAAAAATCCCCTGGTAAGTCCTAACATTATATCTGTGAAGTAGTGCAAAGACAAAATAGTTTTTTCTGTTACACACAGACAGGCAGAGTGTAAAGTTGTTACCGTAACATGAGTCAAAAGGAATTATTGAGAGGGAATATATGAAATACAGGAATATATTGTAGTGCATATAACTGTTGGCCAGTCCCTTTGTTGCAATTGTAAAACATCCATGTTCAATATTTTATTGTTTGGGGGTGAGGGGGTCAGCAATGGGTTTAACTTTATTGCACACAGACCTGCAACAAAATAAATTTTTTGCAATTGAGTGAACTTTCCATCAAATGACAACAAAACAGCAGTGTGAGGAGGGGCACCTGTAGCAAAGATGATTTCATTGTTGAAGTGCAGACTGAATATTATGGCCCAGCGCTGCCCACTGGCAGCTTCTCCCAGCTGCAGCTAAATGACTAGTGACACAAAAGGCCATGAGCAGCCGTAACCTATTAGGGGTAAGTGAAAGTGAAGCCAAAGTTAGTGTACATAAGGAATGGAAAGAGAGAAGAGATGACTCGTAGCTCAGGGATTTTGCCAAAGGTTAATACTGCTGATTCAGACTTTGGCTGATGGCAAAGGCCACAAAAGCAGTCCTGGCTCAGCAGGAGAAACCATCTGGTTGCTCGAGTGCATGGTGTATTTGGACCACTCCTAATGCTGTCTCTTATAAAGCCAGTTCGTTTCAGATGTCAAAGGGAAAAACAACAGAAATGTATGAGGGCTGAAAAGGTAACAAGTGGAAGGGAACTCAAATTATTTACCTGTGAAAAGGCTAAAAAGGTAAATATAAGTATACCAAAAAATATAAGAGATCTGAGAGGTTTTTTGTTTGATTCACCTATGTGTCTCTGGATAAATCATGTACTCCCCACATATGGAGATATCAGTACACTAGTAAAAAATTTCTTAGCTTGAGATGGTCTAGAGTTAGTAAAGAAGCTTTCACAGAATCACAAAGTGGGTAAAAAGTTGGAAGGGACCAGGATCATCTGGTCCAATTTCTCTGCTCAAGCAGGGTCATCCTAGAGCACATGGCACAGAATTATGTCCAGGCAGTTCTTGCATATCTCCAGTAAGGGAGACTCCAACAACCTCTCTGGGCAATCTGTTCTGGTACACCGTCACCCTCACAATAAAGATGTTCTTCTGCATATTCAGCCAGGACTTCCTGTGCATTGGTTTCTGCCTGTTGCCTCCAAAGACTGAGTTCATGTATTGGTTAACCAGTGAGTGGAACCAGCCGTGGAGTGTGGTAGGCATGCAGCTATAACTAGGGTCAGCAGCTGTAGCTGCAGAGTTCTTGCTGTTCCTGCTGAGTGATTCTTCTGAGCACTGTGGTCCCAGGTGTAGTGAGAATGCTTTATCAGAAGGAATTTATATGAATTAACCCTGCCAGTAGTTCAGTGTTACTAAAAATGGACATTGGGTGGCCAAGGGAATATTAGCTTCATACTTCTCCAGGCCTTGAGAAAACATTATTTGTGATGGTCAAACCCTTGTCTGGTTCATATTTGCATGACTGTATTGAACTCCTCAGCTGCAGGTCTTGAGCTTTCCTTCATAATGAAATTGGCATTTTAAATATGGACTTTTTAATCCCATCATGTTTTATTTAATCATATTTTTAGGTTAATTCATATCATACAAAGTGAAAAATTAAAAAATACTAAGACTTATTCTTTATTAATGAAAGTTATTCCAAAATTTTTTACTGTTTTATTTTTTTTCTAGTGTAATGAAAACAAAGAAAACAATATACTTTTCAGCACATTGGTGTATATCCTCCCTACTTTTGTAGCATGTTGAATTCCCAGGCAAGCTGTGTGTCAACAGCAATAGAAATTACTAGCAGAAAAACAACACTTAAGGCCCAAATATTGCAATATGAGATCCAAATATTGCAATATGATTTGCACTGCTGTCTGAAATTCTCTTCCAGAGACCACTGATATTTTCTCAAAATTCTAAGTTTTTCAGCAAATAATACATAGGATGTCACAAATTTTGGGATGACATTAAGGTAAGCTTAAATTATTGGATCAGGGAGTCTGCAGTGTCTTGCACTGCAATGAGAACTTAAATTGGACATCCAAAAGAGATAGAAAGTTTTATATTTATTTTTACAGAACTTTCATACAAATTTTTGTTGTTATAGAACTTTTTTCCAGATCATATGATATCTTTTCCAAGTGAGACAAATGCTGCTCTAAGCCACTCTGGGATATTACAGGTATGTAACCCCTCAATGAAGATGAGCCAGCATAGCTCAGAATTTCCTATTGTCTGTGTTGTGTGGGCATAGTTCTTCATTGCTGTTGGATCTGTTGCTGTGTTTTGAATAACTCAAAGCATGGTTAATAACTTTTTTCCTTATGGGATACGAAGTGTTATGTCCCTTCCAGGCAGTTATTTTATGTCCACACTTGCAAACTTGCACATTCTTTCAGAATCAAGAAGCACCAAAACAGACAAAATGCAGTGAAAACATTAAATACCTTTATTAGGTATTTTAGGTGAAAGACCCTTTTTCCTTAAAAAGTGGTGCAGTACTCAGCACATACTTAGCAGAAGGCTATGGTAAAATACTGAAGAACTGGTAATGTGATACAAATGGATATAAAAAAGAGCTAAATGGTTAAACGTAACATGTAGAAAATTTAGACTGACTAGTATGATTTGTTAGCTTGAAGGCTACTGTAGCCTTCAAAAAAAATTATGGTAGGTCACTCAGTGTTAGTCATCTTTTAAGCAGACACACAATTCTAATTTACAGTGAGAATAATGAAAGGATAATACAGAATGACCATATCAGGGATCATCGTCTTACTTTCAAAGAGGGGAAAAATGAGTAATAAAGGTGGAAACATACACATCACTCTTGTTTGCTTGTCACTAGAAAAATTAAATAATAGAAGAAGAACTTACTGGTCTTAAGACAGCAACACTATGTGTGAGTTTTGTGGATCAAGAATAACTGGAAAGGCAACATAGCAACTCGGGATATTTATGGTAGAAGTAAAAGAAACAGAAATTACGTTTTTAAAAAAATCTATATAGTAAAGTCTACCTTAGCATCCACCAATAAATGAAAAGCATTTTAAAGAACTAATTCTCAAAGGATTCCTCTGTATTAAATAGTTGCATCCTTATAAAAGTGAATGTTAATCAACAGGTTAAGATTATCCCAAATGTAGTAAAAAATGTTGCAAATTAAATTTGACACACACTAGAATCTGAAAGTCATTTTTACAAACCTAAATAAAATCTTTGTAATTTCAAAGGTACTGCATATCTACTGAAAATTGGTCCACTTTTGTTACCTAAATAACAAATAGATTTTGTAGTCTAACATAAACGTTTCATTTAGAAAATCCTGTCCCCTGTATTAATAGAACTTTATTTTTTGCTCTCAAATATAATTTGGTCATTTGCAAAAAATAATAAAGACTTTTATAAGGGAACTGTTTGCCATAAACTCTTGCACAGAACTTCCTTAAGCTCATATTGTGATATCTAGAACATGTGCAGAGCTTGTGGATAAGATTAAGAATCATTCTAAATATGTCTAGTTACTTGCAATTTTGATATCTTGAAAAATATGTTGCAAACTCTCCTCTGATGCTCTTTTATGTTGTATTGTATGTTTAATTGTATTTCATCAAATAAAACTTAGGAGGCACAAAGTAGAGAATACCTTGGTGGATTGTGCACGTTTCAGCAGAAGCTGTTGGGTAAATTGTTTACAGTGAGTCACTATTTCCTTGGAAACTCATTAAGACAAGTTAATGGGCTTGCATTATTATTTGTGATGTGCTTAGTCGAGTATCAAGAGAGACATTAGTTTTAACAACTCAATGCTTACAAGTGATTAAAAAGTCAGTTCTGATACTATTACAGCTTTTTGTGGATTGAGATGTAAGCAAGTAAAATGTTTTTCGGGTCTGGTTTTCTTGACTTTCACTGAAAGTGAAAGAGTATTTTGGCTGATGACTTTAAATCAGAGCATCTTGGTAGAACAGAGCCACAAAACCAAAAAGGAGTTCACCTGTCTCTTTTCCATTTAGCATGTGCTAAGCAAAAATACTAGGTCTGGGATATACTGAATGTCTATGTATACCAAAGAGAGAGGTTTAATCGCTGCCGTGAAGATCTTTAGCCTAAAAAAGAAGTGTGTCGCTGTATTGATTACAGTATAGCTGCTCTGAGACACAACACTCTGTACATGTCTAGTGCTAGGCAATATGGATCATTTGGAACTTGCTTCAGGTTATTTTTGCAAATTGGATGCTTTAAAATATGTCAAGAAATGAATGTAGTATGAAGATTTTAAGATTATTATTAAGAACCAAGCTTTAATGTCTTTAATTGCTCTGCCATATCAAGTCTCTCTTTCCCTGGCTAGTTTCTCTCCTGACTCCACTATTCCAGTCTTCAGGCTGAAATAGCCATGCACTGAATTTCAGTCTTTTGTCAATCTCCTGAATGTTGTTTTAATCTGCCTGTTACCTTTCTCCATCTTCCACTCTAGGTTTTGTTTGCTTTTCTCCTGGTTTAAACTCCTCAGATTGACTGAAGTCTATAGGAGACAATACTGAGAATCAGAATCAGTTCTTCACTAGAATTACTTGGTGCCCCCAAAATTTCTCAGCAGGTTCAGGGTAAAATCCAGTGGCCAGCTGTCTCACATCTGTGAAGAAATCAGTCACCAAATTCAACTTGATTCGTAAAATCTTAGGATAGTGATGGCTTCTTTAACTCTTCAAAATACTTTGTAAATGCTCAAGAAGCATCCACCTTAGCAGATGTTTCTGTTACTGCAACCATTCTCTCCTTGAAAACGTTGAAGATGCAGACAGAAAAGTTGTATAGTTAGGAGTGCAGCTCTCAATCTTTATTGCATTCAGTGACGTGTGATTTCTGCAGTTTTTATTACTATGTTCATCTGAGACACTGCAATGTTTTTTCTGTTCAGTTGGTTTTTTTTCACTTTCTGATTGATTTGATATTTTGTTTATTTGTTTAGGGTTTTTTTTTCCAAAAAAAAGACATTTATTTGCTTTGTTTTATGTTCAGATTGGTTTTAAAGTAGTTGGTTTTACAGCTAATCAAATGGTGATTGAGTCCTTGGTGCTGTCATATATTAGTATTTGAAAGACATGATGACATTTGACATCACTCTACATATCATGTTATATATTTCACTATGTGAGGAAGAGGGTGCAAGGAGTGCAAGTTTATTTCTGCATATTGTGTGACCACTAATCCCTCTCTGCAGCATACCATCATTTAACTTTCCCCTTTTCTTCCAGTATTGAAGACTTTTCTTAATTTAATCCTATTATGATTACCTCTTATCTGCATAAACAGGGATCTGTTCCCTTCTATATTAAACTTGCATATACCTCCACTAAAAACCCCAAAACAACAAACCAAAACAGTCACAAAAAACCTGACCAAAACCAACTTGCAACAAAAGAACCCCAAGGAAGGTATCTTTTCTACTATCGTTCATTTTTGGCATTTATTACAGACATTCAGTTCTCACTCTGAAATATTTTTGCTGCTCATCTTTCTGACAGTTAATGGTTTTGACTACAGCTTGTTCGTGTTCTATTTTCTCACACAGTCCTCAGCTGTCTTGGAAAGGAAAAGATGGATTTAGGATTGCCTTTTTCCTAGCATTATTGCTACTTTATTTTAATTGATAGCTTGAGTACAACAGTGACTGTTGAAGCTTAGCATTGTATTGCTCCTCGACTTTGGTCTGCTGAGTAAGAAGAGTGTTTTTCATGACAGAATTTCTGATTTGAAGCTCTTATGGCAGGAATCCTGGAGAAGACACTTGTGCAGGCAGGAAGCCAACCACTCCTTTCAGCTTCAGCAGAGTTATTAAAGCCTAAAAAGATGCTCTTTTGTTTTTTGCATACATTGACTCGTTTAGATTATCCTAAAGCTTCCATTTGACTTTGTTTGTGAATTTTATACTTTTTCAATTCAGCCTTTATATTCCCCACCAGTGAACCTGTTAATATGTGGCAAATGGGAAGATTAACAGGCTGGAACGCCTACCAAGACCTACCCGTCTGCTTCAATGTGGCTAAAATAGCTTAAACTACGTTTGCAGACAGCTGTGTGCCAGCAGTACATGTAGATAGATGTACCTATTTTTGCTGTAATTTAACTATTTGGATGAATAGCAGTGGAGCTGCTCACAGCATATTCCTGGCTGTGGGCTAGGGCACTCCCCTGGCCAGTGGAGCCTGCCCATGGTATTTCATTCACACCAGCTCAGGTTGGTCTGCACATGGTACAGTCATGCATCGCACTGCAAGGCAGGAAAACAATAAACATCAAAGAAACCTTATGTATCTTGTTTAGATTGCATTATTTAGTGGCCACAGAACTTGGTGTACTTCCAAAATCACGTTCACTTTTTCATTCTGCTGCAGAATCACGTTCACTTTTTCATTCTGTATTGGCCAGTCTGTCTCTTGCCTTGTAATCTGTTACTTCATTTCCCAAATCAGATTTTCTGGAAATGGCAGTGGATAGGAAGAAAATTCAGCCATGAAAGCTGCAGATATCAAACAAACCCCTTTGATCCCTACCTCTATGTAAGCCTAGATAGTATTTGTGATACCAAGGCCAGCCTGGGGCAAGGTCCTTTGAAGACCTTGGTAGTAACACAGATTCCCTTTCATATATATGAAAGTTGAAGATATTCTGGGTTAATATGTTTAGAGTCACAGTTCTGAGTAGTTTTATTGGAAGAAGAGTGATAAAAATGAACACATTACAAGGAATTAAAATAAAGTTAACGTGGTTGCTAGCTTTTAGTGGGTACTTTTGCAGACTGGGTAGAACTGTGTTTTAAACCTCAGCGAGATAACAGCTGTGTTGCACTCTGACAATGTGTCATTGAAATGGCTGAAGAGAAGCCTTGGAGTATCTTGAGTAGAGGCAGGACCTGTCCTGGGGACTGGCTCAGTCTCTCTGGTTTTGGTTCAACTAAAGCTCTAACTTAAGTACCACTTCAGGTGTTGAGACCTTTACTCCCTCCTTTTGAAAATGCTAATGTCTGCCTGACCTCCATGGATTTGCGATTCAGAGTTTGTGTCTTGCTTGTTGAATAATTTTAACTCAAGATGTAAGTTCTCTTCTCCGGTTTGTAACATGGGGCTGGGGGAGGGATGTATTTTTTTTCTTCTGTTGGTAGCATTGATTAGCAGTTTTATATAAATAGGGTCTGAGGCATGGGATCAGTACTTCTTACACTGGTTTTGTTGCTGAAGTTAACATATTGCAGAAGTAATGCTCTCATTTCAAACCATATGTTCCATATAAATATGTAACTTGCTTAGCATACCTTGGAGTTGTGTAACATTCTACATGCTTTAGATCAGAGGCACTGTTAATGGGATTAGATGCAATCATAACTGAATTACTGTGGTGTGATAGTGTATTTAGGGGTTTATTCCCCTTAGTCCTGTGTATGTTAATGAAACAGAAAGCTGGTTTCAGATGAAAAGAGAAATGGAGGTCTGATATTTTCTTTCAGATGTTCCTAAGCTCCAGCACGTATCCTGAGATTCATGGTTATTTGCATGCAAAGGAGCAGGGGAAAAAATCATGGAAAAAAATGTACTTTCTTTTGAGAAGATCTGGCCTTTATTTTTCCACTAAAGGTACTTCTAAGGTAAGGAAGGAAGAAAAAACAGAGAGTGAGAACTATGAGGTCAGAGCAAAGATGTATGTATTTATCATTTGTTGTAAGAATAAAAAAAAATTATAACCGGATAGCTCAACTTATACTAGTTAAAAAAATAAATCTGTTTATTATAGATAAAATCTAGAGAGATATTGAGATAAAAATTAGGGAAAGTGTTGTCTTAGAAACTGTACTTTCTTTTTGCCTGACAAGTTTGCTTCATTCTGGCTAAATTTTTCCAATCAGTTAAGAGAGCGCCCTTTTAAAATGAATTTTCAAATACCAGTTAAAATTCTGAAGTGCAAGTAGATGCTCTGAAAAGTGAATATAGTACTTCATTATCTAAACTTAGAAATTTTACAGAATGACTTTGGGAGTTCTCAGAATTTGTCACTGGACAGTTTTTCATTCTACTAGTTTGAATTTTTCATGGTGGTACTTTAAATCTTATCATATTAAACGTTGGAATTAAAACACCTTTTTTAAGTAGCTAAACTACTTAAAACAGTGTTTTTTCTTGTTCTGAATTTGCTGTAATTAAATACCGGGGTATTCATTGAGCTGGTTTTGTATCCTTCAGCAAAATGTTTTTTGTTTGGTTCCTTAAGATAATTAACCTTAGCTGGTGGAGATAATGGTTAGGAATAATACTGTGCAGTAGTTATTATAGTATGTTGTTTTTCCGATTGTGAAAGTATATTTTATTTTAATTTTTGAAATGCATATTGTTCTCAAAATTTGATTCCTAATCTAATATTATTTTGGCTTGAATTTAGTGGAAGTTTTCCCAAAAATTATATCATTTGTAGTTTGTTGTTTGTCCCTCTCTAGAAGAATAAACTCTTTAAGTAGTTTTGTTTTTTTTTTTCTCTGCATGATAAAATTAATATTGAGTTGCCTCTTTCTAGATTTCATGATGTCACAGTTAAAACTGCAGTATGTAAGACTGTATTTTGGAACAGAATAACTACTTACTCTTCCGAGTTTCTTGTCTAGAGAGGCTGGCTAAAAGTAGTCTAACTGTATTACATTGCTTTTCTTTTTAGGAGCCAAGGCATCTGCAGTTTTTCTGTGAATTCAGCAATAGTGATATGTACATGTCTTTAACAGGCAAAAAGATTTCTGGAGCACCAACAAACTATGGATTCTGCTTTAAGGTACAAGCTTATTATTCTGATACATATTAAAGCAAGCCACAGTTTTTAGGTAAGCTTAAGTTTCTTTAAGGTTTTTGAAAACAATATTCAGCTGTCTATTATAAAATAGGAGAATTAGTGGCTTTTATTTCAACAGGTATTATCTTCAAGATATGCATTAATGCTAAAAAAATGTGCTGTGGCCTTCTAGCCTAACAAATCAGGAGGAACCAGAGACCTGAAACAGCTCTGTGCAGATGATGAACAAAGTAGGACCTGTTGGATGACAGCAATTAGGTTGCTTAAGGTAATTTTTCTGTGTGAGTTAACTTCTTGCTGAAGCTGAGTGTGTGATATTTTGATGCTGTGCAGTAAAGAAGTAACATAATTTTAGGTTTCCATGCAATAACAATATCAGTTTTGTACTCTGAAAGCTTATTTATATTTATCCCGATGAATAGAGAGAGGCCAGATTGCTGGGGGGTTTATAGGGGATGAAACGATGCCCCAGTCCTGGAAATATTTAACATTAAGCATATGCTTCTGTGTAACTATGTTGGATTCAGTAAGATTGTTGAATATTGAACAAAGCAACAAGAATCCAAAATAAGGGAACTTTAGTGTTTTTTTAAAATATTTCTGTGTTTGTGACAAAATAGGAATAGGTAAGTTGGCATATTGAGTAGTTTTTAATGCAGAGTGTACATTTATAAAGGCAGAACCAACAATGATGATGTACATTTCCTTATCCTGGCAGCATTTGTCCCTGGTTTTTAATGGTGAAGAAAAGAATGTGCTATCTTTTACATCTGAAAAAAAAACTTACTTGGCTTAAGTTTATAATTTAAAATGCTAACCATGTTATTTTCTGGTTTTAGTATGGGATGCAGCTGTATCAGAATTACATGCAACCATATCACGGTAGAAGTGGCTGCAGCCCTTTGAATTTAACACCTATGGTATGTCCCATAGTAGCTCCATGAATAAATAAATACATGTTTCTGCCGTCATGCTGTTTTTAAGTAACTTAAGGACCTGGTCCTTCAAAACCTTGCATGTGTGAATGCTTGCTGAAATCTTTAGGGCTGTCAGGGTTGTCTAGAGAGCTAATAAACTAATTTACTTACTTAATATAAATTGGGTAGTTCGGAGTACTTAAAAGGCTTTTTCCGTTTGTCAAATCTCTGGCTGTCAAAAAAAATGGAAAGAAGATTTTGAAAACAAAGCAGCAGAAGTATAAATGCATTAAAAGAGAAGTAAAGTGTTTAAGGTTACACATGCTGTAAAGGATGAATAAGCAAGTTGTAAAAAATTCTCTTCAGCGTACTTTGTATTTAATTTTTTTTAAAAAACATAAAATATTAAGTACTTGAGATGAATTTCAGGTGGTGTAATACTGATTGGACTTCAGAGTAAGATCATAATTTGGCAGGACTGGGTTATGGAGAAAAAAACAGCAGATGTGTCCATCTCCTCAGTCAGATAGTTAGGATTGTCCTTTTCTTTAATATCGTATGTTATCTCAGTTCTTTAGGAGTCATTTGTTTTCAGACTTTTTCGTGGATGATTTATATCCCTTTTGTGTTTTTTTTTTTTTTTTTTGCTAAATTGGATAAAAATTACTTTTTTCAGGGGCCCATGACAATGATTTTATGGCGGATTTTTTTTTCTTAATTATAGTTCTTGTTGGTAAAATGCCTAAAACCTGCATTTGCTATTACAGGCATTCACAAAAATAGTATTCAGTAATATTGCTAATAAGCATGGCTTCAGAATTGTACTTAATACACTGACAGTGTCTTTACTTTCTGTTCTGTGAAGCTGTTGCAATTGGCAGCTGTGCTCTTTCAGTGGATCTGGGAGCCATTACTGATTCTCTCCTCTTACACGGCTGTGTGCATTTAGCTCCTGTAGCTTCTAACACGGGCAGAATCTATAAGCACTGTTAACAATGCCACTGTTTTTCTACTTGTGTATAATTCACAAATTAAACAGCATATTGAATTAACTTGGGGATTAAGTGCACACACTAATAAACGTGCTTCAGAAGGGAGCCACTTCCCGGTTTCACATGCCTCAATAACTCTTAGCCATGTGTCAGCTACAGAGTTCCCTCCACTTTGCTAGAGGCAAACGTTTTATTTTATCCTTGTTTTTTTTACTTTTGCAAAGTTCTTTACAGGTTACAGTTACTCAGAGAGACCTTAGTTGCAGTATCAGGAATTACCCAGCACTACAGAATTGCTTTCTTCCATTTCTAGTTGTATTCATGCTTGTAACCAAGAACAAAACAGAGCTGCTTTGGGATTGGGAAATTTTGCTAACCCTGCAGAGATCTGGGCCTCTTGTGTATAGATGTTACTTTAACTTGTAGAGTGCTACAATGTTCTTTTAGTTATTAGATATTCCAGTGCCTGCCAACGTTTGAGCTGTTATAATCCATATTTTGTAAACCTTGGTTTCTAAGAAACATTTTGGTGATTTTTAGGACTGTTTTGTCAAACTTCAAATTCTGTTGTCACTGAGAGAAAAAAAACACAAGCTTTTTTTCATAACTGATGCTGCAGTTATTGAGTCTGTGATAAGAGCTAGAAAGGATGTATTAAAATAGAAGTTATACTCAATAGAAATTGCTGGTTTCAATGGTTAAATCTGGTAAAATTCGAGTGGAAGTTTACATATCAAATATATAAATTTATGACGTAATGAAATATTTTGAATCTTTTTTAATTTGATCATTACATATAAGAATTTGATATTTTTTCTTATTTTCCTGTTACTTGAACATCTTAATAACAGTTTCCTGACTTGCTTTGACATGTGAAGGGCTAGTTATAGTTAAAAATATAAATAGAGTTTATGGTAAAGCAATGTATTTATCATCCATTGCAGTAATGCAAAAAGATGGTCTGTCCTGCCACACTGTAAAATTGAGCTTTGCTGCAGCATACTGGAATTACAAATGCTCCCTAGGGTAAAATGAGTTTGGCTCTGATGGGAAACACTGCCGATACTTGAAACATCACTTACAAAACATAGTATTTTCTCAGAAGCTGGCTTTTAAATGATGGATCTTGTAAAAAATGAGCAAACTAAATTTATTTTTTTTTTTACAGAGAAGCATTTCAGAAAATTCTTTAGTAGCAATGGATTTCTCAGGACACAGAAGCAGAATTATAGAAAATCCAACGGAAGCCCTTTCAGTTGCAGTTGAAGAAGGATTAGCATGGCGGGTATAAACACCTTTGCTTTATCAGAATAGTATTTTCTGATTTGCCTATTTTTAACAGATAAGCTTTGAAATCATGTTTTTACTTCTCTCTCATACAGAGGAGAGGTTGTCTCCGACTCAACTCACATGGTAGTCCTATTGCCATGTCTAACATGGGTATGTGTGAGTTAATTCATTGCTAGAGAAATGCAATAACTGGTTCTTTCAGTAAAGGGAAAATGTTTTTCATAGATCTTTATTTCTTCAGCTATACACAGATCTCAGTCGTGGTTTCATCATAAAATCTCTAGAGAAGAGGCTCAGAGACTTATTTTGCAGCATGGACTTGTAGATGGGTAAGTTAATTCTTTACACAGCTTGTTTGAGGCATGTTCCTGGTCAACAACTCCTGGTTTTTATTGGAGAGGAGTTGGAAGAAGGAACAGTTTGCACTAACCTAATAGGAATAAAAATTCTTTTATATAGGGCTGTCTGGGGATCTGTTGGTTTCTATTTTATATCATTTGGAGGCAATAAAGTGGTGATCTAAGACTTCGATTCTGTCACTGACCGATTACTTATGTCCGCTCAGAGCCAAGCACTTGAGCTCTGTATTTGCACAATATTCTCTGGGAACTGTCAACTTTGGCACCAGTGTCTTTTGTATCTCTTAGTGATGAAAGAATGAAAGCAAGCCTGAAAAGATTGTTCTGAGATGAACTACACTGGGCCAGACATTGAAAGAAAGTATGTTTTTTCTCATGAATTGACTAAAAATTGTATCATCCTTTAATAGTAAACAATAAACATTAGGATAAGGCTTTTATTTTTCTCTCATTTAAGTATTAATTTTTTTAAAAATGACAGAGTAAGTAGGTATTCTTTGTTCAAATTCTCCTGGTTTTCATTCCTGTATTTTTATCCTTACTCGTGTATTAAATGTAAACTTGGACCTCATTCATTCAGTGAATAATTCCATAAAACTCTCAGTTTCTTTGAGTCTGTTTCCAGTTAAGTGCCTGGACCATCAGATTGCTGGTTAAATTCCTTCAGTTTTAGGTTAAGTATGTTGTAATACTCTTTTCTACACCTACAGAAAAGGATCCAGGGAAAAAGAAAGTGAAGGAAAGGGGGAAAACCCCAGTCATACTCAGTGCAAGAATTATTAATTAGTCTTCCACTCTTGTATTTTTATTTATTTTTTAATTTCAGGGGTCCTGCTTTTTAGGCCTGGCTAATCATCCTGAAACTGATTCTGTACTCTGCATTTATTTTTGCATTTGTTACACGAGAGGGACATGACATGGGGATGCATCCCCCATGTATTTCTGAGCAGGTTGTCATTCCAGGCCTGCTAATCTTCCAGTGTATTTCTTAGGCAGTAAATGAAACCCAGGAGGTTTGGCAAGTAAAGAGCAATGGTGTTTGAAATGAGCAAGTGAATACCTTGTTAGCATTAGTTTAATACAGTGCTGTTTTCATAATATTCTTGGCTCTGTTCATGGTTATGCACTGTGGTTTTGGGAAGGGTGATATTCTTGTGAGGACAGTCTAGAATTGATTAGAACATTGGTAGTATGAGCTCTCATATGCTATCAGATACATATTCAGGAGTTACAATGAGGTAATGAATACATGACATCATGTGACTAATGCTGTGCTTTTTGATGGGCCAAAAGAATGAATTAGAACCAGAAATACAGCCATTTCTGATAGGAATAATAAGACTATGTTTTGGGAGTGGGGTCAGGGAGAATAATCCATCTTGAGCCTTTTAAGGTGATCCCAAGCAAGGAATTCTCGTGCATATATGACAGAGGTAGTAGGGCCTCTGTAATGCTGTATGTACCAATATGTTGTTCGTGATGGTTTATAGAAGATAAGGGGACTATCATATAAAGGATCTACAGTAGTCTCAGTATTTGGATAACCCAATAACAGAATTAAGGACAGCAACAATCTTAAGGCACTCTATGAAGGAATAAGGTTTTTGGATCTACTGTTCTGGTGTAAAAACAGCTTTCTTAAAGAAGCTTACATAGCAGTATTGTAGATTTTGTACTTTACCCTTTAAAGAATGTTTGAAGACTTTTCAGTGATAAATGGTTGACAGGATTGCAAACTGATCAGCATCTGGTTGATAAATGGAATAAGAGCATTACCAAAAGGCCCATGAGAAAATGCAACTGGTCATTCAGAGAACTTTATCAGGGAGTGGTTGACTGGAGTCATCTAGCATGTCTAAAAACCTCCTTTCAGCCAACATTTTTAAGATTTTCTGAACTACAACCCTTTCTTCATAATAAAGTTTTTAAAGGTTCTTTGACAACTAAAGTAGGTCTATTGTGATAAAGTTAGGAAAGAGTAAAGATTTTTTTATCTGAAGGACAAGAAATGTTGCTTATCTTTACTGTTCAGGAAAAAGGTAAGAAACTATACTTTAAAAGAACTGATGAGTGGGAACATAAATCCTAATCAATGTGTTTGTGTAACATTTAATATGGATCCCAGTATTTGGGTGTAGAGACCCCATTTTGGATATCTGCAAAGTGTCACATTCTTACAAAAGTGTCATTTTTCTGAATAAAATAAAGTGTTGGTCATTAACGACAAACATATAAAATATTTAGGTTAATTCAAAGGATCTATCGTAACTGTGTTCTGAACAATTTCCTTTATGTCCCGGAGAGGCTGAGAGGCCACTAGGTGGTGAGAGCGAGCCAGCTCTCGGAGCCCGCGGCTGTCTGGCTTGTACTTGTGCCTGCCGCATGCTGAGTTGGCAGTTATCCCTCTGGAATAACTGAATTACAATCAGAGCTCCAAATTAGTCTGGATAAGGATTTTGATAGAAATGGTAATGATTATGGACTCCAAATTTCTTAATTCGAGGTATTTTCTTACTTTGGAAAAGTAGGACTCTTACAGACTTTGAGAATGAAATTGGTGCTTTGGAGCCATGACAATAATCAGTGAAAATCCACTGAAAACCTTTGGTGGCTTTCTTTATTTTTATATATAATAGCTAGGCTCTCATTTCTGGTGTGTGGTGGGGCAAAAATAAGTGTTCACTAATGCTCACTTGATTGATACCTGCAAGTTCATCTTGCCCATTTCTTTTGTGTCCTGAAAGAGGAGAGTGCTTGCCAATGGCTACCCCTCTATTTCCCTTCTTTGGTACATTGGTTAGCTACAACAGTTCCAGAACTGCACAGTGCAAGCAGTTCACCCTCTTCCCACTACAAAGCTGTCTATCAGGCACTTCCCTCTGTCCACCAAACTATTCTCTGCTGATATTCCAAACCAGGGGATTTGATGAAAACTGTCTCATACTGATAATCATCCTTTCCTGTACCAGATTATTTTATCACAATTACAGCAGACTTATGTTTGTCGATGGTTGGAATAAGTTATCAGTGAACTAGTTGTGGTGGCACTGTTGGCCATTGAGAGTGTTGTGATTTGAATAATGATTCCATAAAGCAAGCAGGATGTAACTGTCTTGGTGGGAATTTTGGTGCTGTGCAGAAGTGAGTGTGCATTTATGAGTATTGGCCAGATGTGGAAAACATTCTGGCATGTCTCTCATTACCTTTTCTGTAAAATTCCTGTTTAACTACCTTTTGAATTTTCCCTATAATGCTTGCAATTTAGATAACTGTCAAAGTCCAAAAAAAATTTTTGTTCAAAGCACAAACTTTGAGGGTGCTTTTCTGTCTGAAGAGATGCATTGTAATTCTATGCAGTGTAAAAACTAACGCCTACAGTGTCATTTATTCTGAGAATGCATATTTTTCACATAATAGACAAGGTGAAGAATTTAAAAGAAAGTATTCCCAGTGACACATTTGCAAAGAAATACTGATTAAAACCCTAACTTACGTAATTGATATTATTTTTGCTTTTCACTAATACTTACTGTAATGAATTTCAAACAGTTTTAACTGGATGTTTACAAAAGGATTTCAAGTGATCTTACTGTGAAAATTTTCAATCTCTTTTAGGGTATTCCTGGTACGTGATAGCCAAAGTAACCCAAAAACATTTGTATTGTCATTGAGTCATGGATTAAAAATAAAACATTTTCAAATTGTACCAGTAAGTAAACTTTTTCAGTTTATGTATGCAGTTGTAGAATCAAACAATTGAATAACTGTGATAGAGTATTGATGGCTTTTTTTTTTCTTTTGCTGTTCTATGGAAGATGTAAACCTGTATCACTAAATATAATTAGTATTCTTTAGTAGACTTGAACATTTTTGATCTTTGCTTTTGATTTGTTCTAAAGCTTGACTAGTAGTATGAAATCCAAAAAAGTTCCTTGAAAAACAGGCAAATATATTTCAACAGGAATAGAAGCAACCCTGATGGCATGAAAATCATATATTAATAGAGGTCATGTTGCCTTTTCGTTTTTCGGTATGTGCACAATTTCTTAGTCATCTGTTTTCGACTGTCTACGATGTGTGTCCGTATCTCACTGACTTGTCTGTTCAGGATAGTTTCAATATTTGTAGTCAAACATATTTTGTTGACCTCTGTTCTTGATTCATGTTATTATGATATATTCATGTCCAGGTCTTCTTCAGCGGGACAGTTTTGTAAAAAACCCCCAAAACATTGATATCCTTATTTAGTCCATCTACTTTATAGGTAAGCTGAAATTTCCTAAACAGGAATCATATTTCTATCAGTTTTCATCAAACTTACTGTCCAGTTCTGACAGAATAGCCAGCCTTCTCCATTGCTTCCACTCTCTCATGAGGTGCAGGTTTCTTTACATGCTGCTTCTGTTGAGATGAGAAACACTGATGTTTTTTGGCCACAGATGCTTGACATAACTAAGCAGACCCATACCTTTTTCGTCTCTCTTCACAAAAACCTTTCTTCCAGACCACATAATACTGTAGCGTCCATGTTTCTTCCTGCTGAAGTTTCTATGAGATTCTGCTGTTTCTCAGTAGAAATTTGTGTAGTGGCACATTTTTTTTGTTTCTGATCTGTTGATCCCCTGTGATCTTTCACCACATTTCTGTATGCCTTACCTAGGGCTTGTAGCTGATATCCTCCCTTAAAAAAAGTTCCTGTAGAATAAAAAATGGAAGCATTATTTGGAAGCAAAAAGGAGAGAATCATTTTAGTTAATAGAACTGTCCAGGATTTTGTTGTGTTTAGATACAGACAATGGAGGAGTCCTTCATCCAAAAGAGATATGCTGCAGATCCCATGTGAGCATCAATATATGATCTGTGATAAGAATCGCAGGTGTAAGATCTCTATGCTTCTAATGACTGTAGTAACTTCTGTTTCTTTCGCTATCAGGAAATAGACCGTCTCTTCTCTTGGAGCAGATGTAGCAGGAAGTTGCAGTTGTCTTCAGTTTTCTCTGAAATGGATTATTCTCTTTTTCCCTTCAAAAAATTATGCTAAAACCTTGCTCTCGTGTTGTAGGATCTTTGGAGGAATCAGGAATTCTTTGTTTTGATATAATTATCTACATACTTGGGTCACATTTCACCATACTGTTGGTTGAGAAGACCTATACCACTTCACTGCAGAACCTGTCCTACTTGAAGGAAATTTTTTTTAATTGGTTTTTAAGTAAAGCAATTTCTCCTATACTAGTAACCAGAAAAAAAACAAATCTATAGTGAGAATAGCTTAGTTCAGGGAGAGTGAGTATGGAAGCTGTTTGTCCCCCAAACACAGGCATATTTCAGTACCTTTCTGTCGCTTAATTTCCAGTTGCATTCAGTACCCTCGTGCCATTCTCCATACCTTGACTTACACATGCTCTGTTTTTGCTAGAACAGTGCTCTTTAAGGAGTTCAGAAAATTATTCCTTGAGGAGGGAAAGGTTCTTGTTCCAGTTGCTCCTGATATAAATGAAGTGATTATTTTCTAAGAAACAAGGCATTTTGTATTATTGCAATAAATTCATAGCTTAGTAGTTGGAGATCAGGGTTACCTCTCTGAATTTCAAATTCCACTGTTCTTCTAAACTCTTGCCTGTTTCCAGTCATTGAGAAGACAAACTTTCCTACTAAATGTAAATAAACAAATGGCATTATTTTTCTCTTGTGTTTTAGGTTGCTTCAGATTATACTGCATTTAAAAAATGTCTCCTTTTAGGTAGGGCATGCAGCCTGCCTAGTTCAAGTTTCACCCATGTTAACAGACATCTCATGTTAATATTGGTAATCTGTGCAACAGGTATTGCAGGTGGGTGGTAGCGAATTGATTGTAAAAAGTTCAAAAGAAAACCTTTAGGATATGTTCAGGATCCTTTACTGTGTTTTTCAGCCTTTATACTCTGAGTTTATACAAGTTAACTTCAGTGTAGTCCATCCCTAAATTAGCTCTTCTGTAGTACATATAAAAAAAGTAGAGTTGATACACAGTTCTGGGACTGTCTTTTTCCAATAAATGTTCTCTCATAAGAGCCTTCTTAGCTTGCAGAAGGTGTCAGGTTCCTGGGCAGCATAACTTTGATACGAGTTTTTGCTTTGCAAAATACTGATAGCTTTAGAATTAGCAATCTGTCTGGTATTCATTTCAAGGTTTGGAACTAACTTAGAGGAGGAAATTAGACATTTGAATTGTTAGCTCTTCCTTGTCTGCTGTCTGTTGGCAGGAAAATTGCATGCATAAGGAAAGTCCAATAAATGATAATGCATTTTCAGGTTCTTGGCTGGAGCACAGGAATTTACACATACACACATTGGTAATTCCTTAACTAGCAGTGTTTGACCTGGTTTGACCAAAGTCCCAGAATAAAGAAATTACAAACTACTTCCAGACATGGTGAAAAGGGGTAGAATAACCATGAGTCATAAGCAGTTCAACAGCTGCTTGCAGATACGAAATCATAATTACAGGTAGCCAAGCTAATTATATCTTCTCCCTTCCCCTGTACTCAAGTAGGGTAGTTGCATCTTTCCCTAGCACACCATCTGCTACTCTATGCTAGCCCTACTTCAACATCTTCTGTTCACTACTCTGTCAATCTTGTAAAGTATCTTTTTTTCCCTTTTCTTTTTAAAAATAGTTTAAGAAGTTTTTTCCCCATTTACAAGAATATTAATTAGTCACTTTTCCACTAAAGCATCTTGATATTAGACATATCAGCAGTAGAGGAAATAAATTTTATAGTCAGTAGCGCAGTCCTAATTGTGCAAGAGCTAACACTGAGTAACTTAGAATAGGGAAATACTGACTGGAAATTTTTAAGCATCTGCAAGTCAAAATGAATCTTTCCAGGTATTTTTTGAAGTTTCTTCTTTCTCGCCTGTATCTGTGCTAATACATGCATTTGGAACTGCAGCAATTTTTTCTCCTACAACAAAAAACATACCACTAAATCAAGCATGTTACTTTTGTGATGGGCAGTGTCTTGTGCAGCTGATACCATCAAGCACACCCCAGTGCACTTTTGTAGCCTCATTGCACCTTACGAATTAAGTGATAGAAAATCATGGAATGTGAATGGAGCAAAGGTTGGAATCTATGACTAACCTGAAACTTGGTTGTTTTGTGTCACTGTAAAAACTCAGAGTTCATATTAACTCCAGCTATTATTCCAAAGCATAAAGAAGTATTGTTAGTGCATAAAGAATATTCCTATACTTAACTATTCTTTCCTTTTAGGTGTGTACTTGAAGTTAAAAAATGCGTTATTTTTCTGTTGGTGTGAATGATCACTGTATTTTTCCTTCTTTCAGTAGCTGTAATATTATGAATATATTGGTCTATAAGAACACTTCTGAAACAAGTATTCCAATCAGGAAAAAATACCATAGCAAAAGAGGATTTTATTGTATCTTGTTTTTTCATTTTTACAGTTGGAAGATGATGGGAAGCTCTTCTATACCCTTGATGATGGTCATACCAGATTTACTGATCTCATCCAGCTAGTGGAATTCTACCAACTTAATAAAGGAGTTCTGCCTTGCAAGTTAAAACACTATTGCGCACGAATTGCTCTTTAACCAAAGCATCTGTTGTTTCATCAAAGGGAAAGGAAGATACTAGAATCCTTTTCCCCTAGAGGCAATTTGTATAGCAAAAAGGGGGGAAAAAGCATTACATTTTAAAGATTCTATGTTTAAGCTGCAAAAAAAATTTATATTCTATATAGGTAAGAACTTTGCTTTGTGGTTGTCACAGCAAAAGTAACTTTATGGTTTTAAAAAACCATTTTTTCCTATGTAATTCTTTAGTGTTGTCTTGTACTTTGGGTTTTTTTCAACTGAAAACAGTTTTGAAAAATATTGTCTATCTCCTACAAAAATACAACTGACGGAAGATCTTTGTTCTTAGGTTTAAAGTTAACTTTTTGTCTCTATAAATGTTTCTCATAATTTCTGTTCATCACATAGAATAATAACATTTACTTTGGTGAGGTTAAGAAGCTGAACTGCACATTTTATTTGTAAATAAAATGAATAAATATTTTGCACTATATTTTTGAATGCTACTTTGAGGATTATCATATCCAAAAAGTGAAAAATCATTAAAACCACTTATAACTGCTCAGTTGTATTGAGTTGTGCTATTATTGTTGTAATCTTTTAAAGGATTTTTTTCTCTATGACTAAATCTGTATCTTTGTGATAGCTGGAGTGTCACTTACTTGGATGTGGAATGTATAAACATGCATAAATTATTATGTAGTGCATAAAATGGTTTAGTGCGTACCTATAGTCTCTGACACAGAGAGAGGGAGAGAGAGACCTCAAGTACTGTGGATTCACAGTTAAGGAGGGAATCAATTTCAGTTGCCCTTTAAAAATAAAGGTAATGTCAATATTTGCAAATTAACAATATTTACAGTACTTGCAAATAAAAGTAAATTCAGTGGACTTGACTCTGCTGAAAACCTTGTGAAAGTGTATTTGCAGTTAGTTCCTAGCTTATTTTATTATTTATCACAAAATAAAAATGTCAATATAGCTACCAGACAACTAGTCTTTGCAGTTTACCAAGTATCTAATGTTTCAACTAAAAGGAACTGAGATGGTAGTCAAATCTGGGACCATAGCATTAGAAATACTATTGGTATCTGTGTTTTGTTAGAGAGGTGATACTGCTCCATCCTTGAACAAAAACTCAAGTGGAGTGGGGCCTGGACTGAAAGAGGCATCCCTTTCCTGATGCTTAGCCGTCCAAGAGATTTGATCTTGTTATGAGGGTTCAGGACATTGTCCTGGGTATCTCCCTGTGAGGCAAAAGCTGGAGTAAAAGGTGGTATTTGGAGATGGGCCATCACACTGAATCCAGCCCCCTTCCTGTGCTTGCTTGGGTACTCTGACTGTCAGGCATACTGTCTGTTCTGCTGCAGGAGCTGCTGGGCAGAGAGGGTAAAGGAGGCCTGGGGCAAGGGATGGGGTGAGTTGGACCTGAGGCACAGCAGTGCCAGTGTGTGTAAGCTGACAAGGCCATGTAGATGGAAGCATTAGAATAGTATGGTAACTATAGCCTATGGTTTTGTTATTGTGTGTCTGTGGAAGGCAGGCATAATAACATAATACTGTGATACTTAATTTACCAACTTGATCCACACATCACTGACCTTTTCCTCTGGTATGCATATGCAGTCTTTAAAGCTCATTAAAAAAGCTACTTTTCCTAATGTGTACCAAAGATGCAACATATGTGGTGCCTAAGCTCATTACATTAGGAATGCCTTGTAAAACTCTTTACAGTCTAATAAATTTAACTCTTAAACCTCAAATAAAATTTCAAATTGTACTTAAAAGAAAAAAATACCATTTTAATTAAAGGCGCTTCAGATTCACTTCAATTATGTGATTACTTCTCAGGTTGTGTTACTTTGGGTATTGATACAGAATGAGAAACATTCTCTGCATCCCTGGGGTTTTTTTACCATTGTGGCCAAATGAATTGTTTACTGTAATCCATTTCTCCTTGGACAGAAAGCTTTGCCATAATTTTTATTTGTATTTAAGTATGCGTGCTTGGTAGAGAAGATAACTGCTCAGTACCTGTCACCTTTGGACCTATCAGAAAAGAAAAGAGAGTGTAGGTATTATGTCACATTTGTCACATGGTGGAGAGACATCAACCATCGAGAAGCTTTGCCTGATTTTCCAGTTTTTGTTTCACAAGTGAAATGGAAAAAAAAGCCCACCAAAACTAAACTGAAATAAATAAAAACCCCCAAACCCAAGTAATTTCTTATTGAGAATTGAATAGGGATATTTGAAAGTTTTTAACTGTCAAAATTTCTTACACTGCAAAGTGTTGCCTTCTGCATTTTGACAGTTCTCTTAATTAAAATCTAAACAGAAATGTTGCTGGGAATACATTATCTCTTTTATATGACTGTGCATACCTTTCCTGAACTCTCTTGATTATTTGTGACTATGCCAGAAAAAAATAAAGTAAAACTAAAAAAAATTTAGGCTACCTCCTTGTCTAAATGTTACTGAAGAAAGAAGCACGAATGAGGTAGTCTTAATATGTTGAAAAAAAACCCCTAAATACCACCCCTCAAAAGCCCCAATATTATGATATCCCAGATTACTTCCAAATGTCTTAAATGGTACAAGTGGTTGATATGTGACTTGAAAGATACTTGCTAGAAACCAACATTTTCTTGTCAGGAAAAACAGCAAGGAATTTTTGTGAGATCGCCCAGGATATTTCTGACCACGAAGTTCTTTCAGGGTGTAGGCAATGCTATTTAAACAGAATTTCAGCCTGTTAACTGTCACTTCTAATTAGGAATACTACACTTTGGTGCTCACCTTCACAAAGAGAATTGGCTAATCAGGAGTTGTTAACAGCTCAGGCAGTAATCAGTACTGTTTCTGGCAAGCCAGTCTATCTGTCTCCAACATTTGCTCCTCTACAAAATATGGACAATGCTATATTTACCTCACGGAGTGTTAAAGATAGATTTTTTTTTAGTATTTTTATTTTTTTTCAAAGAATGACCATAGATATTGGTATTATCTGCAGAAGAGTTTTTTCTAATACTTTAAGAACTGATATGTTTTTACCTTAACTTGATGGAAAATCAGTGCCAGAACACCTAGTTTGAAGCATGGTATTTGAAAAACTTTTCATACTCTCTTCGGAATTCAAATTTTCCATTCTGGGAGTGTGTCTGTGTAGTGCAGTGCCAGGAAGAGAGAACTGAGCTTGCCATGCAGAGGTATTAGAAGCAGCATAACTGCTGGAGTCCAGCTTGCTATCTGGGGTAATTAGCCCTGCAGGGGTATGCGCTGTGAGATGTGAGCTAGTTCAGAGATTGTTCTAAAGCTCAGCATTGTATTTGTTGGCATGGCCTTTGTGCCTTGGTTTCAAATCTTAAAATCTTCTTGGCTCAAAGGAGATTAAAAGTTAATTCACTGCTTTCATAACGCATATACATACATGGCCGGAATTAAGGTTACATGGACAGCATTAAGTGACATTTTTAAACTTCTGAGTGTTTTTACTTAACAATCTTATTAAGTCACTTAATGAATTTTTTGAAATGTAGTAAGTCTTCAAGTCATTCAACTAAATGTTTTGAAAGAGAGCTTTAACCCATTAAATAAAAGAGGATTATGTATGTAACTAACTACAAGTGGTATCTTTCAAGGATAATTGAATTTGTGTCAAATGTCTGTTACATCCTGGTTTAGGAATTGTAGCATTTTGTGCTTCCCATGGGTGTAGAATTAGTATGTAGTGTCAATGGTCTTGAGGTGTATCTTTTGAGTTAAAATCAGCTTATTTCAAGAAAATGGTCCTTTTTTGTTACTACATTGGTAAAAGCTACTCATATTCATCTAAACAGAATTCACACAGTCACCAATTAGTTTTAACTGTTTTAAACTATTTAATAGATATAACTTGCAAATCAGTCTGGCACTTGTCTGTAACTTTTGTTACCTTTACTAATTTAGTTTAGAAAAATATAAAGCAGTTTACAGCATTTCTGTTTAGTTAGAAAAATAATTATTTTTTTTGTTGTCCTGATATTTCTAACTGCTGTTCTAATACTCATACTGTAATGCATTCCATTTCTAATTTCCACTTTGTAGCTGAAGCTTTCACTGAAATCGTCGAAGATGGGACATACCCCATTACTTGAATATACTTGTAAGCTTTCAGAGGTTAAACACTTATGGTCTATGCATAATCAATGTGTATGGTAGTGCAATTAATGTTAACTTTAATGAAATGCATGAATATTTAAAACTTAATGAATCTGGCTTTACAGCCTGGCTCACATATGTGAACAGTATTGACTGTTGGCCTCTGGATGTCAGCAGTGTATCACGAAATTCCTGTAATCAGCCGCTGTTTTCGTGCTTCCTCCCAGAAATATCTGTGACTTGTGGTCTCTGCACACCTCCAGAACACCCAGTGCTTTTTCTCTTATAAATTATTCACTTACTCTGTACCAATTAGTTCTACCAGTTGCTAGGTTTGTTATCAAGTTAAGCTTCAAGACAAGAACCTGAACTCAGTGAGTGATTAAAAATTTATTAGCAGAGATGATTAAATATGCAGATAGTCTGTGAAGCTTGTTCTTGAAACCATTATATTACCTTTTTAATACTAATGATTTGTATAATTAATTTTATAAAAGCCTGGAAGTCTTTTAAAAAAAATCAGAGTAGGACATAAAAGGGAAGAGATTAAATGCAGAAGAGGCAGTGAACCTGAGCATTAAAACAGCTCATTCACATGTATAGGCAATAAAGTGATTTCCTTACAGGAACAGTTTGTGGTTTTTCTTTCCCTCTGCTAAGTTGATTATTTTATTAATCTTCTAAGCAATTTGGGAAAACTTATCAACTAGTGAGTTGTATTTTCAAAACAGAACTTGATGTGATTAATTAATGCTGATCATACAGATAGTTCCTTGAAACTTTACAGTTAAACCATATCAGGATGCAGTTTCTACAACATTTAAGCACATGATGGATTTTAGGCATGTGAGGAGCCCCAGGGTTTCCATGGCAAGGAAGGTACCTGTGCATTAATGCCACAGGGAACTGTGGGGCAGTGTGGCCAGTGCAGGTGAAGTTTGTGAAAGGGGGTGTTTTTTTGAGGTGATGTGTTAGGTGGTGAGCAGGGTCTCCACTCTCACACTGGGGGAGCTGAGACCCTCCAGAGCCTGGAATGAGTGGGAGCAGCCTGGGGCTGTTGAACCTGCAGGACTGGCTCAGGAGGAGATGGGCCTGTCCTCCTTCCCATGGGGGAAAGAAAAGGAATTACTTTATTGCCCCTTAAGGGAGTAGGTGGAGTTGAAAGTCAGTCCTGAGGCCTGGCTTCTTGCCTGCCACGTTCCTGAGAGAAGTGAGCCCTCATGGCAGTGTGGAGAGCCAAGGTGGCGGCATCAGGTGTGGCTGTGGGCAGTGCAGGTGTCTGGCACCAGCCAACAGTGCTGGCATGGCACAGCTTTTGGCATGTACTGGTGTGTGCTGTGGTATGTGAGATGGTTTGTAGCACCTCTGTGAGAAGGCTCAGGAGGTGACAAGACCTGGCCATGTGCTAGGAGCTGAAGCAGGCTGGGTGCGTGAGGGAGGTGCAGGGGTGAGCTATGGCTGCAGTCCCTCTGCGCTGTGCCCTGCGGGGTGGGGCAGGCAGCATTCCTCAGGCACTGCAGTGGGGAGAGCCAGAGCTCACTGTTCTTCCCCTCTCCTTGCAGCTCTGCTTCATGCAGTGCAACCAAAGACCGTGGTTGATGGCCCCAGGCACCCCATGGTTGCTGTGGATGAGGCTAGAAGAAAGGTGAGGGCTTGCTCCAGCTTCTCCTGGGGTCCCTGGACAAGAGGGGTGTCAGCAGCCCAGGAGATGCTGTAGTGCCCTTGCCTCCTGGAAAGGAAGGAGTTGCCCCTCAGGTGAGGCTGATGAGCCCCACCAGCTGAAAACTGACAGAGTTAATGAGTTTCCCTTAATGAGTGAGTGTGGGTTGTATTTGACTAGGAGGTGTGTTTTGGGAGGAGGTGTGTTGTGCCTTGAGGTTGGCATGAACAGTGAGTAAAATTTATTACTTTTTAAGACTGGGGCTTTGGTGGGGGGGAGTGGGGAACAATGGGTGGAGATTGTCATGCACATATTGTGTTGCTGTTTTTTAAAACTCTTCTTTTTATAAATTAGAGTATCTTCACTTTTAATAAAGTGCTAAGCTCTATAGTATAGGATCAGTTCCATGAAGTGTAGTATGTGTTTCTTGCCCTGGCTGTAGTTGGCAGCAGAACTACAGCACAGCCCTTACAAGAATGAGACCCAACCATGGTGTTTGTATTGTAATCACCACTGATCTTACATGGCTAGGAGGTCATGTGGAGGATAAGTCTAAGTAAAATGGTTGTTCTTTAGGTAAAATAGAAGGTGTGCCTCTTTGAGGGTGAGAAATTGAGACTGTGACCTAGGAACTTCGTTAGCAGAAGGAAGAGTCTCTGGAAGCATTTCTCTAGTACTCTTGGACACACATTGACTCAGATGTACAACTTCCCTTGTTTTTTTTCTTGCTCTAAGTCAGAACACTTTTGATAAAGATAATTCAGCTTCCTCTTCTACAATACTAGCCATCTACTTAGGGAAAGGGAAGGAGCAGAGGAAAGAGCATTAACTAGGGTAAGCTTATTGATAGGAAAAAAATGAGAGCACATTGACTGAGGTGTTTGCTGCTTTTCTTGTTGTGACTGAAGCTGAACAAAGAAGTCCTTAGTCTTGCATTCCTGAATATGGTGTAGTATGACATGCTGCTAAGTGGGATCATAAGTTTAGACTAGTTTTTAATGTCGGTGAAAACTTTCTAAAATGAAGAAAAATCCTTAAACTGAGGGAAATTAAATATATAATTTCAAATCCCTTTACAGTGCAAGAGTGTGCAGGAGGGAGAAAAAACACAGGAAGCTTTCACAAGTTGGATTTTTTGTTGTTTGTTTTGTTTGTTTGTAGTTTGTGGGTTTTTTAACAAATAAAAAACTTTTTTTTTTTTTTTTTTTCCTTCTGGAATTGTGCAGAACTCTGCAATTGCCAAATCTACAGCCAATGCTAAATGTTTAAGTTCTGGAAAATAACTCATGGAAAAATATCTTCTGATGATGGATGTGAGGTCAACTATGCAAACTAAAATACTTTCTCCCCAGTTACATGGTATAGGGCTGTGGTGCTCAGACCATATGCATAGCTAGTTATTTTTAGGCATTTGAGGAGAATGTAAAGGAGGTGATATGTGTAGGAGGGTGGAAGGGTATGGAGAAAATCTTAAAAGATCCTAACACTTGGAACAACAATAGATATGGTATTGGAGTGATTTTTCTTTTCTTTTCCCCCTAACCTGTACACATCACGTCTGAAGGGGTTTGCTTCTGTACTGAACAATTAATCATGTCCTCATTTCTGAAATTATGCATGTACTTCTTTGTGTGCTGTGCATAATGGTATGGATTTCAATATGCTTAAGATAATGTGTGTAAGTGTTGGCAGGATCAGAGTCAAAGATGTCAAAAATAACTTGGAGGGCTTGTGGAAATTCACAAAGTGTAATAAGGTGATACTTCAATTGGTGCTGAAGTGGAAATTGTAGCTGATATTATATTTAATGATGGACTGTGGTCACTGGGTTCACTGTGACTGAACAATATCCATCTCTATTTTTGAGGTAAATGAAGAGCAGTATATGAAGTTGAACTAAAAATTAAGAATGTTTTTCTCTTGTACATTGATACTGCTATTTACACTTATTATCCTGTATTGTGTGTATAACAAAAAAACCCACACAAAAACCCCAACCAAATCTCTCCTGTGCCAGCACTGAGCTTTTCTTAAAGAAAGATTTTGCAGTAGGAATCTATATTTGAAGTGGCCTTGGCCTTGTGAAAGCGTAAGATGTATGATACTTTCGAAGAAAAATTTCCTTATTCCTCAGCACTGTAGATTAGGGAATGATCTGTTTCTGTTTCTTTGCTAGAAATAAAACAAACATGCTAATTCAGAGTACCAGCAGTACAGGTGGTGCTTATAAGGCCCTCCCCATGGCAAAGAAGTACAGCTGAATTGTATTACTCCTTTGCTCAAGATAATGGAAGTTTGCAGCAAATGAATTCTAGGTTGTTCTGTAATGAAGTGAAATGCTTATTTGTCTGTGGGAATGTGTGTTCCACTTCTGCTCCTACTTAAACTTGAAATAAGGCCATATCACTCAGCATGAATTTAGAAACACAGGGAAGGATGAATGTGCCTTTACCATCGTGTTTACCCAAGGAGTTGCAAGACTGTTAACTATTGATATTCTTCTGGGCTTTCAACTTCTGTTTCCCTCTGTATAGAATCCTTTCTAGATTATATTTTTAATACTTGCAGAAATTAATCTCAAGTATTTTTGTCAGTTATTTATTTTACTAGAAAATATTCTATAGAATAGAGGGTTGTAGTTCTTTGAACAAGTTTTTTTATGTAGTCTGAAAGCAGGTGCTGAAAGCATGATACTTAATGGATTCATGCACATGTATTGTTCAGGATGCTTTCACCGTTGTAACAGTAGGAGAAAGATGAATTTGATGTTATATAGGCTCATCACAAATAAATGTGTGTGTGTGTGAATTCTGCTGTATTAGGTTATATAAACCAAAAAAAAATCAGGTTTGAGGTAACTGATCATCTCTATAGTGGTTTGCCTTTATAGTATATCAGACTGGTTGTGGGCAGCTCGAGAGAAGGAAAAAAACCAATAGAGATCTCGTGAAGAAGAGAACTGTGATGATGAGGAATCTGGAGAAAACAAACTCCAAGTAAAAGCTGGAGAACTATGGCAGCTTAGCCAAGTGATCTGTGGCAGTTTGAACCTTGAAAAGCCCTAAAAAGCAGAAAAGTAAATGACAAGATGAAATAGAATGCATTATAAAAGAATAGCTACTTCAGCTGCTTGCACAGAGAAGGAGTCTGTCTGACCCATAATTGTCAGACGTTCTTGCAGGGATGTGCATGAATTTGAAAATTCCCATCAACTTTGTTAGTCACCTGTGGAGTGTCATGGATCAATTCTGAGCTAGTGACTCACTAGTATTTTTACTGGATAATTCTCAGCTCATCACTCGGCAGCCTGATGTTGTAGGGGAGATTTTGTTCTGAGGGGAGTGTGTTTGTTACCTGAATCTAAACTTCTTATGCTCTGCCTAACAGAAACGACATAAACAGAAACAGCATAAACTGGAGGCAGGGGGAAAGATGGTGAGACAAAGGAATGAGGTATACACATTGTATGGGCTGCAGTCATGAGGCTTGAGCAAAGGTGGAGAGACTGGTAATAAGTCTTATTTCCATTTAGTAATGTGGCATTATTTGCTGATGGCATGTAGTTGTAATTAAAATGCAGTGTCTGGTGACTGTTCTGATTTAGGTTTCTTATGCTGAAGATATGGATCTACACTTTTTAAGACTTAGATTTGGCAATTGTTACTGGATACTTTAAAGTTTCATTGGAAACTGACTTTGAAGTGTTGAAGTAGTTGAATGTGCTGTAAAGTTTAAAAGTAAACTATGCTGTGATATCTCCACTGAAAAATAGCATAGACATTTACAAAAAAAAAAAAAAGGCAGAAAGGTGGAGACCACATATGTAAGCATGTTAACTCTTTATTAAAGGAAATCATTCCAGGAGTCCTCATTAAGCCAGGATGATATTCTAAAAGTGAATATACATGTTGACAGCTACACCCATAAATTTGAAAACTGCAAACATGTTCAGCATAAAAGCCATTTTTGAAAAAAGCTGTTGCTCTGCCCTTGTACTAATTTAAGAATTGTTCATTCATTCTGATTTTTATAGTTTCTTTTCATGTATAACTGGGACAGTTTAAAAAGTACTGTATAGAGTCTTTCGTGATGTCACAAACTTCATAATGCCAATGATTATTTTTAATATTTTTAATTATTTTTAATGCTCACATTACATAAAGGCTCAAAATTTCAAATAAGCTGAATAATTCTATTCTTTTTCATTTTAAACAAAGTCACCTGTCCATAAATTGCACCTCTGTACATTATGCTTGCATGGAACTTTGGGTGTTACCGGGAGTTGTGATGCAAGTTTAAGTGTCTTGGCTCTACCACTAGATTTGGTGAGGTGGTTTTCTTGTTCTATTTGTACTCTACCTGGACATATAACAAACTCTTCACAGACAGCACAAGACCATCTCAAAAAGCCTCTTCTTTCAGTAGCCTTCTGTCAGAGAACATTCAAAGTACACATATATTTAAGTTGGTGTCCGTGAAGTACAGAGTTCATATTAATCAAGTTTGGATAAGTGTAATTGGTATGGAGAGAGGCTTGAGTATTCTGCCTGTGGATGCAGACTCTGAGGCAAAAAAACCAATCAGTCCTGACCTCAGGTTTGTTTTCTCACTGGAAAGGAGGAAGAAGGATTCACTTGGTCTGTTCTGAGTGGGTGGAGCCAAAACAGTATTTGGGATAAGACCATGGGTTGAAATGGATCTTGGGCATTAAGAAACATAAAGTGTGATATTTTTTTAAAATTTTTTTAAGGGGGTGATCCATTGGTTGTTTTTTTTTTTTTAAGTAAGTAGGTATTTTTGTGATTACTGTCCATATCCAAAATGTGTATGTACAATCTAATTACTTGTATTTTGTCATATTTAGCAAATAGCTTCCAGGTTTTACGTGGTGATAATTTGTTTGCTTGGGAAGGGAGTGCTGTTCATGCTTAAGTGTATATGTTACCTTAGATCTGACAAACAGCCAGCATTGTGTTGTTTTCTCTACTACTCAAATTAAAATACTTTTCACAGAAAATATATTCCTCTGACTTCCTGTCTGGGTAGTGATGTAATAAGGAACAGGAAAAACAAAGAACTGATGCCAAAAATAATTTGATGACACTCCAGATAAATCAGTACCTTGCCAATACAAATAGTATTTATGAGAGATTTTGATATGTTGACTGACCTCTGTCAGTATAGTAGTTTAAGACTTGTGATAGATAGATAGTATGTTTACTTTGATGATAACTCATAGTTCTGTCTCAGTCTTTCATTTGAATCCTCAAGGATTCACATTAATACATGCATGTTCATATGTTGGTAGGACTCCACTTAAGACTTTGTCTTAACAGCCAAAAAATACAATTTTGCTACAGAAAGGTTGTCAGGTATTTTGCAGTGCAGAAAATAAATCTGCACAGAGTAAAGGTAGTTGTAAAAGCTACAGAGTTCCTGGACAGTACTGACACAGAATCTTTCTAATGAAATTAATTTCTGCCATAGCTGTGCTGTTTCTTGCCTCTTCCAATCTAACTAAATGTAAGTTACCTCAAACAGGCTTTTTATTAGTGAATATTACTGGAAACCATCTGGTAAAGGAGACTCTGTTTGTGTGAAGTGCTTCTTTATCTCTAATTAGTCTCAAACAGATTTTCATCCCTCATTATACTATATGTTATTTGTGGGTAGTGGGAAGAGAAGTAAGAGTAAATTCATTATCTAAATCAAGTACGTCAGCAGCAATTCTCAGTCAGTCTCCAGGTATTACTGCTTTCCTGTGTATTGAATTAGACTTCTGCCTCAATTTTATGGTTTGTAACACATTCTGGTATATTTGATATAAACAGGGAAACAACCCTGAGTATTAGTGTATATAGAGAATTTTTTTTTTTTAATAATACAAAATATACATATACAATACATATACAATAATACAAAAACAAACCCAAACCTTGATGCATCCAAGTTAGAGAGTATCCAAAGGAAGGCCACAAGGATGGTGAATGGTCTGGAGGGGAAGCTGTATGAGGAGTGGCTGAGGGCACTTGGTTTGTTAAGCCTGGAAAAGGGGAGACTGAAGGGAGACCTCATTGTGATCTTCAGCTTCCACATGAGGGGTAGAGGAGGGGCAGGAACTGATCTCTTCACTCTTGTGACCAGTGATAGGGATCTAGAAAGTGGCCTGAAGCTGAGTTGGGGAAGGTTTAGGTTGGATATCAGGAAGAAGTTTTTCTCACAGAGGGTGGTTGGACACTGGAACAGGCTCCACAGGGAAGTGGTCACAGCACCAAACCTGACAGTTCAAGAAGCATTTGGACAATGCTCTCAGGCACATGGTGTGATTCTTGGGGTGTTCTGTGCAGGGTCAGGAGTTGGACTCGATGATCCTGATGGGCCCTTCCAATTCAGCATATTCTATGATTTTATGCATAGGAGGTGTTTTGTGTAGTAGAAACCCAAGAAGAAGCAAGGCTTCAAAAAGTAGTGGCTTTTGCACGTTGTCTACAGCTAGCACTTCAAAAATCATAGAATGGCTACGCCACAGGCTTCCAATAGGAAATCTTGATTGTAACTGTCCAAGTTTTTGAGTTTGGGATAGAGCCAATTACAGATCTAGACAAGGGCAACTAAGAGGTTGGGAAAAACAATTGTGGCAGAGAAAGGACTAGAGTGATGCTGTATGAGGATAAACAGAACTGTCACTGAAGATGAGAAATAAAGCAATGTACCCTACAGCCAGTAATATAATACACTGACATAAACACCTCTACATTGCCTGGTGTTTTTGCTGGAAAAAACATCTTTAGAAGGAAGAATAAAAGCTCATCATGTCATGCTGATGTGGAATAAGTATAGTGACTAAAATTTTTTACTTGTGTAAGATTTTCAGTTTTCCTCTGTTGACTGAGCAAGATTACAGTTTTCTGCAGAGGCAATAGAGAGCAAGAGTACATGAAACTGTGTAAAAGAATGCCAAAGATCTAGGTGCCTGACATTGAAGGTGTCTTCCACTTCAAAACTGAGATATCTGCCAATTCACTCACTGTTGATTCTGGTGATAGATAGGAAAGAATCATGCTGGTGTGGTACACTGAGGTCAGAGTAGGAAGTGTGCTTTCAGTTATTTGCTTTTTACCAAACATTAGCATTATACTGTTTTAAGATGACAGACTCAAAAATAATTCTATGAACTTGTTCAAAAATTAGGCGATTGGTACCTAGCAGGAAATATTCTAATGTATAATCTATGCACTGTGTACACACTAACAGAGCATAACAGTGTACCAAATATATTGATGGAATATTATTACATTTAATGGCAGCCAGCTGTGACTATTATTGTGTACAGACTTTTTTTTTTTTTGTAATGCGAAATATGTTGTGTCTTTGAGTAAGAGTTCACATTCTTTTGTGCCAGGTGCAGGAGTTATCAGTCAAATAAGTAAACAGTGATATTTTTATATGGGCTAACAGATTTTTAAGTGATGCCTAGACTAATACCTTTTCACTTTATTGTTTGGAGGTTTTTTGTGTTTGTGGTTTTTTTTTGTTTTGTTTGTTTTTTTAAATGCAAAACAACCTGCTCTTGTACTGGAGAAGAAAATAGATTGAGCTGGGCAACTGAGCAAGTATGACCATATGGCAGCATATCCTAGCATATCCTTCCAGATTCTGCTGAGGCAATAATAGCAGTAAAACTTCCATGTTATAAAATAGCTTCTATATCTAGGCCTGTTTTCTTAAGGATAGGTTAACAAAACATAAACCTTGTAGTATTAATTTCATAGTCTAGTCAAAACTACCTAGATGCATACAATTCCTTGTTAAACTTCTTTTTCCGGTCAGCTTACTTTCATTTTTCAATTCCTCAATACTTTGGCTTATAACCAGAGGTATGGGCCCATGCAAATTAGTGAAGGCTATTATTTCCTTTGGATCAAGGAATAATTTTGATGTATCCCCTCTCCTGTGAAACCTTCTGCCCCAAGCTCCTGCACCTGGAAAACTGCTAATAATTGTCAGAGGTGGAAATGGAAGCTGACTGGTTCTGTGTGATATAAGAACTATAAGGAAGAACCCTCCTTTTTGTGCCTCCTTTTGCAACCAGTCTGTCAGTAGAGACCTTCTTAGAGTGGGCTGCATCTTGTCCTTAATTAGTGACTACTGGACCATGAACTATTGGCAGCTGTTTGGTTCTATTTATGCTCTTGACTTCCACCTTGTCTCAGGCAAAGAGTAGCACTTCGCATTATGTGGATGAAATTCTTTGTGACTTTTTAAACATGTGGCTTGATATGTTTCCCAGGTGTTTATAGGCAACAAGTAGTGAGCGAGTGATGCATCATCACCTCAGCAATTGTTACTTTACAGACATGGGTGAAACTCTCCTTTCCTGGGAAAGAGACTAGTTAAAGAGTTGAATTGTCTCCCTTTTGAATGTTTTCTATATTCCTCTTGGCTCTTTAATGAGGTTATCAGAGCTGCATTTAAAGTGAAATGTCTGTGTTTATTTGGATTTGCAAAGCTGAGTAATATTTTGATTTTTTTTGTGTGTGTGTGGATTTTTTCCCTTGCTTTTTTTTTTTCTTCTTCAGTTTTTAATACTCTGCTAATTTTTTCTGCCTTCTGAGCATTGAACTGATGTTTTCATAATGGTAGTATCTACATTCTGACCAATCACTGAATATGCATGGATTGTTCTTTCCCATTACTTTGAATTTAATGACACTTGTTTATTTTCTCCATTAAAAAACAAACAAACAAACAAAAAAAACCAAAAAACCACCCCCCAAACAATTAATTACTGCAGAAGTAGCATGTTGGTATGCACAGGAAAGATGATGTTATCCTGCTTGTTGTGTTGTCCAGTGTTATCCTTGGTGTTGTCTTGAATATTTTAGAAAACATATAATTGGGAATTTTGGTGTTCTCAAAAAGTCCAGTGAGAGAGCAAAGATAAGACACTGTTGCACAACAAGGAAAAGGGAAATTAAAGAGGATTTATTGGAAACAACTAGCTGGCCTGGCTTTCTAAGTCAAGAAAGGTACTGATCCTGAAAAGAAGGGCTGATAAATCTAGAACTCTAATGAAGAAAGCAGGAGTGGCATGAATGAAACAGTATGAACTTTGGCTGGAAGGAAAGGGGAGCAAGAGATAGCTTGATTACAGAGAAGTTGAAAGTAGAAACTTTTTTTGTTTCTAATTTGGTTCATAGAATCATTTGTGTACACTTTTACAAATGACCAGTAAATTAAACTTCTGAAAATTGTCATTTGTGACTATTCCAAACTGCCAGTTTGAATGGTCTGTGAAGATATCTTTCCATCCACTCCACTTCCCCTGCCACTTTCAGTTAAGATTGGATGCTGATGGATAGCATCATTTTGTCGCATTGTGGCACTTTATAAATAACTTAATGCAGTGATGTACAGTGCACTGACAATTGCAGTTTTAGTAGCTATTGGAAAAGCTAAAAATGAACATTTTCCATAATCTAGATAGTTTACTTTGGTGGCTGGGCTTTCTGCACATCTCCAGTATGTATTCCCATAAGATATTAAAAAAGACTTTTATGTTTTTATTATATTGTGTATACACTTTGGTAGGTGTAAAATAAGTTTACATTTTAAATGCATTTGTGCTGCTATCAGAGAAAAGCAAAACAAAATAAATTGATGCCAGGGGAAATGTCAGGCATGCAACACAGATTTGTTAAATAAACATTACTGTGTGGCATTAGCTAATGTTATTACTTTGTTTCCCTAGTGGCTCTTTTTTTGATTATCTGCATTTCTAAAGACTGTGCACATTTTGTACACAGTAAGAACAGAGCACAAGGATTCTACTTACATATGAAGAGCCTTGAAAAATATACAGAATACTATGGCACTTTTTTATTTATAGCTCTGCTAAAAACACAGTTATATTTTTTGCTGTGGAAGAGATGATGTGTATTGAACTTTTTGAAACTGTATGGGAAACTATATGTAGGAAAGCTTAAGAAGCAAAAGAGAATTTCAGGTGTTTAAATGAGAGTAAATGCTTTTCCTGAATATCTTTCAGATTAGAGACCAAAATAGAAGTCTTAATTTAGAATTCACTTATACCACTGGACAATGGATGGCATAGACAGGCTTGTGACTGTGGAACATGATTTCATAACTTCCACTTGGCCTTTTACATGTAAATGCTTCTTATTTGTAGAACAGGGCTGTTGAAGCCAATATGCAGTGTAGATAGTGTTCACACCTAGTGTAAATTTGGGAAATGTTATGAAGAATTCTGTGGGTGGGAAATCCCTCCCTCTGTGGCCAATTCATATCCAACACCAGAGACTGGAGTACCTGCAGTGCCACTGCATGACTTATTCAAACAAGCTGGATTTATTAGCCACAATTCATAGTAATATCAGCTAGGGGTTGGCCTGCTTATATATTAGCTGTTGCAATATTAGATTGCAGAATGTATGTATATTTATCTGAAGAGGATAAAGCTCATTTTCAGGCTTTGCATAATCAGCATATCTCAAGCAAATCTGATGCAGAAAAGTGACTGGGGTAAAAAAGAATATCAAAGCTAAATGTTCTTACCATCTGTTCAGTTTTTTCATATACCATGTTGCTGGTCTTAATCCAAGTCCAAATAGTCTTGTATCCGTACTACAGCTGACATCAGCTGGCCTGTCTTTTGGCTGTTGGTAGAGGAGAGGGAAGGCTGAGGCAAGAGGACTGATCTCAACACATTGTATAGAGTATTTGGAGGGGAAAGTTTGCACTGACATTACCTTTCTCAGGAAGACAACTTAGAATCATAGAATCAGATGGGTTGAAAAGGACTTCTGAGATCATCAAGTCCAACCCTTCATTTGAACTCAAAATAGTACTCTGCACCCATGTGTAATTGTGAGTGCTTGTTTAATGCACTCTTTCCTCCCTTGCTGAATGTTGACTTGGGTGCCTGACTCAAAGGTATACTAAATTTGCTGATGGCACTAAATTGGGAGGAACTGTTGATTCCCTTGAAGGCAGAGAGATCTTGACAAATGAGGGGGCTGGGCAATCACCAACTGTATGAAGTTTAACAAGGGCAAGTGCTGGATTCTGCACCTGGGATGGGGCAACCCTGAATGTACATTACAGACTGGGGAATAAGAGGCTGGAGAGCAGCCCCACAAAATGGGATCTGGGGGTCCTGATCAACAGCAACTGGAATGTGACTCAGCAAAGGGCCAACCGTGTCCTGGGATGCATCAAGCACAGCATTGCCAGCTGGTCAGGGAGGTGACTGTCCTGCTCTACTCTGTGCTAGTGCGGCCTTACCTCAAGTCCTGTGTGCAGTTTTGGGTGCCATAATATACGAAAGATATAAATCTATTAGAGAGTGTCCAAAGGAGGGCTATGAGGATAGTGAAGGGTCTGCAGGGGAAGCCGTATGAGGAGTGGCTGAGGTCACTTGGTCTGTTCAGCCTGGGCGTGGGAAACTTCGTTGCAGTCTACGGCTTCCTCAGGAGGGTAAGTGCAGGGGGTGATCTCTCCCTGGTGACCAGACAGGACCTGAGGGAATGGCCTGAAGTTGTGCCAAGGAAGGTTTAGGTCAGATATCAGAGAGAGGTTCGTCACCCAGAGGGTGATTAGGCACTGCAGTAGGCTCCTCAGAGAAGTGGTCATGGGACAAAGCCTGTCAGAATTCAAGTGTTTGGACAGTGCTCTCAGGTGCATAGTGTGATTCTTGGCAATGTCCTGGGCAGAACTGGAAGCTAGGCTTGATGATTCTTGCGAGTCCCTTCCAACTCAGGATATTCTGTGGTTTTGCAACCTAAGTCCTATTTCAATATAATTAGTCGGGTTTGATTATAAAGTAGGAAACAAGGTAAAAATTGTATATAAGGAAAATATGACTTCTCTCTTGGCCAATCCATCAGGTACAGCCTACAATACAAATCTTCAGTTGACTTAATGGAGCAACTTGTAGAAGTGGCAAAAAGAAATAACTTAGAAGGCCACTGCCGTTAATCTCTGTTGATGAAAAAGAATGTAGAACGAGGGCTTGGGGGATTTTTTTTGAATTGTATTTTGATGTATGCATGGTCTGACTTCCAATTTTATCTGTTAGACTCAGTCTTCTGGCTGCTGGTGCTCTCTTTCTGAAAAGAGGGCTCACAAGGCACTACTCTCCTCTTACTGACTCCTATTTTTGACTTTCTGATCATTGCACTGTTTTCTTCCCTAATATAATGGTATCTTGTGTGAATAAAAACAAAGAGTGGTCCTTCTGGTTTCCACTGTAGTACCTACCACACCTGAGGGATTTCCTGCTGCCAAGGAAATGGTATGGCTTGGGTTTGACTTTTCCAGATCCTGATATGTTCAGAGCAAACATATTTTCTGAGGATTTTGCCAAAATATGGCAATGATCATTTCAGTATGTGCGAATTAAATATAGTCCTTGTAGCTTTGCCAGAACAGGTGGAATTTCTATGTAGTAAGGATAACTCACTTCCCAAATTTCATGTTTATTGCAAGAAAACATGTTCTCCAACATTGAAGTTGACTGGTTGTTTCTTTATTTTTCTCCCATGAAATAAAAACATTGAAGCAAGAAGGGATCACTCTGGAGAAAAATCTAATTTCAGGAAAGCTATGTTCTGTTGACAATGATTTTGTGGTGAAGAATGAGACATTTAACTACAAATATTCTGTGTCCTTTATTAAATACGTTATATGGTGTGTATATGCCAGAAACCTGCTGAAGAGAAACCCTCTTTTCATAGGGCAGGTGGCATGCCTGGGTGGACAGCTGTGTCAGAGGTTCATGGTATATCATACTGAACATGTATTGGGTTATTTTAAAATGAAAACTTCAAAACACTCCTGAGCTTGATCCAGCTGAAGATGACAGTTAGTATATGATTCATTAATTTAGGAGATGGATGAGCTCCTAAATTATTCCTCCTTTGTTGCATAAAACTGAAGGAGAAGAAATTCAATGAGTTTTGCTGTAGGTATAAAACTAATTGCCACCACTCTAATTTCTAGGCTGGTTTTCAACTCTCTTTAAAAATGAACTATAAAAATAACCCTTCTTTTTTGTTATCCCTATTAATGGATTCTATCACCTAGTGGTAGGACTTTAATCCCATCACCAACCCTTTCTCATAATTTTCCTGAATTCTATCATTTGCAGCATGTGGCAATGGAGAGTCTTAAACAGTCGCATATATTTATCCTTAAGAAGCAGGTTTTGCTGGGGTTCATGCTTGAGTCCATTTTTCTTATCTTTCTCAAATGGCCAAAGTTAGCTGATTTGAAAGGGCCTCATTTTAAATTACATTCATTCAGTGAAAACAGAAATTAACACTTAGAGACATCTATATGCTAATGATTGTAGCTCAGGGAATACCCTTCTAACCTTTTCAAACGGAGTTGGTAAAAAGCCATTTCACTTGAAAGCAACTTAGTAAAAATGGTAGATTAATTAAATACAATAAAATTTCCCTAAAATCTTTGTCCCATTTATCACTTATCATTATTTTTCCTTTTCGCATATGGTACCTTAAATCCAAACTGAATGTTCCAGGACGCATTTATTAAAACTGTTTTTCTAGTGACATCTATTAGATGCTAAAAAACAGAGGTTAATAATGTCATGATTTTTAGGGATGGCATGCAAACAGAGGTGAAAAAGAGCTTCATCTATCACAGTATATAAGATACTAAGTGTATGAATTTTGGAAAAAGGGTCAAAAATGTGTAGGGGAAAGATTTCCTATAGCCCTTCCAGATGCTAAGCAGTGAACTGAATGAGAAGATCCCAGGCTTTCAGACCTTTTAAGGGCTGTGCATCCACATCCATTAGTGAGTTTACTGTAAATGCAAAATATTATTATTGCTGCTTATAGGCATATTTATTATAGGTGCAGTTCCTGTTTGTTCTTGGCTTTGTTTGTAGGAGGTTAGAATTCCTGAAGAGGATAAATAGAGTATTGCACATATTAAGCTCCTTGTGCACATTGGTATTCTCCCTTGTAGTACCTGTGTTACTGCCTTATGTGTAACGTTTCTTAGATAAGGTCACTGCTGTATATAGAGGGCTTGCAGGTCCTTGAATCAAATTCCTATCTGGAAGAAAAGGAAAAGCTTGTGGAAGCAGTCTTTATTGTTCTTAAACTAACTACTGTTCATGTTGTGCTTGTTCTTAGAGAAAAATTTCCAAGAAAAAGGCCTAAAAAGCTAATGCCTGATGCTTCTTTGAAGCTCCCTGTCTGATTAGTCTTGTAGATCCTGATATGAAGTCAAACTAGGGTCAAATAAAGTATTAAGCCCTGGAGTAAGATGTGTCTGCCCTAGGCTAGAAGCAATTTGCAACTCATACTTAGTTTAAATTTAATAGCAGTAAAAATCCTATTGAAACAAAATGTGGCAATTATTGCACTTGAAATTCCAGTGCAGGAGAGACTGGAAGGAGGTCATGAATCTGCACTTGGTTTACTGATGAAAATCTGTACAAGTGCTGTGCAGATCCGAAAAAATCATAAGCTTTAGTAAGACTTACTTAAGCAGGTGTTATGGAACAACTTTCTTTCCACCAAGTAGAAGAGAAGTCTGGGAACCTTTCTGGTTGTCTGAGTAGTGTGTCTGCAAGCCCTAAGGAGGCAGACCGCATTCAGCTCTAGCTCAGAGGAGAAAGAATCAAATATGCTGGGCAAACAGACAAGAGAAGATAGGTGGTGACAGTTCCTGAGCAGAAAGGGACACTTGGAGATTGGAGGCTGAGATTTTTCTGCAGGAATTGAGGGAGAAAGCTGTCCCCCAGTCTTTTAGCTGCCTCCTATACAGCAAAGGAAGAGAGACTGGGAATCTTTTGACTAAGAGCTGCTAACAGGTAATACATGATTAAAAAGGAGTAACTGTGCCTTGAAGACACACCAGAAGAGTATGTGGGGTGTGAGAGAATGGCTTTTGGAGGCTTTATTAGCAGCTCAACTGTACCCTAGGTTTTTTAGTGTTATCAGAAAAGTAATGATCTACACTGCTGTGTTTTTGTCCCCCTGGGCTGCCAAAAGACACTTCTTAAACAGCTGTTGCTTAATGCCACAAAAAGCTAACATGACCTGGGATCAGAGCAGTTATGAACAACAGGATCTTTGTTTTTCACTGTTCTGAGTAGGAGCTGTTCTCTCTGCTCTTATGACTTCTGCTTTCCCCTGGGTTTTAATCAAAATGGTGTCTCCTTTAAAATTCTTCAAAAATGGGAAAACACCTCATTTGAGCTAGCAGCTTTTAGTATGTGTGCAAAAAGGCACATATTTACAGTGCTAAATTGTCTTTCAGTCTGTTGTTCTTTCAACCCTCTCCAAAAGCCAAGACAACTGTTAAATTGCAATTCTGCACCTAATCAATTTTGGAAGCAGTACTTAGTTCAGTGGCTGCCAGGAAGAAATGCTTTTCTACACTGCTTTGGCTCTGGATAAAACATGGTAGTTCAATTTTTTTAGTTAAGGTGAGACTCTGTCCTTTTTTTGGACAGTTGATACTCTAGGTTCTAGGTTGGTCTAGCTAAATAAAAGCCTTACTGTCTTGGCTGTTGTATGGGGCACTCCAGCACTGTTAGAGCTGGTGAGGCAAAGCTTTGTCCTTGTTCTCTTGCACTTCTCATGTCGGTGTGTTGAGCACAGCAGGGAACTGTAACATACTCTGCTGCAGTCTGAGACTGGATACAGGCTTTCAGGACTCTTACAAAGGACAGGACTGAGAAACCAAACATCTGTAATCTAAACTATTTGGTATATTATATAAAGCTACAGCAAAATGCTTGTAGAGTTCATGACTAAGCATTAACCACAAGTTCAGAGGTCAGAATATTTTTATAATCATCGCACTGATTTTTGTAGTGATAGTTGATATTCTGTGTATATTTAGGAGTGGTCATGCTCCTTAAATTATAAGCTTCGAGTACTAAACAGTGTATAACAGTTTGGATGTTTGTGGTAAATAGTCAACATTGTACAGTGTTACAGTCACAGTACTTGCAAAGATGTATGGAATTGAAAAAGGTATGAGCAATGGAAAATGAGTAAAATTCAAGGCACTGTGTTGTTAATTAAATGTTGTTAATTAACAGTTAACTGTGGTTAACTGTTAGTTAACTGCAGTTTACTTTTTCTTCTAGCTCCAAATGCAGGCAGCCATGCAGTTCTCCTGTTGGTACAAGAATATTTTATAATGAAGGGTGCGTAGCTCCCAAGGTAGTGACTGGGGGTGTACGTGTCTGTGTGTGTGTGTCTCCCCTGAATTAAAATAGAAAAAACAACAAACCAACAAACCCCTCTCAACCCCCCATAAATAAAACAAAATAAATGCAAACAAAACTCATTCACTGATTCTTTGCAGAAAGAAATAATGACAAGGTCTATAAAGTATTGTAGAGAGGAAAAAGTATTTTCAGCGGAGAGAGCAAATAAAAGTGGTTGCATTCACTGTGCCTCCCGTGAAATAATATCTGATACCAACACGTTTTCGTCAGCTTCTGCACAAACTGTGTGCCCATCACTTCTTTCCATGGGTGCAAAGGCTATGCTTTGGGGGTGCTATCAGGCAAGAACTTGGTCCTCAGTTAGCACACTTTCTCATATTACGTTCTGTGATTTTTATAAAGAGCTAAGAATATATTGTTTATGTGCACATGCATCACATTTTCTGTTTGATTTAAGGGGGAAAAACTTGTTTAAATCTTGTGGGCTAGATGCTGTAATTATAACATATATATATATATGCTGTACAGTGGTGGATTTATCGTTTAATTAGTAAAGTATTGGTATACATTCTTTGGTGTTCTTTGTTTTTGGACTTACCTGTGTACATTTAATTTGTTCTGTTTACTTATTTCTACCTCTTCTGCTAAAACAACTGAAGTAAAATTGGCTATTTGGTGACACCTTACTGCACTGGTGCTTGGTATCTTCACAAAGTCCACGTGTTGCTAGTAGCTTATGTCTCTTGCTCATGAACAACTTAGTTAAATGGGAGCTGTCACGTGGGGGTCATTTGCTCTTTTTTCCTGGAAAGGGGAACAAAAGCAGAGGAATGGGAGCATATAGGATAGAGGATCTTCATGGTATTTTGATCTAACACTCAAGAGACTCCTTTTTACAATTTAATAATGATTTGGAGAGGGACCTGGTATCCTGATAGTTGTCCTTGGTGGGGTTGAGTAGAGCTCTTTGTGAAGTAACAGTGGGAAGCCAGAGAACTGATGGAAGTCAGGACATTCCAGAGCTGCTTTTTGTCTTTGACCCCTGTCCCAAGGCATATGATTGTGTGGAGCTTTGAGTTCCCTGGATTTGGTGGGGCAGGTGACTGGCTTGAGCTACATGTACCCTGAGAAGGCTCTTCATGTCTGTCAATAAACCTACCCAGTCCTGATTCATGGTCACTGATGTGCCAGATTGGGCCTCTTTCTCAGAGGTGTCAAATATTGCTTGTCTTCAGTCTGTGGTTTATGAAAGTAAAACTACATATAAATCCTTCTGGCGCTGTAAAAGAACTGTATTTGCAGGAGTTTAGCAAGCTAAAGCAGATCCTGCAAGTTGAGCAGATATAGATTTTAAGCAATGGAAAAACTTGACTGGGAGAATTTAACAAATGGTGTTTGCTGAATGCATCAGTAAACCAATTGTTTGGTTTACTATGGTATGAAAATGTAGTTAGCTGACAGAATTATCTGTCTTTTGAAGGTTGTACTCTCTGCAGCAAGATCAAAACTGACTGAAGTTGACACCGTTTATGTTAATGAAGATATTTTTAAATGGATAGCTATATTATAGTTATGAATTGTCATGGTTACAACAACAGAAAGGAAAAGCTTATCAGAAACCTTCTGCATAAAGATAACTGTAAAATTTCAATCACTTAATAGTTTATTATAAAAATAAACCAAGTCTCTTTTGATGAAATCTTATTTTCAGCTGGTGATGCTTTGCTTTACTTTATTTGCACAACTTGCAGCATAGACCTCTAAATCTAGAGCATATATAGACTACAGCATGATAGGGAGAAAAATGTTCTCTTGTGGGCTGTTATAACTATCATATGATGTTATTTTTTAAAGAAACTGTGAATTTAATTGTTTTTCAGGCTTATTTGGTGTCAGTATTGTTTGTATTGTAACTGTCTCTGTCACTGTCATCTGGAAAAATGTCTTCAAGGTACTCCACCATTCCCCTTTATCATTTTGGGACAATATTCAAACTGGCATTTTGGCTGTAATGTGTGAATTTGGTACATCTTGGTTGTCAGCTATTAAAAAACATACCAATGTCTTAAATCACCCCTGCCAGATGCATTACCACAGTGCTTATGCATTCCTTTTGTAAATGAAGCATTAATTGCCGTGTGTTGGATTCTTTCATTGCCTGAATTAATGTAGATATGAATGAAGAATTATGATGATTTTGTTTAACAATATATAGTAATAATGCAAGTGTCACCAGGGTAAGATTTCATCCCCATTCAGAAGTAAAAGATGATGAATGGAGTTTTAGGAGTGGGGGGGTTTTCTTGGATATTCTCTCTCATCTTTCAGATTGTAATTGCCGTTGAAAGTAATTTCCCTGCTTTCATATTTTTTTTTTCTCCCTGGGAAACTTAATGTAGAATTTTCCATTGTAAATGCTTCTGTATTATTGAACACGTTTCTTTAAAATATAAACCCAGCTTTTTGTAATAAGTAGTAGCAAACTGGTGATACTGCTTCTGAAAAAGTTTAAGAACCAATTTTTTTCTCTGCATCTTGATTAAAGAAACATCCATGTTCAATTACACGTAATTTTAGCTGATTCAGTTGAAAAGGAAAACAACTAGTTTTCTTTGCTTCATTATATGTAAAACTATAAAATCCAAGAATTCGCTTCCTATAAGCTAGTCATTTAGAATATTAGTGAAACGGAAATCAGCTTGGGCAGGGTGATGTGTGTTGGAACCAAAACTAAGCATGCAGTTAGCAAAACAAGGAGAGCAAAAAGGATTTCCTGCATGCATAAGCAAAGCATGTACATTACAAAATTAAAGTGAAGGAAAATGTGAGTTTAATGGATTTCTGGAAAAAATATGTTGCCTACTTAGTTCGTTTCTACTCTGTGCTGGTAGAGATTTATTTGTCTTTGCACAAGGTTTTAGGTATTCTATTCCTATAATAAGAGCACAGCAGAGCCATGTAAGGACAAGGAGAAACCCTCTCAGGAGGGAAGAAGGACACAAGGCCAGCTTTGAAGGTTTGGGTCTCCCATGCTGTAGCCAGGCACAGAGCCAAACATCCAACTGATACTCTGTATCACGTGTAGAGGTGACAATGGGTTTGTAATCCAGCCACAACAACATTAGTTAATGACATACTGCATTAGAGCGATCTGTAATTTTAATAAGTGTTTTATGGAAATAGATCCTTTGGTGAAGTTCAAGGGATTTAGTGTTTTCAAACAGGAGAATGTGATGAGTTACATAAAAAAGAAAAAGCACAAGTATGCACAAGGTTTGGATTTTCACATGTGCTTTACACAGTCATGTGATTGTATGGGTATTTGCACTAGCTTTGTGTGAATGAAAAGCGTGGATGGTTTGTTTGGTTTTGAGGCTCTTTGGTCAATCACGTATCTGTTCCCTTTTGCAGTGTTCACTCACTACCCTACTTTCCACACTCTCCCCATCTTCTCCCATACAAACCTGAGAGTTATAATATTTACATCTATACATCTGAGGAGATACTTCATGCTGACACTGCTTATGGTAGAGCTTGCTAACCAGGAATCAGTGTCCTAACCGGGAATCAGTGTCCTTAAAGGAAAAGACAGATTATGGCAAATGTAAATTGCTTTTTTCCCTGCGCCCTGCCCCTTCTCTAACTCAGCTTTTAGGCTCTATGAACCATGCTGGGATCACTCTTTATATAAAGCTTCTGAGTCTTGTGTCCACCTGGCCCTTTCCTGCTTCCCTCCAACCTTACCCACAGAAGTACTTGTTGTGGGACTATTTGGAGATTACCAAATCTGTCCATTCAATACCATCTCTCCCAGCCTACATAACTGAAGAGTACAAGACTGAAAGGAAACGTAATCCATTGGACAGCTACAAAATACTTCCTGCTATCTGTAACAGCCTGCTCAAATGAATCAACACATCCAATTTTTCACACCCTTCTGTTTAAGCTTTAATCTCAGCTGAAATCAGAGCCTAACAGGTAATCTGCTGATGTCTTGAGTGCACAGAAGTAGGTATATCTCTTAAGACCTTGCAAATATCTGGCAGTATCCTGTATGTTCTGTGACTCACAGGATGAAGCTGAAACTGAGCTATTGAGGATTTTTTGTTTAATGTTCCCAACCCCATCCATGTCCTTATCATTAGAATACCTCTCCAACTTGAATTTGCCTGTGACTAAAGGGAGTGAAAGCCGGTCCTCATCTTTGCACTGCTAAGGTATTAAATAGCTCTTACGAAGTGCAGGCATAATAAAGTAAAATGCAGAGCAGGGTTGCTGATGATGTGGAATATCACAGGCAAAGAACTTTCACATTTTTTGAAATCCCAGGGAGAACTTGATTTTTGTGATTAAAAACACAGTTTTTCTGGTTCTACCCCTGTAAATAATCCTATTGACATTTCAATTTATAATTCCCCTGTCCTAACCTGACAGTGCTCACTCAGAAATAATTTAACTTTGGAATTTTATTATCTGCCAGTGAGTCTCAAGGTGTCTAATGTTAAAAGGAGGGATGCATAAAAACGCAAAATGGTTCACAAAAGAAAATTTGAAATACTGAACTAATCCTTCTTTGCAGTCTATTCTAATTTGTTCTGTGATTCTGTCATTTGTAGTGACATTACTTTTTGCTGTTTGGAGGAGGAAAAGAATCTTGGGTCTATGTAAAATGTAGGTAATTTGTAGAGCTATACATGTAACAGGCCTCATGAAATAACCCAAAACTTTAGGCTCCAGTTTGTCTATGTTTAAAAACAAACCACGGGCTTTTTGAACAGCTATATACATCTTGCAAGCTACTAGACAAGAAAACAGTACTAATTTTTCCTTCCCAATAAGAAATTCCTTTAAAATCTGCTGTCTCATTAGAATAATGTGTATACAAGAATGGATCCTTAAAGAACACTTCTCAAGTCCTATGGATGTGGTATCAGAAAGGAGCTCTCTAGTACCAGATGAAGACAGTTCTGCATGTTGTATTTTAGTAATAAACTTTAGCTAGTAGAGTGTTGTGGATGCACTGAAGTTAAAAAGTTGAGTTTATTTGGTTCCACTCTGTGATTCAAACTATGGTTCGATGCCCCTCATGCATAATTCTTGCAGCATTAGATAAGAGATGTGGTACAATACACCTTCAAGCACTAATGAAAAGGCAGCAATAGTACTTCTGTGCAAGCCGCTCTGGATACAGAAATGAACTTACTTTTAACACTGAAAATAAAGTACATATTTTTGAGTTAATATTTTACAGTTAATATACTTGCTTTTCTTCATTTGCTGGTAACTATATGGAGGAAAACTGCTATTACTTTATGTATCATGTGCTGGAGCATACCCTGCTAAGGATACGGGATTTCTCTCTATGGCATATTTTGAAAGTGTTGTTGGTGTTGTGACCCGAGGTGTTACTGGTGATGTGTTAATGCCTCCTGTTAATCATTCTGAATCTGCCCTTGCATTGTGCTGAGATGATGCAGCCTATCTGACATATGCATACAGTGAGTAGCATTCCTGCATGTTTATTTGAAAAGAACAGTCTTGAGGAAGAACTGAACGGAAGAACATGGAACTTGGAATATTCAGGAGAATGTGTTTGTAAATACTGTTAGGACTGTGGAATGTGTTTGTAAAGAGATCTACCCTAATTACAATAGGATAAAATTTTTGCAATGTATTTTAGAAATGTCTTTGTGCTTTTTAGGAGAAGTAACATAGGCAGTAAATTTCTCATCATGCTAGAGAAACTGAAAAAAATACAGCAATAGATTCATGCAAGTGACATCTCTGGCAAAAAGAATACTGTTAGGGTGAAAATATTAATTTCAGTTGCTTAAAGTTCTGCTACTGTACAACAGTCTTGAGCTTCAGGTGGTCTTGTATCATTTTACAAAGTGTGGGAACTGATAGTATACGCAAACAGTCCCAGAAAGGTAATATCCTTATGAACTTTAAAACTTTGTAATAAATATAACTTTTTTTCTTGTGTTTTGCCTATGGTATTAAAGTTAGCTGCCCATGGCATTAAAATTATGACCTAAAATGTTATTAGTCTCAACAGAAAGGCCAAAGAATTAGTTTTCTTGTGCAAACCCTCAACCCTTTAGGTTGTACTTAAGAGTTTATTTTAAAATTGATTCTCCTTCCTTGCAGTCTGGGAAGACTGAAGGTACCAGATCCATCTACTTTCCTTCATTCAGCAGTAAGGCTTTCTTAAGGAGGAAGATGGTAGTCTTCACACTCATCCCAGACACATTTCTTTAGTACTGCAGGTAGCAAGTCCAGCACTGAATTGCAAAAGGTGAAAATAGCCCTACATCTAGGAAAATAAAATCAAATGTATCATACCTATTTGTAGGAAAAAGTATATACATTTTTTTTCCTAAACTCTACTGAAACTCTTTGGAAAATACTCTGTGGTAGTTCAGACTGAAAATTTTAATTATTTTGTAGGGCTTTTTATTATTTTATCTCTGTTCCTTATATTTGGCTCAGTCTGTGTGGATGTTCTGTATTTTCATCATCAAATAGCTTGCTGGCTATTTTTGTCAAACAAGAACCCTGAAACTATTGCGCTGGAGTGCTGAGCCTATCTGCCCATTCTGTCAACAGGATGAAAGTGAATCTCAAGCTTTTTTAATTACAAGGATAACATGTTCGCTCATCTAATAATGAAGATGGTTAGCAATTTTAAATTTTAATAATCAATTACTGAAAGTAATTCTCCATTAAACCACAAGAGAGCCATTAAATCTCAAAAGATGGAACATGCTGTATGTAACAGTAGCAAAATTTCTATTTTTAAATATCATTAGGGAATATCTGATTTTCATTTCTCTGCTTTTCTTTTACCTTTTTCTTCATGCAGACCATCTCATTTTCAGCAGGAAGACAGCACATGATCTTATAAATAATGAAAGAAAATCCTTGCAAGACTTGAGCCAATGTATGAAATATGTGCTAAAAATCTAATTTGTTTCAATCCAGCATATTTTGACTGACTAATAAGTAAAGTGACTAATTAATATCTTAATACACTGAGGGCTGGGTGGCATGGTGGGCTTGGTACACTCTCCTTTCACCTCAGGAGACCTGAGTTCAGATCTTATTAGTATTACAGGTGTTGAACAGAGTTTGGTGATTTCTCTTTTGCTGCTGGTAAAGCTGCTATCTAAAATCATAGTATTCAGTACTATTGGCAGCTTCAGTTATAAGCATGTTGAGACCTGGAAAGGAGGGATACTACAGCTCTCAGACAGCTTGACGTGCTTCTCTGAGGATGCCTATCCAGTGACAAGCAAGTTGGCAAACCTAAATCAATAGTTGCTTCTAGCAGAAATAAAATAAACCCAAAGTATGGAGGGGGGAGGAAAGCAATAAGTTAGTCTTGCCGTATCTGAAAAATAGCTATTTTTCTTTCCAAAGTATTTAAAATTGAAAGCTGCAGAAGTGATTTGGAGTGGTTTATTGATAATATTGGACTAGATATTAAAACTTATTGTGCTTTAGTATATAATAGTAAAGTATGATGAATGTGTAACTTGAGTTACTTTGTATGGGGAAAGGACCTGAAACATCTGTACCAGTCTGAAGGAAAAATAAAACTATAAAATGAAGAGTTGATACAATGATTAACTTCAAAATTATACTTAGTCTCCAGCTACTCAGTCAGACACTGATATTACAGAGTACACACATCTTCCCAGAAGACAATACTTTGTATTATGACTTAAAAGGTTCAGCCTGATAGTTTGAACCCCACCACTGAATTATCCTGCCTCAATCTGCCTGATGGCCCAACACTGGAGCAGTATGCATTTGAGAGATAATGTTAGCTGATGTCAGTACCCTCTACTTGGAAGGGAAGGTCCGAATCTCTGATGGCTTGGCTTAAATCAGAATCTGATAATATCAGCAAAAACTTTATCAATATTTTCAAAAGATCTAAGATACCTTAGGAGCCCCAGTTTTCTTAGAAATAAGGTGGAAGACGGTTTAAAGGTTTTTTTTATTTGTTTGGGTTTGATTTCGTTTTGAATTTTTTTTTTTTTTAACCCATAGCTGTGTACCATTAACACTTGAAAAATTTTGTTTTGCTTGTCCTAAAGCCTGCCGCTGCAGCCATGGTAAATTTGGTTTAAGGATTGAGGAGGAGGGAATTTTCTTAACTTAGAACTCTGCATACAGATATAAATTGGCTCTTTACCTAAAGTTTCCACATATCTGAAGGCTGAAGTTATGTGATAATGGCATGGTGTTCAGCTTTTTAGTTAGCTTGAACAAATTTTATTCCCCATCTCTTTGATAAGACTCATAAGAAAACAACTGATACAGAGGCAGGCTTGGAGGGGTGGGACAAACAAGGTTTTGAAGACAAAACCATACTTAGTATCTGAAATAGAAGCAAAAAGCCTTAGAAATTAAATATAGGTGGAGAGCAATTGCTCTGAGCTTAACTGTATTATGTTCATCAATTAGGCAATTTGAAAGAAAAGGTGATTGGACCTGTGGAGCAAAGGGGAAGTATTAACAAGGAGAGGAGCGACAAGGTCACTAACCTTCATGGCACAGAGAAAGAGACAGATAATTATCATTATGGGAACATTAAGACAATATTTGGGGGTAGAATGTTAGTGAATAAACTGTAATATTCTCAAAACATATTATTACTTTGTTAGTCACTACAGTTGTCACTGTAGAGCTATGAATGTTAGTTCTGATCTTTTCTTCTACTTCTTTCTTCAGTCTTAGAAGTTACATATGGCATGGTTCTTTTGTGAAAAAATATTCTGCAGTAATTAGTAGTGTTTCTGTCCCTTTTATCAGTTCTCTGCTCACAGTGGTTGTTAGGAATGAGTTAGCTGAACCTGTGGATAGCTTTGTTAGAGGCATAAATAATTTTAGCATGGTGTAGTTATGGCAATTAATGGCCATCTTCTGTCTTGACTGCTCGGGGGTTGCCTGCTTCCATTAGGTAAAAGATGGCTTCTGGGATACTTTTGTAAAAAACCTAATTCTATGTAGTTTGATTAAAGTAAAGTTTCCAAGGAGAAGGGTCATCTCTACTACTTAAAACTGTGCAACATCATGAGTACAGAAGCGCCACTGTTAGTGAGCAGAGTTGTACAAATATATTTGGACACTCAGATTTTTTAAGTGTTCAGTGTTGTGCATAAATTTAGGAAAATTTTGCTTCTGGACATCCTGACTTTAAATGTCATACTGTTAGTGTGCCTGAAGAATTGCTGGGTGCTGTTTGTTAGGGTTTTTTTTCTTTGTTTTGTTTTTTTGGTTCCACCCCCCTCTGCTCCTCCAACCCTCACTGTTTAACTCTTCTTATTTTCTCCTTCTGAAATACTTGTCTTGCCTCTCTGGTATATTTGGCAGTGTTTTTCTTTCTCTCTTTTTTTTTTTTTTTTTTTTGTTTGTTTGTTTGTTTGTTTGTTTTCTTCTTTAGTTTTTGCTCCATCTATCCTTTTTCTGTCTGCACTTTTCAAAATTTGAAATTCATTACATCTAATATCTTCTATCTTCTATACAGCTTCCCTGTTGGCTCTGCTAACCTGGCTGGTGGTACAACTGCTTCTTCTTTTGGTGACCCCAACCCTGTTCTACTGTGCTCTCAGTGCTTTTGTCTATTTCCTTCTTGTTGTAGAGTGAACACAATATTTGTAATACAGAGAGAAGCTTTGAAGTGCAGGCTTGCACGTTGCAATGGCAGGAACCCTGGAAATAGTTTATCACAGGTTCACATCAATGTGTTGCCCAACCATTGGCAGTGCAACCATAACATCTCCCCGGAGCTATTGGTTGTACAAGCTGCCTTGTGCCAGGCTGCAGGAGAGAGTGATTAAATACTTGTTTAATGATGTGTGAATGGAAATGTAACTGTTGGGCAAGTAAATCCGTAGCTGTCCAGGACTGCACATGAACTGTGGTGTAAGAGGTTTTCTCATGCCATAGGTAAGCAGTTCAAACTCAGTTTAGTTGCAGCTATATTCAGTAGCGTGAAAACTCCAAACCTACAGATACAACAACATAGCCTGTTTCTATCAGCTAAATAGAGACAATTTTTTTTAGGTTTATTTGTTTAGGTGTGACTAGGAAGTCTTCCACTACAAAGATATAAACTTTCCTTTCCTGATTTCCTTCTATTCTCCTAAAAGAGATGGGATTATGTTTTGTGTAATAAGCTTGATGGCTTCATATGACCAGAAACCCTTAGAAAGAGAAGTAAAGAATTTATCTTCAAGAACCTAATAACTCAGAACAAAGCATTGCTGCAGTCTAGCCATTCTTGTCATCCAATCCTAGTTACTTACAGTAACAAAGAGGACTTTATCTGAAGAAACAAATCTCACTGAGGATATATATGTGGGAGAAACTGACTTTTGAAGATGAGTTAAAAAAATAATCTGTATTGTAGTCACAATCATACTGTAGTCACACACCATGAAATTTTAGACATGGCAAGGGAATAAAAACAAAAGCAAGAGGGAAGTGGAGTCCTCAATATTAGCAAAAGGTTGAAATTAGGAAATTGGAGAATTGCAGCAAGTGTTCATGAAAGCATTCCACAGTATGTCTGAAGTTGCATGAATATTTATACACAGTTTTGAAGACTGATGCTACTAGATGTTCAGCTGACAGAAAACTTCTTAGTGGCTTAAGCAGAATTTAAATCATTTTGGTGATTGTAGGGGCAGGATTTGAGAAATGGAGGAGTGGGGAAGGGCTGATTTAGTCATTATGAGATGGATGCTGTTGTCGCAGGAACAGCAACATCATCTTCGCAGGATATCCAAATGTATCTATCCCTCACTATTTTCTCAGAGTGTGTATTAATTTTGCATCAGGCACCTGCTTACCTCCATTCCTACATTGTCTTCATAAGCATGAGCTCTGGCACCTTTCTGTACTGCTTAGAAGATGCACACTGTTGTGTCTTATTACAGGGAGAGGAAGGGTTGATCCCAAGGGGAACTGGCAGGTAGAAAACTTTCTTGTCCCTGCCACTGCTAGAGTTTGGGGTCAGGAATTGCTTGACAGCTGGTTCTTGAAGTGAAGACTCCAGTGTATATTCAGTCCTCTCTCTTGGTTAGAACAAGAGTCCCCTTTCCTTACCCTGGGGCAAGTGCCCCTTGGTCAGCAGGCTGAATTAGTTTATCATTTAGAGCCTGACTGGGTATTGCAATGGTGTGTTGTGCTCAATTAATGTGGTTTATTGAATAAAGCCACTGAAAAATCCCACAGCTTTTCTCTCCCTTGTCTCCTAGTGAAGGGCTCTGAATATAAAAATAAATTTTTATCATTATGATCAACTGCCTTCTTCTTTGGCCCTCCTACTATGTGCTCAAGTGTTGTGGCATGATCTGTATCTCTCTCTAGCTCCATGTGTTTCTTCCTCCACCCCAAAATTCTGGATTTAATAAACTGCTGGTATTCTTGCTTCCTTTATTCAGATGAAGGTCTAATCTGCAGTGAAGGCATGTAAAAATTTCTCTAACATAAAACTTAGAACATCTGAAATGGTTTTTTGTTTATTTTTTTAGTGACTTTATGAAAACTGCTTGCTGAGTTTGAGTCCAGGGATCAGATTGTGTTAATTTTTTTTGTAAGTCTGTCTTGACATTTAAATTTAACGAGAAGAATTACCCCTTTGACTGCTCAAGACTTTCTTTTTTTTCATGCATACTTGCATAACACACTTCAGGTCTTTCAGACAAGATGCAAATTCAAGGTCCTGACCACCTGTGGTCATTAAAGCCTTCACAGCCCTCTTTGCAAGAGGAAGAAAGTTAAGGCCAATGCCCTGGCAAAATTCCAGTTTCAGTAATTATATTCTCTCTTCCTAAAAATATCTTTGCTATTTACAAATGGAAAATCTACACATCATATTCTTCCCAAAATTACTGCTTGGTGATGCTGAGTACTACTAAAACTTTCAGCATGGACTGGAGACGTTTAAGCACAGACTCAGGCAGTCACCATTTACTTATCTCTCTGCAGAGCTACCCATCTTATGCTAAACATGTGCACACACACAAATAACTAAAAGGAGTTCTCTGTAATTCATAGTTGAAGGTTGAATCTCAGTATGTATTAACTTCTTTCATGATGAAAGCATTTCATACCTTGGAGGATTTTTGCTAATTGTCTTGTGTTTTTTTATGAAGAGTTCAAAGTACTTTTAAAAAATGTTCACTACCTTCTTTGTAGTTTTTTTTTCTTTTTAGCCAGAAAAGGAAAAAAAAAGAGTTTGGGAAATATTTAGGTATTTTCTACTGCTTCTTTGTCTGTTTCCTAAAATTCTTGTTTATGTGAACAACCAGTAAAATGTAATCATGGAGCACCAAATGCCATTCTTGTATGATCCTTCTATTCACCAATGCTAAAACAAAAATTGTTGTTCATTGTTTCTCACCAGTATACTGCCTTCCACCAGCCTGTTGCTATTTAGTATACCTGTGTTTTGATAGGACACTTTCTGGAGTCTTACTTTTGGGGGTAGGGAAAGGATAAAAGTATAAGGGAGGTGATAAAATTGCTTCATTCAGTACAGCTTTGCATATAAAGGCAGGCCTATGTAAACAGCAGATTATATTTAAAATTAAATTTGTATGCTGAATATCTTTTGAGCTATGTAGCTAATGATAGGGCACTGGAACATTTGTGCAAGAGTGTAGCTGTGTAGTACTCGTGAACAGAGAGTGGGGAAGAAGTCTGCATGGTGTGCTGGGATGTGCCAAGGGGAGTACAGTTCATCTGAAGAACCTGATAAATGTTTTAGAATTTCTCTAACCCAGTTGGTCTAGTTTGTTTTGCTGTTTTGTTAATGAATTCCCTGTACACTGTAGGTTTATAAATAAAACCAACTTCTCTATAAGCTGGAACTAGCTCTCTCTTTAAAACTACATGCTACAATAAAAATTGAATGTATTACACTGGGAATAATACCAAAGTTTGTACCCCATGTGTGTAATCAGTGGAGCCTACTGAAATGTTTGAACACTGCATCTGTTTGACTGTATTAAAAATAAATGCAATCTAAAAAGTAAAAGTAAATAGTCAAATTCTACAATGCTGATATAATGATTATTGGACATATGCAATAAAGAATACACATGCCATTTTTCAGTATGATCATGATAAGACATAATGCCAGATTGCAGTTTTGTTAAGTAGAACTTGCAAATCACAACACCACAAACTTTGGAAATGCAGCTTTAGCATTGTTCTCTGTTCAGTAATTAAATAAAAAATGCAAGGAGTAGCCTTCTTGACTTTCAAATCATACTTTTGCCAAATTCAAAATGAAACACAACTGCAGGGTACTAATAAAAGTAGGCATGACTAGGCAAGGTAATTTCCTCCTGCATTAATCTTAAAATCTTTAAGAGTCATCAGAGTTTTATTTCACTGGTTCTGGTTTAAATGGCCAAATTTAACAACACATTAAAACTTGCACTGGGGGGATCAATTTCAAACAAATGCTCCCTTTGCAGTTGCTTCTGCATGAAGGAAAACAATCTTCTGTTGATCAGAAATTCAGTGTACTTTAAACAGCATTTAAAGTGACTCTGTTGTACGTTTTAATTGGCTGGATGCTTGATGTCCTCTCATTTTGTTAAAGAGCAGTTTAATTTTAACAGCAAGTACTCAGGACAGTGTTTCCTTCTGCTTTGAGACTCACTGAGGACAGAATGGATGACTAGCTGTCAGGAAGCAGGTTGCAAGTAACCACAACCAAAGTCCTACTGTACAGTAGATCACTCAAAAGCAATTTTCTCTTCTTCTAAGTGACAATGGCTAGCTCAGATCCCTAAGAAATCAAACACTATTTTATTCTGATTTGCAAATTTATCATTTATGGCTTATGGGCTCCCTTTTGCTGGAAAGTAGTAGGATAGAAAGGACGCTAATTTAGCTTCCTGAATTAAGGAAAAACTCTGAAATGGGCTCTTTGCCGTGTCCAGTCTTTGTGTTACAGAGAAGATGACTTCATTTAAGCTACAGTTGAAAATAAATAAGGCAAGGAAAGATTGTGTCATAGAACTCTCATTTATTTCTGTAGTCCTAATTTGGATAATTTCATATCGTAGCCAATGGAAAGGAGGGCAAGACAGTGCTATTGTATGACTCTGGATGTCATCTTATGCCTTGGTACTTGGAGATTATCTAGGTAATGAAATAAATAGGTAAGAATGGAGTATTGGGACCACAACTGCATTTCCATGTAAATAGTTCTAGTGAAATATTTGCAACTATTTTTATGGGATAAATATAATCACAGTCTAAACTTCATAATTCCTGAATTGTTTCATATGATATTTGGAAGCAATATTTAAACCAAGAAGCCAAGCATAATTAAATTTGACTTCTGTTGCTTAGTAGCATTTATATAATTCTATGTTTATGTTTAATTTTTAGTAATTTGTAGCTGACATCAGGCAGAAGCAGTCGAGTAATTTTTGGGGAGAATAAAATAGCTCTTGCTGAGTCTTATGTTGCTTTTTAGTCTTGACTAAGCTAATTTGGCAGCTGGTGGTGCTTATGTGGCAGGTCCCTCTGTGACAATAATATAGATGTGCCATTATCAGAGCTGTTTCTGATAAAAAAGCATGGGATAAAATTTATACAGCTCCTATCCTTGGGAGGAGCTTGCAGTCTGGTTTGGGAGGCCTTTTCTTTTTTTCTTCTTCTGGTTTGTATTTCATGGATTAGTCTTTTTGCTCCAAGGCTTCCAAGTGCTCTATCTTTTATCAATCACAGGCATCCCTGCTCACCTCATGCATTTAGCTGGCTACAGGCAAAGTCTATTTATTTTTGCTAGTTTCTCATAGGTTAGTAAAGGGTCAATTTTGTGAGCTGCAAACAGGTGGCTTTATATTTCGTTCCTGAATTCCCCACCACATTAGACATACTTAGCTTTTTCTTTCTAACTTGGGAGTAACAGAATTATTAGAAGAAGGAAGAGAAAGTTCTTCAGAGTCTATCAGCTACTATTTGTAGCTGTTATCCCCCATCAGAACTATTTACCCACCATTTGCCTCAGCTACCTCAGCAAAAATACTGCCTTAGTTTGCCAAAATATGCCCCTGTTCCTACCAACTTCTTCCTTCGTTCTGACAGCAGCAAGCACTGCCTCTGCCAGCCTCTGGCATCCTCAGCAGTTGGAGCTGTTAATTTTTCAGTAACTACCATAAGTCGTCAGTGATTATTTTCAGACAACTTTCAAATATGCATATTAGGTAATTAAATTTGCAATAAGTGTCACTCTGTTATGCTAATGTTAAACATGCAACCCTTTCCTTGTCCTTCTGTATTAAGGCTTTTCTAAACTGATGTGTCAATAACTAATTTTTTCCAGCTGTTCTAGATCAACAGTTATTTTGTGAGCTGTGATGTAAAAAAAAAAAATGCACTCATTTATACTCTAGACAAAAGAAATGTAGCATCTTTGAAAGTCACTTAATTGCATTCAGGTGTCATAGTCTAGCTTCTAAAACTACTTTTCTCCATTAGTGCCACTTAGAGATATATGCTTACATTTATTCTGTTTTGGACCTTTTGAATCTGTCATGATGCAAGATCAACAAACCTTTTACGTGGAAAAGATTCTAAATTAATAAGGGACTATCTTGTACCCAGAAAAATCTAATTGCAAGTAATAAAGTTTCAAAAATATAGAAATCTTTCCTTTTAACTGTCAGTTTTTCTCTTCAAATAGTTTCTGGATGAGGAAATTGTTCTTATTAGGCTTGAGGTGGATCAGAGCTCAGTCCTTTCAAAAGGCTGTTTCTGAGGGGTTTTTCTCTTTAGGTTTCCTGGTATAGGACTCTGGGGTTATTCTTAGTCTTACTTAATTCTCAGGTCTTATCTCACACATAAAAGACTTTAGCAGTTGTCCAGAGAGAACTAGACTATATATATATATATCATCATTTTTAGTGGTGGACTTGACAGTGCTAGGTTAACAGTTGAACTCTATGGTCTTAGGGGTTTTTTCCAACCTAAATCATAGAATTACTTGGTTTGGAAGAGACCTTAAAAATCATCTAGATCCCTAGCCACCTGAATGAGTCTGTAATTCACCAGGATTCCAGTAAGTCCTGCCAGCTTCTGCCATTCCCCCTTAAATTGCTCAGTAGAAGCAGTAACAGAGCGTTAATAAAAAATATTTTTTCTTCCTTCAATCTTCCTTACTACAGAATTTTACTGGATGGACAAAATTCCTAGCCGTGATAATTGGAACTGGAGAAGCTTTCCTTGCTAAGAAAGTGGTGATTAATAACTTCCAGGTGCTATGGAGTTAACACTGGACCAAGATAGTCATGTGTTTCATGCATTCTTCTCAGCCCAAAATAGGAAAGTGAAATAACTGGTCTTTCTCTTGACTATGACTATTTCTGAAAAGCAAACTTTTCCTTTACCCCGTAGTTCCTAACGCAGTGCCTACTAACTCGTGCTTTATAAAGCCTGGGATAATCCTAGTAACATATTTTTCGCAGTGGTATTCCCTGAAGATGTAAGTCTTTCTCTGCCACAGCCAGCTTATGGACTTAAGTAGCAACTGGGCTACAAATTTCTTTTCAGCTGTCAGTGAGGGCTCCCTTAGCACAACAAAACAGGTGAGAGCAGGTAACGAGGCATTTAGTAGAATGAAAGCATAAAACAGTTGCTTGTACTTGGTTATCAATTTTCTAAAATGATGTTTTCTTACTGTACATGTACCTAGTGGACATTCTAGAAGACTTTCTCTGCTGGAATATATAACATAGGATGCTACATGTGTTTACCCATAGAAAGTACATATTATGAGTGGGAAAGAAAGTGACCATATATTTCAAAGCTGTGTTGTAATACATATGCATCAGGGAGCAGAGCTAATGTAGAGTATGCAGTCTCAAGCCTTCCCACTTCCTGACTGTTAGCTCTTTCCAGCACAGCCATAATGGCAAGTGCTGCATCCCTGCCAGTTGCCAACTTACCCAAATAGGCTCAGACATCTTTCCTGTGGCTCTTTTGATGTTCTCATATAAGGCAATCCCTACTTTTAAAACAAAGCAACTTTGAAATGAATGTTGCAGCAGAGCCAATTTCTTTAAGCAAACCAACAAAGTTGACGTGGGGAATGAAATGTTAAATGACTAAGCCCCACTTCTGAAAGTTTACAGCACAAGTTTTGACCACACTTAGACTGGAACAGTGACAAGGTGATTACATGCTGTCTTGATGTCTTCCTCAGGATGGGAAATAGAACATAAAAGATTTTTGTGAAGAAGGGTGCTGAATACCCTAAGTTGTCATGTTAATATGATTTGGAGATAGGGATGTGCAGACAACTGTCCCAAAAGAAAATTTTTTTATGAATATTGTTTGCTTTGTTGTATGTGTTTAGTATGCAGAGGAAGAAATTATTTTTGTTCACCTACCAGCTAAAATACAGGAATACAAAGCTCTAGAGTGATGTTTTTTAAAATATACTTCTGTTATTAGATTATAAGATGAGCTTCTAAAAAAATCACAGTTACCAGTGCTATAGAACTTTATTGATTACATATACATACAAAAAAACCCAAAAAAACCCCAACAACTTGCACTTTCCTTGTTGTTATAACTGTTTTTGTGATTGCCTTACTTTGAAGTATTATTGAAATTTGCATGATCACACAAGCCCTCATTTCCAAAGGTTTCCAAAGGAAGCCCTGGGACATAATAGAATTAACATCAAGTTAGTCAGCCACAAGGGATTCAAGGTGAGGTTTAAAGTGCTTCCAAGTCCTCTATATAGACCACACAGCTGTGTGTTTGGACCTGCAGGTATACATGCCCTTAAAGGGCACACTACAGATGTTATGACACTGGATATAAAAATACCTGATATTTAGGGGTCTCATTTGTGACATGAAACCTCCACTTTGTCATCTCTGACTGATAAAGATTTACTGATAGCATAAACCATAATATTTACTGATTTGTTTTATGGAAAGACACCTATAAGGGGACCATCTAAATGAGTCAATATGAAATCATGATTATAAGCAGTATTGAAGCACTGCATTAATTTTTCAGACCTTGATCATATACTTCTGTGTGATATTTATAACCTTAAGTTTTCTCTTGTTGGTTGATCCTGGGAGCTGTTTCTTTACAAAAACCCCAAAACATGATATTTCTTTGTTGAAAGGAATTTCTGTGCATTGGCATTAGGTGTTCAGCAGAAGGAGCGTCAGACTGACTGGCAGACACTGGAACCTATGTCAGATTCAAACCTATGTTTGTTTTTTTTTTTTGTTTTTTTTTTTTTTAGGGAGAGGCCCCACTGTCATACTATATATCTAGGTTGTTCTTCCCCTTCTTTGGAGGAAAAAAAAAAAGTGTTAGCCTGAAGGGAACAAGCAGGAGTCCTGACTGGGGCGTTCTGCTAGGAATGTGGAATCTGTGCTCTGCTTCTTGTTCCAAGGACTGCTTGTCTTACCCATTAACCGCTTCATACAAAGTGCATGAAATCTCATTCATAAAAACAGCTTTCCAGTGGGCTGTATGAATCCACGGTTGTTCAGTGCTCAGTAATAAGATGCTTTTGGGCATATTTAGAAGCAGAGCAAGTGTGTTGGTCTCTATAGTCCAGTGAGTGTTGTGAAATGATGCAGGCTAAAAAAACCCTCAATAGCTGTGGCTACTCTGGCTGTCCTAATCATCTCATCTCAAGAAAGCTAATGTGGTTAGATTGCTTCTTGTATCTGAGATGCCCTGGGAACTTTATGAGCTATTGCTGGCTTAAGTGTAGGCTGTGTCAAAGTGTAGATACTTTGTGCTGTTTCAGACAGGCTTGGAGCATTCAACATACCTGCATTTGGCCAAAAGATGTACCATGGGAAACCTGCATGTTTCTGAAGTGATAGGTGGAGATCAGATGCAATATTCTAGAATTCCTACAAAAATATGTGTAATGGGTTGCAACTGAATCCCATTTCTGTGTGAGCTTTGGACACCTATGGAATTACAGAAGCATCTAGAAGGTGGTACTGTTGGATTTCTGAACATGAATCTGTCCTGTCCCACACCAGCCCATCAAGTATGTGCACACAATTCCAATGAAATGGAAGAGAAAGGATAGGCTGGGATTACTGGCAGATGGTTGAACTGTCCCCTGGGGAGGTAGGAGGTATGAATTTGAACCTTGTCAGACAGCAGAGGAAATTGATACCTTGCCACAATTTAATAACACACTTGAGTGTCTGCTCAAAAGCTCCTATTGGGAGTCTCTGAGTTGCAGAGCAGATGCTCTCCATGGTACAACTTGCAGTGTTACTCCCTGATTGCGTAAATGGATTCCTTCTGGATTTGCAATGAACTTAAGGTTCTCTCCAACGGAACTCTGATGAAGACCTCGCTCCAACCTGCAGTCTGAATACAGACACACACATTTCTGGGTTCCAGTAGGAAAAGGAGAGCATGGATGGACTGAGATGAGCTCAGTTGGTTACACTGTGGTGCCAGTAACACCAAGGTCACAGATTTGATCCCTGTATGGGCCGTTCACTTAAGAGTTGGACTCAGTGGTCCCTGTGGATCCCTTCCTTTCTGTGATTCTGTGACTCTCAGTACGTGAGCAGCTAAAACGCTTGAATTATGATACCTGTGGAGTCCTGCTGTGCTTCACTCAAACATATTCTTGTCTGTGAATCTGCATACCTAGGTGATTTACAGACAGATCAGACTTTCTGTAAAACATAGTTATGCTCAACTTTTACAATATCTTTGTGCACAGAGGTGCAGGTTCTCATCCTTTTTCAATACTTCAGTGTAAAAGAATAATAGTGTAGTTTGAAGTTCTGTTCATAGAACAAAAAAAGCTATTTTAAACATGTGTGTTTTGCTCCAAACTACTCAGCTCTGATCTCTTTGGAGGACAGTCAAATCTTTGCTATGTGCATGCAAAGGACTTTACATGACAAAGACTCCTGTGTTCCTGATGTTTGGGTGTCATTTTGAAATAAAAAGTGTTATTGTAGTTGCAGTTTTTCAGTGAGAATGGGAGGGAGTAAAAAAGCTTCTTTGTAGATTTACGGTAAAATTAATCTTAAAGGTTTAATGGTAAGAAATGTAAATTTTCTATTATGCTTTTGTACTGCAGTGACATATACAAATGTTTCTCAAGCTAAAATCATATAACTTATATATATTCTAAGGATGACGACTTTTCCTGTATTTTTTTGTTAAAGGTGGTCATAATGATGAAGTAAGCTTCAAATATCTTGTTTTTTTAGCTCCCTAGTACTGTATGAACAGCTCATTTGGGCAATAGCTATAAATACATAGTGGCAGACAAACTGTACAAATGAACTCAGAGCTATATATATATGAGAGAGTGTTTTGCACAGGTTAAAATAGAAAAAGGAACATTTTCCTGTGATATCAAAATACAGCTTGATTGAAGATATGCACAGGCGTACAAGAACACACAATTATTGCTTGAGCTTATGAAAATGTAGCTCTTAATATCTGTTCTAACCTCCATTAGGAATATTTTAGAGCTGTGGTCTGCATCTATATTGGTTATTTAACAGTGATAGTGTATATTGTAATTGATCTGGATAAAGATGTTAGCGTAAAGTATGGCAGATGTGCTTAAACCTTATGTCCCTATATAGTCATATTGGCCAATGACAGCTTAATTTTAAAATGTGAAGCTCCACATTGTAACCTGGTATAACTTTTAAATGCAAAATTCCTATGAATCTTTATTTAAAGTGACAGAGTTTTTATCAAATAATACAGATAATTAAGTGGTGAAACTGAAAACCACATCCAAGTGAAGAATTCTGCTGATTTTGTGTGCATGATTGTTTACAGATTTCGTTCTCCATTTGCTCCCAAAGAATACACTTAAACACTCAATCAATGAATAACCTACAGCAGTTTGTTGTAGATCCAATAATGGGGAATGGTGCATTGTACCAGGATAGTCAGATATACCCATAGGGAGTGTCAGTGGTCAAAATGCTTCCATTGCCAGAAGGTAGTCTGAAAATGGTCTAGAAATTCAATACAGCATTGACCCTACATTGTATACATGATCTGCAGTCAGTTTCTCAATCTTACTTGAAGTTTAAAAAACAGCCATTTTAATTCTAGGATTCAAAATGTATGTATAGATATATATACTGGATTAAAACTATTTTTCTTTCTCTAAAGCTGTAAGTTTGAGGTGTTTGTGTTTGTTTTCCCCCTCCCCCTTCTACATATGACCTTGTTTTGTTTTAGCACAAACACATTTTATTCCAGTGAAGTTTCTGAAACTACAGTCTTGGAAAAATTATGCACACTCCCCCCCCCTCCATTTTCAGATATCTCTAACTGATACCAAATGTTTTTAAAATGCATAACGATACCAAATTACAGAAAATATGTATGTTGCTAGATTAACTGAAAAGCTTTAGCTCCTGATGATGTGAGAAACTGTCTTGGGTAATGAAAATCATAATTCTGTCTTTCAATGTAGAAGTTTATTTAAATATTTCAAATTAAAACAAAAAACGTGAATGAAATTTTAAAAATATAAATGAAAGATTATGTATCTTATATAGAATTATAAATTATTTTTATTGTAAAGAAGAAAGCTAAACTTGTTCCTATCTATACAAATTTTTATTCTATGCTTTTTCTTTTTTTTTTTTTTCTTCCCCGCCCCAAAGTGTGAGTAATAATTTTCTTAGTAATCCTACCTGGGACCCTGCATACCTCCTATAGCCAAATGGATCCTATGCTGCAACTTCTTGGATGGAACAAAAACTTCCTGCTAATTGACATATCACCTTGCTCAAGCCTACTGACCATTCTAGGTAAGTCAGACACTTTCATTGTGCAGTGTGTTTCTTGTTTTCTAAATTGCCAGTGAAAGTCTTGCTAAACTAAAGCAAATGTGTGTTGCCTTGCCCTGTGCTTCAGACTGATGCATATTAAAGTGAGCACAGCTACTAAATACTCAGAAAAAGTCATTGCACTTAGTACCTTGAGTTATGCATATGACCATAAAAGTGAGATTACACCGCTTGTGATTTTTAATGTACAGTGTCACAGACTGGCTTTCGGAATTGAGCACACAGCTCAAGCACTCACTTCCCAAATGGAAGTCTGATTGTTCTATTAAAATATCAGCCATCAACTTTTTGGTTTAATTCAAATTTTTAAGAAGACCTTCCTCCCTTAAGGTTGTTTGTATGATGAAATATTTAGATGTATCTTATTTAAGATGCAAATGTTTCATAAAACCTTTCTGAAGCTTTTTCTGAAGCCTAGAAGTGTTTTGTTTTGCCAGCTGTCTATGAAAGTTCAGTGTATAAAATGTTAGAAGCCTGACTTTTTTCTATCTTGTATATCTTTGAAAAATTGGTTTATGGCGAGTCATACATCATGTATCTAAGACATATGGGAATAGTTAAAGATTAAGGTAAATAGACAAATTGAACTGCTTTAAATCATTTTTCCCTGTTTCACTTTTATGAAAGAGTTTATGAACAAAAGTTGACATTAAGCAATCACAATAGGCTATTCTATATATTTTAGACAGTGGTAAAGACTTTAGTGTCAGAAAGTGTTGCATCACTGATGCTTATATCAATTTGATTGGTGTCCAAGTTTTAAAAATGTTACTTTGTCAAGTCATAACCTTTTCTGAGTCTTTCATTTGTCATTGTTTTGATGATTATATCTTAAGGAAAAAAAAAAGAAAAATGTTCTGTTCATCAGGAATCATATCATAGTTCATAAGGCATATCAATTTTTTGGATAAAATTAGTGTTTGTCCTCTTATGTAATATGATTGCTTAGATGTTTTGGTGTAAAGGTTTCGTTTTAAATACAAAGATATTAGCAATGTCACTTAAGAAAAGTTTGTTAGAAATGCATTTTAATGAAATACCAGAACACAGTTTGCCTTGCAAAGTCATAAATGAGAAGACTTATTCCCATATAGCCACCATACTCTGGCTGTTATTGACAATAGTATTGGCATGAGCTGGGGGCTTCCAGACCAAAGGTAAAAGTGTCAGCTGACAAAGGAAGGTAATTCAGAGTATGAACTTGATATAAGCAGATGAGTATTTTTGTTCTTATCTTGAGCGGTTGAAGCAACTGCAGCAATTCTGTAGACATCGGGTAGCTAAGAGGCAACGGATCTGTTTTGCCTATTTGCTTTTAAGTCTTTGGCAGGAACTTGAGAAATGTGAAACAATGGGGGTGTGCACTAACAATGCCATCCATGGTTTAAAGTGTTGTTTCCTTCATTTTTGGTCTTCAGAGCAATAATTTGTTTTGTCACTCTGAAGGGCTGAGGGCTGGGGTGGGTGTTAAAGATGTTGCTAAGATGAATTGACCATATCTAAATAGTTCTGTGTATTTATAGGAAGCTTCAGGGGGAAAACTACCAAGCTACCAGTATTTTATTTTATTCAGATCCTTAGGAGGCAGCTTAGTCAAGTGATCTTAAATTGAAACACAATTTCTTCAAAATGTCAACTAAATATAATGATTGTTGTGATGTTTTTGCAACTATTTAATTTATTCCTTTATGTACTTGTTGTAGGGAGATCATTGCTGCACATACTTTGTAGGCCTTATGTTGTTTTTAATCATTTAGTACTAGTCTTGTAACTAATAGCTAATTCGGTTTATTTTTGCTGTGTGCAGTAATATGCAATATACCAGTAATATCTTTGATCATGCTAGAAATTGGTGGTTTATATCAATCTGTCTGTATATAAACCAAAAAAAGTTCTGGTTATATGTATTCTTTTGCAAAAAGGTAATTTTATTTCCAGTACAGATGAGGAACCAAAACAGAGAAACAAAATAACATTTAATACTGCAAATGTTCTTTTCTGTAGCAAGGTAATAATGTTGTTTTGCAGCTATTTTTAATGGGTCACTGACTGTTTTGAATTAGAGGATGTATTTGGATTGTTTCTATGCACTGTGTTAAAACCAGACACTGATTATTTTCGGTACTATGGGTATTAGTGCAGCTTTTAGTCTGTGTAGTAGGAAAGTGCTTTTTTCCTGAAATCTAATGCTGTCTTCCCTGCCCATTGAATTAGCTAAAAATAAGGTAACTGATGAAAATCCTACAATATTAAAAGAATTCTTAGGTGAGATATATTCCCTAAATTAATGGAGAAATTACTTTTTACTTTTCTAGATTAAATTTGTATAATAAACTTGATTATTGAATTACATTGCAATATTTTACATTAAAAAGATATCAGGACTTGCTGCTAAGGCAGCTTCTCTTTCTCTCCTTTTTTTTAATATTGTCTATGTAAAGATTGCCGGTAAGCTTAGCCTGCCACCCGAATGTTGTTCAGTTTAGGCAGGGGAGCTTCAACATTTCAATCACAAGAGGGAGCTCTTGGAGCTCAAACTACTAGAAATGCTCACTTATGCATTGCCGTTTTAATTGATACTGTTCGGTTCTAAATATTCAATGAAATATATTAACAATTATTAGTTTCCACCATCACACCCTATGACTATCACTGACACACATTTTCTAAGAGAAATATGAAAACAATAATTAACGTGAATAAACCTATACATCGGCAATAACATATTTGGGGTGTGTGTGGGAACAACAGCCAATCTTTTCTCCTTATGTTGGTGACAAGCTTAAATCTGCTTCAGAACAAATAGTTTTGTCAAGCAGCGAAACATGACTTTCGTTATAGAAACCTTTCTTATTAATTTATGTTGTTACGTATCAAAAGTCTGTGGATCCAACTTTTTTAGTGTCTCTGGTAGGAAATTGAGTGCGCACATGAATGTCATATGGTGAAGAATGTCAGTTTATATGAAAATTGAAGAATTATCTGTTTTCCCCCTGCAGTTATGCACAAAGGCATCATTGTCAGTTGCCTTTCTTAGGCCTTCCCTGCAGGCATGATCAGACTCAAGCAGACAGCTATTTTCCTTTAATTTTCCACAGCAAGTCAGTAATGCTTATGATTATTGTGAAGTCAGGAAAAGTTTAGTTTCATCAAGTGACATGTAGTGTTGCAATTAGTTACTTAAGCACTTCTTATAAAATTTTCTACTACGGTATCTGGCTTGTCAGATGCAGCTAAATATTAGCATCTTGTATTAAACAGGATGGTAAAAACTCCTAGCAGAAAGCACAGCTGACAGCTCTCAACATGAGCTGAATGATCACTCACAATTGTAATCGATTCTGTAAGTACTGAACACAAACCCCCAGGCAATTGAGGAAAATAGGATGATGAAGGACTGCAAACTAATACGTTACACATCTTCATTGATTAGTCATTGATTAACCATTATTTTTCTGAATGACAAACAGCTAGTGGTAAAGTAACTGAAGCCGATGATTTATTTACATGTTAGACAGAAGATGACTTCTTTATTCAGCTGATTGTGAGCTAATGTGAAATCAGAAGACAGCAACAGTTTAACAATAAAGGCAGGTTTATAATTATTTTTTTTTTACAGCATTCCTAGGTTCAAAATATTTTTACTGGGAAGAAATTTAACTAGATTTTTCAAGCAGCACATAAAATTCAAATGCAGATTATCTACATGGTACCTGTAGTATAACTACATTTAAAGAGATCATTTTATAGACTTGGTATTTACAAGAATATTGATCAGTGTTTATTGAACTTTTAATTTAATTCTCTGTTTTGTCCAGTGCCTTATTGGCAATTAAACACAGCTGCAGAAAAGGCAGAATAATGGTTTGCAATATAACCACTACCTTTATTATTCTGAAAATACCTCCAAACCCTAGCTTTGAACGCCCCATGGAATTAGGAATCATGTAATTAGGAAACAGATTTGGAGATCAGTTTTTTCTTTAATATATATCAAGTATCTAATTATAATCAGCTTCTACCAGTACAGTATGAAATAAAACTGATTGCACTTGAAAGGTGGGTGGGGGGTTGGCCTAAGATTTCTGCCAGTCCAGTGGACTTGTTTTGAGGGTCCAGATGACATTTTCCCCTTCTGTTTTCCTTTGTAACTTTTTTTTTTCTTCATTTTACTTCCCTGAAGAGATAAAAAAATCTATTCATAGTGAATGCTTAAATCAGTGTAGGAATAGAGGCCTATGATACTGTCTGTTTGAGAGATTCCCTGGTACAGTCTACTTCAGCTATGAAAGTATTGTGAACAATGCCTGTTATTTACCAGTGATGAATCACTAAGAATATTCACTTTTGTCTGTCATAGCATTAATTGTGATGAGTTTTTTGTAAGCATGTGGGTATGTTTCTTCATAGGGAATTATGTTCCAAATTAACAGTAATAATGTGCACTTAATCTAGAGCGCTAGTTATCTGTGATGTGTATTAACTAGCTATCAGAGAGAGTTTCAGTGAAAGATGTGTGCTTTCAGGAAATATGAATGTAGAATAACTATTTAAGGGAAATTCATCACCATTGCAAGATTTAAAGGTTAATTATCGTATCATATAAATTAAGAAAAGAAAGATGGCAATATACAATAGTACTGCAATTGAAGTGCAAATGTGTTCAATACTACCTCTAATATCTGTTCCATTATTAGACACACAATTGTGCAGTTCTGTTGTCTCCTGGTCCTAATAGTTTTCAAAATCTGTAAATTCCCACATTAAAATATCACTACACACTTGGCCAACTTAAGCATCAAATTTCTTCCTCCATTTTGTGGTGGAAAATTATCATATAGTTTTATGTTCTGTATGTGGCTTTATGAGAGGCTTATTTACAAGCGGATAGCAACTGATATCCAGCTGGTATCTTCTGATCATATTTAGTATGAACCTCTGCTGCACTGTTAGCTTTATGTTGAAATGCTTGTCAGCTGGAACTAAGCATGATCTTATTTCAGGGTTTGAACATTTTTTACATTAAAAAAAATAAACCTCCATTCTCCTTGTGTTCAGGTCTGTAACTTGCTTATAAAAGATCTCCAGGACAGTGATGAATTTATACTATTATTACTTTTGACTTTCTGCCAAGAAAGTTGAACCAGTTTGCCTCTTGGCACATCTAGTTGTCCCCTAGTTTCAGGACTGGGTTGTATTGGGCAGCAGAAGCATTTCACCAGGCACTAAGTTGCTGCTTGCTAGGCAGTTCCATGTTATGAGCCCTGAAATGATGGTACATATTCGTTTGATACGTCTTAATTATAAATCTCTACCTTCTCATGACTAATTAGTCCTGTGCATTTCTGAGGAACCTGCAGCACTCCTGCTTCATGCTGCACGATGAGCATTTGCAACTGCATACTGCTGATTGCTTTAACAAGTTTGAAACATAGCAAAGGAAAAATTGCTTTTCCAGTAAAACCACAAGGAAAAACCTCCAAGACAAAGCATAAAAATACTCAGTTCCTTTCCCGTTATTTGTGCATTTTCAATACATGTTTCTGGTTCCTTTTGTAAAAGTGGGTGAGAAATCCAGTGAATCCTTATAGAATTTTGTGTGTCATTCTCTGTTTGTGTTACCCATTTAAATTGCCAATTAAGGGCCCTATCTGCGTGAGCAAGAGTTTGATGTGGCCTGCTATGTAATGCTGGTACATAGTTTGTAATTGAAGAAAAGAAAGAAGTATTTTGGATTTTCCTTCTCCTCCTTATGAGTCCAAATATGTTATCACGACTACACATGGGGTAGAATATGCCTTGGTGTCTTCAAGCATATTTAATATCTTTAATTTTTTAAATGAAAATGTAGCTGTCAATTTTAAACTAATTTGGATGGACAGCAATAAAATGCAAACCTCACTTCAAATTAGAATTTTCAGTGAGGATTTCTAATGGAAAGTAATTGCTGACAATAGGAAATGACAAATTACTAATTACTTAGTTCAATTAGACTTTTGTGCCTTTGGTCCTAAGTGGCAAGCATACAGCAAATCTTGCACTTTTATAACAATTAATGACACTAAAACTATTTAAACTGCCAACAGATGTGAGTAAGAAGACATGAGTTGAAACTTACTTAATTTACATACTATCCCAATTTTACATCAAGTAAATGGTGTTTAATTTTTATGTTACAATTAAATATAACTGGCATAGTGAAATTTCTGCAGAACTTCTCAGAATAAAATAGTTTTTCTGAAATGCTACTGTTAATGCTTTTATTTCTCTTATCACAGCACTATTTATCTTAAAGTGACTCTAAAATATATAGGGGCAGTGAAAGGAATATAATTTTATTGTAGAGCTTGTGCTTCCTAAAGAGTTTTTCTAAAGAAGGCTGTAGATTACTGTGATATAAGCCTTCAAAATTTGCTTCTAATTTACGGGTAACTGCAAAACTTCATCTGCTGTATAGGATTCAAACACAGTCAAACATTCCATGAATTTGATTCTTGGTCTTTAAAAAAGCCCTTCTAGAACTGGTGTGTGAAATATTGTTTGTTGATTCATGCAACACTGACTTATGCCATTTTTTAGCAAAGAATAGTCTTCATTCTTTCTCACATTTTTCAGTTTTGAATTGCTTTCAGGTACATTTCTACTGAATGTGAAGATATGGCCAACCATAAATTGACTGCAGTGGTTTCTGTGAGGTCATTAATATACTGATGCACAACTATGTCCTCTCTGTGAAGTTTTTCATAATTTCTATACCTCGAAACTTCTAATACTTGGTGCCAAAAAATTAGATGGCCAAATAAACCTTTTATGCCTTAGGAACTGCTAGCCTCTTTTCAATGTGTTCGATGTGATCATCCTGACTTCTTTAAGGTGTTTAACTGTTCTGAGAACTTAATGCTTCTGTTTGAATGTATGAATACCTAACTTTGGAAATATTGCTCACTAGTATATTTTTAGTCAACAAAAGGAAAATATATTAAATTGTGAAGGTATTAATCCAACAAAACTCTGCTTGACTTCACAGATTATTTTGCAAAGGCCTATTTTTGAGTTCTTCCCTTAGGCAAAACAAAAAGAAAGCTAAAGGCAACATTTTAAATAATTCATTAATCTAATAATAGTTTATGATTACTTAATTTTCCAGAGGAATATTCTTGTCTTTTTTTTTTCTTTTTGTCTTTTGTAGCAAGATATAAGGCAGTAGAGGGTTTTGTAACAATGGGTGTTCTGTAGAAAAGATGTATAGAGAGAAGATAATATGCTTAATGTGGGAATAGAAATAGGAATGTCTTTATAAAAATTAAATGAGAAGGCTACAAGAAAATTAAAATGTAGAACCCAAATCAGGAAAGATTTATAAAACTGTGACTACATTTAGTTTCAAGAGTTGTCTTGAAAAAGAAGGTCTTTAGTAAGGTGCATTGTGCAGGTGTGTAATTTTGGTTTACAAAAGAATATAAATACTGATAATGTTACAAGACCAAGTAGGAGACTCAATATACAGTTATGGCATTTCTTCCTCGGTGTGCTTTTATCTAAGGTCTTGACAAATGACTACCAATTGATCATCACTTTCCTTAGTCTTCCTACACTTTATGTAGTACTACAAACAAAATATTATAATAAAATTCTCCTTGATTTCAAACATTAGGTGTCAAAAAGCTGCACTGAGTAGATGTAGAGGGTGTATGTTACATATGAGGGTTATAACCATACAACTAAATACCTGAAGAACTAGCTCATCCCCTGAATTATGTTAGTGCAGTTTTGTTGTTAGTAGAGATACTTCAATCTATATCACTTAAGTCTAGCAATTTCTGTTGAGCTGTATGGTGCTATAATCCTCTAAAAAGCAACCACCTATAGCATATGCAGTCTGTGAAACTCCTGAGAAATGGATTTCTCTAAGTGAATTTCTCCAAGAGATTCTCTTTTTTTTTTTTTTTTTTTTTTTTTTTTTTTTTTTTTTTTTTTTTTTTAACTGTTTTTATTTTTTTTCTAATGTCTCAGGAATTAGGGCAATTATACTATTACTTCAGAAAAAACAAAGCTTCTAACTGAATCAAATTGCCAGCAGTAGTTTTGGACAAACCTATGTTGTTTCACCACAGCTGTAGTTTTCTTTTCCCAAAAGCTCAGTGAACTTTAGAACTAGAAATACAAGAGAGACCATACTTCATAATAAAGGAGAAAGGAAAAGCATAGGCAGGGGGTAGGAAGCCTGGGCAGGGACAGAGGAAAGAAAGAGTTTCACAAATCAGAAAGGGAAAAAAATGTGGCGTTAGTATTGTACTTAGAAAGAGATAATGTGGAAAGGAGGTGAGAGCAGGGACAGAAGTATACCTGGGCCAAGAAGGACAGAAAAAAATAAGAGATGTGGCCTAAATAGAAGAAAAAAAAGGAGAGAGACAGATAATGGGGGGGGGGAGCAAAAGAAGGGTCAAAGGTACCAGGCAAAAAAAAAAAAAAAAAAGATGCTAAGGAAAATTAGCAGGACTGATACAAGATTAAGGATATGGTGTCTTCATTCATGCCACAATGAATCATGAGAGTAGAATGTTTAGGCTGATTTAATCATCCGCAGAGTGTATAATTTCCTTTATAGCTCCATCATAATTATTGAGGCACTGGCAATAAATGAAATATGCAATTCTTGATTGTTTGGTCTACTGAGGAAAATGAGGAAGAAAAGGATGAAAGGCGGGAATACAAATCTCTTTATGGTTAATTTTAGTTTGAATGAAATGTATGGATGTATGCATAGATACAATCGAAGAGATACCTGTATCTCTAGTGATACACTAACGTGGAAGCTACATTGCTAATGACAGTGTCGTGTCAACTAAAAAATACTGAGAGTAATATTTTACTTCAGTGGAAATATATTGCTTTATTAATAGAATATACTGGGTAAAGTTTGGTTTTTAAAATGGACTAATATAATTATTATTGTAAGTATTTCCTTTAGCAAAATATTTATTTTTTCATAATGAACAGATATTTTTATAGGAACTGGGAAACACAAACAGCAACAGTTCTTTACTATTTAGTAAGACAATATAGACTATTCAAAATGGCCGTAATCTCTTAGCACCTGTGGCCCAGAATATTTCAAAGTTACGTTTGTCATTATAGAAACTCTTAGTTGTCTGGCATGATTAAAGTGAAAAGCAATAGGAATGGATTTGTAGTGTGCCCCTTTGCAGACAATTTTCTGTTATCATAGCAGTGAAAACTAACAGTACAGGATGATGCTGTAAATATTTTCTAGCATATGGAAGTAACTATGCTGTTAGTCTAATACTTGATTTATTATTCTTCAATAAGGAAATTTTATGTTTTCATTTTATTTTTGAGACTAATGACTCTTAACCAGAGCAACTCTATCGAAAATTTCTCATAAAAGTAGATCTCATATTTCTTAATTTCTTTTTGAATTTTTTATTTTTTATTAAATGACAGAGGTTCTACTATTCTGGTGTTTCTGAACAGATTAACAAACTGCCTTATCACCACTAACACCCTCCCTTCCCTTTTTTTTTAAGAGGAAATCTGAAGTGCAAAAAGAAAAATTGGTATAATTTAAAACTAAGACCCTGATTCAGCAAAAATCAGCTTGACTTGTGCACTGGGCAAGGCCACTGAAGTCCTGAAGAATTGTTTTTCATAGCTATAGTGCAGTGGAAGATAGATAGCTGTTGTGCTAAACAGGTCCAACCATCTTAAATATGCTTAAATAAAATGTTTGTTTAGAATTTTTCAGCTATGCAACATCATTAAATAACGGTTCATTATTAAGAACAGAATTTTTTTGCAAGTTGACAGTTGTCTTATATTTGTATGTAAGATCTGACAACTGCATTTTTAATGAATTAAAACTTTGTAAGACTGTGCATTTATTTAAAGAATTGCCATGAAGGATGACAGTTTTCAGAAAAAAAAGAGCAACTACAAAATGAAAATTGGGAAAATGCGGTTTATTTTACAACTATATTAAGGATAAAGCACTGCCATAATTAAAACTGCATATAAAACTTAGAGGAAAGCAACTGCTCCCTTGAAAGAATAACTGTGTTGGAGAAGAATAGTGGAATAAAGAGAGCAACAGTCTGTTGGAATAAATATGGTAAGGAGGAGACACTTTTAGAATTGATAGTTAGATTTTAGAGGAATGTGTTTTTTTTCTTTCCTAGCAAAGGTAGAGCAAGAGGAAGAGGCTAGTAAACTCATTTATGTTTTTTTTATTTGGATATATGGATATGGATTTTGATATTACTTTGTAGAGGACCTGCAGCTGTTGGAGACAAAGTATATAAGGCCAAATGCCTTTTTAAGAAAACAGGGTATATAATATGTTAATGCATGCTAAAGATTATAGATATGTCTTCATATGTAGAATAGACTGTAGTCAAGAGCTAAAACAGATATACAGGATTTTTGGCCTGTCCCACAGCATTGACCCTTGGATAGTAAGTACTTATGTGCCATTTATATTTGCAAATGTCTGGAGTGGTTGGGACTAAAATTTTACCTCTACTGTAGTACTAGAGAAAGAAGCTAATGATTGTTGTTAAAGCAGAATAAGCAAATGTGTTTTGAAGTCAGTCATCCACAAAAGTTAGGGTCAAGTTTCTGCTTAACAATGCTTGTTTTGGCAAAACAAAGCAAAACTGAAACTCATACACTCTTCTTCCTGATTTGTTTTTCCCATTAATTATGAGGGGCATACAGTTCTGAATAGAAAATGATCTCCCTCATGATAGGTTCTCAAATAGCTGTCATTACCAGACTAAAACAGTCAAAAAATCAGTAATTTCCAAAATCATGAACTTGTCTTATCTCATGGCTTTTGTGGTAGTGTGTTTTTATTTAAATTTAATCTGCTAATCTTATATTACTTTTTCCTTTTTTTTTTTTTTTTTGTAAGCAAAAAATGGAGTTTAGAAGCATGATTTTTTACAAAAAAAGCTCCAGTCTGTTTTAAAAGCTTAATGCTAGGAGCACTGGACATGGCAATGCTGAAAGTCTTTGCTTCTTGATGTGGCACATACTGTAATTCATCATAAGGAAGTAAGAGTAAGTAAAGCTTCTTAAGTCTAGGCTGCGCTTTTCTAAAGAGCAGTGCCTACTGACATCCCAGAGAGGTGGAATCAGCTGTCAGGTTGTCTCAAAGCCTTATGGCCCTACCAGAAAAATGGATTTGTGTGGCATTAAGTTGTTCTTGCCCCCATTAGGTTTCATCAGTACTGCAGCCAAAAACTGCTTTTAAACTTCTCTTGTGTTTGATCCCCTGACTTACGTTCTCTCGCTGTTGTAAATTGCTTCTTTGGGGGAAGGAGAGGGGCTTGCCAATTCTGTATTGTAGCTCTTAGTAACAGGTATGGTCTGCTTCCTTCAGGGATGGTTTGTCTCTTCTTTTCTTAAAAAGTCTCATATAGTTTCTCCTTTTTTTTTTTTTTTTTTCCCCAGAGAAATACCAATTAGTAGATTTAGAAATGGCTGATAACTTTAATTGCAGAGAGTGGGTGAGCTTTTGTTTTTTTAACTTGCAAAAATCTAACATCATTGGCAGAAAGATGTGTAAGTTCACCTGACTGTATTTGCTACAACTCGATGTCAGGTTCTGCTCCTCATTATGCTAGAGTAAGTCTATGCAAGTCTTCTGATACCCATTGTCCCTGGGGATTTACCATGGGAACAACAAGGCAGAACTGAGGAAGAATTAAGCCCTTACTGTGAGGTAGTGAGTGCATGGTATCTGGCTCCATGTCCTGCTACTTGCCAGAATCTGATGGGCCTTGGTAGAAAGAAGCACTTTCTGGCTCCTGAGTTTCTTTGTTTTCCTTCCCTTTCCTCCTTCATCTTCCCTTTCAAAAATCTCCACATTCTTTCAATAAATATACAACTTAAAGGTAATCCTTAAGTGCTTTTGACCAGATATTATTTTCCCTGGATGTATTCAAAAGTTGTTGTGTTTTTGGTTTTGGTTTGTTTTTTTTTTTTTTTTTTTTTTTTTTTTTTTTTTTTTTTTTTTTTTTTTTTTTTTTTGTTTTTTTTTTTTTTTTTTT
>JAWWLV010000183.1:18372975-18398654 GCA_035041135.1 Platyrinchus mystaceus | reverse complement strand
TTGTTTTTTTTTTTTTTTTTTTTTTTTTTTTTTTTTGTTTTTTTTTTTTCTTTTCTTTTTTTTTCTTTTTTTTTTTTTCCTGGAAAGTGTTGGCTAATGTCAGCTCAGTGTATATTCCAACCTAAGTGATTCTATTATTCTATGAAAAGATTAGAAAACAGTGCAATGACAAGGGCTTATATTAGGCTGCGAAGAGTAGGATCTATTACATTGCCACACTGAGAAGTATAATTTTGCCAAATACTTCTTCCTCCTAAAGGTGAGATAGCTTTAGGACCCACAGCCTGTCACTGCTATCTACCTTTTGTACCAGAGGAGTGAGTGCTGGTACACACCAAGCCTGGGGAAGCAGCTCTGTAACTCAGTGTGGTACAAGCAGTCTTTTCAGTTTTTCTAGATTCTTGCCTAGTCATGAAAGGTAACTTAACACTGACTTTAGTATGATCCATAGGGTTTTGGCAGTAGTCTATTGATTTTTGTGTTTTATTTTTTATTTACTTCTCTGAATTCCATATGGCTTTCGATTTAGTTGTACTGGAAAAGGACAAAGAAAAATCCCACTCTGGTATGTCAAAAACTACACTTTGACTCAATAGGGAATGATAAGGGGTGAAAGACATTTTTCTCAGGGCCTACAGAACACTGTAGCTGCTTCAATAATTCACAAAACCACTGATGTTTATAAGCCATTGTCTTGTATCAGGATGCTGAGTGTACACAACTGCAACAAAAGGACAGATCCTGCCCCCATAACTGAATGTCTCCCCATTTACCTACTACAGTTAGAGAGCTCCTTTGTTTATTGATCAGTTTGTTCATTCTAGCTTATATTAATGTTAACACTGAAAAAGAATGGGGATTTTTTTTCCCCTCCTTCCTGAGCAGTCTCATTTTCTTTCAGGACTTGTTGTCCTTCCTCTGTTACTGAGACAGCTTTCAGTTTCCAGGCTACCTAGCTGAAAGACTGTTTGTGGCTATAAAAGAGCCGAACCGGGGCTCAGTACATGGATCTGAGGAGGATTACTAAGGATTCTAGGGCATTTTGCTTCTGTCCAAAATTACTTAAAGGCATTGGTGTCAGATAGCTTGGCTGTGTCTGATGGATCAAGGGGACGGAGTGAGAGTGAGAAAGAGAGGTGAAAGGGATAAGGAAAGGATTGAGGACAAAAGGAAGATCAGAAAGCAGTCTGGGTAGTGAAGGGAGAGACAGGAACAATATCTTACTTGTGAACTTCTATTTCTAACTCTTTGAATACCAAAGGCAATCGAGAGCATTTCTTCAGTCATATTGACACAAGCTGGAGACAGGTGACTGGCTTTAAAATTCATTGCTGATTGTGAATCTTATATATAGTTTTAAAATTTCTATATTTGATAGTCTTTAAAAGTAGGAAGGTGTATATTCTTCTTGTAAGTCATAAATAAAAATGAATCAAGTGGTTTTCACTGTGGGACTATTTTTTTCAATTTTATTCATTTTGACAATTCCTGGCAGTAGGTGTTCAAGAAACATTCAAACCCACAATAAGCAGTGTTGGAGGTCAGGACTGCAGCGTGTTTGCAGAGCTGTGTGTGAAGGAGAAGCAACCTGAGTGTGGTGTGCGTGGCCATGGGCGCTGAACAGGCTGCCTGGCACACTCTCTGCCTGGCACTGGGCACTTGGGTTAAAGTTATCTGGAAAGCTGCTACCGATGCATCTGCACTGTAATGCTGGTGTCCCAGTCTCACGTGCCAGTTTTGATTGCCAGTATCTACTACTGTGGCCTTTGGGACAAAGTGCATAATTCTCTGTTTTCTGCAGAAAGGAGACTTGGAGTAATTTTTCAAAAGCACAAGCAGCAGCCACAGAGTTGTGAAGTTTCCCCCAGCTCCTCTTCTTTTGAATAAAACCAAGAGATACATGCTCTAATATAACTGTGCATGTACCAGTTCATAAGTTCATAAGTATGACCAGTTTTTGTATCTTACTGCCCATCTATGGATAAACAGCTAGAAGAGAAGGTAAATTTTGTCCAGGCAAGAGCATGTCTTGCTTTGGATCTGCAGGTGCTACTTACTCTCTGGTTCACCTGAGACAGAGAATGATGGTGATAGTCGTGAGGGGTGGCAGTGGAAAAGCCATAGTTAGATATAATTATTTTTAGTGTGTAGATACCATGTTGTAGGATACCTACAACATATAGATAGTGAGTCAACAAGAACCAGTCTCTCAGATAGGAGTGTTTACAGCATGCTGAGGGGGAGCAAAGTGAACTTTGAAACTGTGAGCTGAATTTTGTCCTTGTGTCTTTTGGATTTGGTCTGTGTATTTACTATCCTTTGTGTATTTTGCTAATTAAACTTAGACATGTATGTTTCCCCCCCCCCCGACAGTTTATAATCATATCCCTTTCCTAATCTTCTATACTAAAAAGCTTGCAGAGAAATTGTTATTTTAGGAGTTTTAGTTCATCCTGCAACTTTCAATGTTTTGCCTGACATGTCTGAGATTATTGTGCAATCCAGAATTTTTGTCTCTAGAAGGTGATGATAAAATACACCAGAAGTTTTGAAGAAGAGATTTTATTTTAAGACAGGAAAATAACACTGGGGGAATAAGCAAACCATAAAAACTATAGATTGGAATTATGTTATCTATACTTATAAGAATGCATAAGTGATAAATAAGTGCTGGTGGAAAAATAATGAAGATGCCATTAAACCTACTTTCAGAAGTAAATGGTTGTTTCCAGTGAAGGCCTCATGATCCAAATTTGGGTCATAGCTACAGAAAATGCATATGAGTTTATATCTGAATTAAATTTTGGGGGAGGGGAAAAAACACATCAGTATCTGAAACCTTGTAACCTTGTAAAGCTCTCTCCTGAAATAGAGATATGTAACATTATAAATTACATGTACATATAAATTATATGTACATATATCTTCTTCTGTTTAGTTTATTTACCAGCAAAGAATTGGGAACAAAGTGATAAACAAAGCTGTGTGTAGTGTTTTTTGTTTTTGTTTTTGTTTTTTTTTTTTAAGCTTTCATTTTTTTTTGCTGTTCAATCCCCCTATATTTTGTCAAACTGCAGTTTCATTGCTGGATAATATGGTAAAAAGATTCATTGTAAGGGTTACCTAACATTGGTGGTGTTGATGAATAGTTGCAATTAATACATTCCCTTAATTAGTCTGATACCCAGAAGATGCACCTGGCAGGTCATTTTAATACTACAATTGATTTATTGCTGCTAGAAATGATTTTACTAGCTATCTTCAGAGAGCACAATTAGAGAGGATTTCAATTTTTTTATGCATTTTCACTGAGGAATAAACATAAAAGGTCTATGTAATTCAGAACAAAGCAGCTATAATGTACTAATGGTTTATGGATTTTATTAATATTCAGCTAACATTAGAGTCAATTTTAGAGAATAGCAACTTATTTTCTATATGAAGTATTTTTAGTATGAGAATGCTTTATTTAAAAAACAAAACCAAACCATGATATTTTAAGGGAGTTACTTTTATCAGGTATGGGAAATCTCATAAGTGGTGTAACAGTAAGAATGTATTGACAGATGTGTGTCTGTCTTTTTTTCTGTATGGGATGTATGTGTCAGATGCACTGAGATTTAGGAAAAACTATCAATTATGTATATGTATTATATTTTTTAAATCACGATGAAGTACCTCTAAACAAAGGAATGTTTTTTCTGGGGTTACTATAACAAAGTAATTGAATCAATGTGAGGTTAGCCTGTCATAAAAGTATCAAATTCTACTTTCATATTTCTAAATCTGCTGTTACAATAGATCTTGAAATTAGCTTGTTAAGCTTCTTTCCCCCCCTCACCTTACTATATTTTGCTCCATTTTTAGTGCTGCAGCAGACAGCATGGCTGCCTTTTGTTAGCCTCTCTGTGCACTAACATCACTGATACTACTGTGGAAGCATGCAGCAGGATCCCTTTCTACAACATAGAATAAAAGATTGTTTCTTCAGTAACAACCTGTTAATTCCTAAGTTTCTTAAAAACTACTATTTTCATCTATTTTCTCAGGGACAAAATGTTCCCTGATGGGGGGCGGTGGAGGCACATACACACAGCTGTTCAGGGTTTGGAGTGTATTTTGCTTGTATGCTCAAAGTTTTAAATAAAATCATAGGGAATTCATTCACGCAGCAAATGCAAGATTTCCCTTTATGTTTTAGGCTAATCTGGATTCACCTAAGTTTTATCTGTCTTCCAAACACCTTTGGCTCTCCCAGGGACTTGAAGGGCCAAACCTGGTATGCAGAGTGCAACTCCATAGTCTCTAACACAAGGTTAGGGTGTGTGGACACAAACTGGAAGAACTCTCAGCTTTGGTATCTTGAGTTGAGGGATGTGGATTTGGAAGTGAAGTTCTGTTAGTTCAAATTAAAGTACTAGTAGAGTAACTCCTGACCTTGCAATAAACATGCGAGAAAATGATTATAGTTCAGTAATTATGGGTACTGTTTAGCCTGATGTGTTATTTTACATCACTCTGCAGTGTATACAAGGCACCACACTGAACAAATGAGAAAACATTCCCCTTCACCTTTGAATCTTCAGATCTACTTTCAATGTGACCTAAAAAATGGCATGGAACTCTAAAATAAAGTAGGAAATTGCTACTAAACAAGGACATTTATAGCACCATTAAGACTTGGTTCAAGTCTGCTGAAATCATGGTCCAAGACTGGGATCTCTGCTTTGAAAAGATGTAGCCCAGCATGATGGAAATTCTTGTTTATTATTACTAAAATGTTCTGGGCACATACATAATGATTGTGTGAAAAGTGCTTGACAAAGAATCTCCTAGCAGCTTTGCAGACAACCTGTTTTGAGGGCCAGGCAAACACAGTAGGTGAAATGGGGAGACTTCTTGGTAGCAATGTGAGTTTGAACAGCTCATAAATGAAGTAAGAGGACAGTTTGGGGGTGACAATAAATATGTGATAGTAAGAGATTGTCTGCAAGGCATGCTGTAAGACCTTTAGGCACCATGTCTTGGGGGACACATTCAAAGTCACAGCCAGATCACAAGGACCATCCAGAGTCTGTGTTTTTCTTGAGTATAAGGAAGAGGCAAATGCTCAACATTCATCTGGGAGTCCAGAGTAGATGAAGATGCAGTGATCAGTGATTTTGAGTGACTTTAAGGAGTTTCAGCTAAATAGAAATATCTTCCTTTCAGTTTAGTCAATGGGGAAGCTGATGGATATTAGAAATATCCTCTGGAATAATAAGGTCAGAATATGGATGCTGTACATAGAAGACATAGGTTAAAGTTGAAAAGGAATTTAAAAAAATTAGTTAGATTATAAGCTAAATTGGCATAGAGACAATACCTCTGGATATTGTGGGGGTTTTTTATTTTTTTCCCAGCAAAAAATTTCTATTGGGGTATTTGTTTTTATTTAATTTTTTTTCTGGCTCAAATTCTCATTAGATTTGATACCTAAGGTGTAACACAAAGCCCTTGGATGTCATGTAGTCTGGAGGCTGTTTGTTGAAAACTGTCTCAACAAATATTTCTGTTGTGAAAATACTGTCCACTCTTTTAACCTTTGTGAAGGACCCAGAGATTTTTCTACAATTAGAACTTAAGGCAGTTGATTGGAAATATTGTGTAACAATGTTTAAATATAGTTTAGCTTTAGTTTTTCAAGGCCTAAAACTATTTAATGCAATATGTGTGAAAGAGTATAAAACAATAATGTTGCTTTATTTGCATTGATTCAAAATAATTCAAAATATAAGCTGTTATTTTTGTTGTTGCTGCTGCTGGTTTTTTTTTTTTTTACTTTTTTTGTTTTGTTTCTCAGGGGTTTTAGTGAAGATTTAAAATTATCATAGGACTCGGTGCAGTTTGTTTGCTCCCCACAAAAGCAGAGATGATTTTTATTGACCAATCTTTGATCCAAGAGATTAAAGAAAGTACTGTAAGAGCAGTGAAAAGGATAACACCATGGGGGTCAATAGGCTTACTGCTACTTGGAAATGAAAGTGAAGCATTCCATTGGGAGAGGGGGTAATTTAACATTCTTACTGGAACTTGAGAGTTTTCCCTTTCTTTTTTTTTTAATTTTATTTTTCAAGGGAAGAAAAATTATTCATCTTACAGGTTTCTTCATGACTTAATACCATGGCCATAATATGAGGTCATTTAGAGGGCACTAGATTCACCCAACATAATTCTGCACAATGCTTTTTAGCCCAAATGGCCTGGCTGTCACATACTCACTTCTTGATTGAAATGTTTCTGGTAGACTTTTGGAATGCAGTCTGAGGGCTTAGTGACTCAATATTTTCAACATGAATACATTTTCTATCTCACAGGAAGTTTCTATGAACTACTACAGAGTTAATGTGTCTTTCTGTTGTTTCTTGAAGCACTGTGAACTTTACACAAATCTGGTAAAATTACATGAGTCAAGAGGAAATGAAATTCCTACCTTGATACAGTTTTATTTTTTATGGCATCATCATCATCATGGCTCTTCTTTATGAGGGTATCAAAATGCCTGCTGAAAAGCAAATTTTTCTTCTTGAAACAGCCATTAATATCCCTTTTTACTGGTGTGTGTTGTTTTGCCTGTTTTTTTTTTCTTTTTTTTTTTTCTTTCTTGTCCAGGCAATGTGATTTTTATTTTTTCCTTTCCACTGCAGAGAATAAGTGCAGGAAGAACAACAGCTGGTATGACTTTGATTTGGGATGCGCTGAAGTGCTTTTGTTTACAGAATATTCACATATGAGGCCTGGCAAAGTACTTGTGTCACGCTTCTTCACATCTTTGGAAAAATGCCAAAGAAATCTGGTTGAAATTGGCCAGTTGTATTTATTTTTCTGTTTGCCAGAGACAAGTTTGTAAGCTTAGAGCATTTTGACTTTTTTTTTTTAGTTTCCTGCTGGCAAGTAGTTACTGATTATTAACTGATTTTAAGAAGAAAAGGGTCTAGGAAGGTTCTTAGAAAACTTCCTGTGTTCTTTGAATCTACACAAGATGTTGCTTACAGCACATCCAATCATTTCACCCAGGAGACTCATTTGCTTTGTCACAAGGAATATCCACAGTTAATTTACCTGGTCACAGCTTGTGAAACTTGGCTTTTCTGCTGGTGCAATGTGAAGTAAACATTCCTTACTCCAAAATCAGGAAACACCTGTCTCTGCTTCTAAGAGTCTCCCAAATCTCTAATGAAACGGGATTCTACCAACAACAATGGCCGAATGCCCACAGACCTAACAGTAATTGTGATGTTTATTTATTATTTTTCTTCTTAAGAATTGACTGAAGACTAGTGACTTTGGCTATGTTGGTAGTCATATAAGAAATTAAGACTTAATTATTAAAATTCATGAAGTATTGATACAAAATGGCTATTCTGTTTACAATCAGGTGATGTGGGTTTATTACCATTCATTGACTAATTTTAACTGTTGGCAACGTTAGCTACATTCTTGAAATTCTGCACTCAAACTTGTGTTTTAATGGACGTGGATCACGTTAGGTTGGTTTTCTAGAAAACCATCACCAGCGCTGTTGTTATTCACTGCTTGGTCATGGCTGGGTATAGGTTTTCTCAGGTTTTGTTCGTTTTTTTGTGTGTCCCTGACCTTGACTGTTCAGGAAATTGTGGTATTTGGTTTCATTAATAAGCACTGATGTGTCAAAGAGTGTTCACAATTAGACCATGGTGTGAAAATCAAGCTTTCTGAAAGTTTACAAGCCATGTTTACTCTCTTCTCCTTTATTAATTTTTAGATTCTGTGCTCTAAACTTACACTTTTCTCCTGATTCTTTGCCTTGAGGGTAACTTGCATGTTTTCCATCTCTTAGCTGTGGCAACATAAAACCTAAAAAATGTAAACTTGATTGAACTCTAAAGTTTCAGAATTGCGAAGACAAATAGAATGAATCCCAAATGGAAAAACAAAGGTCTTTTGTTATGGAAGAACTCAGCTTTTACAATGGTGCTCTCTTGGGTGTTGTTGAGTGAATCTGGCACTATTGCATGGTTGTACATTCAGGAGCAGGAAAGGCCCTGAGTGTAGCAACCAAGGTTAAGGCTTTTACTGGCAATATTAGAAATAACTCAATGCTGCATTTGGATATAATGGACAAGATGTAGTATTAAATTTTGTGTGTCCTCAAACGGCAACATTTTCATATTTTCTCTAGGAGCCAAGGGCTTTTTTGAAAGGTGTTTTTTTTTTTTTCTGTTGTTTTGTTTTCTTTTTTCAGAGACAAACTCTATATGAAAGCTTGTAAAATTTCTATGTAAAATTACTGCTGTGTTCACAATTAACTGCCATGTTTTCAAGATTACTTTTTACTTGTAGTGGTTTTTCTCAACATTAGGTGTGTTCCTAAAATTCTAGAGGGATCCACAGATGTTCAAAAAAGAAAAAGCAAAAATGAAAATTAGTAGTGCAGATTTTTGAGTAATATTATTGAGTTTTAATTTTGCAGGTCAGTTTTGTCATAGGGAAACTTTATAGCTAATCTCAGATTTATGCAAAAATAAACGGGTTCTTTTGACTGCACGTTGGAATTAAGACACATAGATCTTCCTTGTTGCAGTGTGTAGGGGTTGGTTATGACAAACTGAAGGATACACTCAGAGTTATCTAAAATTTCTTGGGTTTTTTTTCCAGTTCAAAATTGTATTACTGGTTTTAGCAGTACAGAAGAGAGAGAGAAATGTTGAATTGAGCTAACTGAATATTGTCAGGATTTGTGAAAGACATAGAAAGTAGGTGAAGGACATCACTGAAAACAAACAAAAACCAAGATGGAAAATACTGCATACTGGATTCTTTCTTGTGTGTTTTTATCCCAGTGAAACATTTTGGTACTGAAGGATTGCTAGTTCTAAGCGTCGACAGCAGCTGACTCTGTCCTGGGAATTTGCAGTCTAATCAGTCTTGGTCCTTGTCTTTCAACTTGCATATTTCCACTCAGGGATGAGTTTGGTTGCCATAATTCATTTAATCGTAGTTGTTTTATATTTAATCATTGGATTGTCACCAAAAGTAAATTCTCCAGGGAATGAGAAATACTATAAAAAGGTCAAACCAAAGTGATTAAGACTTACCTTAGAAATATATACTGATTTTTTCACTTGTCAGGAAACTTTGCAAGCTAAGGTGGGGGGGTTGGATAGTTTTGTTTTGTTTTGTTTTGTTTTGTTTTTTCCAGTCTCTAATTTCCAGAAGTATTTCTTTTAAAAGCAGGCCTTATGGTTAAGTTTTTCTAAGCTTTTTGGCAGGTATGGAACCATGTGTGTTTGGCAATTTGGTATTCACTTTGTTTCAGTACCCCAGGTTCTCTACAAGGTCTGAGGAAAAAATAAGAAGTGTCTTTGAATGATCCTCAGGGTTATGATTGATTAAATTCTGTCAAATTAAATACATAACATAGAAACATTAAGATAGCAAATATATCTTGGAGTTACCTCAGTGGAGTGGGCAGGGGGTAGGGGGGAGAGGAACGTTGCTGCTCAGAAACTGAGTCCTTTAGGGTGTCAACTTCAACCAAATTAAAAAATGTGTGCCAGCCTCAAGTTGGCATGCTTGAGTTCACTTCACTCCAGTCAATGAGGCACCTTAGCGCAGTAAGCACAATAGAGACAAAGAGATGCCTTGCAACTGACAGAGAGAGAAAAGAGTCCTTTGAGATGAAATGTTAACATAAGAAGTGAAAATGGTTTGTGGTAGTCTCAAGCTGGCTCTTTTGGGTTCACTTTCCTATAGTTACTGAACTATAGTGCTGTACCTTAACAGAGAAGTCTCAATAAAATTAGAAAGATATCCTAAAAAGGACAGAAGACGAGAGAGAGTAAAAGAGAGCGAGAGAGACGGAGAGTTCTTTTGATAAGAAGCTTAACAAAAGTGGAAAAAATGGTTTATGTGAATGTTAGTTTTCATGGCAGTCTCAAGCTGACACTTGGGCTCCCTTTATTACAGTCGGTAAGCTACTTTAGCAAACAAAGGAGAATGGAGAGAAGGATGGCTGGAAACAACAGAGAGGGAGAGAAAAAGAGACCTCTTTGACAGCATCTAACACAACATGAAATCTCTGCCTCTGTGTTTCCACTTTTGAAACGTTTTTTGTAAGGCAGAGAGAAACACAAATGGTTGAATCTTTGATAAGATACTTCATAGATACTGGAACAAATTAAATGCCAAGATTTTAAATTTGCTTACGCAACAAGCAGATTAATTGTTCTCAGTTTTGGCAAGGGATCTAAATTCCCTTCTCATCTCTCTAAAAAAACTTTTTTTTTAGCATGTTGTTTTCAGAAACTAATAAACAGCATCCAAACCAGGACATTCTACAGTAATGTTAAATTAATTTAAAATCCTCTTTATGGATAAAAATGTGTGGAAAAAAGTAACTAGAATTAGAGGTGTGGGTTTTTAATATGGTACTCAGTAGTGCTGAAAACTAAATGGATGTAGGCTTATACTTGTATCATGTTACTGAGGAGTGAGTCTGCCTTTCTAGACAGCTGAAAGAAAATTTGTCTTTTCTCTGCATTTAATTCAGTCCTTTGTTTTTTTAGGTATTCAATTCAGTCTAATATTTCAAATTTTAGGTATTGAAATTCTGACCTTAGTTCTCAGTCTCATTGGAAAGGAAACACATTTTATTAGCTTTCACAAATTTAAGCGTTTTGAGGTGAATGTGAGAGTTAAGAAGGTTTCAGGTCTTTTGTACCTGTTAGGTAAATATATGAGGTAAACTAAACCATACCCATCAAAGCTGTAATTAAAAGACCCATGAAAATTGGCATATTTTGAACATCATCTATTCACTGCGAAATGGGCCATTAGATATCTGGCTGACAAATGTTTTCATTCTGAACTTAATGCGCACTGATCGTACGTCATCTGCAAATTCTGTAGAGGCACACTTTGGAAAGGAAGGAAAGTCAGTCACAAATTATTCTTGCCCTCCATTAGGCAAATTGTCAACTTTGTAGAATCAATAGGAGATTCTTTATAATATACAAATTGGTATGTAGCCATGAGCAAAAGCAATGGGACAGCCAAGGATGGAGCTTAATTAGAGAGTAGAACTTGCTTTTAACAATATTGGATATAATGAAGATGCACTGCTAAGCAAACAACATTGAAGCTTCCAACTTCTTCATAATTTTGTAATGTAAAATCCATGGCACTCCAACTCTACTAGCTTATTTAATAAATTTTCTGTACGTAGAGAAAAATTGCTTTGCATAGTTAAATGTTAATCTATCAAAAAAGATTATTAAGTTTTTACAACTATTCTAAAAGTATGCAATAAATAAATTAATAAACAAATTAACAAAAAGTGACTGAACAAACTTCAGCTTTTTGTAAATTGTTCACTTGAGCCTTATGCTCTCGTATTGCATAATTGTTCATTAAAGTCATGTGATACCTTTTCTGCACTGTAATGGACTAGTTTAAAATGTTTCAGTTTAACAAGTAAAAAACTACATTATTTAATAGAATAAAATTTAATTCACAATAAGAATAATGAAACTTCTGCAATTCAAAGTTTTTCATTAATATCTGTCAGTAGCTCAACTATTCAAAGCCAACCTGTAAGATACTAGAAAATCTACTGATATTGCCAAATATTTTACTGTTTTCATTAATATTCAATGAAACTGTTTGGATTGGTCCCTGACAACTACATTTCAGTTATTTTGTTCTGATGGCTCTTTGAAAGCATTTGTTAAAGGCTGGAGATAGCTGAGGATTGAGTTCTATATATTTTGTCATGACCAAGAATTATGGATCAATTACATTTGTATCTAGAATCTACGGAAGATGGTGTTTTCTCTATCTGCAACCAATATTAGAGCATGGAGAGCAGATGAACAAAAGTAGGTGAAGACAGCATTTTTTTCAGCAGTGAAAGTGTATTCTTGTGATTCAGATTAAAACTGATCGTGATGTTCACAAGGGAGTTCCGTATATCCACAGGGCTAGGCAGCAGTGCCTGTGACCACTCTCCTCTTTGTTTTGTTACTAATCCCGTAAATTATGACAATACCCTGAGCTGACTTTGTATCAGCTCAAATAGTGCTGAAAAATGGAACCATTTAACTTGTGCTGGATGAAGAAATAGGAGTGAGAACTACACAACTATTAAAAAATTTAAAAGGAAAAAATTGAAAAACAGTGAAACAAAAGAACAGGGGATGAAAAGAGAAGAAATGCAAAAAGCTGGTTATCGCAAGGCAAGGAGGATTTCTTTAGTCAAGCCTAGCAGTACTGGTCCTGTGTTTTGTAGTTCCATGAATTCTTCTGTACATTTTTACTGATACTCATTTTGACTTGACAAATTAGTCAGTCCCTAAGTTTAGATGATTTGAGAGAGTAGATCCAAAGTAACAAAGTTATTAACTACCTGTGATATGAAAATAATCAATTTTAATTGGTAATGGTGGCAAGAGTAATTTTTCAGTGCTAAATTAAAATATTCTTTTTTTTCTGCCTTGCTAATGTGGTGGGGTGTGTGTGTGTGTGAGAGAGAGAGAGACAGACTGACATCCATCTGCTTGGACTACAGAGACTAATGTGAACAAACATGCAGCATACTAAAATGGTCCCCTCAAGAACCAGAACTTCTATTTAGCATTATTGTGTGCCATACAGTTTTGTAAGCTGCGGAAAGACAGACCCCCAGACAGTTCATGTAAATTATGTTAATGATTACTGTCTACTCTCTGTCAAGACCAGTACTGATACTGCTACCTTTGTACCATGAAATCAATTCTTCCTTTGCTTCTAGTTTCTTTGTAATGAGCCCTAAGGTAAAAGCAAATCAGAAAACAGCATCTCCTATCCTTCTCGATATATTTTGAGTGATGATTGTTTCTGATGTGAAGGCTCTAGATCTTCAAATTGGATTTGCTGTCAATGTGTCCTTTTCCAAGAAAGTGATTGTGCTTTTAGTGTTTTTGTGTTTAGGTGAAGTGACTAAAATTTCAGGGGTTTAAGGTACCTTCTCTCGGCTTTACTTTGTTTTGCATTTTGCGATCAACTGTATCTCTCAACCAGAAGTATATTGAATTATTGTTGATACATACATAACACCAGGTGTGATGCCTGGGAAACAACTTTTCTCCTTCTCGAAAGGAAGGAAAGACAGAGGACTATGGATAACAGTCAGGAGTGATAGAACTAAAAGATCCATTTTTGTTCCACCTAATACTGGCATAAGGGAGAAGGAATGTCTGTCTGGTAACCCAGGTCTGCTGCATGAGAATTCATTTTTGGCTAGGACATAATCAAGCTGTCTTATGTGTGCAGTTGCTTGTCTGTGTCTGTATCATGCTACTGTATAATGTCCAACCTGAATTAATGCAGCTGGAGCAGATGCTAAATGACTGTATCTAAGTCACTTGTGTCCTATTTTACACTTCACTTCATGATCTGTGTGAGGCTGTGTGAACATTTGATATTCATTTTAGAGTCTCACCATATGTCCTCACATTTATAGGCTATAAATTCATGATCAACTACTCTGTTGATACTGGTATTACTTCTTTCAGCTGCCTGTGTGAAAGAAAGCATTTGAAAATAACCTTTATATTAAATGTACTTACATGAATGACTACTGAAGAGTTTAAAATGTTTCATGAAAAACTCTACCAACAGGGAGAAAAAGGAAAGTAGAGGGCTGACTAAAGACATTGGATACTTCATATGAACTTCTGGGAGTCAGTTATGCCCACGAACTCTATCCACAGGATTTGCTTTACTTATTGTAGGAAAAGGAATGATTAAAGATCCCTTCTAGCATTGTCTTTCTTTTAAAAAAGAGTTCCTTTTTTCTGTTGTAGGTAGTAACAAACTATGTTAATTTCTACTGTGTATTCCCTTTCCATAGGACATTCAAACACCCTACATTTTCTGTTCTTTATTCTGCAGTTCTCTTAAATCAGCTCTTTTTCCCTTCCTGTTTTCTTGTGTCCAAAGTAAAAGGTCCGTAAAACACTACATTCAGTTCTTTGTCCCCTTCTGGCTCTGTTAAACCCACATTTTGTAATTTCAGATTATTTGCAATTCTACACGAAGGTTTTTTTTTTTATTATTAACAATTATTGTGGTGAAATGGGAGAGTTTACAACTCTCTGAGCAGACTTCTATAAATAATACTTTTGGTGACAGTCACAGTTACTCTAATTTTCAGTTGGTTTTAGGCTGCAGCTTCCTTTTGTAGTTTAATGCTACTTTCTTTATACCTTGGTCATAGCACAGCTTGGTCACCCAAGGTGAGTTTTGTATTGTGGGAGAGTAGTAACGCACAGTATAAACATGAAGAAATTGCTTTGCATTTTTATTCCTCAGTATGTTCCAGAAAATGGGTTTTAATACTGGCAACCTCTCTGAAGTACTGCCAGGATTAATAGAGTGCTGAAAAATGCTATTTGTGTAAATAGGGTAGATCATGTTATGCATCAAAGGCCTCCTCTTGAAGAACTACATGATTAATCTTTACTTACATGAGTAGCTGTGCTGATTCCAGTAAGTTATAGTCTTGTTGCATGGCAATATCTAGTTACATATAAACAGATCATTCACGACTCAACTTTTCACATGAATTCTCTCTTCCTCTCTGTCTCTTTAAGAAATTGAATCTTCATTGACTTACAGCTGACTGTATCAGATTCATAAAATACTCTTTCACTTCTCTCTGAGCATTTGCTGGATCATGAATTGTCTCCTTAGAGACAGCAGGCCACCTCATTATGGTTACAATAGACAAATTCCTAAGCATGTGGTCTGCTTTTATGGCCTTGACTTGTACATTTTTACCTCAGAGACTTGCCACTCATGTTGACACAGATTTGTTGTGTGTGATGAAGTGATAAAATCAATGAAGAGGACACATGTGCTTCTCTAGCTTTGAGAAAGACTTTATTATTTATTGTTTATTGTTGTAACTTAAATCTACTCAACAATTTTCTGCAAAGGTACATTTACTTTTTGGATTTGTTTTATTCTGCCTGCAGCTTAGAAGTGGGTCTTAGTGCATACTGTATGTGTTAGCTTTGTAAAAGTTCCACTAGAAAATAGAGTGAATATAAATGTATATGTCTTGGCAAGAACTATACCCAAGGGGTGGGGGAGTAGCATTAAGTAAACAATTTTAGAAAAAGAAGCAACCTGAATGCCAAGCATTCCTGTGTTATTCCTATTATCTTTCTGCCCCTCTCCCCCCCCCCCAATACATTAGTATTTAAAAGGATAAAGAGAGCAAAAAATACTTTTTACCCCTTCTATTTTAAGACTTACTGGTAACCAGAGCTTTACAATAAAATTTTCATTATTATTTTGCCACGTTTTAAAAAAGAAAGGGAAATACCTATTTACAGTAAAAGGCAAACAAAAAATGTTACTATGGCAGGGGCTGAAGAATGAGAACGTATTTTCTGAGGAAGCTGAAAGTCAATGGTACTCACAGTTCCAGGTAGCTGAGAATAGTACACAGCAGTTGGTTTTGTCAATGCAGAGAGTAAATTTATTGAAAAAATCTGGAATAGGTTGAATTGTAGAAATTATGATACAGACAAGAGCAGTATGGCCATAGAGAATTTTGCCAACCAACCTCTAACAGAACCAAAGTTCGGTTATGTGTAAGTTGAGATTTGAAAAGAACTTTTGTAAAAAGTAGATTTTTTAAAACTGAATATTACAATGGTATTCTACCCAACTTCTCTCTGCCCCAGGACACACATTACATCTTCGGTTAACCGGTAATTTTATAGTTTAGGACCTTGCTGAAGTAAATATATAGACCACTGCAACACATCTTTTTGCCAAGGGCTGGATACGGTGGTGTCTCAGAAGCAGAAGCTGAGGCAGCATGCAGAAGTACGATGCAGGACATGACTACGTGAGAGAAAAACATGGGGTTGGTGCTCAGCAAAGTGCATTTGTCATCTCCTTTGGTTGATTTTTTTTTTTTTAATATGTTTAAAATTAATCTTACTCCAAGGGCTCTTCTTTCCTGCCTACCTACCACATATAACTTTTTGGGAACTTTACAGTGAAAAGGTCAAGAGTAAGAGTCCCATTCAGAGGGATGGATCAGAAGTGAAACACAGGAACCAAATGCTTGTTCCAGAAAACAGCACACAGTCACTGAACAAGCCTAGGCTGTTCTTAGTTTCTGGTAAGGCACTGCCATTAGAAGCTTTTCCTCCACTGTATGAAACAATTATGCAAAGATTTTCAGATAATTTCATTTTAAAATATTCATTGTCTAAGTTTCTTGACAGATTTGGCAGAATAGTCTTAGTGAAGAAAGGGTAGATATAGTTTAGGAGACAAATTAATATTCTAATGAATGGATTAACACTGTTCACCTTGCTTATTTGTTTGGTTTTTTTCTTTTCATTTGCATCATCTTAGAGAATATGTAGGTCTTTATAGCACCAAGCGTTAAAAGCTTCCTTGCTTTTAACTTACTGTAGATGGCCCTGCTGAATCCAGTGAGACTATCTGGTAGCATGTGAAGTTAGGCATGTGCATACATCATTTGCGAATTCATGACATATTTTTAAATTAGTGACTAGGATACAGAGGCTGTGGTTCTCGATGATGACCCCTTGTGCTGTACTCCAGTAAGAGGAGAAGTTACTTTGTCTATGAATTTCTAATAAGTTCTGTGAATAGAAATCCTGAGGTGCTCAAATCCAACACACTATGAATTTCAGGGCTTGCAAAATAAGGCAAAACATTTCTTAAGCAAGTCATCCCCCACCTCCCTCACCCCTCAACTGTGTGAAAAATTTGAAAAGGAATATGTGCATGCTGTTTAGTGTGCTCTCAGTCTGTAAGAGGGATATGATTATTCTCCACAGATGCTCTTAATTATCTACAGAATTATAGAATATTATAATACAAATATCTTGTTTTCCATTTGTCAAGCACAATGAGGATTTGGGGGGGCGGGGAACCCACAAAAGCAAACCCCGAAACTAAGCACTAAAAATGGTATTAACCCTATTCTTAACTTTGAGTGCCTTAGCTCTTCCGTGTTCCACAGCATTATCCAGTGCTTTTAGAATGATTTACTTATCAATGCATTTTGAAATGGCATAGTTTTGGGTTTTTTTTCCATTGTCTCTAGCAACAGTTTTATTTGAATCCTCATGTTTACTTACTGAAGTGCATTTCACTTGGAATGGAAATGCAAAACATTAGTGCAGGCTTTGTGAAATTTGCCACTTCTCTGATATCTGAAAAGTACTTGAGATAAGGACATCTTTTCAATAGTTCTGGGCAGGAGCGGAGTGGGGGGAACCCATAAGCTCTTCAAACAAATGTAGACTGCTTATTTGTCAGTGTTGTGTATATTTAACAGTCTCTCTGATTCTGTATGCTTTTTGTTAGAGTTTAATTCTACTGATTTCTCTAAAGATAACATCTTATTTCCAGCTGTGTTAAATTTATTTTTTTTTTACTCTGCTGCTTTTGTTTGTCAGTAAACAAGAACAAAGAACTACACATACCAAGGGAGATAAGCTATAAAGGGCTGGCTGTGCGAAACTAGAACAGGTGCAAAATTTTAGGGGTTTACTTCATCAAAACATTATTCTGCTAAATCACTTGATGTTTGCTCTGCTGGGAGTTTGGTACAATCATACTCTGATTTTTTCAATATCTCTGTTGTATAAATTATCCAGGCCCTAAATCACTACATTTTGTTTAAATAGTGAACGGAAATGGCATTTAAAATCTACAAAGCATTAAAACTGCTTACAGATTACTTACATCAGTGGCTTATAACCTTTTTGATTTGTGGATCCCCAAGTACTTTTCAGCAGAGGCGTGTATCTCTGCAGCAAAGGTTAACTTACTGCAGTAGGCTTCCTTTTCACAGCGAGGTTGTGTGAACCCAAAGAGTCTGCAGACCACATGTTGAAAACTATTGATCTACATTATTTATATATGACTTGCTCAGTGCTGATGTGTTCCTGCTTTTGAGATGACTCAGTTACACCATGCAATAGTTTTCAGGAAGGAACTGGAAAAAGAAAATGTAACCCTTAAAAGGGGAGGTTTAGATCAATATAATGTTTCCACAATTCAGGAATTAGACCTTCTTCTTGCCATTAATGATAAAATCTCCAAAAATTATTAACAAATATCTGTTTTATACGTGGTATGCTACAATAATTTGTTGACATCATGGAATCACTGCAGCTGGACAAATTGGTTCGATGCTTATTTGGAAAGATGTGGGGTTCAGTTTGCTGGTGGCTGCCAGACTCTGCATTCCTTGTGCGCTAAACTGTTTTAAAGATATTTAGATTACATCTTCCAGCTGACTAAAAAGGTCATCCCAGACATGTATCACACATACTTCTACCTTGTGCCTTCTTTGAATTCTAACCCAGTAAGTTATGAACTTGATCTCGAGATAAAAAAAGCATCTCCCTGCCCCTTAAATTGAAGGTATAGGGTTCTGGGGATAAGATCCATTCCTTTATTATGTTTAACACCAAGTAAGTTGAAATTCAACAGCAGCATAACACAGCTGTTGGTCCTATTGGCCTGTTTTTAAAATGTTTCTTTGTTTCTCAAGATTTCTACTAGGCAACAGGCTGACTTCATGTTGTAGAAGATAAGAGTTGTGGTAAGACTGGTAATATTTAAGGCATGAGATGCTTCTCAAATTGGTATTTAGAACTGAAGGTGTGTTGGGTAAAGGCAGATATAGAACTTGGTGCAATTGTGTGCGGCTGGTGAGGTGCTCCCACAACCTGAGGTGAGTTGGCTTCAATGGTGAGCAGTTATACAGCAAGTGACCTGGGGGTCTTTGAAGATTTCATAATTATTTTAGAAGTCAAATAAATATTTTTAAACATTTCAATATCAACATCAAATACCAGGACATAAAATAAACACTTTTCCTCCTCTGATCTCCATGTGAGCAAGCAGCTAATTCTCTTGGTGTGTTTCTAAGATGACATTCAATAATGTCAGAGATGCTTGGTTTCACATGGTAGTGAAGTTGTTGTTTTTCTCGAGGTTATCGCTTCTTGAGCTATTCTTGTGCTCACGCTTTCTGGGATTCCTGGTGTACCATGTTGTGACATGAAATTCTTTTAAATGTTATGTAAGCCCATTCTTTTTGGTTTGTTCTTTGATCACTTTCTAGAACCTGATTTTTTTACTGGTTTCAGAAGATGATAAAAAGGACAAGTTTTGAGGCATAATGGCAAAATGCTTATTACTTAAATATTTTAAAATATTAATTATACTAAAAAAAGATGTTTTATAAAATGAAGGTATTTGTCCCAGAAAAGACCAGATGATTTGTTTATAACAAATTGTTATAAATCATTTTTTAAAATATTGAGTTTCTAGATTTTGTTAATATATCGTATCAGCTTTTCTGGGCATCTTGTTGCATGAGCTCCCTGTCTAGGCCACACTTTCTAACAGAAGTGTCTGTATAAGCAGTCGTTCTGAAATGCTGATTCGGTTATTTGATTTGGGATTAAACAGTCTGTTGCAAGCCATCTGTTTCCCTATGCATGTGTCCTTGAGAGGTTAGATTTCCACAGATATTGCCCCATAATTTTAGCCAGTGCTTGAAAGATCAGAATTAGCTGAGACATATGCCACTGAAATGATCTGTCTTATCCTAGAGGACTGGCTGGTTTTTGACATCAGTGCCCATGTTGGAGAAAAGTTTACTCTCTCTCATTGCTGCTGATTTAGAACCCTGCTGCTTTTGGCCAAATGCCATGAGACTTAGGAGCGCATCCTTTGAGGGTATTTGAACAGTTGATGCTCAGTGAGCGCATGAAAAGCTCCATCAGCTTTCTAAGCCGCAGCTCTCCTCCTGAACCAATTCCTCCAACTGATGCTGCATCACTCGTGTCTAACTGAAACTGCTGCTATTGCCCACGCAGCATCATTGTGGCCATTATGGTCAGAAGATTGGTGTAGGTTCAGAGATTCTTTGGAGACTTAAAAAGTCTTACATAAATTGTGTGATGATGTTTGTTGGTTTTCTTTTTCTTTCTTTAATATTTTTTTTTTCTGGGTGCCTGTTCATGTATCAGCATGTGGGTGCTGGATGTATGTGTGATGCACATGACTACTAAAAGACAAGTGCCACAGTAGTTATCTAGCCCTGTAAGTTTTGTTTAGGTGTTGAAAGGAGCTCAGGCTGCAGAGCAAATGCTTGAAGGCACTGTAAGAGCAGCATGTGAGGAGCTGCCTCTCCATACTCTGTTTACACAGGTGGTTGCTTAAACTGGGGATCCTCAGGATGTGACTTTGTCATAAGCCATGTGGGGACTTGCAGCCCTCTAAAATTTATTTAGGAAGCCACTCACAAAATACCACTTCTGGATCGCAAATCATCTTCATTTCAGCTCAGCCTGAAACAAATGCAGGTTTACTTCTGCTATGGTGTTCCATAGGCATAACAATTTCAGGACTGGTTTTGTGCTATCATCTCTAAAATTTTGCTATGCCTTGCACTACAAACTAATTAGCCGTTAAATGTGTCAGAGTTCAATGATGTTTTTCAGCCAACATGGTAGGCAGTCTTATGCAGAATTATTTGTTTTTGCTCTTGAATGTGTTTGTTTCAAGTCTTGCTTGAGATCCTAATTTCTGAAAGTTCTGGGTTCACAATAAGGTATTTTTTAACCAGTAAATCCTATTTTTTTGTTGTTTTGTTTTGTTCTTTAATGTTAAGGATTGGTTTTGAAATGTTTTTGCTTTTACTCAGCAGTCTGACTACAGAACTACTGATGTTTCTATACTTCTGGCTGAAAATTTGCTAACTCAGGCACTACACACATGGCAAATCTGCATTTGTACACAAAACCAGATGATTGGTCAAGTTAACATTTGCAAACTGCCCTGTTTATTTGCACAAATGTAGTTTTTATGTGTGCAAAACTGTTGTGCCTGCAATTCTGTCGTTGCATTAAGGGAAGCTTGCTATAAATGTATCCCCTAAAATTTAGTTTTTGATTAAAAATACCTACTAGGCAATCCTCCTGATAGAATTTCCCAATCTACATTTCCAGGTGAAAAGGAGGCTTTAAAACCTTTAAAAGCAGCCATGGAAACAGAAGCTGTACAGAGCTAGGCAGTGACATAGGGCATCACATCTAAGAGGCACATTTAAGGGGGAGCTTGTCAAGAGCAGAAAATGATGCTTGCTCTCTCTTACTGCAAAATACTGGACTGCTGACGTGATCCATTACTGGAAATATTAGGATATGAGAAAAATGAGACATTTTCATGGGAAAAAAAAAAATCTACCTTTTTTTCCTTTTTCCTTTCTTCTTCTCAGGAAAGGATTTTAGGAGGTATTGAGCAACTCCTTCTCTTAACAATAATTTCACCTCCAGATAATCAGTGACAGAGTAAAATAATGTTAGTGAAATCCAAGAGAATTACTTTAAATAATAAGCAACACTACACACACAAATAGCACATTTTGAATGATGTAATCCTAGGCTTTAATAATTCCTACATATAGAATATCTGGGTGTAAATAAGCCTGTTTGTAGGTATTAGCATGCAATTCAGTCAAACCAAATGAAAATTTTGAATTGTTGACTTTCAGAAAATGTTCACTCCTGTTTATATCTGCTAAGTCTCTATTTAAAAAATTTAGAGTTTCTGTAAAAATCTGATTCTGGTATCCATGTATATTGCTAGTCCTTTACAGAGTACTGTAGTAACTTCACTATGAAAATAGAGATGGGTATGAGCTTTTTTGTTGTTTGAGGGTCACACACTTTTTCCACTTTTGCAGAATTCCAGTGCAAGCACTGCTTCTGACCGGCATGTAGCTGGCTCTTCTGTTAGTTAAAATCGCAAGAAAGCATTCTATTAGTCCTCAATTTTTTAACTTGGGCCCTTTAGGATTTTGAATGCAGTGCAATGCTATTGCAATGATATTGCCAACATTGGGGTTAAAATCTACATAATTTGCAGTTATTTAGTTAATAAATCTCCCCAACAATATTTTACACAAGGCATCTAAATTGTATAGTATATATTATTAAAAAATGAAATTTCATTTTGGAGATTCTTCAGTTTTTCTAAAAAATTCTGCATTTAGGCAGAAGTTGGGAACAAAAGAGACTGTTTTTTCCACCTTCAAAACTTCCATGATACTGTACAACAACAAAGGAATTGTTCTAAACCAGATCCTGCCTGTAAGAACATGAGGGAACCTTATGTGATGGTGACAGCTTTATTCTTCTTTTCTGAAGACACATTCCAAATTGAATGCCAAAATTAAAATATATTCTGTATTACTGAGGTATTGTGCTTCAAGGATTTGGATGCTCATCTTTTGAGTCTGGAGAACTGCTTGGCAAATCAAAGAAACAAGAGAGGGCTTGGTACAAACAGATCTAGTGGTTTATCTTCTATTATTGCTGATGGAGAATATCAAATGCCTTCACACCCCCCCCCCAAATATTAGTACATTGAAGGCTTAATTTAGAGAAGTTTTATTAATCTAGAAGAAAAGATACATTTCCAAGCAAAACCAATACTTCCGAGAAGAAACAATGTCTTAAAAAAAAGTCCTTTGAAAAGTCCTTTCATTTGTGCTGTGTTTCAACAGAAAAATGATTCTACTCATCTTGTCTATGCTCATGATTCTTTTCCTGTCATCCTGCATTTAGTAGAATAAACTGTTTCACCTTTTATGCCTTAGAGCTCATTCTAATTTAGTTGAACTTGATTTCTAAGATTTCAGCACTTTCAGACTGGAATTTTCCCTTACTGGTGTCTCTGTTTTCCTCTTCCTCATTTTTTTCTAAAGCAATTTCTTATAATTTGGGAAAGTAAGGAACATGAAAGAGATGATGTCTTGCTAAATGCTAAATAGACATAAATTCTCTAGGGGAGATTTATATTTGTGCAGCAAGTCTGCATGAAATTTGTTCTCTATATGTGCCTGACTTGGTGGTCCAAAATGGGAGAGAAAGCTTTTATCAGACCTTTGTGTAGGGGTTAATATCCTCCTCAAGGAACATGCAAGCTGCTGGGGGATGTTGTCCTTTAAAATTTTTGTACGTGTTAAGTAATCTTAAAATGATGATTTACCAGTGTCAAACTGGTAATTGACTTTGAGTAAGAAAATATAAACTGAGCTCATTCTTCCTTTAGTTTCTTTGGAAGACTGTATACAATTAAAATTGAAATACTAAAATATAATATAAGACTTACATAGATTTTTTTGTTCTTTTAATATTCCATTTTTTATTCTATCTTGTTCCAGTATAGTTTATACGTAACACTGATAAAAATATTTCTAGCCAACTTTGCTGCTAGCATCCATAATGTAGACAATAACGTAGAACACTTACTTCCTCTCTGATGTCTGGAGATATTTTCATCAATAACTCTTTAAAGTTTAGTCTTAATGTTTTTTGTGTGTTTTCATCCCTGCACTTGATTTATTGAGTGAATGGAAGGAAATGCGACTCATCATTCAATCCTTTTGCACCTTGCTTATTTCAGTCAGTAGAGAGGTTCTACTCATGAAATGATTGCAAAGAATATTAAGTGGCTACCTTCAAAATTAAGCAGATTAGAATATTTTGAACAGATTCTTTTATAGCACACAGAAGCATCAAAAAGATTTTCTCTGAAAAGGTTCTCTACCTTGAATTTAATTTACAATAATTCCAAGAAAAAGAAGAAAATTCAATTCTAGGAAAGTAATAAAAATAGCAGCCTGAGATTTCTGAAATATTTTGAGGGGATGAGTAGGTTGTTTAGTATCAAAAAGAATTTGTTGCTGCTGTTTCCAAGTTTTAGTAACTACTCAGAAAGATTTGCCTTGAATTTGTCCTGTGTTCCCTTCTAGCAATGCTTATGGCTTAGAACTCTTTCTCCAACTCTTGCTCATCTTCCCGAAAGGAGCTACATCAGATGAATGTTTGGCACAATTGTTTTTTGTGGTTTGTTTTGTTTTTTTTTTTAGTGTGTTCTAGTTTCATCAGCCTTCACGGCCCCATGCCTCTTGGCATGTAGCACAAGCACTACTGGATGACTCGATGTCTTAACTGTCAGTCACTGTGAACTGCTTTATGAAACAGGCTTACCAGCTCATAAACTGAGAGCAATCCTGTTTACTGCCATTTCTAGATTCAGGGACTGCTTGCAGCTTGTTAGTGTTCTACCAATGCTTAAGGCCAGACATCTATGCTACTGTAGGTTTTTCTTGATGTTTCTTGAGTAGGGTTGGTCTTGTATGAATGCTTGTAGTGTTTCATCTGATATAATGGGATTAGACCTGAGGGTGACTATATCAGAGCTCCTGACAGGTTTCTGAAGTATATTGTGCATGAAAAGGTTCAGCATATTTTTTTTCTTCTGCATTACTAGATTTACAAGTATTATTTTTATTCCTACTGTGGCAAATCCTGAAGGCAAAACTCCTCATTTTCTACAAAAATAATTATTATTATTTGTTAATTTTTTTCATTCCATTGCCTGTTTTACTTATAGGTTGCTGCCTCTGTCAGCATTTTTATTCTGTTTGTGCTTTGCAGTTTGTTGAAGGGGTAGATGTATATTCTGAAAATAAACTTGAATCTATTAAAGTGGCTAACATATAGTGATGTCTCTGTTTTGTAAATTGAGTTCAGGCATAGGCTATCTATCTGGTTGGCAGCAGTGGAGGTGCCTTTTTGCTTGAATTTTACTGTTTAAGCTTTTAGAGTTGCTTTCGAAGGTGGAAGAGGGGTCAGGGTAGCATGAGATTCACACATTACTGTCTTTAGTGAATTTATATGAATGACCTCCTTTGAAGATTGAAGAATGTGGCATGAGTATGCATAAAGCCTCTCAGACTGAGGAATGTGATCTTTTGTCTTTTGTGCATGATCTTCTATTTGACTCTTGATATGTTTTGCTATTCAGAGATGACGAATTTGGATACAAATTAAGAAATTAAGATGTGATCACCTCCACTTAGCATCAGTGCACTTCTGCTGCAAACTCTCATATTGCTAAAATTACTGTGGGGTTAACCTTGGTTTTGTTTTATTGTGTTTTAGCCATGTCAGGTAGCTCTGGCACTGGACCAACCTACCCTGACTACTACCTCTTTCTCATCTGTCTAGATTACAGCCTTCAGCAGGGAGTGTAGAGTCTCATTCAGAGACACTTATCCAATAGGCACCAGCATAATTAATATATATTTTCTGCTTTTCTCGAAGAATTATAAAGGAATACATAAAGGACAATCAGCTTTACTTATGAAATTGCAGACACCAAGGGGGACTTAATGTAAAAGCAAGTGTATCCTATTATCTCTTTCTTATTCTGCATATCACAGCTAAAGCTATGAGAAACTAAATGCTGCACTTATGGCTAATCCAAACACTAAAGTCCAGTGGATTGTCTGATCTTTAGTATGTTCAGAGCAATGAAAACAAAGGACCAGAGTTCTCCATTTTCTCTTTACTAGAAATCATGGGCAGATATGTGAGTAGGAAACAAAGTTAGGGCACAAAGGGCAAGTGCATTTTCTCTTTACCTAATTATCCTTTTGCCTTTATTTCTCCTGATGGGGGGGGGGGGGGGGGGGGGGGGGGGGGGGGGGGGGGGGGGGGGGGGGGGGGGGGGGGGGGGGGGGGGGGGGG
>JAWWLV010000183.1:18352942-18372875 GCA_035041135.1 Platyrinchus mystaceus | reverse complement strand
GGAAACAAATTTTGGGCAAAAAGGGCAAGTGCATTTTCTGTTTACCTAATTATCCTTTTGCCTTTTTTTCTAATGTTCCCCCCCCCCCCCCCCCGCCCCATACAACTAAAGTGAAATATCTAACATATCGCCTTTTGTACAGCTGGAGCAGTGATAGTGTTCTTCCCAATGAGTAAGTGACATACAGGAGTGATTTTATTGGTTATAAATACTAACTAGCTCTGGTTTGGTTTGGTGGGTTTCTTTAATTTATTTTATTTGGAAAGAAGGCTCGCAAGTTTATTGTTTGTTCTTAGAGCCTTTGACCATACTACTAAAGCCCTTCACAAATGCTTGCTGATTTCTTTCAATTCTCAGTTTAACCTGCCCGTATTTGAATAAGCAATTCACATGTAAAACTATTACTAAAAAGAATAGACTGTACATGAAATCCACTTTCTCATCCTGTGCCATGACAGCTTATAATAGTGGAATACTTGTAATATTTTAGTTCAAAAATAAAATATGATACTCTTTGAGAAGTGGCAATGATTATTGAATTCTCTGTCACAAATAGAAATCTGGATGAAAGGGAGAGATCCTGTTCACTCAAATATGAATTGAGCCAAAAGTTTCCATTTAGCTGTGTGGGAAACCATCTCAATGTGTAAAACCTGTTAGCAGTAACAAGAATTGTGTCATTTTAAAGCTTTGCAAATAGTTGTGCTTTCTTTTTGATATTGTTGTAACTGGAAAAAAAAATATATATAGTGCTGACCTTGGTAATGGGGAACAATATGAAAGAGCCTAAGCTTATGGAGAATTGACAAAAGACATTTCTCGGGGGTGTGTTTTGTGTCACTCCATTTCTCCTTTTTTGGCTGTCACTGTCCTTGGTTGGCTTCTCCATTCAGCTGGGGAGCTCTCAGATGGAATTACTTCCTCAGCTGTAGTGCCCTACCAGCCAGCTGCTGCATAGCCTGAATCAGTGTTGCTTATATCTTGGGGAAGGAAATCGTTGCATCAGACCTGTGAATCTGTGAGACTAAAATTTATTTTTCCCCCTCCAAGGAAAGCATAGATAATTCTGGACATTTTTCTTTTATTAAAAAAAATTGCAAAATAAAAACAGAATAAATACCAGAAAAAAGGGTCATTTCTTTAATTACTTTATAAATTTCAGGGTTCTTAAGAATTTCTTGTTCCATTTTCTTTGCTTATAAGCAACCATGAACATTGTGAGGCAGCTCTGCACAGCTGGCAGCTTGCAAAACATATACAATATGGGCAGTAAGATAAGGTGAAGGCTCATTAACTTAAGAAACTAATATCAGATGCCTGGAATTTAAGTAGAAAAGCAAAGCAATCACTTTATTTGAGCCTATGAAATATACACAAACATATGCATATATGATATATAATTTATTTATGTATATCTCTCTGCATATGTGTGAATATGAGAATATTTTAAGCATTGAATTTTTATACGCTCTTGCTATGCCTGTATTGAAAATCAGTATTTGATATTTTTCCCTACTTGCATCTTTTTTGCTTTTACATTAAAATTAATTCTTTTTGTCTTGAGGGATAAAGACAGGCCTTTTTCCTTGGTGCAGTTCCAATAGAAGATAACATGATGCTTATAACAGCTTGTCAGACTGAGAACTGTTAAAATAAGGCTGAAAGAAAGAAAAGCTCCGTTTACTGTGAAAACCCCTAGTGGGATGAAAACTATAGTTCGTTTCTTTGGATAACAAAAGACAGTTCCATGTCCTCCTTCTCTAGCAACTTTTTTTTTTTTTTGACACAAAAGGCAGAATGAGGGGGCAAGCAATACCTTAATTATAACTGCTTTCCCCCAAGAATTTTAGCCTACTTTTCTTGCTCTGGCTTAGCAGGACATCCTGCTCTATTTTACTTAAGTAATAAGAACTATGAGTAAAGGGTTAATTTTCCCTGTTTGGATGCAGTGCTGGAGGAAGGACAGCAATATGCAATGCAACTCTGACCTTCTCATTGTTCTATAATGTCATTGGCTGGTTACTCTCGTGCACTTTCACAGCCTCAGCACTTGTGCTGTTGCAAGAAGGGATCATCAGTGACCAATCAAACACGGGATTGAAAAAGCATTTAAAAAATTTAATAAGTGATTTTAGGCCTCAGAATTAATGTATTTTTTTTTATAAAGACATGAAAAGGATATGGCACTCACCTGTTTTTACAAGTTTGCATTGGAAGGAGGAGCAAAGTTAACATGGCATTTACTGCTTTAGGAGTACATCTTGCTTTGCAAAAGTATAAGTACTTTGTATATATACAGGTGTCTGCGATGTTGTAATTGTTGAAGATGTGTATTTTGTCATCACCTTTCATGTTATAAAATGAAGTTAACATCTTGAGTTTGCTGAAATAATTGTCATATTTCCTGGGGGGGAGGGGGAAAGAAGAGTGATCTGTTTTGTCTCTTTTAACAATCTTTACATCATTAAGTTCTTCACATTCTTGCTGCTACTGCTTCTTTTTCTGTTCTCTTTTAATGCTGGTGTCATTGTTATGAAGGGGTAGGATAAAACATACACTAAGATCAAGGTTAGGGGATGGAGAATTTTGTTCTAACACCTCTGTTCTGAGGACTGAGCAATGATCAGGAAGGGTTTTTCTTAATCTTCTAAAAAGGGCATTATCTGCTAGGGAATGGGTGAGTGCAAAGCCCAAAATGCAATAGTGGAAATGGAAGCAACACTACAACTCCACTTTAAAAGCCTGAGCATGTGCAGGTGTAGGTTTGCCATTAGATACATAAATGCTCAGGTAATGTGTGATCTCTAATTGCATAATCTGCAAACACAGAATTTCTGTAAATTAACTTTGTGCGGAAGGAGTTAGAAGAAAATGGTTTGTGGTTAAGGAAAACCTTAAGGGAGGAGAGTAGGTTCCTTCTGGTCTGATACGGAAGGACTATGTTCTATTTCTGAAATACGAATTTTTAAGTTATCTAAATGCTTTATGTACAGTTTATTCTCCAATGTCACTCTGAAGAATACTCTCCTGAGCTACATGTCAGTGACTGAACAGGAATTTAGTGGTGAAGATATGAGACAAGCACCCAAGTTCTGCAGTTACTGGCTGTAACAAATACAAACAATATGCACCACAAAAGAAAAAGTTTACATAGCACATGTTGTACCAGACTGGATCAGTAACCTGTTCTTCGGTGAAGTAGCATTTACATGCTACAGTCTTTGGAATAATAGTGTCCTTTTCCTTTGCAAAGTTTACTCAGGTGGTTGATCACAATGTGAGGCTCATCGTAAACACACCAGCATAGTACCATCTACAGAAATCACTTGGAAGCCAAGTTTCAGCTGGGGGAAAGTTAAGGAGAATAGTAATGCAGGTTGCACTGGTTGTCACAATTTTCCACTCTCAAAATCAAATTATTTGTGTTGGTATGAAAATATCACAGGGATTTTCCAAGGTATTTTGGGTGCATGCACTTGGTTATGCCTGTGTGATACACTTTTACAGTTTATCTGTCAACTTTGTAGATTTCATAAGACGTTAATTCTGAAAGTTTTCAGGTATGGTTTATCCTGGATAGCATAAAAAAGGATTGCATCTTCTAAGGAAGATAATAGCTAGAAAGAAGTTAAGTTTTATATCTTGTCTTTTGAAGAGTCTGTTTCTAATATTGTTCTCAGAAAATATTCTCCATCTGTGTTTAAAATCTTATATTGGCACTGAGCTAGTAATTGCATAATATACAGAATCCAAATATATGGTCATTTGAGCTAATTTTGAAGCAGTGAAATGAAAAAAAAAAAAGAGGCATTTCCATCCCTTTGTCAATGTAAATTTTTGCTGTTTGCTTGATTCAGATTTAAATGTATAAAAAGAGAAATCTTCAGTCATGGTCTCAAATACGTACCCACAAATTACTATTTTTGGGAAACAACATATTGATGATGGCGTGTAGTTTCATACGAATCCTTATAGCAAGTTGGTAATGGCATCTTGTGTGACATGTGTTCTGTTTTTCAGTTTGTTTGATGCCTTTAGTAGTATGATACACTGCTGCAATATGTGCAAAACTTTATCTAGTTAAGGCTCCACACTAACATCCTTCCAGAAATCAGTGATTCCATAAGCAGCATCTAATAAGCACTCTACAAAAAAACCCAACAGCTTTGGAGGTAGACTCAAAACATGGGTGTTCTCTCTGGTAGTTCTTACTTTCTTAATGTGCAAGTTTTATGCTAGTTTAATTAGAGTGAAGATATTTCCTATCAAGTCAAAAGTGTTATAGAATTACGGTTAGTGCTGTTTATTTTTGTGTTAGTAGTAATTTAAAATAACTGTATTTCTCTCAGCCTGGCAATGTGCTTGGCACTTTACTTACAAGATTGAAGATATGGTTCTCTCTGTATAAGACCTTAAGCTAATACCCATTATGCAAGCAGTTAAAATTCAGTTCAGAATAAAATGTGCGGTTTTAGTTGTAAAAGCAGTACTTAATTTATTAAGCTAACTAATGTTATGGTAGCTAACTGTGCTTTCATATTTGATTGTGGGCAATTTGGCATTCAAGAGTAGTGACAGAAATCTGACCATGTAGAAAATTTTCTGGTGAATAAACTTATCTGAAAAGTTCTGTCGTGCAGCCATTTAAGTTGGTTAGTGGTAGCTGCTGTATGGAGACCTCTATCAAGTAGAATTACAATATTCCACAACATAATCCAGGAAGGCTGTGCCATGTTTTTTGACATTTTTGACAGTTTTGGAAGATAGTAATTCATGTACTCTCTTAAATGCAGTCTAGAGGGCAGCTTTTGCTTATGGGATAATCTGTCATGCAATTTATCTCACTCACAGTAACTTACTGAGTTAAAAATGAATCTGCAATTATTGTGCATCCGTACCTGGTGTACAAGATGTCTGTATGGTGTCCCAATTTGTTTTGTTTGAGAGAGTTGAAATTATATGTCCCCAGAAGAAGAGGAAGTATGTATTTGAAATATTTAACCTTGGGTTTTATGCACTTATTACCCATTTGACTTGTGATGCTGATTAGTTTTGAATGTGAAGATTAGCTAGTCACAAATTATATAAGTTTTCCTAGTATATATAGATGCTGGACTTTGAAATATGAGCTTCAAAAAATTTGCAATTATTTTGGTTATTAACATCAGCCAGTTGCTAAGATACATCATTGATGAGGGCTTGTATGCTGAAACCATAAAACCAACTAATCCATGAACAAGTAGTTTGTTTATCAATAGTGCATCTAAAGATGTTTGTACAAGAAGACGCCTGAAATTTGGGCCTACAGAATGGGAAAGATTTTTTTTTTTGCCCACATTGCTTGGGTTTGACACTATTGCTTCCCAATTAGCAGTGATAGGTTTTTATCTGAAAATTTGGAGGAGAGTTAAAATAAAATGGAAAAAAGGGTAAGAAAATTGAATTTTGAATAATGCAATATATGCAGAAACATATAGGCATTAACTTTTATCCATTGAATGTTGACTCTTGTTTGCTGAAGAAGCCCATACCAGAAACCACTGCAAGTTCCCTATAGCTGCTATGAACAGCCTCTAAGCATGCACACAGTATAGGTGCTGCAGAATATGTTTCTGATGATAAAGTACAGATTTTAATACAAAGTAAATATTGCTGTGCTGGGACATTGTATATTTCTTTTTTGTCATCTGATTATGACTTTTGTTGGACTTCTTTATGTCAGAATTGCAGACAGTGTTATTGTAATCATGGCCACAAATGCTTATAATGCTATTTTAATATTTTTTATACATTTTACCAGTGTGTGCTCTGTAATTAAATTTTGTTTTTTCACTATGGCTTATAACTGCATAAATTGTGAGAAGTTTCAGATGGTAATTGCTAAAGTTCATAATTGCAATATTTTTATTCTTGGTAAGGAAGAGGGGGGGAAAATGAAGGATTTTTCATATCTCTCAGATCTGTTGGTCTGTTCTCCAAATGACAGGTTCCTGACTGATCAACTATGCCACCTGCTACTAAAGCTCAGTAATATTAGTCTGTGCAATGGTTTCACTCTCATCTCACACCTCAGAGATCTTGAGCTCAACCCCAGGCATCCCCTGTGTGTTTAAATCAGCTTAACGGCTCATACAGTGCACTGATTTCCTTGTAGGCCTCTGTTTTCTCAAAAAGTGATCACCTTTTGCCAATGCCCTCAGGATTAAACAGGGCAGTCGGGTTTTCCTTTTCTGCATTGGCTATACCTTTGTACTCAATAAAAGACTAACTAGAAAAGAATCAGCTGATGAGAGAATCAATCTTCTGGAAGCCTCCCCACAGTTTTCTCATCATTTTTGTGCCGTCTGTCATCTCAGATTGTAAAATGGAAACCAAAACTCAGTATGTGGGAAGACTTTTAGTGCTCCTTGTTAACAAAAACAGTAAGACCAGGGGTTTTGATCTTATGAGTGTATGGGTAAACAGTAAGCTGTAAGTGTGCACTCTTGAAGTAGCTTTTCCATGTTTCTAATGGAGGTCTGCAAAAAATTATCAAAGAAGTATCACAAAGGTCTCATAACATAGTGTAGTGTAGATATCCATTCTGAGTAGGTCAGGTTAAATCTGAAGTTCTTCTCTCTAACAATACAGGAGTATCTTACAGAATATGTACCATTTATCATGGTATAAAAGCCATATAAATAGAAAAGGGTTTTATAATATAAGTGAAGGTTTTTTTTCCTTTTGCTGCTTGCTAAGTTAAAACAGTGGTCTGTCTTGATAACTAGTATTATGCAATAAATTTTAAGTTTTTTGAATAATAGCCTACTTCAAGTTGGTTTATAATGACAGATGGACCAACTTAAAAAAGAATTGGAGGTTCATCATAACCATAATTCTTTACAGTTCTAAATTTTTCATTCAAATGTATCGCAGTAGTTTACAAATATTAATTCAGTGTTATAATCACCCACCCACGAAGCAGGTCAGCATCCTAGTTTTACAGAAGTTCAAAGTATGGTACCAAAAGGTTAGGAGCTGTGAGGAATTAAGGGGTCTGTTGGTACACACCATAAGGCTCATGCTGGGGACTCTATTTTTTCCACATCATACTTTAAACTTCATTTGAAATCTGATTTCCTTTCCTGAACTAAAATCTAGGGATAAGTAACACAGGATGTGAGGTGGGGTTATATTAGAGACTGGTTGACAGTCATGCTGAAACACTGAGAATAAGAACTGGCATCACACAAAGTAGCAAAGGTGACTCCATCACCATCTTCAGCAGGAAATGTCCTCTTTCTCCGTCTGCAGGTGCTCTGGGTATTGCCATAATGTTCCCTACAGAAGGGAAGATCTCAAGCTTTGTACGTTCTGCAAAAAACCTATCAAATATCACTTTCTTATGGTGAAGGCCTATGGTAGACTTTGGCCACCCTCTCTTATTTGCCTGGCAGTTGGACAATGTACCTAATGTTGATGAAAAGGTTTAAATATATTATCTGTGGTTCTTTGTGCAACAATTAAAGTGCAGATCTCTGTCCAATAAAGAGGGCTGATTGCAAGAATTGAGACGCATCCCTCTTGCAGCTTTTAGTTAGCTAAATCACAGCTAGCAGTTGGGAAACTGCTAAGAACAGTAGTATCAAATACAGTTTGCCACCAGCTGTACACATTGCAGTGCTTTTATATCAAAACTACAAAGATAAAGAAATGGGACTTTCCCTTGGGAAAGATGATGGTTTGTCTTTTCTAGGGACATTCATTTACCGCCTTGAACAAACACCTGAGAAATTCAGAAACAAGGTAAAGAGGTACCTGGCTCCATTCCTCCTTTAAAAGAGGTCTGGACTATGAAATATTTAGTAGGTATTGGCTCCCTTAAAAGCCTGAGAGTCATCACTTCAGAGCAGATGAGTCTCCCCATTAAGAGAACATCTGAAAGCTTTCAAACTAAATTTTATTTATTTTGAAGGTATAGAATTATTGATGGACTGGGTCTCAGCTGTGGATTCCACTCATATATATAAGGCATCCTTTTGCTTCAGGCATGGTGCCACCAAGGTGAGCATACCTGTGACAGCTTTTCGTAGCAATCATGGATTTCTTCATTCCTTGGCAACTCTAAATGGTCACTCATTGTACAGAGCTGCTTTTATTTTTACTTCAGAGAACTTTGCTCGAAAAAAATTGGTCTAGAACACATATCTATCAAAAGACTCCCATCTTTAGGCAGTCTCTTCAGGGCTCACTTGGGGGAGAAATTTTTTTTTTTTTTTCTCATTAGTTTCTTACTGTCAGTATTACTTTTAAAGACAGGAGAAACAAGAACTGTAACAATTACATGGATTTGAGGGACAAGGCAACAATATAGTTTGGGCTGCTGCAATTTTTGATCTCAGCTTCTAAAGCAACAACAGTTGCTACATTGATGATATCTACTCTAATAACACCAACTATCAAATCCCATGACACCTGGCAGCTATTTACAATCCAGATTCTGCTTATAGATATCATTTATCTTTTAAATCTTGAAGTACATTGTCCTTCAGCATTAGTAGAAATTTGCTTTGCCGTCTGCCAGGTGGCTGCTCATTTCCTACCTCACCAAATCAAAGTTTCTCAAAGAATTGTTACAGATTTAACTGCTGGTCAAAGAATCTCTTCAGGACCACTCCAGGTTCATGGCACTACAATTATCCTCTGGAATGTTGCCTAGACCACCTAATTTTGAAGTCCGTTTGTATATCTGAGGTTTATGTGATTTTTATTCACACTATACTGGGAACTTTTTTGCTGATTTACTCAAAAAATTGCATCCATGTGTTAAATATATGGTTTACCAGACCCAGGCTTTGGGAGCAAATATAATCGCATATGCTAAATATACCCCATACTAAGTTGTTCAGCTTATTTTATCAACTATTTGTAGTCACAGACAAATATTTTGAAGTGACACTGTTAACAGGTATACTATCCTAAACATCAAACCTTACTTTATTGGTGTGCAAGTAGCATGTTCTTGGATTGAGGGGCAAAATAAGAATCTGTAAAGGAGGGCCATGAAATAACTCCAGCATTTTTACTGGAAATATTTTCATTCAGGAATGTTTACTGATATTTTTCTTATGGTTTAGTAACAAATGGACTTTATTGATAAGATTGTAATGTTTAGATTGCCAGTACATGGATGCATCTCCTAATGTTGCAAATACTTTTTGGAAATCTGCCACTGACTTCCTTTTGCAATATCTCTTAACCTCATAGACATTGTGTGTTTAAATCCCGTTTGATAGAAGTTGGAATAGCCTCTATTCCACTTGAGCAGATGAGGACCCACCAAGGTGCAATGTGATTGTCTTTTGGCCATTATTCTATAAGTTCTGTAAAGTAGATAAATATTGTATAAAACCGTAAAATACTTGATTTGTTAAAATAATTGAAAACTTGGGCTCTCTACATAGTAGGTAAAATGGACAGATTTTTCTTAGAGCTGCAGTTAAAAAGGTTGGATGAGAATACCACAAGAAATGTTGTCTCCATAGTTTTGTTTCCAGTCTGTTGAATTTGTTAGTTTCTTCCTTACCTGGAAAAACAAAACTCAGAAACCCAAGCTCCAAAGAGTAACAGTGGGAGCTGCAAACTGCCCAGGCCCATGACCTGTGTCAGTCCAGCTTACCCTTTTCAGAGGAGTGCCAAAATTCAGAAATGAGGAATGGACTGGGATCATCATCTACCCACCATTTTTTTGTTTGTTTGTTTGGCAGTGGTTATAATTCATGTCTCTGACTTCTGCGTGAAGGTCCTGTCAACAGTGTGAAAATTTCTTGTCATAGCTTTTGCCTTCTGTAATTTGGTTAGCATTATACAACTTGTTAAACTTAGCTTTTGTCTGTGTTGTGCTACACAAAACTGATTTGTTCAGGGCAGAACTTAAGTTGAAAAATACTCTCAAAATAGATTTGCTTTTGATTGTCCCAAGGTATTTTTCTGTTGCAATTGCATTTTTTTGGATAGTTTGCTCAGAACCTGCTCTCTTCTCATTGCTAATCCTACCTGATGTGCCATGACATCAAAGTTCCTCACAAATCACTCCTTGGAGTGCTCAGAAGCTAACGTCCAATTAAATCCAGTAAAAGTCTTCCATCTCCTGAGCATGCATTTTGTGGAGGACCTAATTTAAAACAGACTAGAGTATAGGTTTATATTGTCAAGCATCTTTTCTGCATGCAAAGAGGTCTTGATAAAATGAGATACCTACATAAGCACACGAAATCTGTAGGTATAGCTCAATTAATTGAAGCTAGGAGAATTGTTCTTTGGCTCCCCATGAGTCACATACTGTGGCTTTTACTAGCAGGCATTTACTGCAGTGGCTGTCATCTCCGTAGCCTCATCAGAGAATAGTTGTCCAGGTGTGTTCACTGCAGTCCGGTGTCCATTGGCGCAAAGGCACAGGATTACGAGTGCAACAAACAAGTCATTTCTACACTGGAGGGGAAAAATGAATAATGTGAAGAAACCTCTGAATTGATAAGGATTAGCATTTACTCTGTGTAACAGTCAGTCCAGATTGCAGAAATAATGGTGTACCTGTCAATCATTGGCTTAGCTAAAACGTTAGCTGCATCAACATCTGCCAGTATTGTCATGTGGAACCTTTCAGAACGTTATGTAAAGAAAAGAGATCATTGCTAAAAGTGTCTATTTTTCTCGTTTGAATATTTTTCACATATAGTAAATATAAAAAGATAAACTGAGCAAATGGAGCGCAGTGGGGGGAGCAGAATATAAAAAACAGAGTAGAGAGTAGTCTCTACAGCAGGAAATGAATGATGGATTACAAATTTGTTAAAACTATGTTACTTAGAGTTGAAATATACTGAACTGCTTCTGTATGTAAGGTAGACTCAGTTTAAGTTGATGTCAGGATTGCATCATTGCAGCCATTGGGAAGTGTATTTTTTTGTGGTATGTAAGGAATGTGGGTGTTCTCCAGCACCTAGGTGCCTGCAAAAGATCTGCAAACACACTCACTTAGCAGATAAGTAAACTGACCTGTTAGTAGGATGAACTCTTGTGTGCTGAAGTGTGAGACACTCCTCAGAGCACCTTCATCTACTCTCTAGGAAAGAGCTGTTGAAAATTTTCACATGATGAAGTAGTGATCAAAAAAAATTTCTTGGCCAAAAATTGTGTTTAAAATTTGTTGGGAAATTTCATTTTGCTGAACTCAGATTGGTGACAAAGGATCAGGTTAATTTCTTCTTCTTGCTTTTGTGTAGATGAAGTGTCTTTTTTTGCCAGGAGTAATTTCAGCTTGGGTTAAAAATTATATATTGTTTAAAGATACAAACTAGTTATAGCAAAAAAGCAAGCCCAAGCTGCATATTTCAGATAGTTAAAACAAAAAATGCTTCAAGTAGGAAAATAGGATTAATTTTTTTACTCCAACTATTTGTGCCATCTCTTCTTTTTCCTCACTGTTCTTTGTTTCTGGTCATTGGGATAGCTTTTATTAGACTGGTTTATTTATTTATGCCTAAGATGAGAGTGATTTTTTTTCTGGTTTGGTCTCCTTTTCTTTCAATTCCTCTATGTTTTCCTCTGACATGAATGTAAATAAGGACTTTTCACTCTGTTTTCCTGTTTGGTGTTTTTTTTGTTTGTTTGTTTGTTTGTTTGTTTTTCCCTCTAACTCTCTTTGGCTTGGCCTAAATTCCTTCTCTTTTCAGCTTTACCTTCCCTTGTTTCCCTTTAGCCTTCACATACAACTTTCCCTCCTTTTATCTGCACGCTCTTCTTTTTTTTTCTTTTTTACCTTGCCTCATTCCCCCTCATTGCTGTGAGTGCACCTTTGCATCGTAGAGAGGGAGAGGCAGCCTCCCCAAACAGCTGTTCATCAGCCATGCAGCAGCTTCAGCTCACTTTGAACAGGATTATGAAAGAGCAGAGAAGAGCAAAGGAAAAGATTATGGGTTAAGTGTACTAAAAGGACTAGGGCGGGTGTCAAGGCAAGGAGAATGAAGAAAACAAGAATATTTGGGTAGAGAAGGGAAATCTGGAGTGACTATAGGGAAAGAGAAAAGAAGTGGTGATGGGGGGAAGAGGAAAAAGGTGGCATTCAGGATCAATCCAGTTTAATGAAACCCTCCAGTAGAAGATAAGGTAGAAAAGATAGGGGCTGTAGATCCTACTACATAATTTTGTTCCTCTCTTCTTCTGACCCAGTTGCAACTTTTCAGTACCTCAAGGAAGGCTACAAGAAAGATGGGGAGAGACTTTTTGCAAGGACATGTAGTGATAGGACAAGGGTGAATAGCTTTTTAAACTGAGAGTTAGATAGCTTAGACATCGGGAAGAAATTCTTTACTGTGAGGTGGTGAGGCACTGTAACAGGTTGCCCAGAAAAGTTGTGGGTGCCCCATCCCTGGTAGTGTTCAAACCCAAGCTGGATGGGGCTTTGAGCACCTGGTCCAGTGAAAGGTGTTCCTGCCGTGGGCAGGGAGGTTGGAACTAGATGATTTTTATGGTCCCTTCCAACCCAAGCCTTTCTATGTTTCCACTGGTTAGCACTAACTCAGAAGCAGGGGGAGGAAACAAATGCAGGGGATTCACTCAGATTTGGCATGTTTGTGTGTTTTTGTTTTGGGATTTGTTTTTTTGGGTTTTTGTGTGTTTTTTGTTTGTGTTTTTAAATTATTTTGGTCTGGCGCTTTTTCCTCTTTGTTTGTTTTTTCCCTGCACTTGTTCTGTGCTAGGGGAGATCTGTTCTGCAAGGTCATTTGACTGTTTTCAGAATTGCTGAATGGGGCATTGATCTCATAATTATTCAGTGACTGTAGATGCTTCTGAGGTTTTGTTGCTTTGTATCAATTTATTTAAAATGTTATGAAGTACATGATCAAAATATTGGAGAGTGTGGTGAAGCACTAAAATAACAGAAAATGCAGCAGTATTGTAGAGATGTTTTTACAGTTTTCTTCAGCCATTGTTTCTCTGTCTCTTTCTTCAAAACTGGACACAGAACATTTTTAGCGACATAAGGGGTGCACAAGAGTCTTCCACTGAAAGTCAAGGGAGCCTTTGAAATTTTTCCTTATATGTATAAAACATACTCTGTGTTTTGTATTGTGATAGAAATTAAAATTTATTTATGCAGTGGAGTAGATCTTATTTATTGCATTGAGATCTAAAATATACTTGGTCGCAAAACATTTCAGGGCTTTTAGGCAATAATAAAAAGATAAGAAATGTGACTTTTGCATTGTTCACATCTTGTGTCATTTATATTGTAGTTCTACTTCAGAGTTTCTGTGAAGAGACTGAAATTTCACTGTGCTACATTCCGCACAAATACTCAAGAAAAAGTAATTTCTGTCATAGAGAATTTGTTATCCAAATAGGTGAGATGGACAAGAGAAGGAAATGAGCGTATATAAGAAAGGACTGTTTTTTTTCTAAAAAGCAGTCAACAAGTGAATGGTAGAGGAAAAGGCATAGGATCTATATCTCCTTAACTCTGCCTCGTATCCAGTCCCTGGACCACATCTATTCTTCTCCTGCAGTAATTTAGTGTATTTTTCCAACTAGTTATTTTTCCATCTCTAACACCTCAAAATTTTTGCAGTTGATCCATAACATTCTCCTTTTTGTGTCTGCAAAACTGATTATTGTATTCCTAGTTTCTTAAAGATTTTTTTAGAGCCCTCTACCATACCACACACTTCTGTTGATGCTCCTTCTAGCCTCCCTGGCGTTCACCTTATGCGTAGAAAGTGCTTGTGGCTTTGCTGTTCTTAAAGTTTCTGCCACCTGCAGCACCAACACTGATTCAGAATTGCGGTGACGGAAAAAGCAAAACATTCTTATGTTAAAACTGCATATTCAATTTATGAACTGAGAATCGCTATTATGAGCTTACTTGACTGGCAGTGGCCAGAAAATATAGCTATATTTATCTTAATATTGTAAAAGTTTTTTCAACATTTTTTTTCTTTTTTTTGTGATTAATGGCAATAAGAACTGGAGTAGTGTTATAAAAAAACCCAAAAAGCAAGTATCAAAAACTTGGAAAATGCGGTTTGTTTTATTTTACACTAGCAAAAATAACCCACCAAACCAGAAAATAAATATTCCCTGCCCTGAAAAAAAAAACCAAACCAGTTGGTCAGTAGACTTTGTGTGATAAGATTTGAAAGAGTGAAGTATTAATGCACATCAAAATTTTCAAGAACTAGTTCTCATTATTTCTTAAGAATTTATTTATAAAAGAACTGGAAATTAAAACATGTTCACTATGTGGCCGAATATTGTTCTGGTATTACCACTTGGCAAATGTCTGCATGCTGCATATACACAATGTGTTTGAGCACATAATATAATATTTTGTGGGTTTGCTACTGCCCAGTGGTCCCTTGTGGACAGGATGTCAGATCTATTTATGTATTTCATTAGGTACTGCCCTGTTAGCCTGGTGCTAGCTTGGAAAGGGGATATACTCTTATGTTGCTGTTATAGAAGGAATGTTTCTACCATGTAAGCAAAAAGATGCCCTCTGCCTTTAGAAATGAAGACTGTGAGCCCTGTTCTCCAAGCCACATGCATATAACTAGCTGCTGACCATGTATGAATGTATTCAGCCACCAGCTTGTATGCACCGGAAAGCTTTTGCTCCTGGAGAATTTCTTTGTTCCGTTTTTATTTCTCTAAAATTACTAATGTTCCCAGAAACTCATAAGCATACACAAACCTGAACCACTTCACCTACTGTCAGAGATATGACAAGCTTATTTTCAAGTGTACAGTTCTACAGCTGCTGTACAAAAGATCATATTTATAAAGCCAATCTCTTATCTGAAGGAGTAGCTTCATTATTCTACTTCATTGCGTGATAGCCCCGACTCCGAGAGCTCTGTGAATGGTAACCACAAAGCTGTTCCATTATTTAACTCTAAGCTGCTCTCCATGACTCTCTCTGGGTAGATTTCATCATTTTCCTCCATGTAGGATTTTTTTAGTTTGTTCATATTTGAAGGGAAAAATAAAGAGGTATAGAGAATAAAAAAAAACTTGGTAAGGCAAATTTTACCAGTCTTGGAGCCCCTGCAAAGCCATTCATTTGGTGCCCTTGATTATGGTAAAGGTGAAAGTGACCACTTTCATTCTTTTTTCCTTAAAGGTGCTTTGTTTTGGGTGAGAGCAATGATAAAAGTCAACACTGGCTTTCAGGTTTGAGCTGTATGGGCTGAAATTTTGACCATTTTATTTTTTGTGAAAGTATTTGAAGTTCTTGCTTTTCATGATTGAGCAGACTGAAAGGTTTATAGGATATTTACAAGTAATTACTATTATTTTTTCAAACACAGTAATAACATGCATTTCTGGGTGGCTTGTAAGGAAAAGGCAGTTTAAATCTGGCTATTTCTGAGCTTAAAATAGGACTTCAGTCTAATGCAAAGTAAATTCTCATAATGTTAAACTGATTTTGAACAGGTATATATCTTATTACATTAAGTGATTGGTTTCTATATGATCTATACAACTGTTGATATTTTACATCTTTTACGAAGGAACAAATTTTCAAATTTAGATTTGACATTTACAAATTAAAGACTTTTAAATACTATCCCCCATCACTAAGACTTGTGAAAGGAAGCTTCTCATATACATAATTTGTTGGTTTCTTTTTATTTAGGAAAAATATCAGAAGTAACTGTATTTTGCTTCAAGTTGTTTATTAACTTAATGAAATTGGTTCTGTGGATTCAAATCTGTATTTATTGGAGGAATAAAGGGTTGATAACCTTCCATATTAGCAATTCATGATCAGCAATGATATGCCTCTCTTGTCAGCACTGCCTGCGGCAGGATGGGGACTCCATCACGTGGAAACTGGCTGCAGGGCTCCTGCTTTGCCAGTTTGCACCGGGATCACTTCCATGTTGAGTGGTGCAGTCCTTTCCATATGCCTCTAAGCCAGTGACTAGGCTCAGAACCTCAGCAAATGGTAAGATTCCCTTTTTGGGGAGATGGCATATCTTCATTAGTAGCTTCTTGTCCAACAATTACTCGAGTTGTAGTTCAGACCTTTTTTCCCTCTAACCCTAATAAAGGAGGTTAAGGATTACTCTCCAGCTCATGGCACCGTTGCTTCCCAGACTTGGCAGCCAGGCTTTTGGAGGGCAGTACTAGTCCATTTTTTATCTGTAACAAAAATATTTATCTAACTGTCAAAATTCCCCAGCTTCCTGGTGTTGTAGCCCAATGGACAGGCAGTGTCATGAGGCAAAGTTCCTTCGTCTTCAGGCTCAAATCTTGCAGGAGCTACTTGGATGATGAAAAATAAAAATATAGTTTTCACCCACAAAGGGACAAGTGTGGAGGAAAGCCAGAGGTTTTTACTGTGTTAAATACATCCATTCAATCAGAAGGAGGCAGGTAGATGAATAAGGAACTGGGTGCCACAACTGCCATGGAGATTTTCCAGGCCAGATTTTAAACATAGACCTATCATGGTAATTCCCTTACATTTGTCAGCCTCTAGGCATTATTGAAATAATAATAATATGAAAGAATAATATTGATTGTGGACTGGGTTTTTTTTCCATACAGTTCCTGCTGAAAACATCTGCCTTCACCTGTGAGGTTTAAATTACAGTTTTGTCAGTGAATAATTATTTTGTGTATTGTGAATCTCCTGGGATATAAACAGATTTCCTTTGTGTGTGCACTAAGTGAACTGAGTTAAGGTGAAAACTGCTTCTCTAAAAGTTGTTCTATGGTGTTTGGAAAATGCTACTGAGACTTCAGAAGACTCTTTTTTACTATAACAAAGATTCATACACCATCTTTAAGCAAGTGATAACCCTTTTTTTTTCCTCACTGAACTGCATATATGCTTAAAATTAAGTGCTTAGATCTTTACAGGAATGCTGGGGATGAGATGGCAGAAGGGATGTTTTCACCTATTTCAACTGACTTCCTAGCCATCTGAGAAATCACACTTTCTAGAGAAGACAATTTAAAAAATACCTTTTGTATTTGAACATCATTTAATTTATAATTCAAAATAATTTTCCTGAATGCCTAAACATACATAAAAGATTCTCTTAACTCTGTAGGTTCATCCTCCGTAACTTGATTTTCTAGTAGTTGGATTATTCTCTTGTTTTACCTTTTTATTTTTATTTTTTTTTATTTTTATTTTTTTATTTTATTTTTTAATGCTGACATCTGCCAGTGTGTCTACAACTCGCTGTGACTGGAGAGGGGAATTGAATGGACTGGAATATTTTCTGTTTTCAGTAACCCAAAATTGAAAGGATTTTATCTACTTTGTATTGAGGCTTCAGTATCAAGAGGAATGTCTGAGAACCCATGTCTTTCCCCCGATAAAAGTGGTTGTGGATGTAAAGGTCTGTCCAATGCTGCTTTTAAGCCTCAAATTGGCTTTAGGGCATATATTAAGGAAGTTTGTAATACCTTAATTTTTTTTTTAAAGGAATTAATTTCTCTGAGCTAGTGGAATAATCCTAAACTAGCAGGGCTATGTTAGAGCAGGTTATGCTGAAAGGTACTCAGTGGCTGCCAAAGGCAGTCACAGACCTTGTGAAAACCAGTGAGTTGTGCCAAGCATTCCTTTAAACTCATCAGAAGAGTTTAATGCTCTTGGGAGACTCTCCAGGAGAAGGGCTCAGTGGCAAGCTGTGTTTGGTCTTTTGGATTATAGCAAAAGTTTAATAAAAACTTTTAATGCTCAATTAAAAACACTCCTGGTCTGGGATGTAACATTTGGTAAGTGTGTTATAATTGTCACAAAGGACATGATCCAGCACATGGTTAAGTCAAGGGGGCAATTTTATTGACTTCAGTTGGTGTTGGATGAAGCCCAGATTTATGAGTTAACATTTAGATGTGTTTCAGTGAGTAAAATTTAAAACTTTGTAGCTGCTTTAAAAAAAAAAAAAATCTTGAAGGGCTTGTTTATTGACAAAATCTTCAAATTAGCTTGGAGTTCTTTCTAATATGTTTGTGATGATAATATTAAAGTGGCCTTGGACAGTCTGTGCAATGTGATATTTGATGCTGGCTTGACAAATTAGTTTTGATGTAAACAAAGCAGAGATATATTCTGAAAGTATTGTTTAAAAGGTCAAAAGAAGCTGAAAACTTGTCAGGATGCATGTAAAAATTCACTGCAAAAACACTGGCTTCATTAATATTATTTATGTGAAAGTAAATAAAAATCTATGAATTTTATATAGAATATAATTATAGAATAAAACTGTGAAAATTGTTTTTCAATGACTGTACCAATATTAAATTACCAATATTATATGACATTTTGTTAAAAAAAATTGTGTGCTCCTTTCATCTTTTCTGCTGCTATATCTACATATCTGTCTCTTTCTATATATTTTTTTTACACACCTATACCTGTTGATTTCTTTAAGAGAGCTCTCATTATCACTTGTTACTCTGGAATTAGGACTCTTCACAAAGTAGCTCAACAGTGATCCATTAGGTTGTAACTCCACTTCACTGCACTCCCCCCCCCACCTTTTTTTTTTTTTGTGCTGAGAGATTTTTAAGTACTACATGCAAAATCTCAAATAGCTAGGCATTTCTCACGTCTTCTTCTGAACTTCTAAAATGAAAACTCTTCACTACTAACTCGTTGTAGAAAGCACTGTGATTGTCCTGTTAGACTGCTTTCTACAGTTAGAGAGCATAAGGAGAGCTGGAAAATGGGTTCCTTTCCCAAAGATGCATCCTCATATCTTTCCTGTTATATGTTTCTGTAAGTACAGTGTTCTATAGTACATCCTGCAATATTTGCATTTGTTTTGCAACAAGACAGGTTGTGATGAGGAACACTGCTCCAACTAATCTCCTTTTCCAAACATAATTTCTCTTCCAGAACTGGGGAATCATAGGAATCCCCCAATCAAAAGCACATTATGCTACTTCATTAGAGTTCGTCACTTGAAAGGAGGCACTTTCATTTTCTGATTTCTTGTTATATGTTCTAGCGAGTGATCTGAATTGTACTTTAAAATTAATTTTTTATTGGGTGCTAATGAATTATTTATTTATTTTAAAATGTAGTCATCTGCAATCAAATTTTTTTCCTTCAGTTTCTATATTTGGAATCTGATGATAGTTACTGGAAGCTGTTTGGGATTTGGAATACTCAGCACTATTGTATTGTGATCAATAATTAAACTTAGTGCTGACATGTATCCAGTTTATGCAGCAGCCTCTGACAATCCATCTTGCAAAATTAATCTTTTCAATTTATTTAAGAGGAGATTTTAACAATAAAATAATTCAAATGAGTACCAGTGCAGGATTATTTCTGGTCAATATTACTTCATTATAAATTGGGTCCACGTACTCATTAGTAAATTAACTGTCAAACCTGAAAACAGATTTTTTTTTTAAAGGTAATTATTGGTACTGAAACAAGAAGGCACTTAACCTTGCTGTGCAGTCGTCCTTACCACAGTGTTTTTATTCCAGGCTATAACTACCCATCAAAGCTGCAGAGGGAAAATAATTAGAGATATTAAATGGATGGAATATTAACTATTAAAAATCTGTGTTCTTTCAGGGAGTTCTTAGTGTTGTTTGGATTCCCTGTCAATGAAGTGTGTTTCTTTGGAAGTTGGTGTTTGTTATTTTTTCTAAACATTGAAAAATATGGCTAAATCTATGCAAAAAAAGAAACCCAAATAAAAAATGACTGAAAAGTCTGAAAAAAGAAATCAGGAGGACAAGTTGAAGTGAAATGTATATAAGGGAAAGTTTAAAGAAATAGAAAGTTGGTAAAATACTTAAGGTTGGGTTTAGATTTTTTAAATTAAAATATGCTCTTTAAAGGATTTGACTTAAAAAAATTGCCTGGTCTGAAACTGGGTATTTTCCCATTTTGCTGGTACCTCAGTTCAGC
>JAWWLV010000183.1:18334233-18352842 GCA_035041135.1 Platyrinchus mystaceus | reverse complement strand
AAAAAAGAAACCCAAATAAAAAATGACTGAAAAGTCTGAAAAAAGAAATCAGGAGGACAAGTTGAAGTGAAATGTATGTATTTAAAAGGAAATATTTATAAGGGAAAGTTTAAAGAAATAGAAAGTTGGTAAAATACTTAAGGTTGGTTTTAGATTTTTTTAAATTAAAATATGCTATTTAAAGGATTTGACTTAAAAAAATTGCCTGGTCTGAAACTGGGTATTTTCCCATTTTGCTGGTACCTCAGTTCAGCAGCTTACTCTGTTTATTCCTGCTTAAGACATTTGATTATGCCCAGTAGAGCATTTCTAAAAGCTCCTCCATTCTAAGCATTTGTGCTAAACAGGGTTTAGGATTTGAGAGTTCTGTTTTCAGTGTTTATGAATGACAACCATTTGAATTTTTACAATTATTTCCTAAATCCATTTTGAATCTGTAGGAATCTCCAGAGCCAAACAGAAGAGAACAGGTAGAGCAGCAATTTTATCCTATTTCATTTAATTATTTATTTTACATGATGGGCATCAGAGCTTGCTGTGTGGCCATGTGAGCCCTGAGCTTCTGGGTCCTCATCTGTCATTCAGGTCTGGCCAAGAGCTCCCACTGCTGAGCACAGTGCAGCAACCTTCCCTTGGAGCCTTGGGATCTGACTGGTGTCTTGGATCCTCCTGCAACTTTGTCCTCATCTGTGCACTGAGGGGATATTTCTTCTCTGCCTTGGCCACCTTCTTACCCCCACAAGTAGGAAACTAACTTCTTCTGAAATCTCCATCTCTAAATTAAATTTGGTGATAATCAGTAAAAATTTCTAAAGTTTTTTTTCTCCAGGGGATGGAGCGTTGGTCAGACATTGGGGCAAGTTGCCCAGGGAGGTGGTGGAATCACCATCCGGGGAAGTGTTCAGGAGGTGCCTGGATGTGGTTTTAGGGGTGATTATTGTGGTGCTGGCTTGATAGTTGGAGTAGACGGTCTTGAAGGTCTCTTCCTACCCTGATGATAACAGTGATTCTGTTACTTGTGAGATAAAGATTCACTAGCATTTGTTTAAGATATCATTTCAAGTAACAAACCCTTGTGCATTTTGGAGAGTGGCCATGCTGCGTGGTATAACATAATCACCAATAAAGATACCTTTACTGAGTTAAAAATGTGGTAAAATGTTTCATAAGTAAGTTTTTTTATCAGACATAATTATTTATTCATATTCATCCACGTTATAATTTATCATTCATAATTAATGTATTTTATTATGCAACTGCTTGCTAATTATAAAGGAAAATAAGATAAATTATATAGAGATTACTTGTTAAAAAACTCTCAAACACTTAAGATTAAATTCATATTTTATTTTATCTACGATAAAATGCTAGAAAATACGGTATGGGTTGTATCTTTCATGCTTAAATACAGTTTCCAGCTGAAGGTAACGTTCACTTCTCAACTTGCCAGTTTTATAATTTTCTGAAAAAAACCCTGACGCAACACAACAAAACCACATGAAAAACAAAAACAACCCGCTTTTAATTTTAACAGTGCTTTGAAAAGAAACTATGGCGCTTTTTTTTATTTTTTTTATTTCTGTACTAATTCCAGCCTAGGGAGATTGATGAAGCTTTAGCTGGCAAAGGAGCAAGGGTGGGCAGACTGAGCTACTGTGCTGGACCAGACGACCACAGTGCACAGAAATGTGTGTGCGAGGGAGAGAGCAAGATGAATGTATACAAGCATGAAGGGGTCTTCAGTTAGTGTAGAGAGAAAAATATGACAGTATATTAAAGCTGAAGAAGGATGAATGAAAGTGGGTCACTGCACTACTATTCTTACTCCTTCTGTTCTTGTACATGCAAAAAGAAACATGATGGTATATATATGCAGATGACTATGGAGGGCAATTGTAAAGGTCAATGTATATAGTTTTGCCCTGGATTTCACAACAGGCCTGGCAATCACACAGTCTGTAGAAGTAAAAATGAGTATTTCTGCCAACCAAGTCTAGAATCAAATAGGAGTACCTTTGTTCTTTATGGCCCATCTAATTCTGACACATAAAATACACAAAGGTTTGATGTGAACTTACAATTTTCAATTTCTGACAAGCACAAAGGCCCTCTATTTGACTTGTCTTTAGGAATATGGTGTGTTTCTTGCAATCAACAAATTACTGTCTGTTGTATAAAACTGTCTAATGTTCAGGTGACATAATCTGTCATTTTAGTGTAAATATATTGGCTTGTACTAAATATAGTGGCCATTTTGGCCAATATGTTTTTTGTTTGTTTGTTTGTTTGATGCTGGTTTGTGTAGGATGGCTAGCTGTTTTTAAAGTGTCTGGGAGTGAGTTGTTATGGCATGTCTTTGCATTGACATCTCATGTATGGTATTTGTCCACACACGGTATTAGCAAAGTTGACAGAGACGTGTGTTATAACTATTTCTCTGCTCTGTGCCACAGTAAAGTCTCTGCAAACAAACTGAGTTGGGATGCAGCTTTTTAGTAACAATTCATAGAAATAAAATTAAATCTGCTCTTAAAGCCATAAAAATGCCACTCTGTGACTATAAGATATCCCTTAGGAGGTCATTTTAAAGGCGCAAGATGATGCACATGAGTTCTGGGAAATTATTTTTGCTTCCAGTGAAATCAATCAGTGCTTGAGAGGGCCCTGAGTGATAGATGGTCACTTCCTTTTATTGAGCTAAATAATTACCTAATAAAGGTTGAGTAAATGCTGCTGTTAACCACAAGAAATGTGTTGATTAAGCACAAGAATAAGAATGCAGTGATCTACAGCACTAAATAATTGTTTGAAACTGGGCTGTTTTCTGTTAATAACAAGGGCTGTAAATTGTTGTGTCCAATTGCTTCTTTTTTTAAAATATGAAAAAATGGTAGTATCTATGAAACTTGTCAATTAACATGGACTTACTGAATTATCTATTCAGTAATTTCTCTTACCTACGTTTTCTGTTTCAGTCAATAAAATGAAAGTATATCTTGACTCATTAGGTATTTGACTGTTTACTATTTTCAGAGAGTTACAATGCAGACTACTCTGAATTACAGGGCTATATATTATTTACAAGTTTATATAGCAGACTACATTGCAAGATTGTAAAAGTTTTTTTCAGAAAGTTAAGGGTGAGCATGAGAAATATATCTTAATTGGAATCAGCTATTTTATTTTGCATGTATATTTTTAAAACTGCCATTCATAGTTTTTTTTTAATAAAGAGTATTTTGGTTTTGAACCAAAGTATTTGAGACTAATTTTTTCTTCACCTTAGCTGTGAAGCTAATTTAAAAATATTATTAGTGGTGAATGTGATTTTAGTCAGGAAATCAAGATGTGAATTTTTGAACATGTTTCTCCAAAGGTGCACTTCTCAAATTATTACTGTGAAAGTAATTTATTTCAGCCAAACACCCTTCCCACATATTGTTAACAGGAATCTGCACTCCAACTCATTTAACAGCTTTTTAATTCAGTAGTTATTCCATTTTAATAGAGCCATTTCTTCATCATTCTGCATTTAGTGATAAATGGTGCCAGGACATATGATAAATTAAACCACAAAGAACTGTGTTAAAGTAATCTAAAGGGTTTAACTTGAAAGGAGGAAGCACCTAGTTTGCTTAGCATAGCCATCTGAGAATTCCTACAGAGAAAAACACTTCCTCTCAAAGCTAAACTGTGAAATAAATTTGAAAGTAAAGTTTTAAACTCTAACGGCTTTCCAAAGTTCATCCTGGTAGCATCTACCAAGCTGCATAATTGCATAATGGTCTCGTCAGTCTGGAAAACTGTCTCGAAAAGCTACATAATTTTAAAAATGTAGTAATTTAGATGATACCTTTTTAAAAATCTGGTGGTAGTGAAATCTCAGTAAACCAGTACCCCAACCTTTCTTAGAAGGCATGCCCTGAGTGTACAACAAAACCTACCCCAAAAGTTACACAAACTGTGAAGATAAGTATCTTTAGACATCTGAAATACAAGTACATTTGGGGTTTTTTTGGTTGGTTGGATGGTTTGGGATTTACTTTTTTTTGTTTTGCTTTGAGATTTTTTTTGGAGGTTGGTATTTTTCCACAGATAAAAAGAATGTAACTGTCAATTATGCACAGATAAGTGTTAGAGAATTATAGTGCTGTAATTCAGCAATATGGACCTTTTGTAAAAGATGAGTCTTCCATTTGCCTCAGCTCTCTTTTGCTCTCTCTGTTTTACAGAAATATGCACCATCCCTCCATCTACAACTTCCTTGAAAATGAACACATGCCTTTTGGCTTCCTCTCTTAATTAAGGACTCAAATTTCTGCAAAGAATAACCAGCAAAATGGTGTAGGAACTAACATATAGGCATGTTTTAAAGTAGGTCATTCAGTGTAATATGCGTAGCATGTGTCAGCTTTCTGCTCTTGGCATTTTTGTAACTAAACCATAATTCTGAGCTGTACTTGATATAGTGGAGGTAAATTCGATGGTAAAGTAATGCTTAGTTAAACGATAATGAGGTATGAAACTCTTTTGAATAGGTTTGAATATGTCTATGGAGAACTAAAGTAACATTAAGTAGATCCATTATGTGGTCTGTGTGAAATGAATTTGAGATCTTAATTCAGGTTCTAATGGATAACTTTTTTTTTTTAATAAAATGCCTTCTTATTTAATCAATTTCTTTTTTGTAGTATGGAATGGAGTGGGCAAAAAGTCATGAAGCAGGTGATATATATCAAGGGGACAGAGTTAAAGGCTCAAAGTCATAGAAAGACTAGTCCACTTTGTTAATTATGTTTAAAATTGAACATCTTCGTGAGAAATCCCTTAAAATTGTTTTAAGTATTTTAATTTAAAAAAAAAAATGACAAAACAGACATGGTTTAACTGTGTGTGGTGTGCTTTTTTATTACTTAATAGAGAGCATATGTCTGAATATTGTATTTTTAAACACTTTTAAAACAAAATCTTTCTCCAAATGACTTGTTAGCAAACTGAGTTTTTAAACAGATTGATTTAGGAAATGAGAAAGTACTTTGTGATGAAGAGGGCAAACTGCTAGAAGACTGAAGAAGTCTCTTCAGTGGCCTCCTGACAGCCTTGCTGTTCAAAAAAATCAATGAGATAATAGACAAAGACAATTTTCTTGTGCTTTGAAATGTTTAGAAAGTGCATTTTCTATTTCAAAACTTGGCAGAGTTTGTTTTGTCGTTGGTGGTTAAGAAAAGTATAGTCACTTGGGCTCTTCAGCTTTGTACTGTGTCAAATTTGCCAGTTAGTCATTTGTTAGGAGCAAATAATTAATGCATTACTGTAGTGATAATGAAGTATGTCCAACTGTAAGAACTGAAACTTTTGATGTTAAATTGGAGCATATGGATTGTAAAGCTCAGGCTTAACACTAAACACACAATTTTGTTGGTGGTCCAGAGCTGTGGTATTTCACAGCAGTTGATTTCACCTGTAGCAAACAACGGTTTTACTGAAGTCAGTAGCAAAGCTTTAATTTGTATTTGAATACCTGTGTGGCTTAATATGGGCACAAAGGTCATTTATGGCAATTTTCCTTTTAAAAGGTTTATAAAAAGTTTGTATTGTAGATGTTTTTCAGGTACTGCTTTTTCTGCGATTAAATAGTTCTATTTTTAAAAAGAGGCCATAAAGGACTGGTGCTTTCTTGTTAACCTGGTTTTTGGTCTAAAATTAAAATATGTTTCTGAATTGTCAGTTCTGTTTGTAAAATGCTCTCTGTGAACAGATCAAGCTCTCTGATTTTAAAATCCACCAACATTATGTTCAATCCCTGTATAATGCTGTCAGAAGTTGATGAAGTGCAATGCTAAAAACGCATTTGTATAATAACGGTTTGATTTCCGAACACTGTCATAAAACAAAAGGAATTCCCTGGCATGTAAGAACAGAGCAGCTGCACTGTGTTAGCCCCAAAGATCTATGTACCTCAATATCATTCAGCCGACTCCAGTGCTGGAACTCCAGAGGATATTTAAACAAGGGGATATCACAAAAGTTAACAGGAGGGAAGTGTGAAGTCCACATTAATGCCCAGCTGACAGTGTAGGAGTAATCTCTTTTGCATCCCTGGGTAAGCAGCTGGAAAGCTGCCCAGAGGAAAAGGACCTGTGCTGGTTGACAGCTGACTGAACGTGAGTTAGCAGTGTGCCCAGAAAGCCAAAAGCATCCTGGTCTGTATCAGAAATAGTGTGCCAATAGACCCAGGGGAGTGATTGTACACGTCACTGGTGAGGCCACACCTCAAGTATGGTGTTCAGTTTTGGGCCCCACGAAAGATATTGAGGTGCTGGAGTGAGGCCAGAGAAGGGCAACGAATCTGGTGAAGGGTCTGGGGAACAAATTCTGTGGGGGGTGGCTGAGGGAGCCGGGGTTGTTTAGCCTGGAGAAAAGGAGGCTTGGGGTGGACCTTACTGCTCTCTACAGCTACCTGAATGGAGATTGTAGCCAGTGGGAGTCAGCCTCTTCTCCCAAGTAACAAGTGATAGGACAAGAGAAAATTGTCTCAAGTTGTGCCAAGGGAGGTTTAGACTGGATGTTAGGAAGGGTTTCTTCACATAAATGTTTGTCAAGCATTGGAAGAGGCTGTCCAGGAAAGTGGTTGAATTACCATCTCTGAAGGTATTTAAAACACATGTAGGTGCGGCACTTGGGATTGTGGTTTAGTGAACTTGGCAGTGTTAAGTTAATGATTGGACTTGATGGTCTCAGGAGTCTTTTCCAACCTAAATGATTCTAGGATTCTATGCAGCTTTGATTAAAACTGAGATGTTAAAAAGATTCATCCTTGGGAGTGAGGAAAATTAGAAGAAGGGTCTAATAATTTTTGGCTTTAGAACAGTTATAGATCCCTCTAACATTTAAGTTAATTGCATGTTGTTAGGAATAAAATGGAGTTGTTTTGTTAGTACTTTGTGAATAGATTCTCGCTGCCCTAATCCTGTCCTAATCCTTTTCCTTTGGAAAGGATACTTAGGAAAATTTGGGTAAGGAAACTGAGGATTGTATTCTTAACCTCAAAATTGTTTTCCTTAAGGAATATGAATATGAGATTTTTAATTTATTTATTTTTTAACATATCAATCCCTGAGTTGTTCCCCTTCTAAAATCAGTTCTCAGTCTGTAGTGCTTTCCATCCTGACACTTGCCATCAACAATTAATATGAAATGTTGTGGGAAACAGAGCTTTTTAATGTTAACCCTAGTTCTGGAGTTTCCCCCTTCCCCATCCACTTTCAACCGTCGCAAAATGTAATGTATTCTATGGTTTGTACTATATGGTGCATGACAATAGTCTTATTGTACACTTAATTTTTTGAATCCCATGCTCAGAATTCAAGGATTTGAGCCCATTTAATTATATTTTTCCTTAAAGGGAACTAAATGACTCAAAACTTTTGCAAAGTTGGGAAAGTTTCTGACAAATTGAGGGCAAAAAACCCTCATGGAGCTGCCATAGTGCTTTAAATGGACAGCACACCACAATATACTTTATTTCCTACTTGTCCAATATTTCTTTTTGTATACTGCTTATGACAGTGTCTGGCCTTGGTAGGTTTTTTCACTAAGGGCAGCAGTGCAAGAAAACTCTACCTAAAGTCTTTTAGTGTCCAATTCTCCCCCCAGCTTAAGTTCATAACCCCTTGTACTTCTATTTAACACCAGCTCAGATAGCCTGCAGCATCTCTGCTTTCTGTTCCCTTCAGGATTGTGTGTACCTTAATAGAGTTTCTTCTTAATCGCCTTCGCTCTCAAAAAAAGCCACAAAATTTCCCTTAGCTTTATAAATAATCAAGTTTTCCACATCCCAGTCCTGCCATGTAAAGTTGCTCTCTTTTTATGCTCAGCAACTCTCAACTATTCTTTCTTTGCTGAGGTGATGACTTTCTGGTGTTATCCCACTGGCTGAACTGCTTGCTTGTTATGGAGAGCTTTCCTTGACTCACGTCTGCTGCTTACCCAATACAGAATTTGTTTTCCCTTTTAACCATGGTGAATCACTACAGTGTGACCAGTAACGCATAAAATGCTAGAGAAAATGGTACATTTTGTTTTGCCAAATCCCTATTGGGTTCTGTGAAAAGAAAATTAATTTTGATCTCCTGTTTCTCATTTCTTGCTTCATTATTGTATGATGTTTAGGATGACTTTTGGAACTCACTATTATCCATTTAGACTCCTAGTTTGTCCTAAGACTTTCTGACCTATATTGCTTTTCACTTTTTTATTGACTCACTCCCCCACCCCATTTTTGTGTCAGCAAAAACTGTCTCACCTTTCTTCACATTTCTTCTGCCAGGTCATCAATACAGAAAGGAGAAATAAAAAGCCCCAAACAAACCCAACAGTGTAAATTCTAATGCTCATGGCATCATCCCACTTATCAACTCCCTACATCCCCTAAGTAACCTTTGTGTCAGATATCCAAGCTAGTTCTCTAACCACCTCTAGTGCTGTATTTTCTTGACCTTTATAGGGCAGGCTTTTCTGCAATTCTGTATCAGAAGCATTCTTTAATTCCAATGTGTTTTGTCTGAAAGTTCTCTAGTCAACACTTTTGTTACTTTAACAAAAGGAAGAACTGTGTATTTTCCCATTCTTAGTATTTGTTTCTAGAATCACTACAGAATTTTTTTTCCTGCTCAGTCTTCCTCTGTATCTGCATTTTTTCTATGGAATCGCTGTAATAGTCAGATATTATGACAGATTTCATCTTGTCCCATCCTGTACCTGCAAGATTTGGTACTAATCTCTGCTGTTCCATGTCACAGTATCAAGACAAAATTCTTCAAACTATGCTAATATGCCTTAAAGGCACAATTTGGAGGTTGAAAGCCCTTGCATTTTAGTGTCTAACAACATGTCTGGATGGATCATTATTATGCATTAATTTCCCCACGTGTCTTAAATGTTTAGTTATAATTATTATCTGATGTTACATTTTCTGTCAATTTGCAGCTTTTTGTCCTCACTTTCTGTATGAAGTTATTCACAGTGCTGTTTTGAGACAGAACAGTATCTAAAGAATAGTGCTGCATTTTGAGAGAAACATGCTGATTACGTTCTGCAGGACTTTAATAGACAGGTATGCCAGGTACCACATGGCTGGGATTTACCTCAAGATTGCTAAGAATCATTTACTGTATCATCTCTGGCTGGAAAAAGAATGGATCCGTTTGGCTTTTTTAATTATGTCATTCCAATAAAAAGGAAGGTATTATTTGTGCTTGCATGGTAAATCTAGGAGGCATGAAATGAAAGCTTGTGGTACCAAGATTGTTTGTTTATGTTGGAATCTTCAATATGTTTATGCTGTATAGTACTTCCAGTGTGTTTTATGAACATTTCTTGACAAAAGTGGATAAATGATACCTTATAGTGTATTAAAAAAAAAGTGCACTATCTTTATGTAATAATTGCTCAGATTCTTCTCCTTTCCTCTAATAAATAATTAAGAATCTGACTTGCTGTTATCTCTAATTTAGTTTAATGAAATCTTTACATAGAACATTTGTGACTTTTTTCCAAATTGCTTATAGCCACTCCAAGTGGAGATTTTACTTTATCTCGTGACATGAACAAGAGATTTTTATTGAATTTTGTATAGTTTTGATGTCCTCTTCTGCTGCTCAGAGGTGATTTAAATAACCTTATTAATTGAGGCAAGGTTATTTATGCAACAGATCACTGATAGAGCAGAAAAACCAAAGTTATGTTGAACAAGTTGTTATTTAAAAAAAGGCCTGTTATCTACTTCTTGGATTATTGTCAAATACAGTGGTACATTGCAAAAATGACACGCAATGGATGTCATCTTATAACAGCTTTCTTTGCTCATCAATTTTTCATAAGCAGGGTGCAGAGCATTAAAATTTGGACAGGAGAAACTCCAGTAAAAAGGATTGCATTGAGATTCTCTTGGAGGAGGCTTTCCTCTAAAATAATACATTGATATTCAAACTATTCTTTGTTCATTTGACTAATGAGGCTTTTGTTAGTTTCATGTGCTAAAGACAGTGGCTCTTCAAATGCTTATTAAAAAGGTCTGACTGACTGACTTACACATTAATGATAGAGAGGAAAGTCTCCTTTAAAGAGATATGCCTGTGAAGCAGAGACTAGACATCAAATCCTGGTGTTAAAACATTTTCTGAAAAAAAAAAAAAATAAAAACCTGTGTGAGGTTCTCTGGTGTGGTGATGGATACAGACCTTTGAAAAAAATAATGTAAGATCTACAAGACTGTTTCTTTTTTTTCTTCTTTTTTTTTTCCCTTCCCCCCGCACCATTTGCTGTCACAGCTTCCCTAAAGATATTTCCAAAAGAAGACACAGAAAAGGATTTGGTGGAAATGCATCAATAGGCTCAGAGTAGTAAAGCATAATATCAAAAACACTAGAACTTTTAAAATTCTAATAAATGAGGAATTATGGTGGAAACTCAATACTTCCTTCACAGTGTGAAGTGGAACAACAATGTAAAAATATGGATAACATTCCCCATCCTCCCTGTTTTTTTTTTTTTTTCCCTTAAAGCAGCTTTATTCAGATGATTAATTTCCTCATGTTTCCTAAAAACCTTTTAAGCCATTTGTAGACAAAGTGGGCTCCTTAATTAAAGATACTTACAGCTACTGAAGTCTATTCCTCTTTAGAAAGCACATGTCTTTGGAAGTTGCAGTGGGTTTTCTGAGAAGACATGTAATCTGAGGTTTCATTTCCTTAGTGAAAATTTAACTTAATTCAGGCATAAAAATTTCAGACCAATTCTACATAAATATATTTTATTTTTTTAAGTTTGCATAACTGAATATTATTGGATTTTGTCATATTTTTTCTGCTAATTTCATTTTGTATGAAGACAATTCTAACAGCAATCTCTGTTTCATAAATGAAATGATGACCATTCTATAACAATACAAAAGACTGATTAAGTAGTAGTCATATATCATTATATATATATCTTTTAGCTGCTATTGAAGAGTGTTAAGAATTTTCAGCTACCTGAGAACTGGAGCCTTCATTTCACTTTCTTCGTGACTGTTTTGACAAAAGCTGCTTTTATTTGCGATAAGCAATAAAAAGTGGCTGAGTTTAGTAATGCTGCCATTGTAAAATTGATTAATGTCTGCTACTATAACATGGATGTTACAGGATCTTTATCCCTTTCTCAATCGTTTTTGGGCAGAACAGGATGTAACAAGCCTGACAGATGTTTTACCTCAAGTGGTTTCTTGTAACTGTTTTGGTTGTTTTGGGTTCACTTTTTGCCTCTATTTCACTCCAAGAAGTTTCCGGTCTCTGTAGCAAAGTATTCCTTACTGGACATTGGTGTACTCCAGGGAATGCATAGTTTGTGGCTGTCATATAACAGTCTGTCTGTGAAGCCCATCAGTTTAGTCAAACCTCAGGTTAATTAGTGTTGCACAGAGGAGGAGTTGAGGGTTTTCCTATTTTACTAAAATGTATGTATTTCTAGTGTTGTGCTCTGAGTGGTGTCAATAAACCCCTTCCAAAAAATTCTAATAAATTCCTTTCATTCAAGTCTCTTAGGGTGCTCCCTCTACATGGAGTGTGAGACTTGACAAAATGCTCAGCTTACTTTTTTTCTTAAGAATGTATTTTTGCACATTTTTTGACTGCAGGTTTCAATATAAGCTTCTAACTATAACCCTGGAAATGTTAAGACACAGATAAAATTAGAAGACAATTTCATATAATCTGGTGACATAAAAGAAGCTATCTAATTCATTTGTCTCCAATTGTTCACTGGGTCCAAAATAGTTACCTTGTGTACCTGCGTCTCATCTCTTCCCATAAATATAGAGACTGCACCACATTGTTCATAGATGACAGATGGATGGCATTGTAAGTTTTATCTTAAGGATAAGCATATTACAGTGTAAATGTAAACTAAATCTAAATTAAAAATATTAGTGTTTAATCTTGAATTTACAAGTACTGCTTCTTCTTTGGAAGTCAACTGCAAAAGGATTTATATATTTTAAAAGGTGCTGAAGCCTCTGAGTTGGTGTAATCAGCATATTGAAAGTGGCAGAGAGGTGGACAAGGTGAGCATGAGCATAAAGGAAGACAATGCACAGAATATATTGCACCTCAAATGAGGTGTCAAGGGTAATCAGATGTATAATTTGATGGGAATCTGTCACACATCTGCATGGTTTACCAAATATAAAAATTCAATTTGTAATAAATATAGCGCCATCTTCTAGAATAAACTCTGGAAATCCCTGCAAGCAATATAAAACTATACAATGCATAGTAGTTGTTTTTAAAAACACAAAGAGAGAAAGTTGGATTAGCCCTGTAGGAGACTTTTTTTAAAAATAATTCTGCATACTCTGAGACATGAGGCATCTTGCAGTACCCTCTGTAGAGCCATATAATGTAAACAAGATTGATATTGTCAGCTATTGTACCTCTTTGGAAGCACGCTGAATGCAAGATGATGTTAATATAAGTGTTGATGTTGTGAGGTACAGAATATCTTTGGAGATTCCACAAGTTTATTGAGAGCTATGGATGCCCAACAGATGGTTGACAGTAGCTGCAGTCCTACTGAGCATTCTTTATATGTGAGTCCTTGATGGTCCTGTTCTTTGCCACCATGTACTTCTTCATATATAATCTGTTGCAGCAATGCAGACTCTTACTGTTCCCTAATTTCTTGTTCTATAAAGCTGTAAAGAACTCTGTGCCAGAGGTGTGAACTGGACTGAACAAGTCCTCCAAATGTGCATACTTCCGGCTTAAGATTGGAATGGCATGTACCTTTTAGGCAGTGATAAAGGCCGAATCAAAGATTGAACCTCTAACTGCTCCAAGGACAGGGGCTAGCAAAGGTGCTAGCACTTCAAAGTAATTGTCATGCTCTCATTCTGTAGAGTGTTTTTTGAGGTGAATATTTTGTGCGTGTTTATGTGTAATTCAGGGCTTGAGCATGGCAGAGAGAGAGAGAGAAGATGGCCTGAAAGGGTTCTTTTAACAACCCAAAAAAGCAAGAATTGTTTTGTCTGTTTTATCTTTAAGCATCAGAAAGGCTTTAATTAAGATATACCTGGGTTCATGTGAGTTTGCTAGAGCTCACTCATCGGGAGGGTTTTCTAAGCTCTTGAAACTCAGTTTTAATGATAAAACTTCCAGAGAAATATCTGAAGAGGATCACTGAAAAATGCAATATACATTGTATTATCATATCTTGTACTGTTGCTATTATAACCAACTATAACTGATTTACCTTAAAAATAAATATAGGAAACCTAGTAGTCTGTCCAGAGAAATAGGAGACAAGAACATCTCAGTTTTAATTAATAGTTTGGCTCCTCTGTAACGTTGTTAAATTTACTTAAATCTCCTTGTACTGGGTTTCTTAATCTTCTTGCCAATGATGATTGGAATAACTTTGTTTTAAAGCATTCCCATTACCTTTTAATGCTATCATCTTACAAAATGTGAATACAGGAATGAAATCCTTTGTGCCTCTGTCACTCATCTCTAAAATGGGGGCACAATATTTCCTGCATCACAGGCTGTTCAGAAGTGGAATTTTGAAATGTTTAAGAGGTATTAGATATTATGGTAATGAGGGCAATAGGAAAACTCATTAACTTGTTAATAATTAATTAGCTAATAATTGTGAAGGTAATAATAGAAAATGGAAAGAAATATGCAATGAAAAGCTCAGAATTACTATTACTAAGAACATGTCTTATTTTAGATGATTGTTGAGGTCACTTGTAAAAAAGAGGAAAAGACTACAAATGGAGACTGTTTCTCAGGACAGAAAATAATGCACAATACAAGTACTATAGCTTAAAAAGACAGCAGAAAACATATTAGTCTGGATGCTGTATTCTGCTCATAAAGGAACTGCTCATTTCAGTTAGGTTCCTATAAACTATTTTCCTGGTAGGAAACAGGCAGGCAACAGCAATTTTAGATCAAAATACTCCCAGCTACTTTGAAGAAGTTACATGATTTGTGAAATTATATTTAAATCAGGTTCTTTGAAATGACACCCATATAGGTAAATAGATACATTTATCTGTTTATTTTTTAATAAACCCCTGTTAAGGTTTTTGAAATACTAGATTACTGTGTCAATGATTTACTTACATGGATATTATTAATGTTTTCTTCTTAACACAATCATATTAAATTTTAATGACATGGATTGTAATATCTAACTGGTATCTGGAAGCTTGTGGATAGCCCAAAGCTTTTATACAAATTTATATGTATAAAGCTCTCACTGATATACTTTGCCAGTAGATATTGTACCTTGAGTAGTCAGCTCTGCAAATCCCTTCTCACAAAAGATTAAAAACATCCTCCTATTACATCTAGAGACTTCTTTTTGTTATTCAAAGACATGAATATATTTAGAAAAATGTATATGATTTTTAATGCCTTAAACCAGAAAGCTACCTTGATTCCCATTAAAAATTGGAATGTTTAATGTTTTTGCTGCTTCTGTGGCACTTTTTTGATATTGTGAAGAAGAACAAAAAAGATTTCTGAGAACATATAAAACAAAAAACTGTGTTTGAAGTATTATAATAAAACAACCTTCTTCTTTTAATGCTAAGTCCCTTTTTAATGAAGATCCTCTGGCAGCTCTTGAATGTATAACTAGTTTATATCATGGGATGAAGCTGTCTGTTCTGATGATTGACATGAGCCCACATTACAATGTGATTCTGAAAATTAGTCCATAGAGGTCCTTTTCAGGTACTACTCAGACTGAGAGCTGCCCTCCAACTACAGTAGAGCCTTTTTAACCCCACTCATTGGTATTCTAATCTGGAAGTGCTGTCCTGCTTTTTAAATAACCCAGGCATTCAGGCTAGTACCCCCCTTGACACATTACTTAGCCAAAGGATTCAAATGAGATTCAAGAAACATGCAGTACAGCACAAAGGGATTGGAATATGCACAATTAATAATCACACAGTTAATTCATTTTTAATGCAAGGAGGTTTTCTGAAATTTCACATTCAAATTTGTAACACAAAGTAGTTGCTGTCTATTCCCATTATGCTGCCAAAATACTATAATGATAAAAAATTCTTTATTTTTCTCTGTCCGTGTGTGGATATTTGGGTGGGTGGGTGGTGCTTGTACATGCTAAAAAAATAAATCTGAATAACACTGAGAGTATAATGCAAACTGATAAATGATAAAGTGTTCAAATCTTAAGATAACTTAAATCAACTGTGAGCAAAAAAGCCCCATCGCATAAGTCAAAGGAGGGATGACATTTAGCTTATGGTGGCAAATAGCCTGACTATTGCTGATTTGTGTCTACACCAAAATACAGTTTGATCAGTTTGTGTTTTCTTTGCCTGTCTTGTTGTTTGTTTTCTGTCGGTTCTTGCATATATTTTTTGGCAGATGATTGCAACATCTCTTCTGAGTGATTATACAGTTTTGCCTCTGGGGAAAATTCCCCATTGACAATGGAAGAATTATGATTTTAGGCACTACCAGCCACAGAAATTTAAAACTAAAATGTGTATTTTCCTAAAAACTTATTTTGGAACTTATTTTTTTACTGCACATCATTTTATGGACTCCTAATGTTCCTTCTGTACTGTATTGTTCAGGGCACATGAAAACTGAATACAGAAACTTTTTAGAGAATAATAGTTATGCTGAGCGAAGGCCACTGCTCAAACCCTTCTAAAAAGCTACCTGTAGATTACCAGCCATTGTCCCAGGGATCTGCCAGATAAATACAGTGACTGCACTTTATTGTCAGTAGGAAGCTGACCTTTACCAACAGTTACCATGTTGAAGCATGATTCCCTACTCCTTCCTTTTGTGTGGCCCCTAGTGACCTCTGCTCAAGTTATTCAAGCCTTCTGTTAGTAAATTTTACCCCACGAAGAATGCCTGAAAAAATTATGCTTAACTCCTACTTAAACCCTGTTTTAAAGACTTAAGTGGTACATAAGCTTTATGTTCTCACTAACACAGGGATCAACTTCATTCTCTGTGACTGTGTTTCACCAAGGTGTGTTTGAAGAGATGTGTGTAAATGCTGTTTTTGCATGTGCCTATTTTTAAGAAGAGCTTGAACTATTTCCTTCCAGCAACTAAATCTGCCCAATCATGAATGAGATACAAACCATTTCCTTAAACATAAAAATGTCTAGAATGTAATGAAAATTGATATTAAGAACTGCATAGCATACTTGAAACACATGTCTGAGAAACATAGCCATAGATACTCAAATTAGAATGTGAAACAGAAACTTACTTTGTTAAGTTAGTATCTTTGATTTAAAATATTAATCCATACCAAGGAAAAAGAATTGCCATTTTTGTATTAAAGAGTCTCAATTGTCCCCAAAGTTTTCCATGTCTGATGAAGAAATACAGTTAGATAACCCATGAAAGGAAACTGGAGATATTGTGCTTTGAACTCCATGCTGGACATCTATTAACCCAAGCAGCAATTTCTGGGAGGTGGGAGAGGGGTCTCTAGCCATAATTATTGGATTGGGTAGAACTTGTATATATATGTGTATTTTCCTATCTGAAAACTGGGTGATGTCTGTTCCACCCTATGCTCATGAAATGGAAACGTCAGTACAGGCTGAAGGCAAGTCCTGGACCCTGTGCCAGTCTCATGGTATAGGTTTTCTTCTAACAGACCTTTTGTAAAGGTGATGAAAACAGCACTGATTTAAATGCAAACCTGAGTTTACAAGACAGTTTCTAATTGTGGTTGAATGATTCACTGATTCTGTTATTTGTTTGTAAAATAATTGCACTAAATGAAACCAGCAGAGTTATCTCTATTTCCGTTTTTAAGCACAATTTGTTTGAAATCACTGATATCTTGTTAGACATGGCCAGGAATGCATATTTGCAGGATTTTTGTTACCTGTTAGATTGTGTAAATCAGTATTGCTTGCACTTTTTTTCTGAAATGACACTGATAAGTGCTCATAATCGGATGCAGTTGAGTAGTTTTGGATAGGGAGATAAATCTTAATATAGAAAATTAACATATTTATAGAAGCATCACTATTGATAGTGTCAAGACCACACTGTCAGAATAGTACCTAAGGATCACACAAGAATGTGATCTTTTTGGACTAAATGCTCAAACATAAAATAGGTTATCCCGAAGTACTTACTGTGCTAGCATTTCATTGTTAATATGCTTTTGGGGGTGGAGGGAAGAAAAAATTTAATTAGGAAGGCACTTGCTAAATAGAAGAGCAGGAGAAGAGATGATCTTAAAAAACCATGAAGGGAAGAGTACAAAGAATGTAGTGCTGGAGAGGGGGATAGGGAAGGAAGTAAAATTTTAGCAGTGAGCAGTCAAGGTCATCATGGAGTAAAGAAGTCAAGAACCTTTAGATGAAATAAATATATTTAAATCTTAAAGGTTTTCTCACTACCAGTGATGATCAAAAGGTTCCTTGTTATTAAGGCATTCTTTTTACAACCCTCTCTATTACCCTCAAACAAGAACTAGTATTTCTCTTCAGAAGCAGCCTTAGGCAGATAGGTTGTCTTGCTGATTGCTCACAACATTTTTTCTGTGTTTTGCTGGTGCATTAGCACTGTCTTAAATTTGATATACATTCAGTATGCTATTACAGCTTGCAAAAACTCTGTACAGGCTTTTATATCCAATCTACTTGTAAGTAGTGCGTAGTATTTCATTAAATGTGGGGTTTAAGTTTTTAATATTGCACACATGTGACATTGAAGCAATAGTTGCATTTTGTTGTTACAATCAAATCAACCTCACAGACTGCAAATCCCATCATGATGGCAAAGAGACACTCTGTTAAAACCCTGTTTTATTGTACTACTTTCCAGTTGGGATCATATTCTTCTGTTCTTAGTGCGAAGAACTGCATCACTAACAGGGCAAATCGTTCTACCTTCTCAAAGTACAAAAGCAGTAACATCCACAAAACTGGTCCCTTACAGGTAACCTTGGGAAAGTTGTACCTTGAAGGGATAAAGACAGGTCAGGATTGGTTGTGCAGTGCTGTGAACCTCACAAAGATGCTGTTTTTTCTCAGAGGCTGCTACAATCCCAAGCACGGTGTTATAAGGTTTGAGAAGACTTTTATGGATCAGGGGAGAGTGAGTTGACCAACGTGCCCAGCAGCAACAAGTCAAGTCTGTTTCAGGTGAACCCTCTCATGGTATGCTGGGACCATTCTCCTGTCTGGTGTCACTGTTGCAGCCCGGTCTCCATGTGCAACACTGAAAGCAAGTCCACGATTTGACTTGCACTGTTGTAGACATTAAACTGCTGCTCCTCTTGCTGTCCCTCTGGGGGGATTGAAGATTAAGCTGACTTAACTACAAGAGGGATACTTGTTTTCTGATGTTTACTTTAAAATACCCTTTAGCTGGCCTAACATGGAGTTTCTTACTGTATTGATGCAATCTTCAGTATGTATGAATGCAGGAAGGGAGAAGTGTTCTGAAGAAAGTGGGTTTTGTGGTTTGATAGGTGGTGACTCCGTTTCCCAGCACGAGGTGAAGTGGTTGCAGTACATCAACTTCTAAACCTCTTCTGCCG
>JAWWLV010000183.1:18275065-18334133 GCA_035041135.1 Platyrinchus mystaceus | reverse complement strand
GGCGGATTCAGCGGCGGCGGATTCGGCGGCGGCGAATTCGGTGGCGGCGAATTCGGCGGCGGCGGCGAATTCGGCGGCGCCGGGAGGGGGCTTGCGGGCCGGATTGGGGGGGCTCGCGGGCCACATCTGGCCCGCGGGCCGTAGTTTGACGACCCCTGGTGTAGAGCGTAGAAGTAAAGGAATTGTGTTGGGTAAAATAGTGTAACAGGAGGATAGAGTGGAAAGGCCATCTACCTGTTTACTACAGCGTTAATTCCTTCACTTGCTGTTGAGTACCACTAACTGGGTGAAACAGTAACTTCCTCAACATGCAGGAGCTGAGGTAGTAGCATGTTTCAGATCTCAACATGGCAGTAGCTCCTCTCTTTCCTTTAAGTTGCTGATGAATGATACAGGTAGTTCTAAACTGTTACCCCTCTGAGAGACCATTAAGTTTAGCCTGAAGGAAATACGGCCCAGACTCGATGTTAGCACCCAAGTATCATTTTTTTCCTGGTCTTTTACCAAGGTTTGGCTATTGAAGCTGTCAACCTGCTACATCTACTTAGGGTTGTCCTCTTGATGCTATTTTCCACTGGCTGTAAGGGACTTACTCACTGTTGCTTATTTGGCAATGAGGTCTTGAGCACTTTTTGCCTGACAAGCATATGTATGATCAAAAAGGTTCCCCCTCCTCCATGCTCATTTATGTTAACACTATAAATCTGCTTTCTGGCCTTAGAGCTGATCTCATCAGGAGTAAATCCAGACCATCACTTTCAGACAGTTATATTGAGAGTGTAACCCCATGTGTGTATTAGCCTCTCTCTTTTGTGAAGCAAGGTTTAAACGCTACATCAACAGATTTAAATGGACAGTTATTGAAATCAGCAAGATAGTCTTATGTGAGACATCCATAAATTTTCTGGGAAATATTTTTCAAGTATGTGGCAGTTTTCTGAGACCCAGGTTGCTGTAGCAGGAAATATTTTGGTAGTCGAACTGCTACAACTACTATTTTATTTCAGTTTATTTTATTTTGAATGGTGAAATGGTTACATCTCCAGGGTAAACTGGATTGCTTCAGAGTAGGTGCAAAAAATTAAGAAGAGATTTTAATTTGATACTGCCCCATTAAATTACTGTGTATCTTACAAACAGGATTTGGCTGGTTAATATCCTGGTGCTCTCTTTAAACCTTTTGTTGTTATTCATCACTACAATTTAGCATCATACAATTTCTCCTTTCACTGAAGCAGTCTTACAGCAGTTTCAAATGCATCACTCTCTCTGTCTTGTGATTGGGAAGTTGTGGCGGGGCTTTAATCCCTGAGTATTCACATCCCTCTTGCACTTCTGTGCCTCTGGTTAAGTAGAGACAGTAACTATGGGTCCCTCAGTGACTAAAATGCCAAACCACACACGACACCCTCTTTGCACTCCCTATTAAAATTTTACAGGTCAAAAATCCAAAACCCACTTAATAAAAATTGTTCTTCATCGTAAGTGACAAGAGAGAGCAGGTCAATCTATGGAATAATGGTGCAGTAATTAGAACCTTTGTAGTTGATAAAGTGTGACTGTTAATCAATGTTTGGCTAATTAATCAATATTTTAATCATTAGACCTTTTAAATTTGTTTTAATGAGCACTTCCTCTAATTCCCTTGATCCTGTTGCTTCCAACACTTCTATTATCTTTGTTAAACAGCAAAGTAAGTGTTCATATGCCCAGAATATGCTGAGGTTTTGTAGGGTTTTTGTAGTTTACTGCAAAGATACATGAGTATTTCTAAATGTAAACAAATTCAGATTCTTAAATAAAAAAATATTCTTACAGCATATACCCTGTCCACGTTTGAGTTAAGAGCAGTGTTTGAGAGAATGAGCCTTCACAACTTAATGGTGAACTCCAGTGATAGGTTTTGATATTTTTCTAATCTTTTCTTAAGGAAAAAATGCAGATGGGACACATGCTGCTGAATGACAGTTACTCATTCCCCGAAAATCCCTCTCTTCCCTCTAAAAACCTTACCCAGGACTATCGAGGTATTTAGAGTTTGCAGAGAGTAACTGCTCCACTATTAATCAAAATCTGTTCTTTCCAGAAATTTTTCTGCCCTTTTCTTCAGGTGTTTACTGACTTTAATTCACAGACTTTTCATACATGGTATATGTAATATACAGCATTTAAGGCAATTCCCTTGTCTGTCCTTTCAGAAATCAAAATGGCATTCTGTTTACCATGACAGATATCATGAAACTGTTTCTGGTACTAATGGGTATCAGGAGTTTGCTGCCCAGTCCTACATGTACATCTTCTGGCAAGGAGACAGATTTTGCTGAGCTCTGCACAGGTTGGCCTGTTACACTGACTTTGATTTCTTACTGGTCTCCTAAACACTTACTTTTATTCCCCTTTCTGCTGTTTGTTGATCTTTTCCTCATCCTTGACTAGGTGTCAGTGAGGGACTGGGAAATAACTTGTTCCAGACATGCAGAAATCCATGGTTACAGAGCTCAGGCTGATCCTCTGCTTTAACTTAATCTGGAGGTTCTCTAAATCTTTTCTTGCAGGAAATGAGAGATTCATTTCCTCTACAAAAATATAAGTCTCCAACTAATTCTAAATGCTCTGGTGCTTTGGTGGTTTTGTCCTCTGCAGACCTGTAGAGATTTTTGCCATCTCTCTATAACATTATCTCATGAGATTATTTTTTTCCTTTAACCAAAAATTTGACTACTAATTTGATTTTTATTTTTTTAATTAATAATGTTAGCATGTTTATTGTGTTTACATTCCTAGTTAGCAATTATTACTTAGTGTCAAAGTGAGGGCTTGAACTATTGTCCGTGATTTCTTTTTTTGCAACTGAATTTTGAAAATTATCGAGCCATTTTCGACAGACTTTAGCAAATTTCCAGCTACATTCAAAGCGTAACTATGTGCTTCTGGAATACTTCAGTAGAATCCTGACAAGTAGATGAAATAAAAGCTGTTTCTTTTAACAGTGATGTGATTTATAAAGAAATATCAGAAAGGCAGTTTGCATACTGCTTTCCAACATGAGCGAAACATCTGAGCACTTTATTGCCAGCTCCTGAGACTATATCCAGTGGGAAAACATTTAGGGTTTAACTTCAACATTGGGGTTTTTTTATGGATTGGTAGTCTGACCTACTCCTGCCAGCACCAGGAAGGGAGGGCTTCATTCTTAACACAACATCATAGCTTTGCTGAAGTTGGCGCAAAGCTCCGGTTGGCTGTATCTGGGCACAGGGCTTACGCTTTGTAGGTTGTTATGGGCACTGTGCTGTTGATCAAACGGGTTTATTCAGGCAGCTTGATATAATGCAGGATTTAAAGAAATCATTGAAATGAGTAATCTCACTTAAAGCTGGTATTATAGGACCTGAAGGTGCCTACCAATTTTCTATCCCAGCAGAGAGTTAAGAGGTCTAGATAATGAGAGAGACTTGTTCAAATGAACCATACATTGATTACTCACAGTTGCCATGTGGGTTTGGTGGGGAACATAAGTCTGCTTGTACAGAACATTTTGTAGAGAAAGAAACCTGCTTTAGGGTGTTTTATATAGATATTGTACAGTTTTCTCTATTTTCTGACCTGAGCAGTATCATTGCACATGATCCTATAATGTCTTCTCAGAATGAGTCTCATTAATTTAATACTTATGTTAATAAACTCCTCCTCCTGTCTCATTTACTAAATCAGGGAAATCTGAATTATGGAGAAGAGGCAATCACTGAGAGAAAACACATGTTGGACAAAAATATTATGAGGACTGGAATAAAAATAATTTCTTATCGGAAGGTTATTTTAACAAAAATACAATTCTTATGTATTGCATTCACATAAGCTGTTAAGAAGCCATTAGTAAATTGTTATTTTTATGAAACTATTACACTCAGGAATTTTTTAATTCATTATATTTTATTAGATTAGCAGTAATGAACCAAAGCCAATATAATTTATTTTTATTACTACTGTAGGTTGAATCATGATGATTTATGCAGCCATATTGAAGCAGTGACTGTAATTACTCTGCTATTGTCAACTGTATATTTCTCTGAAATCAGACACTTTAGCCACATATAAACTCCGAAAGTATGGATGTTTGTAATTTTAAGGACATAATGAACAATACTGACAGTTTTTCCTGCAGAGGTTTCATTTTGGTACTCATGAGATAGCATCCACCTGGCTGTACATCTTCCTGATTTACTGGCTGAATAGTTTTTTTAACTGAAATGACTTTACTTTCCACATTTCTTATTCACTATCATCTATATCCCAAAGAAATAAGGAAAACCAATACAAGGTTTGTTTTTCTTGCTTTCTTTTTTTTTTTCCTCCCGTTTGTTTCCTTTCAATTTTTCTTATCCTTCCTCACAATGAAATGAGAATATATGTGGGAAAAAATGACCAATGGAGATGTATTAAAAAAAGTAACTTGCAGCAAAGTAGTGGATTTTCAGATAATCTGAAAAAGCTTATGGAACACTATTGTAAGTTTAAGGGCAACTTAAAGCAAATATGAAATATATGACTTTTTAGAAATTTTCTAATAGTAATAAACTTAAATTATGACTATTTTTAGTTTTACTGCCTGTCTTGCAAGCTTAATTTATTCCACTTTCCCATACATCCCTGAGCCACCTTAAACAGAGTGTAATGATGTACAGGGCTCAGATTAGAGCATTGTTGAGCCAGAAACTAGAGCTCTAGAAAAAATTTTCCTTATTGGTGAATACTCTCAAGTCCTAAAACTCAGACGAAGTGTGGTAAGAAACTTTTTTCTGTTTTCTTGGTCTGTCCTAAGACATAGAAATACTCTTGCCAATGTGAATCATGAAGGAAAACCAACAAAAAAAGTCCAACTGTAACCCCCCCGCCCCAAAAACCACCAAGTATGCCAGTCATTTCCCTTGATCCTTGGGGTGATGGACGTTCATTATCTCCTAGACTCTGCTCTTAGCACAGACCATATCTTCTGATGCAATGATGTTTCCAAGATGTGTAGCATTCTTCCCAAAGATATTTTTCAAGAGAAAACTCACAATATTAGCTACATTTTTTTCTGTAAAATCAAAATTCTGTTATGCATACGATTCACTTGTTCCAAAAGAACTTCATTCTGCATTGAAATGAAGGAGAAAATAAAGCCCCTTACTTATGCTGGTTTACTGAACCTTAAGAATGGGCAATTTTCTCTTCAAGTAAAACTTGGAGCAATGACTTCTACAGTATGCAAAATATTTGAAGAATCCCTCAGAAGACCAAAAATAACATTTTACTTCCTTCCCCATAGGGGAAGTTAATATGTCCATTAGTTTTGTTTGGGTTTCATTTGTTTGTTTGGATGTTTAATTTTGATTTGTGTTTTTTCTTTCTTTTTTTCTTTTTTTTTTTTTTTTGAAAGTCCTTTGTCTTCCATTGCTGCCTCAAAAAAATATCTGGTCAAAGGCTTTAAAATTTAGGAAAGTTTAGAATCTCTTAATCTTATGTTTAGGTTGTTGCTGTCTTCCTTTCCTACTTACCCATCCTTCTCATCCATGTCCCACTCTCCGTGCTCTCATTCTTCAGGATAGTAATAGCATTAAAAAGCCATATAGAACTGTTTGAATGTCCTTAAGTTGATTATTTTTTTTCAGTAATCAAATGGAAAAAGGACCTTATGATAAGGCAGTTGGATGTTCAATCTGTCCATATTATCCAGCAATGAAAAAAAAATACATGTAGTGACCCATGGGTACTTTTTTCTCCATGCTGGTTTGTAGAATCAATGATAGTGAAGAGAAAAAGGACCTGCTCTTTATACTTTGCTGAGTATGTCAGTATTCTGCTGAGTATTGAGGCAGTGGACTCAGTAATTGTATCTACTCACCTGATCCATGAGCATCTAACAAGGAACCGAAAAAGAAATGTAGAGTTATGTCTATTTCTGTGCTGGGATTCTTGTTCATAGAAATGCTGGCACCTGAAATCCAAGGCCCAATTTTGCAAAGTGATGAGTGCATTCAACTGAGAGTTCTCTGTGCTGCTCAAGAAACACTGAATATCTTGCAGAATGGGATCTTTGCAAAGATTTGAGTGTGCTTTTGTGAGCATTTGCCTTTCCTCTACAGAGCCCTCAAGAGCAATTTGAAAGACAGATAATAGAATTTCTACAAAGTTCAAATGTAAATATCTTCAGAATTATGTTCTCTAGAGGAGAGTAAACAAATAAACATACTAAGAACTACAGTAATAATATTGCACTTATAGAGAGCTTTTCTTGAGTCTTACAGAGCTTTTCATCTCAGGAGCTCAAAGGGCTTTATAGATGGTACTTATCTAACCCTTGTAACACCTTTGTAAAGGTAGCACTTGGGTATCATCTTCATTTTCAGATAAGAAACTAGAAATGGAGGCACAAGAGATGTGTGAAAAATAGGACTCAGGTCTCCTAACTCGGTGTAATAACGTAAGAGAGATTATTGTAAGTAAATAACATTTGAAAGGTCTTTAAATACCACATAATCTGAAGTTAATGATAATCTTGTCATTTTATGTTTGTGGTTTTTTTCCACATTCTGTTTTTCTATTTTGCAGACATTGAAAACATTTTTCTTGTAATTACTGTTGAAGGTTTTTAATTTTTAATTTTTTTCTCCTAGAAAACAGTTGATTTACAGGCAGTCTTGAGGATTTTTGTTATTCTAGTACACCTTTAATCATATCATAATCTAATGAATTATTAATTAATCGTGTCATATTTGTTGTTCTGTCTGGAGAATAGCCACTTAATATCTGACCATATTGCTCTAAATTTTGATGGAGAGATAAGTACCAGTAGTAGAAAAGAAGACAGAAAACAGTTTATTATAATTTCATGTACTGAATCAAAATGTTCTTAATAGTTTTGTTTTATAAAAAAAATGCAAATGCTTTTGCATTTTCTGTTACTGCAAAACATAAAATTTACATGCATTATTTATTTCAAGGCCTTTTTATCCTAAAGTAGCTTGTCCATATCACATTTCACTGAAGCCTGATGAGGAAATGCGCAACTCTGAGCAGAGCAGTTATGTCAGCATCTTTCACATATTCTTTTTTAACATCCCATGCCAGTTGTAGTTGCCAGTTTTTGAAACAGAAGGAATACTATTCTATAACGTGCAAAAAATGGTCCCAAAACCCACTTGAATTCTCATTTATGTTATTTTGTACTTTAAAAAGCACTTCAGGAAGTAAAAATTATATTCTTTTGTTCTAATATATGACTTTGTGCGATAAATGTTCCCGAGAGAGTGCAAGAGAGCAAATATGCATTGTCAGTCTGATATAAGCTATATTAGGTACAGCCATTTTAGTGGATGAAATATTCAGTTATTTCAGTTTACTGCTAATGTGAGTCTAAGACACAGAATGCAAGTAATATGTTTTAGAAGTGCTGATATTGCTTTTGTGTTGTTGGAAAATGTGATTAAGTCTTCTTGAAGGAGAGATGTAGAAGACGAGTTGATGTGGAAGTTTTCCTCTTTAGTTAAGTCAAAGTCTCGTGACATATAAGTTGTAATGCCTGGATTATTTACGGGAGTTTTTTATGTTCTTTATATCTTGGCCACCATTGGAAGATTTGGGTTGCAAATGGCTGGGGTGCATACTGTGTTGTATGCAATACGTATTTTCTCATAGTGTGTTGTAGAATACTATACTTTGTTGACAAAACTAGGCTGAAATAAAACATACTCAGAAGCAACTCCTGAAAGGAGGGGTTTTCTCACATAAATCCTGAAAGTTTTGGCATAGAAGAGAAATGAAAGAAACCTGAAAAAATTGGGTTTCCAGTGCAGCTCATATGAGGGCTTTCAGATAAGGAGATTTAAAGATCTAGTTATAAAGCTGGAAATACTGAAACTCATTTGGGGTTTTAAGAGCAGGTTTCCTTCAAAAAATATAGTCGTTGAAGTGGAAAAAACCCCACCCAAACCACACACTCCCATTTGGGTGCAACAAAAAAAAACCATTCAGAATTTTTAGAAATTCTTGTTTGTGAAGTGTGTATATCTGTACCCAGGGAATATCTCAAATTCATGGGCTATTCCAGTACATTAACAACTATTTACATATAAGGCCCGCAAAAGTTAGTCTGTTACCATCAGAGGAGTAGCTCAGGTATATTGACCCAGCCTGGGCTCAGTTTCAAACGAACCAGCCCAGGACCCGGTGCTAATTCTGGCAGCACAGAGCTTCTCATGTGGTACAAAGCCTAAACATTCATCCAGCTTCTCAGTTTGGTGCTATCTACGCTGAACAACCAAGATGTGATCTAGCTCAAGTATTTCTTTATGAGACATATTTTTGAATCATAGGAAGTTTTAAACTGTGGCGATACAAGCCATATGGGATTCTTAACTTTGATGAAATCTGATGGATCATTTCACACATGGTCATGCTGAGTTTAAGCTGAAAGAAAAGACTCAAAGAATCTCTTTTATATAATTATTTCTAAATACAGTTTGTAAAAAGAATGCACAGACTGGCTAACCATACTTTCTTTGACATTACATTTTGAAATATTAACATTCTTCCTTTTAGTGATTTTTGTACTTTCTTTTAATTGTGTGACAGTTTGTTCTGAGGCAATAGCCACTGCTGAGTGCTCCCAACATGTTGAGGCAAATAGTGATACATTGACAAGGAATCTTCAGGCTCCTTTCTCAAAGTCACTGCCAGGTGCTGACGTAGGCCTAGATAAAATGTAAGCTTGTAGACTGTGCCATTCAATTATCTAGCATTTGAAAATTCAAATCTCAAGCTAGGAAATTTCACAGACATGAAATTTGGACCTACAGAAATGTTAAGTGAACTCTCAAGAGTTTTTCTTTAGAGGTAGTTTGTTGAAGAATAAACTAATATTTGTGCAGAAAGACAAAGTATTGTTATGAATCAGCAATTAGCAAGAAGGTTTTCATGCTAAGAAAATGGGTAAGAGGTGCCTCAAGTTTCTCTATTTAATGAGCTAGAAAAATAAGGAGATGGAATAAATAAAGCAAAGACGCAAGTGGTAATTGTGCACAGCTAGTTTTCTTTATTAGGGAGTGTTACAGAAAGTTTTCTGTATTGTAGAGAGTGGCTTTTTTCATACCTTTTTTCTATACTTGCCATTCTGCCGGTAGTCTGGACTTGAACTAACTGACAGGACCCCACATTTTCCTCAATTCATTGGCTATAAAAGTGCTACAGAATTGATTTGTTTTTATGAAATTTAGCACAGAATCACAAAGAAGAGAAAAATGAGACAATATTACCCTGCCAAGTGAGTCCAAAAAATAATTTTAAAACAGAAAGAGTGACTGATGTGCATTTATGCCAGTGTTTGATGTCATTGGTATAAGTGCTTTACTTCTGGATAACTGCATCTTCACTATACAACTAAATCATTGTTTTGTTCATAGGACAGAAAATAAAAGATTAACAGTCTGCATGGTGCAGTGTGTCAAATTGCCTTTGGTACAGAAACAATGTGTTACCTTCTAATTTATCCATTGCTTGGCTGGGGCTTCAAGCTTGAATATCGTGTTTTTGGACTGTGATGTAGTTCAGAATGCGATGCACAGAGTGGAAGAAGGGAAAATTTAGGAGAAAAGTGAGAAAATTGATCAAATAAAAATTTCAAAGGAAAAGGCACATATTAAGCTGTGGTATTACCACCCTTCCCTGCCATCACAGCTCATCAAACCAGGGAATCGTGAAGGTCACATGCACTTATATCAGCACCTTATCCTGGTGTTTCTATCTCTCTGCAGAAGTTGCAGCATTTTGGCATCACCCCTTCATGTAGGATAACCTTCTGTTAGAGTGAAATTCTTCTAAAACCATGTCATAGTCCTCTGGCAGGGCAAAGCCAGGGATCAAGGGTGAGCTCCCTTGGGTCATGGGACCTGTGTTGTGATAGGGAAAACTGGCTCCGTGGTTGGGTTCCTTTCATACTTCTGCATCTGAATCACTTACAAACACACACTACAAATCAGCAACAATGTAGGATAATGCAAGGAGAAGTTTACCCCAAATTCCCTTTTTCCAATATGTCCTTTACCTGATTTTGTGTATGTTGCTGATGAGGATTATTGCAGGATTTGTTTTAAAGTACTGTTTCCTTTTTGAGAGTGCAGGTTATCTGAGGTCAGTTTGTATGTGGAATTAGAGCAATTGACAAATTCATTTCTTTCTTCTCTAAAACCATCTACCTGTTCCTTTATATCCTCAGAAGAAAAAAAAAAGCAGACAAATAAATCCTGTATTTTCTCATCTGATCAGCCTCTATCCTGTAAGATTTAGGAAAAAGGAAGAGATTACTAGTTTTATTTCTAATTTAAAGGTATTTGGAGTTTGGTGAATGTGAGGATGAAATATCTTCTTGAGTATGCCTGTCCTACTTGGATATACATATTCAAGAAATGGATAATGGGCCAGATCCCCAGAGTGAAGTCAAAAGATGTTACATCTGTTAATGTAGACTAGGTAAGGATTTGGCACAGACAAATATATGAGTATACAAGTGCCACAGCTCACCGGGTGTTATTACAAAAAGTCTGTCTCTTGCTGGCATTGACTTTCAAAAACAAGCTGTGCTTAGCACCTCTGAGTTTATAAAGATCACACAGCAACCTACATGCTATCAAAGCTTCAGGAACAAATAAATAAGCAGCTTATCTCTCAAGGTCTTTCCCCCTGATTTTATTCTAAGTGACAATAGAACCAAAGTTGTAAAGCAATATAAGATCAGCTCAAATATGTGTTGTATGTTTTTTCACATTGTCTGTACCTGTTGTTGGATTATTTTCCCTAAAAATTGTAATATTAGGAGATTTTAAATCTGTCAAAGCTTTGAAATTAATTCTCACTTTTGTTCTACATGTAATATTTTGTTCATCATGCAATATTTTTCACACCTCTGCTTCAGGAGAAATGACCCTCCATTGCCACATGCACATTTTAAAAAAAGAAATATCAGTTTCATGAATCTCTGTCTGTGCTGTAGTCTTTACAAAGCTAGCTGTGTCTACACAGAGAAAATTCAAGGAAGCTCCACTGTATTTTAACCTTTGAAGCAGATACCCTGAATGAGTGAAAAAAACAAGTAATTTCACTCATCCCTTGAGAAACATAATGAAAACCTTAAGGCAAGGATTTACCCACTGTCTGAGGTAGGTGTGTAAAATTTCACACAGCAAAGATGACAAAAAAATAAGATTTCATAATTACTTTTCTGCTGTTGTTCTTCATCAGCTGTGAAACAATAACAGTCATGTTCTTGCTCTAATTTTCTCACTCCAGTAAAATCCATCTGTAAAAGTGATGGGAATGACTGAGCAGAAACAACAGGCAGCCAGGGCTTTTCAGCAGGAGGGAATCATTATAAGTAAGAATCACACAAAGTAATATAAGCAAAAAAGCCACCTTGCCCTGGCTTTTAATTCAGCCCCCACTACCCAGTATCAGAGTCCTCTGTTTCAGCAACCAGCCCTTCAAGAATTTTTTCTCACTGTGAACAGTGGAGTAGGTTGTGCCTTTGTCTCCTACTATGTGATGCCAGACACTCCCCATGTAAAGTCAGTAAAGGCACGTGCCTGGAATGGATTGCATTGAAAAAACTACTTAGAAAATCTCTTTTCTTGTCTATTTAATTTAATTCTATTTAATTTTTGTTCTATGACCAAATGCCAAATCTGAGAGAGGAAACTGATGAGTTGTATTTAGACTATTAGTGATGTGGTTTGGTCTTAGTTAAGCATGAGCCAATATGCCTTTTTGTTTTTCTTTTGGTTTCCTGCTGGGCAATGTCATCTTTTACCGCCCTGTATCACAAGCACGTTCAGTAGATTTCTGCGGTGGCAGGGGCTGCTCCTGCTCCAGCAGCATCCATTAGATGGCTGTAGCGGGAGGTCTCACAGGAGCCACCACCGTCAGGTTGTTCCCACTTCTTAGCTCAGCACATAATCAAATGGTGTGTAGCCACACACTGACCGTGTGCCACATATTTCCTCCTGCCATGTCATTACTCATTAGTGTCTGGAATTGCTGCCACTGGCTTCCCTAAATGAATTCAAGAGCCCTAGGTGAATTAAAACAAATAAAGTCTCTGGCTGGCCCCCTAACGTACTATTGCCTGCTCTATGAGGGGGGAAGGAATCCGTCATTACCTTGGACAGATTAGAGGGCCTACAGTAACTCACCTGAAGCAGGCCACTTATCCCGGGGCTGAGTCAAACCTTACATGTGTTCACCAGATGGTGGATTCCCATAATTATTATTCTGCAGGCTACAATAACATGAGGAGAATGAAGAACTTCTCAGCTTGTATATGCTCCCCTCCATCATGTGAATTGAAATACGTTAGCACAAAGTGGTACCTAAAAATTTGAAATATAGTAGAGTAGCCCAATACTAATAATGTGTTATCATTACTCTTATTGCCAAGCTTTGTGTTTACTATATCAGAGCCTCTTGAAGGCCACAGCATCATTGATAAATGTAAACCATTGCATCTCTGATAGGACTGCCTGACCAAGATACAGACCTAATAAGCAATTTCTCCTTTCCCCTGCCACTCCACACCTGATCAATCTGTAGGTTAGTGTTAATTGTGTTAAAATTAGTGTTAGTTTTAATGTTAAAATGTGATTTATGATACCACAGAGTGTTCAGCTTGTCTCAAATTGCAAATTTAAGAAAAAGTAACAATATATCAAACTTTAAGATGAACTCTTTGTATGACATTGAGGGTTGATACTGGTGCTGGCAGAGTTAGTGGCCTAGATGATGAGTAAAACTCAGCCCCAGCAAATTTGCAGAAGACACTGACTGAGGGGTAGAGGTCGATAATCCCATCTGGTGAAGCTTCAGTTGAGTAGAACCGAGGGACTGTGAAGCTGGTCAGACAGAAGCCTTTGACAGTTCCACACTTGAAGAGTAGTAACTCCACACGTCATTACAGACTGAAAACCAACTGAATGCATAACATCCCTGGGAATGTGATGGATACCAACAGTGTGTGCTTATGGGAAGTTATGTAAATTGCACCCTTGCCTGCATTAGGAGAAATATGGCTAGTGGATGGAGATTATTATCACCCTCTGCCAGGTATAGGTTGGGCATTACCTGGAATACTGTATCTAGTTTTGGGCTGTCCTTGTGCAAGAAGGATATTGAGAGAGATGATCCAGCAGAGGACCAACAAGGAGTAAAGGACCTCTTGTACTTCACCTAAGATGAGAGATTGAGGGGGCTGAGCTGAGCTTCTTTAGGCTGGGAAAGAAGGAACTGAAAGGGGAAGCAGAAGTACCCTACAGCTAGGGAGAGAATTATTCTCCGTAATAACATAGATGATTAAAGGAGGAAAACTTGCTTGAAACTTTCACTAGAGTGGGTATCAAAGGGCTGTTCCTGGTTGTGTAGAGAGGCTTAGGAATTTCCATTTGTGGAGGTTTTAAAAACTTGCCTTGTTCTGGTGTGATACACTGCTGGGAAAACTGAGAGAAACTGGTCTGTAAATTTAGAGAATTGTCTGGAAAAATCCAGTCTGTGCAGAAAACTTTACAAAGGTAAAACTTGTGGATAGCAGCCATTTTGTAAAGAATGCTAGAAAGTTCTTAAAAGTCTGTAGAATTTCTCACTGAAGTTAATTAAAACTTCTCATTGAAATACAAAGAAACCCCCTAAAAACCCCTCTGAAAAAAAATGTTCATTTTTTTCTCTGCTCTATCATATCTCAAATACTGGAACTTTTAGCATTTCCAGCTGCAGGTCTTTTACTTTTGGAACTTTTTGGAGAACAATTTTAAAGCTTTCTGATGTTTTTTTTGCTATGCCAACTGTTGAAGAGCAGTCTGGTCTCGTAAACCTGCCAGTGCAAGCTAAAAAGTGCTATAGTATTAGTCTCATGGGACCTCACAGAAAAAGGGATGGAAAACTCATCCTTGAACTTCAGCAATCAGAAATGTGCAACTACATGGAATTTTATAGTTCTGACTACTTGAAGTGGTTTTACTGTATTCTTAATTTTCAATGCAGAGATATTAAAACCACCTTGTACAGGTGTGGCAATACTTCACTTTCCTGGAGGGTAATAAATATCATGTTAATCAGTGGTCAGTCTCTTTGTGATATCGCAGAGCCACACTGTTATGACAAATGGCTTTAAACAAGTTCAGTGCTGTAATTATGGAAAAGGTTACATTGTTCTACAATTATCCTTTTAATCAATCTTGCTGGATAATCATCCTGCCGAAAAATCTGTTTCTCAATACCAATTTCATTATCTAGGTGATTCTCATCACTAATCATTAGAGTGTGATTCACTACATTCTTAACAACTCCTGTTTTAACTTTAAATGGGTGATTAGACTCAATATACAGGATATTACCTGTACTATCGTCTTTGTAATACATTCTCCTTCCCAACTGTCAGGCCATCTCTCCACTAATAAATGTAAAAAAGCATTTCTTATTAACATCCTTTTCCATAGTAAATCATATTCAAATGAACATTACTAATGAAAGAGAATGAGGGAGAACAGTTCTTTCCCTGATGCTCCATCTTTCCAAACATTGCATGGGAAGGCATAGGGCAAGACTGGGAACCTCCAGGCTGTTCTGGAAGGTCGACATGTGTGAAGTAAGATGTAAGAAGACAGTAGTTACTCTTGACTTTTGAATTTCCTTACTTCCTTACTTTCCTTCACAGGTTCCTTGGCCATTCTACCACAGAAACAAGAAAGGTTTTTATATAGAAATAGGACTGCCTTTTGTTCTGTTGTGAGAGCTGGCAAAACATTGAGAGATGTCACAAGTCCCTGTTTGAGACCTGAGGCTTAGAGACTCTTGCTGCATGTGTTACTTGTACCAACAATTTAATTTCTGGACTGTGTTTGGATATCTGTAAATTGTCTACAGTATTGGGCTGCCTCTTGGCTTATGAGAGCCTCAGTACCTATATTAAACAAAAGTAAGAAAATTATATTAGTAATTTAATTTTTTAAAGATAATCTTTTACATTGTCTTTGTTTAATAATGAGGTCTCTATTCTCATAATATGCCAGAGAAATACTTCCTCAGCTAAGCTTCTGCAGCAGTTTCCAATGAACCTCACCTACTGATGTAGAAAGGGATTGCAACTTTTCCTTTATGAAAAACCTGGTCTTAATTACTTGAGAAAATGGGAATTCTCCCATTTTAAAAGGCAACATAGTGAAAGTAACATATAAACATCAGTAAAAAATTTCTGTGGAATGTTTTATGGTTTACTGCTTTTCAAGAGCTTTGAGTGTTTCCCCGTGAAAAGTAACTAGAATCGGTTTGCTTAATTATACTGCTTAATTGTGAAGTTCCAATTTCCTGGTAAACTCCCCAGTTCTGACTATTTTATGCAGACAGAAGTTCAGTCCTATCCAAAGCCTGTTTAACTCTGACCATGACAAGGCCCCTGTTGTGAGGGTAAACTGACTTTGGAGATGATTGCTTCTTGACACTCTGCCTGCCACTTCTGTGTGTAGATTTATGTACTATACATTTTCATTGAGCATTTAACCCTGAATCTTTATATGAGCCTGCCATAAAGCACATGCCTATCATCCAGGAAATGCTTGGCAATGTTTTTCCTAGACAGGAATTATTTTAACATGAAGAAGAATTAATTGTACTGAATTTCTAATATCCTGGGAAATAATTTCTGCCAGCTGTAAAAAGAGGTTTAATTAATTTTCTTATTCACTTGAAATAATTCATTAATATATTTGGACTAAATTTTTCCTGTTTTTTTTTTTCTTTTTTTCTTTCCTTTTTACTACCATTGTGGTGATCTGCAGAATGAAAATATGAAAAATAATATATCAGAAATGATGTGTAGTCAAGCAATTCTCACAGATGTTTATTGCAAATATGCTTGCTACCTGTGAGAATAAACAATGAGTGTATGTTTTCATTTAAAGCTGGACTCTCCCCAGTTGCTACTAATACAGACAAAAGGTTTGTGGAGAGAGGAAAAAAACACTCTGTCACAATGACTTATACAAGCTTAAGCAGCAGACTTCCTAAACCAAGACTTATCACTTCAGGGTTATTTCCATGTGACCTGTGGAGGATGCCCATGAATAGCAGGAGAAGACATGCAGTTTTCTCTGCTGTAGGGCTCAGCCTCTTGGTGCAAGACTAGAAGGCAGTCCTGGGTGTTGTGAAGTAATCATTAAGTTACACGCTTGTCATTTCTTGTACATTCACTCAGAACTAATGCACATCACTTTTTCCAATTATAATCATTCCACCATTTAACAAGCACAAAAGGCCTTAGATTCCAATTTGCCACTGATGCTTCACTCTCACTTGCTTATTTCTTGGCATTTAGGTCAGGCTAGGTTGTGCACAGCTCCAATAATGGGGTATATTCACCCTTCATACAGCAAACTTACAAATGATGAAGGCTAGAACAGCTGGTCTCACAATGTGAGAGCAGATCATTTCCACTGGTATGGTAATTTCTCTATTCATAGTTTTTTTTTCAGTTATTGCAAATACATTTTATTTTTTTGGTTTGCTTATTGCCAAAGCCAAACAAAAAGCATGCAATGATATCGAAGATATAGTCCTCTCCACAATTCCTTGCTGGCTAAATGAAAGTTACTCTAGTAAGCATGTCACATTTAGTTTAGCTTTTCAAACCTTTCCATAGCTAAAAACAAATACCACCACCCACTCCCCCACCCCCTGTAAAAAACAAAACCAAAAATCCAAAAAACCCCTCAACCACACACACAAACCTACAAAAGCAAAATACCAAATCCCTGCTGCTGAAATCTCTCGTCTTTAATTGTAGTTAGCCTTTCACTAATGATAAGTAACTGGAATGTGGAATCAACCCGTTGACATATTAATAAACAAGCTTTGGCTACACAGTAGCCAGGAATTAGGTCTAGCAGGGAATGTGATGCTTTTACTCTTCTTTCTGCTGAAAATCACCTATTTCTGCTTGAGTGCTTTGCAAATTTTGAGCTCAGATCTGCTTATTTCTATGAGAGTATTCCATAGGAAATGGAGGCAAGGCTGTCTGCTCTCCTTTTCCCCCGGTGTAATCCTGCCCTTGCCCTCTGTATATGCAGGCATCAGAGACCAGTGCAGGCAGCAGACATAGTGGTGGTGGGATAAGCCAGTTTTGACCCAGTAATGAACCAGGACCTGAAGCTGCTGTTTTTGAGGAGTGATGCTGTTGGCCTGCCCATTCACAGATTTTAGGGAGAGAGAGGCAGTGCAAAGAACTTCAACTCTTGAAGGTACGTACATCGTCGCTGACAGACCTCCCTGTCCAATGCCAGCAAGAGACATGTGGCCCCAATTTTGTCCTGTATTAAAAAGAACAATTTCACTTATCACTTACTAACAAATTCATGATGAATGAAAGTACAGAACATGAACTGAATAACACACAGCCAAAATGAAACTTTGAGTAGCAAAGTACAGTTGCTACCTCTGCTCTAGTATGTGTCAGGACATGAACCAGTTTTGTGGCATTTCAACAGTTTTAGAAGTCAGAGTAAGCTAGTTCAGCCTTTGCCTGTGGTGTTAGCAGTGACATCAGAATAGCTGCAGTTGTTCAGTCATTTGGGATCTTCCTTTGATGGATCCCCATGGGTATGATCTTTGCTCAGATCTGGCCCTCCTGGTAGCAAAAAAGCAGTTGTGCAGAATGCTAAATTCTTAGAATTTTTTTTTTTTAATTACATTTGGATGATGCAACAATTTTTCCAGCTGACCTAGAAGCTGCATGTTTTTCCTGCATAATGATGACAAGTGTTCTCAGGAAGGCCACCAGATACTCTTTGAGCCTCTATTTACAACAGAAAATAAACATAATTTTTTTTATTAAATTTTACATTATCTCTTTAAATATTAAAAGCAAAAAGTACTAAATTAAAATTATTTTTTTTTTGCAGCTCCAGTTAGTGAGGCTACACTAATTTTTTCCCAATAAAATTATAAAATTCCTGTGATTGCTATTCTGGAACAAGTAATTAGGAAAGGAACAGGTGCTGCTTGAAAACTGTGTGACTCAGATGCACAAGACATCCTCCTCTGAAACTCCCTCTGTCAGGTCTCTGTTTTCCCAATGTCTTAGTGAAATCTCATAAATTAAGTTGTTTCTCTCCTAGGGAAGTAATTTAATGACTAAATATACTCTGAAATACATAATATATCTTTAAGCTTAATTAATATTTCTCATATTTGTTTACATTCTACTTCACAATATCCTTTCACAATTTTCTTTCTCAGAGCTAGGAGGCTCTGAGAAAATACTTTCATGATCTATACAGTGCACAAACTTTTCTCTCCAACTTAATTTTAAGACATAATTGAGTTGTTATCCACACAGTATTTTTCTCCCTGATTGCAAGAAATGCCAGTCTGTCTCTGTAGATAATAAATGATGGAGATGCAAACTCTGTAATAGAATTTCCTGTGTACCTCATACAGCCTGAAAGACGAGAATCCTCTAGATAATATGTGATTGCTTCACATGCAGTGCTGCACACTCCCCTAAGCTTTGCCCACTACCAAGTAAAAGACCACACAAGTATGATTTTTTTTTTTTTTGCTGTCTGAATTACCAATATAATCTGTTTGAATTCAACTTGCAATTCATGCTAAGGCAACTTAAGGAAATACTACAAAATAAGCAATGTTTGGGGTTTTTTTCCCCTCTTCTTTCCCCTCTCCCCTGCTGCTATAAGAGCATTTGCTGATAGAATCACTGTATTTGCCACTACATTTGAAAGGTATTTAGGTACCTAACTCCCCGTGAATTCAACATATCAAATATTATTAAATGTTACTTTTTATTAACATGCTAACTAGTAATTATCAACCCAGTAATGTTGCTTCCTAATTCCTGAAAAAAAAAATTATATTTTGTTAAAATATTTGGAATTTGTAATGAGGTTTTTCCCTTTTGAGAGAATTCCTAGTACAGATCTCCTTTCATATAGGAAAATTTTTGTGTATTACTTTTTGATAAATTGATTTCTTTTGATGCTTCTAGTTGTCATCTACTTTTAATTCTTTTTGTTAACATCCAATATGAAGTAGAAAATTTTGCAGCCACAATTCTGTTTAGTAATATTTTCGTAGTAGTAAAAATTCTGAAGCTATGTTAGTATATATATTGCAAAAGAATTCACACTGTTTTGTTGCTATTTTTTATATTACCTTTGAATTTTCATTCACATTAAAAATACTTTCTAAATTTTGATTGCAAGTTAGAAGAAAACAGGGAATAGATAAAATCACAATTATTTTATTTAATATATAGATGAAGTAACTAAGTAACAATTAATTGTCTATCTATTTTACCTTTGCTATTTGTACTATTCTGGAAAACAGGAAGCCTAGGGGCCTACGGGATATACGTACTAAGTTTTTCAGATGAACTAGTCACAGTATCACTGAAATCAGTAAGAAGAAGTTCACTTTTTCAAAAAAAAAAAAATAGATTTAGTTATATAACAAGAATTTGGTCCATATATAAATTCTTCGTATTTAAGGTATACAGTGATACAATACAGTTTATATTTAATTACGTGAAATGTTCTGTGTCTGTAATCTAGTCATGCATAACCTCCTATTATTAATAAAAGATCTAGAGGATATTTCATTTTGATAAAGGGCCAGAACCTTAGTTTTAGGTGTTGTGACAATTTATTCAAGCAACACTGTTCTGGCAGATACTGTTTCACTACTCTCTCTGAAGACAAAAAAGTTTGGTTCTTTCTTACATCACTTTTCACAGAGGCCTTTCTATGGAGATTTCCATCACATATTAACTTGGTCTGATGCAGTTCTTTTAGTGAGTTAACTGTGAACAGAGCAGAATCCTTTTATCTAAGATCGCAGACATATTTTGTCTCTAATGACTCTTAGTAATGAACAAACTGATTCAGACAAAAACCTCCCTCAGTAATACTTACAGAGACTTAAACACGAACACGAATTTTGAAAAGTCTGACAAGTTTTTAAAACATTCATACATCTCAAGCATGGAGTCAAGAACCAAAATTCTAAAATACAATAATTGAAACAAAGCAATACCATATATTTACCAAAACCACTTATGCAGAGGGAATTATTTTCCTGTGAAATGGCTAAATTACAGTTCTCATTCTTCAGATGCATAGAGAAGAGATTTTTCACATGCTGGTTAATGCCATTGCATCTAGTCACAGCACTAATTTGCTGTTCATGAAGTCTGAATCTGGAAGTTTTGGAGATTTCTGGTTACTCTGATTTATTATCAAAAATAATACTTGTACAGTTTTTATATGATTGATATCTTCTTTTTTTGTTTCCATTTAGACTTTCTAGTCAGATTCACCATGCAGTGACAGAATTATTGATCTGAAGAAAAACCCAGAAGTTTTGTTGATTTACTGTATCTTTATCTTGTGCGTATGGGCACACAAACTTATGCTTTAGGTCATGTGATTTTAAGCAGCTTCTTTTTGCTTTTCCCTGGTCATGTTTAAGAAAGGTAATGTCACACTGTTCTTAGTCTTCCCTTAAATTCTAGCTGGTTCCAATATGGAGTTGGTGGCCTCTTTTGTTGGTTGATATTAATTATTAACAAAACTTTGCTTGACATTTAGGTCACATAAAATGCTATTTTACACTATGCAATATTCATTCTTCCTTCAAATTCTTCCTCTTCTGATTGTTCTGGGCAATTAACTTTCATTTCTCCCAGTACTGTTGGTTAGTGTTGTTCATTCTGGCATGGTGGGCGGGGAGATTTCAGAAAATCATGTAGCACTTTACAGTACACTATTGCCCTTTATTGTTTTTCTTCCTGTCACTGTTTTGGGTGAGGTGGAAGGTAGAACATAATCCTTTCTCAGACAGTGCTAGGGAGACAGTGAGGTGTAAAAAACCCTGCAAAGCCTTGTGGAATTTCTGTTGCTTTTGGAGGTGAGGGACAACTTTTCCCAAAGCAAAGAAAAGGAGGCAGGACCTGCGAGAGGTTCATTTACTTCTCACTCTGTCTGGTACTGAGCCTTTAAGCAGCCAGTCAACTGGATTCTCCACTGAACCTTCAAATCTGGAAAACTCTTCTAATCATTTTTTGAGATGTGTTTCTTGGATGAATGCCCATAGCCATATGGCATTGAATTAACACAGATTTTCACTGAATTAACACAGATTTTCAAATTTCATATGTTCTGATACCTTCACTGTTAGCAAAGTGGAAAGCACAAGTGTTTAACATACAGACTTCTTAAAGGATTTATAAATTTCTGCAATGAATGCTGATTCTTAAACAAACAATCAGCTATTATTTGGTTTTATTACTGTAGTTTCCCTAATGTGTTTTCTGTCACACAATAGAAGAAAACTATCTCTGTGTTGCTCTGTTTCTTATTTAGATCAGGCTGGGGGAGCCCTCAGGAGATTGTCTAGTCTGCTTGATGTAGGAGCAATATCAGCTGTGGGGCTTCAGTCAGTTGGGCTGTGAAACTCTGAAAAGAAAAATATTGTACAACTTCTCTGTGAAATCTATTCCAGTCCCTAACTATCCTTTTTAAGGGTTTTTATTTTCATTATTTCTGGTTTCTTGATTTAATCCATGACACTTGATTCTCCTCCTCCTGCATCACCTTCAGTGAGGAGCCTGGCTCCAGAACCAGGTAACCTCCCCACTGGCACAGGGAGATGCTATGAGATTCCCCAAAGCCACCTCCTCTCCAGGCTGAACAACTTGAACAAGTGAGGGCATGTGCACCAAGTCATGTGGTGGTGGCCTCTGCTGGACTCCCTCAAATTCACCAACAGAGATGTTGGTGACACTGGAGAGCCAGTGGATTGCTGGGTACTACCAAGTACCCAGGAAAGGGGAGGAATTGCTGTCCTCAACCTGCTAACTGAGCTCCTGATGGCAACAGTCCAGTATGCTGCTTGCTGAGGAAAAGACAGTTTCAGCTCCTTGATACCACCAAGGTTGTTTTTCAAGACTAGTGTTTCAGGGCCCTGATTTGGCAATGTGATTTATCTGAGTGAAATAACTGGACATTTCAAAGGATCTGTTGATGTAGTGGAAATTTTTTCCATGACCTTCAGTAGTTTTTAATTCTTATCTTTATTCTTAATCTATTTTTATAGGAATTTTTGTTTATATTTACTGGCTCCTTATTTATATGAACCAACAGATACATCTCAGAGCTTAAAAAACAACTGTATTTTTCTTAAGTGTATAATGTTACATCAGCTACTCTACCTGTTTCATGTGATCAAATATGGATGTTAGATCTTTTGGTGAGATATATCTTTGTTCTATATTATGATATCAGTTTAAAGGTGTCACTTCCCTTGAGGAATGAGCAATTATCTGTAGGTAACTCAAATTTTCTTGCTACCACTGTGACAAGAATCCAGCAGCAAATCTTTGGTCACTGGCACATGATCTTGTGTTTCCTAACAAATTGTGCCTCTATGCTGCACTGTGGCTTTACAGATTTAAATAAAATTCTGACACCTGCATCACTGTGCTGTGTCGTATTTTCATGGGAAATTCTTTTTCTTAATTTAAAGACACAATTTTTCATCAAATGATAAGCATACATTATGGCTCTTCATTTTAACCAAGGTACTAAAGGCTGTTTCAATTTGACTACAGCAGTCTTCAGCCAAATGGTTACTCTAAGTTATATTGTACACATTACCCACCAGAATGTAGGGAGTCGATAAGAGTGCACTGTCAACTACACCACACAATGATATGGAGGTTATTTGATTTGAAATTGGATTCTAGCCTTCCTTGATCTGGTGTATAAATGGAGATGCATGTGTTAGAAAATTTTCATGAAGTTTATGAAGAATGTGGTGTACTATTCTTTTTCTTTTTTTATTTTTTTTCTTTCTTGGAGTTTTGTTTTTACTTTGTTAAGACTTCTGTTCCAGACCTGACAAATACTCAGAGATAAAGTATAAGATTGTTTTAAAATAGAATGAAAACTTGCAAAAATTATTCATTGCATGGATTCTTGCTCTGATATTAGTCAGGTGTAGGTTGCACACTTTTGTAGTAGGGTGCCTTTTTGACCCTTCTTTAAACATTTAACATTTAGTTCAGTAGTTCATCCAATTGATGAGACATGTTTCTTAAGTACAGTGCCTTCAAAAGTACTCTAAATATATTATATTCTCTGAGAGACATGTCAGTCATTGTCAAGATGAAAATAGCTTAAATGCTAAGTTCCTTGTAAACTGTGTCCTTGTCTTAGGGGCCTATTCATAAAGCAGTGATTTACTGTATGTGTGACACTTAAAAATGCTTGAAAAATAGATGGAGGTACACAATTTCATTACATGGCAGATGGAACTGTGGATATTATGATGCAGGGGGAAAGAACTTGCTGTGCAACTTGCATGCATATCGCCAGCATGTGCATGGCCCTAAGGGCAGCACACAGAACTTCACAGAAAACATATTAAATGGGCATGGGGGAAGCATCCTTTGACCTACATAAAAGAGCCTTTGTGTAGATCTCATGAGCAAAAGTTCATATTTTCAAACAGATAAAGATGTGGAGCCTCTTTGGAATCAAAGGTAGATTGGCAACACTTTTCAGGAAATGGCAAAATCATTATAGGTTGTGTTTGGTATTCGCTCTGTTGGTATTTGTCATAGTGAAAGGTTTTGGCATCAAGGAGGTTGTAATATATGATACTACATGAATCCTGTCATAATTTACTATTAATTGATGTTCATCTGCTGTAAAGTGCTGCTACTAACTTAAAGGGAAGCAGAATGAGGAAGGAAAACAGTGCCCTGACAAGTAATTTGCAGCCTGGCTGTGTGATGGATTCAGAGACAACTGTAAAGTGATCAGCTCAAGCCTCTGAATTTTCCAAGGACTGGGGATCACTATGCAGGCAAGGCAGAGGATATGTAGTGGAAAATTTGGCAAGTGGGTTAAAATTAGCTGAAGCGTTTATGAAGTTCTTTTCTGAGTTATTGTACCATGTCAATCTTTGATGATGAGCTAAAATTTGGCTTTTGGAATGCATTCTGTACAGAAAGGTTGTTGTGAAATTAGCCAAGTAGGTTGGTCTGAACCTGAAATACCCTGTATTTATTTTAAGGATTAGAGAGAAAGATGTCACCAATAGAAAGCACCTGTTGGACTTGTTAAGAGCAATGGAAAGCTTTTAATATTTTACTGTGTAGTGCTAAATGTATTATAAAATTTTTGTTTTGCTAGAAAATTTGAGGCGATAGGTCACAAATAAAATTATTTACACAAAACCATTTTCTGAATGTCTGCAATTCAAGAATTCTTGATCTCTATTGTGCTGTTGTATCAAAATGCATTCATTTATGTTAGATTAGTGAGAATTACACTCCAGTTTCATCTAAAATGTATCCCTGCTGTGCATTGTTTTGCTGTGCTGGCTGAATTGTTTTATTTCCTATACAAAACTGAAACTTCTGAGTTAGTGCTTTCATGTTAACAGACGGAAATAATTCTTGAGTGGGGAAGCTTTTTAAAAGATTTCTCACAATGATATAAAACAATACAATAAGCAATCGCCCACTCATGTATTTCACTGACTCTGCTAACCATCAAGAATTTTTCACTTGAGGGTTTTTTCCTGATTTGCACATACCTGTTTGAAAAATTCATGCACTTCCCTCTAAGTAATCTGTCTCCTATTATCGTTTTATAATGGTAGCATGTATAGGCCATGGACTCTTTTGAGTTAAGCACTTTACAAACGTACAACAAAGACAATCACTGCACAGGAAAACCTGTGGTGTAAGTCTAAGGTTTGCACTTGTACACAAAGGATGGATGAAACAAGGATATAACATAAGGGAACAATAAGACTGTGCTCTCCGTTGTGAAAAACAGTGGTCAAGGCAATGCAGCTGCTTAGCATCAGGTATAATGGCATGGGAAATTGGTAGGGCAGGAGACTGCAGGGGGACTCAATGGTTTGGGAAAATCCCAAGGAACCCCCACACTTCCACCACGTTTCTTTCTATAGTTTGTTTTGACACTGTTCTAATATACATCTACAGTGTGAACTAGGAACTGAGTCCCAGTCAAACAGCCACCCCTCATCATAGTTAATATTTGACCCAATGCACAGTGGAGACTGGATTTTTCACCCTGGCTGCAGGGCAGAGCTTGAATGCAGACCCTGAGGAGATGTGGGCACCTCACACTCTGTTGTGTGCTCTCTCTCAGCCACTTATCAGCTGACCAGGCCTAACTATTCCTGACTCTCCATTTCAATCTTTACATCTCTTGATATTACAGAGATGATTGGAAAAAAAGGATGAGAACAGGGATACAGATTTTGCTGTTTTCAGTTGTATGTTGGCTTCTTGGATAGCTTAGCAACAAACAGTGTAGATGTAAGTTCTTTTCTGTGCAACTACTGCTAAGTTGTCCAATGATTTAGTAAAGCAAGGCACATTTGCCAGCAGACATTGGCCGCACAAGGCCAGCAGACACATAGTGGTTGCAGCAAAACTATTCCCTGCTTGAGCTGGATGCAGTTCCAGAACATGTGTGATCTGGGAAACAGCCAGATCTGTAATGGAAGCTATGACCAATATCTCCCTTGTTGCAATCTTGCCTTTTTCATTTATAGCTTCATGTGCTATATGGCAGTGGGCTATTCAGCGCAGGAGATGAGACTTCAGGGAACTATAATGCACACAAAAAAGTGTGACAAATTGCAATGACAGGGTTGCATTTGTACTACGAGATACAGTCGGTTGTGATGTGATGTAGTGGAATGAAATAATCCCTACTTGGACAATGCTGGCTATGGTATGCTTCGTGCTGCCAAGGGTCGGTGCTACAAATACAGCTCACCAACACAAAATTATTTCACACAGAATCACAAGAACTGGCCTCTAATGAATGTGCATGTTGTAAAAAGGTAATAGTGCTGGTGATGTATCAGGAGTCTGTACATCCAACTTCAGATCCATTTTGGATCTGCAAAAATTTGAAATCTATTCCCATGTTGTATTTGTACTGCCAAAAACCTCAGTGCCATGAAACAGACATGTTGTCTGTTTTGTACTATGTGAATATGCATTAGTATCAGGCTTTTGCTGCTTAGGCTATAGCCTGCTCAAATAATTTATTTTTGTAGTGTCCTGGAGCTTGCTAAAAAGATGTAAGCTGCTGTATTGCTTTGCACCTGGATATTTGCAAAGCTTAAAGAAGTTTATGTCAGAATTGAACTCTTCTATATGAATAATGTCTATCTAAACATAGTAATCTCTTTTGGAGACAAAGTGATTTTTACTTTGTGTGCTTTTGTCTTACTACCAAGATTTTAAGGACCTTCACAGTTGCTTAAGAGTGTAGCATAGTATTGGAAAATCTTCCATTAGTTTCTCTCTTTTATTCTTTTCCTGTTCCTCATTCTCCCCTTTTTTGTTCCCCTTTTGCTCTTATGGAAACAGCCTGGATGAATTAAAAATTTAACTTACATATTAAAAAATTAAAAATGTCTGGTTTAACTTTGACTGGTTTTTAAAACTATGTACATGCCTGGAAACAACCAAACAAACAAACTTACAAAGAAAGCAGTCTGTCTTTCTCTTTTACTGAGTTGTGTTCAAAACTTGCCTTAAATTCTGTAGAGAAATATATAAAAAATAATTATATAAATTTTATTATTTGTTGGAAGGTTTTTCTCTTCTTAACATGCCTCTTTTGTTGACAAAACAGTGAAGTATTTAGATATAAATGTGGTGATTATGCTTTTCATTCTGTGGGAAGCTGAAGAAAACTCAAGTGACGTGTTACTGGTAGTTTTATAGACTAAGTGGCTCAGATTCACCAAATTTACCTGCAGGCAACTTACTGGATGTCCTCCAATTTAGTAGAAAGATGTATGTAGCTGAAAACAGAATATGTGGGATTTTTTTTGTGTTAAAAAATATTTCTACTTAATTTTATAATATTGAGAAATTGTACATTATCTAACTTACTTAAATACAAAAATGTATCCAAATATACACATTCTCTTATGTTGATGTGTAATAGTGGAGGAAAGGCCCAGACACGTCCCAGGTTGAAGCTTAAATCAAGTAAACTTAGAACAGAAAGGAAATGTTGTCAAAAGAAAATTTATCCATATCATCCCTCTGAATATTAAAATATCATCATAACATTTAAAGGAAAACTTGAGAAGGACTTAAAGCTAATATGATTCTGACTGTCTTCTCTCCCCTTTCTCCTCCCTTCCCCACACTTTGCTGGATTTTTCTTTCAGTGTGAAGAGCCTGTAGGTTTGGTAGGGTTTTTTTGTTTTGTTTTGTTTGTTTGTTTTTTTCTTTTAAAACAGTGTTGTAATATTTTTGAAACTGATTTTAAAGAAGACATTTCTTTGGTGCAATTGCAATTTTTAACAACAACCGCTAAACTCTTTGTAGCAGAGCTCCACTGGTGTAGAACTAAAATCTGGAAGTAATCAGCAACCACTGAACATCAGAAAATCTTCAAAAAACATTTAAACACAGCTGGAGTCTGCTAGTAGTTGGGATAGGATTCAGGTACCTAATCCCTTGAGGTTGGTTGCCATCCCCCATCTTCCTTGTCTTATATGTGGAACTAAAAAGCCCCAGGGTGTTGATGGTTGTAAAGAAGCTGCGGCATCGGCCCCCCGCTGGGAGCCATAAATAAAGCCTCTGCCTGCCATCGTCAGCTGCGCCTTCCCTGCCTGTCGCTCCGCTTGGATTTGGGACCGGGGCTGGGGAGGAGAGGGGAGCGCTACCTGTTTAGCCGTGTAAACAAACCCGATAAGTAACAGCAATCACTGCTGAAAAGCCATCCGGTTTTGACATGCGTGCTCGACCTGTAATAAAGGCGAATCTGCCTAAGAAGTAAGCAAAATTGTAACTTCAGAGAAATATTGTTGTAATTATGTTAGAGATTACATGACTCTGAGAGTGTCTTTGGATCCTGCTTACTTCACTTTACAACATCTCTTTGTTTTTCTGGATTGTTTCTGATTTCCTTGTTATATCTAGTTAGTCTGGATAACCTCTCTGGTTTGGATTATCTCATCTGCTCATGCACTTCATAAGTACCAAATTAAGGACTTCCATCATTTGGCTTTGAAATGAGCTTGTGCTTTTGCTATATACAGAAACAAACAAAAATGCCTCCCTCTCACCATCACAACTAGAAATGTTTTCTCTCTCACCTCCTATACATGCAAACGGTGCTATGTGTCTAGGTGAACTGAGAGGGTGCTATGTGTTTAGGTGAGCTGAGAGACTGGTGGTGTGGCTGGGAACTGGCAGCACAAGCTTTGAGCTTGGCTCCCTGTACCCAGCCTGCAAGGACATGCAAGTGCTGTGGACTGGCCTGAGCTCCTGAAGGATTGGAATGAAGGATTTTCAATGTTCTCCTGTACTCCACATTAATCTTCTTATCTGTTTCTGTTCTAGAGGAAGTCTTTGGAGAGAAAAAGGTGAGGGCGAGTTACTTTGAGGATCAAACTTTATAATATAGTACAAACCTTTGCTAAAAAAAAAAGTTGCATTCAATTAGTTTCAGCAAACAAAGCTGCTTCTATTCTTTACTGTGGCCCCTTCTCAGCCTTGTAGTAATTTTCTTCATATGACTGGGACACATGTGATTAAACTGATTTTTTTTATTTTTGCAAAATGCAAAGCAATCTAAAACCCTTGTAGTTAAAGTAATTACAATTTTCCCAATCAATCTGCACATCAGAGTTTAAATGAAACTTGAGTCCTACTCTTCCTTTGTGATGATCCTCTGCACAAAAGTAACTTTTACTCACCAGAGAATAGCACCAAAGAGCAGTCTTCTTTTCTTTTTTTTTTGTTGTTGTTGTGTTTTGAATGATGTATACATCTGGTTTGCAGCTGTATATTGCATTTAAATGCTACATGCCTATGTAACTTCTAGAACAGAGTCTAAAATCCCATCAATGCTATAAACAAGCATTGTAATAGAGTCAAGAATGTGGAAAACTGCAAGAAAAGAGTTAGTCATCAATGAAATTCACCTATTCACACTCTTAGCACTTTGTAGGGCCATAAGACTTGTGATGGATTGATTAACTTATTGTAGGAAATCAAAGTGGCTTTTGGCTGGAGTGGTATTTTATGTCCCTGATTATCCAGAAAACAGAAAATTTGCTTCAGAATTTTATCCTAAAAATTGGAGGCTCTGTCACCCTCTGTCTATCACATTGCAGGTAAGCTCAAAAGAGTGATATGCATTTTTCATATTAATTGGGCTGAAACCCATAAGAATTTGTGATGAACTGCCTTAAGTTTGTGTTGATTTTAACATTAATTGACACGAAAAGCAAAAGTCTACAATTTTCCATGGACTGCAGTGCAATTTCACTGTAGGACCTTTGAAGTATGATGTGTATGAACAGATGAGAAAATTAAACATTTTCCACTGCTTGCCAATATAGGCAGCATCATAGGCCATTATGTTAGAAATAATTTTAAATCACTTAAACATTTAAAATAGTCCACACAAAACGATCCTAGAATAGAGTTATATGGCTTTAAATGTTTGATTATGATTATGTTTTATTATTTACATTTTAGTAGCTGAGACTATTTTCTCTTCCTTCCTACATGATATTTGCTTAAAGTAATTATACCAACTGAGAACAGTGGCAGATTGAAATTAAATGTTTGGATTAAATATTTTGTCAGCAAACATGCAGCAACTGCTTTACTACTGCTTCTCTTCTTCTCTGCATACTGATTACTAAAAGATTGGCTTTTATCTTGTCATGATTCTAAAATGTCTAGATAAATGGCGTTTGATATTGCAGCTTAAAAAAAAATCTAGAGAGAATCTGGATCTAAATAATAAGGAACATACAATATGAAAATGAAAAAAAGATGTGATAAGTCTGCTCAGTGCCTCATTCTCTCCTCAAACAGGCTTTTTTATGGTATTTCCAATTAATCTGTGTTGCAGTTAGGATCAAAATATGGTTAGCTGAAGGCTTCCACATTGCTGCTGATCTAAATATATGAACTTCTCATGGGGCTTTTCAGAGACCTAGAATTCAGGACACCTACTGCTTTCTAATCCTGAAACATGGGAAAACATTTTGGCTCTGTAATAATACTGAATAAGTCTGTTATCGCCTATCTAACAGGAATTCTTATTAACCTTAACAAGACTTTCATGTATAGATAAGTAAATGTAATACGACTTTTCAACAATGGCAGTTTCAGGGCAAAACTTAGAAGCAGAACTTCAAACTGATACATCATAGCTGTAGCCCTCATTTCAGCTGTGTTTGACTTTCCTGAGCCACAGTTCTCACTCCCGTATTTGAGAGCTGGGACACCTCTCTCTTTCTCTGGCCTGCCACCCCTACAACGTGTGTGCGTGGAGGGAGGAGCTCTTTGGGCTTCCTGATCTGGAGTTTGAATCTTAAACTACTGCTTTCTCCCTCCAGCTGGGCTCATTGCTTCTCCTCTGGATGAGGCAGGTTTCCATGACTAGTGCTCTCTTTGTTCCAGAGATCAGCCCACTTCTTTGTGCGGTTTTGTCAGCCTAGGTGCTTCTATTTCTTCCCTATGACAATTCTTACTGAATTAGGTAAGATCTAACTTAGCTGTACTCTACAGATGTTTTTCAAAAAACTGCTGCATCCAACAGAGAGAAAATATTTATCATTTCTAGAAGATTTTTCTATAACTGAGCTTCACTTTAAAAATATTCACATTGGTCAGTCAATAATTGCTATGTATCTTTTTTCCTTCTCCCTTTCTTTCTCTATGGGTACATGGAAGAGAATGTTTATATTGAACATAGTAGTATGTATGGATGTATATTATCCTTCCTTCTGTAAAAAACCCTCCCTTCTGTTTGGCTCTTTGGTAAGCTCTTGTTCTTGTGTATTCTTGCCTAAGGAACAGACAGGGAAGTAGTAACAGTTTTGTTTCTTTTTGAGGATGAAGGGAGGTGGATACAATCTCTAGTCTTTCAAGAAAAGATAATTTTTACAAGGTAACAGAAGATGATTTCTCTCGGAGGGACCACATCACCCCAGAGACTCATTGCATCTCATCACCATATGTTGTGCCAACTTCTGGAGTATCTCAGCACAGGGTTTTCTAGCATTTTCTGTGATCCATTTAACTTCAACTTCTGTATGAAGAAAAGGAGGATATTCTGCTTCATAGTCATTTGTTAATACTATTTTACTATTTGAGAAGGATAGAAGGTTGCTAGAATACTTTCTCTGTGTGTTTAAAGGTCTTCAGGTATAGACTATACAGCATACTGTTATTATAATCACTAAGCAAGTTAGAAAGATGCCATGATATTGGAAAGGTTAATGGAAAAATCTTAGTAAACAGATGCATTGTTAAGGCTTCTCTAGGGTGAGTTTGAGTAGTGAAGTTTGGAAAGCCATTAGCACAGCTGCACCAGTGTATGCTTTAAATATTCTGCTGGCAACAGTGTGAGTAATACAGTAGCAGAAATGCACCTGACCACATACGATCATTTCTATTTTCAGTTTAATTGCCTGTTAAGGAGCACTAAGGAATTCCAAATAATTCTAGTGTGTTTCATCAGCCAGATGTGAAATACACTATTGCAGCTGTATAAAAATAAAGACTTAAAAATAATAAGTATGGTGTGGAAGCAGCTTGCTTTCCCACCCAAGGGTGTTAAAGGTGCTTATGTGTCATGGATATAACAGAACATTTGGAAAAGCAGATCCAAATCAGAGTGGGCACATGGCATGTGTTTTCCTATTGAGCTATAAAGAGGAAAATGGTATAATCAAATGCAGAAACTTTTCAGAGCTGTCAGCTAGCACAAACCTGCTTCTGGGAAAACAAACTGCACTATTTACAAATTGTGATATCATCAGGAGCTATTTATATAGTGAAAATAATTTACACTCCAATTACGTATTTGTAGATAGTCCAGCCAGAAATGGCCATTGTGTCATCTAGGCTGACCCTCAAACTAGAAATGAGGCTAAAGCTAGCTTTTTAATTATGAAATATACTTTCCTTGGTGAGGACCACTTTTTTTATTATTATTTTTATTACCGCAATGAAAACATCTCTGTTTTCAAAAGCCAAGCACGTTTCAAGAGAATCAAAAAAAGGAAAGTTATTAATATGTAAAGGGGTTTTTTGGCAATTAATCATGGGCTCATAGGATATGCTAGATCATCACTTCTATTACTTGCCAGAAGAGTAATTTTTTTAAAGTTTTTTTCCAGTCAAATTTAATTTGTGGTAAACCATTGGGTGTGTACTGCTTTACTTGGGAATTGATCTGCACTCTGTCATTCATTTGGATTTTTCTCCTTTTAGCTTCATTCAATTATTTATAATTAATGTAGGTTCATAAGTTATATTAAGCTGCTAGATTTATTTTCTCTGTCTATAACTTACTAGCTAGATTTGATAGGAAGAGATTTCTTGTTTGGGTAAGCCAACTGTTGTAATTTGAATCTATAGGACAGGCGATGCTGACTTTGGAGACATCTCTTGTTTTTTATATGAATTTAAACAGTTCTTCATGCTCAGTGCAAACTATCAGGGATAATTAGTTGCTGAAAAAACCCAGTACCAATGAACAGGAGAGCACTAGATGTTTCCCAGTGCTTGGTAGTAACTGTTGTAAAAGGGCACACACTTGCCTGAATACTATTTGGTATTTCTTCATTACAGGACTGACATATCTGTAGAAGATTTGATTAAGAATGTATCTGTTTTTCTGAATCATGCATTTATCAGTGGCTTGTGTAATAAAGAGTTTTACTGCAGGTTCTGAACATGATTTCAGCTTTTCCTGTCTTTACATCTTTCACAAATAATGGGTAAAAGCAATTAAATTTGCACTGGGAGAGATTAAACACTTAAGAGAATATTCTTGTCACAAGACTGATGACAGAGTTAGCTGTGTTTGCAAAGCCTGAGAACTTGGAAAGGTATAGTGTCTAAAAAATGTAACACAAAAGAATCAGAATACTTCCTGGGCATTTAAAAAGTCCATGCTATATTATTGAAGAGAATTTCTCTCCGTATTTTCAAAAAATATTTTCTGCATGCTGTGTGAACAGCACTGGAGGCTGCCTGATGTAAGTTACCTGTCACTAAAAAAAGTTTTGGATTGGACATATTAGGCTTCCATTTTTTCTTGAAAATCTCTCTGGAAGTTATGGCCTGCTTTAAAAAAAAGTAAATTAAAATCTCAGAACTAAAGACAGTATTCTAATATTTTCTGTAGCTAGTGAAACCATCAGCCATCATTTGTGCGCATTTCTACCAGCATTGAGGCTCAACAAATATACTCATGTATGGCAGGAATTCAAGAGAAATGTGCATGTCTGAGCTAGAGTTGGCTCACTAAGAAACATCATGTATGTGTTGTATAGTGACTACAGCTCATATAGCACTACACCATCAGGAGAATGTCAGAAATAAGACAGAAGCTCAGTTGCTCAGTCTACTTCTTAATGCCAGGTAATAAACACTACATATAGGATGAATTCCAGGATGATTGAAGATTGCAGATGATTTGAGCAGCAGAACTTTGCTATCAAAGCAGTACTGCTACCTCAGAGAGAAAATAATACCAATAATATATAACAGTATTTTACTTTTTAAGTGCTTTTCATCACAAATTATCATGAAGACTGAAAGAAAAAACTTTTGAAGTCATCTAGGCCATTCCCTGACATTGATGAATTGTTTCTTCCTAGGAATTCCCAAATATCAGCTTAGATGTCTTAGCAAATGAGAGACTTTGTCAATTCTGCTGAAGAGCCAAAACAGAGCCCAGATAACGTGAAGATTTCCCTGAGTTCAACTAAACAACAGGGGCTTTTTGGTCAGTTGAACTTATTGCAAGATCCTCCTTAGTTTTTCTCTCTCCTTTCAGATCTCTTGACTCTTGAGAAATATCTCCTGTCATTTATCATCACTCAGAGCTCTCCAGTCCGTAGCTTTGATTATAATACCACAAATGACTTGACCTAATACTATCTGCAAATGGCCAAATTGTTTCTACAGAAAGATACCAATATGACCTTATTTCTAGCTATGAATTCTATACCTATTGCCCTACATTTTTAGTGAATCCCACAATTAGGATGGGTAAACGTAATTTCACTGTTTCCTAAGACTGTACTGAGATGGGAACTCAATCTAGGGCTGATGAAGTAAATGGATTACACTCTGGGCCCCCTGGAGTGTTCTTCATTTTACTTTTTGCCAACAACCTTTTAATCACAATCACATCTGCTAGAAGAGTGAATGAGTTGTAAGCTTTCATGGTTGAACCCTCTTTCACTGTACTCCACAGAGACATAGTTAACCTGCATCTTTATTCCAAATTATTATTTAAAGTTTTGTATCACCTGGATTAAATTGTTGGTCTTCTCAGGCCACTGTCTCCTCTATGATACATTACAGTCCATACTATGGAAAGAAAAGCATTTAAGGTCTCTCTTTTCTTAAAACAAAAATGTGAATATGTTGTCTAGATTTTTAGCAGAATGATCATCTATTTTATTCATAATCAGTTACCTTGATTAAGTTATATTTTGGGCAGGTTTTTGTTTTTTTTTTTTTATGTGAGGAAACTGAAAAATGACTACATGTCCTTTTAGTACAGATCCCTTCAAGGTAGTTAGATACCTTATAGCCCTGCCTCCAACTCCAAAAGGCACATGCACAATCCAATGGTGAAGAATTCTGAGAGGTTGCTGATGTGAAATAGTAATTGGGACCTTGCACAAGCTGTGCTAAGTAGGGAAGATATTTGGTAAAGGTATTTATTATTTGAAAGAAATCAGTTAAAATGCTACTGTTTTTTTTTTTTTGGTTTGATTTAGGTTGTTTGGGGGCTTTTTGTTTGTTTGTTTTTTGGTTTTTTGTTTGCTTGTTTTCCTCCCCTTCAGGCATATTTTGGGCTTTCTCTTTTAAAAGTGGAAAATAGTTATCTGGTTACTTTTGCTCTGCTAATCATGTACACTTTTTCTGTGAAAAGAGAGGTGTATTTTCTGGTTTTTATGGACAGCAATGATATTCTCATTATAGCTGTAAGTGCCAATATTTAATGCTCATAGTCTTTCTGTAATAATTAATTCTACATTAAAAGATTAATAAGATAGTGGAAAATGGTGGCTAATTTTTCCAGCTGAAACTAAGGAGGGAATATAGATGGACAGAATGTAATTAAAGAGGCTGGAATTTGGCCAAGACGCTGGCATTGTTATTTTTGCTCTTGCAAAAATACCATGGGATCTTTAATGGCCCTGAGTGGCCTCAGTTGTACGTCTCTTTTGAAAGATGGATACTGGCGATCGTCTACTGCCTAGTGAATGCACTGCTAATGCCTGCCTGGCTGAGAGCTGAGAATAAGAGCAGGATGAAGAGATTCATTAAACAGTGAAAGATCAAAATGAATGAATGGCAAAACTGAGGACCCCTGCTTTCCCTAGGAAGTGTCTTATTGCTGCCTTGAGGAAGTGATGGTCTGATCCACAACTCATTGAAATCAATGAAAAGAATCTAATTGATTTCAAAGGATTTTGGCTTAAGCCCTAAGTTCCATTTTATCTTGCTCTTTGTTCTCTGACAAGGATTAAAGAAACCAGGAACTCTTGTATCTATGTCTTCCCAAAATATAAAATGAAATTGTCTCTATCTATTTAAACAGATTTTTCCGTAAGAGCTGATGCTCAAGGTCAGGATAAAATGGTCTAGGCAGGTCCTTGGCCTGGAGCATAACCTCACTTGGGTTGTGAAATGAATTACTTCAGTACACATGGCCCTACAGAATTATGTAGTCATGTTTTTTTTCTGTGGTTTTTCTTTTCAGTCTGAATTTACAGTATCTGTGTACCAAAGATTGGCTTTGACTTTACCTTATTTTTATGTGGGCATTCATGAAGGAGTATATCAGCAGATAAACCTCACACATATGTCATGTTATGAGGAGCTGTGTTGACGTGCTGGTTCACAGGTGTATTTTTCGAACAATTTTGATACTTTCACCTTCTATTTAGAATGAATGTGAAGTACTTTTACTCCTACATAATCGAAGTGCTTTCTGCTACCACTAAAGCTACCTGGCAATTTCCATTATATGCATTGTTTTCAGGCAAATAACTGCTTAAAATATGTAGCTTGTCCGAGCATTCATTTATTGGTCTGAACTTCACTTGTGTTCTCTGGAATATTTGGAGAGTAATGGTTTGACTTCAAATGTGGCTATTTTACTAAGAGAATTTGCTTAATTGGTGTTTGTGAGAATATTTTGCTCAAAAATCTTTTGCTGGGTAACTAACTGCTCTCTTGATATGAGAGTACCAATATCTGTACATCATTTGAATTTGTCTGATGACTTGCACAGCTACCAGAGGGGAACCTCATATGTTAACCCTCATAGACATCCGAAATGCAAAATAAGTTCCACATTTGAATCCCACAGCTGTCCCTGAACCATGTGTTCAATTGTGTTTCAACAACAATGTTGTTAAAAATATGTAGGCAGTAAGCTTTTGGAAGCCATGCTCAAGCCACACTTGCATATGCTGAAATAGCATAGGAAGATATACTTACCACTGGCCTACCATTTTTTTTCTCTCTCCAAAAAACAGTAGAGCTTTTTAAAACCAAATATTTTACCTAATCTTGTTTCCCAGCATCTTTCCAATGAGTCATTCCTTTGTTTAATGTGTTCTCTCCTTCCTTAGCAGGGGAATGCAGTTAACAGTGTATGAGTTAGGGGGACTCCCTTTTTACAAGGCCTCTTTTATGTAAAAATTCTTTTGAGAATGTAATGATCTAGGGGTTTTGCTTTTCCTTCTACTTATACGCAGCTTTTCCCTTGTTTTGGTATTTTAGTGACTGCAGAGAAATGACCCTTGAAGTTACAGTGTCAGGCTGGTAATGAACTGACATCTGGGGGCAAAAAAACATAAACTCTTCTTTCATTCTCCCATCTTGTTGTGTTGGTATGTTTTTTCTTCCTTTCTTGTAATTAGAGTTAGGAACAGTTTTAGTTATTAGCAGAACCTTGCTCACCTTTGAAGAGGGACAGAAATGACTAAGTGAAAACTTCCCCCTCAGTACCAGTCTGGGAGGTGGACAGAAACTGACATTTGCACAATCCAGTTTTCTTCTTGTATTAACCTTTCTATCCTTGGGGACCATCACTTTTTCTTTGCAGTGCAATCTCTGCTTTATTGTTACTTTTGTGATTTCTCCCAAGTAGTCATGAAATCTGAATATAAGTCACTTTGGTGTAGGTATTGACATCATGAAGAAGCTTGAAAAAAAAATTGCTGACATTATTAATGTTTCTGCCAGCGTTGCTACCCCTCCAAGTAATTTATTTTCCCAGAGAATTGTGAACTGTTGCTGCAGTCAAATGCATAGAAATGTTTTTCAAGGCAAAAGGGACCAATATGTTGCTATTACTTCAAATCTAAAGCTTCTACTATGGCCCAGATGCCACGGTTTTACCAAAGCATCTTGACTGGATGTGAGAGATCAGTCTAGCAGTTACACTGCATAGGTAGCTCAGCTTCTCCTTGTGCTTTGTTCCCAAAACACCAGTTATCCACTGTTTGATCCAAAGGAGAATGTCTGTTAGCTAGCTGTAGTAGTAACTCACACAGTTGATGATATTGATAAAGACATTGACCAGCCTTAAACAAATCATAAATTGTTTACTCCATTTGCAGTTTTAGTACACTAATCTTATCATGTGTGAAAAGAATCACATTCCCTCACATCTCTTACACCTGCAAGTTATGCATCATCAGCATGCAGACCAATGCTCTTGTTTGGTATCTCACAGACTTGCTAAAAGCTAGTCAGGAAGTTAGGCCTTTGTTAGAGCGTGGTGCTGTCTCTAAGCCTATTGGGCATTGCGAGCAAAGCAAGCTGTCAGTCTGATGTGTTTACAGACAGATGGGTCAGGAGCAGAAGCAATTATTTTAAATGTGACCTGACCAGTGAGGAGCTGGGGAGATTTTGCACATTTATAAATGACCGTCTTCATCAGACATCCAGCCAAGGATGTATTACCAAGCTAGTTGCCTGAGAGCCTTCTGTGGTAAACCAAAGAGTTAGAGTTGATATTATTCAGACCTTTCCTGAGCAGTGCATGGAGCTTTCACAGTTTCTAGAAAGCTCACATACCCTAAGCTGACTATACACTATGAACTTCACATATTGTTTTTCATAGGATGGCTTACCAATAATGAAGAAAGAACTAGGGCACATATTGTAAATATACTTCTCAAATGAAAAATTTTATCCTTTTTCTCTAATATTTCTCATAAGGATACCATCAGGTCTCTCTATCACCTTTTTCAGTGTTTTTTCATTCTAAAGAGCCATTTCTCTCTGTAAGCCATTATCTAAAACAAAGTTTACAGTTATGATTTGCACACAGGGTTGCTATTTAATGTCTGATATTCTTCATGACCATTTCTTCACTTTATCTCACTTTTGAATAATGATAAAAGGAACTTTGGTCCCCTACTTCCCACTATGCCCTTCTCTGAGCTTGTTTTCCTCGGTCTTTAAAAAAGTGAAACTCCAAACCCCTCTTTGAAACAAGGTATCCTTAATACTTGGATCTGTCAGAAATGCTCTCAGCTATGAATACAATAGATGTGCAAGATGGAAAGGAGGTAGAGACCAAAGAGTCTGTATACTTTTTTATAGCCTATATACAATCTTTATAAACTATATTTTTACCCTTACATTTCATAGAGGTTTTTGTTTGTTTCTTTATTGAGACATGTTTTTTTTGTTTTTTTTTTTTTTTTTTTTTTTTTTTTTTTTTTTGTTTTTTTTTTTTTTTTCTGAAGAGACTGGCTATTCAGTCACCCCATCTTTGTCCAAATTTACAAAATGTTTGAAGGGTAATCATGACAAATCCTACAGACTTCAAGAGGAGGTTCTTTGGTGCTAGAATGTGCTTCCTCTGGCCATCTATCAAAGTCTGAGTCTGATCACCTTGTGCATCATGGGGCAACATACACATTTATTGGTTCTTAGTGTTGTCAGGCAGCGGAGCTCTCAGTACAGGACAGAATTATGTCTGTTTCCCACCTTCACCCCCTTCTGAAGTGGTATTTTAAAATTATGAATGATATGAAACTTTCCAGACACTGAGATCATGTTAGCTTAAGATGGCAGAAGAAATTCTTAATAAACGCTATTGTATACAAACCAGTTGCTCATAGTCTTGCATCTAGTCCTGCATCTTGGAAACAGGAAGGATGTAGCCTGAGTATCTTTCATATCCTTTCAGCTTTATTTTCCTTTCCTTCTACAATCCTTACAAGAAAGGAAAGAAGAGGAGGGGAAGAAGAGAAAACAGAGGGAGGAAAGACAACAAGAGAAGTTTCTTTGTCACTTGATCTTCATCAAACTATAGAGTCCAGCTCTTGGAGAGAGCTTGCGACACCTTTATACACAGTCTCACACAGTGAAATCACTACTGGTCTGTGCTCTCCTGCTGAAATAATCCTAGTCTCATCCTGCTTCCCTGACATTTCCATGTGAATCTGTACAAGTGGTGCTTCTTTGAACTCTGTTGTCTCATGGATAGTGGCAAATCTGTGGACCCCCTTCTAAGGCAGTTCCAGGAAGTCAGATGAGAAGAACAAAGATGATTTAAAAGTTTTGAAGAGTTAATGGACAACAGTGAAATAAAAGGGTACTTTCTAGAGGAATGTAGAGTGTATATCCTCCAAGGTATGACTGAAAAAATAAGGAATGTTTAGCCATTTGTTTCCTAAGGAAAGGGGTGTTAGTTCTTTAGTCTGAGTAATTAAAAATATACTTTTGAGGCAACATGGAAGACAATACTGTCATAACCAGTATGACATTAAGAAATTGGAATAAGACTGGACTAGCTGATCTAATGGTCTTTTTCTGTTTGTAGTGACTGCTGATGTACTTGGTCCATGGCCCTTTGTTTTTCAGATGTCTTACCAAGGGCCAAATTAATCTACTCTTTGCTGCTAGTGCAAATGAAATTTTCTTGAGATCTTTAATATTTTAGTGCAAAGTTATGCCTAAAAGTATGAAGTATATGTCTGAAGTGATGTGATTTCTTTTTAGTATTTGAATTTTTTGCATCACAATGAAACTTATTTTCTGCAATCTTTGTGACATAGTATTTGTAAAGCTAATATATGAGTCATATTTTGTGCAAGCACTTTGGCGTTCTTTTGTAGATCTTATTGTCTTGGCATATATCCCAGTTCCCTTCTCCTGATATTTTTGACTGCTTATACCTTGGGGATTATATACTGAGTTATCAATACTGATCTGATCTGTATCTCCAGGAAAGAGATAGACCTTCAAATGATAGAAGTAAAAATATGCAAAATATGCAATTTTTCACGAAAAGTATTTGATGACCAGTCTATCCTATCTGAGTCTCATAGTTTTTGTAGTTGAAGGATTCCCACTCTTTTACCTGTAGTATTAAATAGTGTTCAAAAAAGCCAAAGAGTTACTGAATGCTATTTAATGACCAGAAAAGATGGCCTGGAAACATGACTTTTGGATCCTTGTTTTGTTTATCCAATTTTTAATCTATTTGGACTTGATTTATGTCTTTAAGTATGTAAACCCAATTCCACTTCCCTACACAGTTGTTAGGAAACTTGGTGAATGCAATTATAATAAATTATTTACCTGTATCTTCCTAGCAATGGTAACTCAGCAGCAGGAGAAACAGTTAAAATTAGTGTACTTATCTTGTTTTTTGGTTTTACTGTATTTTTTCAGAATTTAATTGTTTGCTCCCTTTTCCCAGTCTTGATCCTATCTCTGCTCCTCCTTGTGTCTGAAACAGTTTTTTCTCTCTTTCGAGTCACTCACTTCTTCATATACTTCCCCTTAAGCCCCTCCTTTTCTATTTAGCTTATGATTGACTCCCTTTGAAAAGCATTTTGTGCTATTGTGTGTTAACTTAAATTGTATTTTACATAAGAGGTACAAGATAAATAAAGGAAAGGGTGGAATATGATGCATTAATGTGTGGGCTGAAAGATGGAACAAAGTGTTGTTTTTTAATTCAAGCTGAAAACAGAAAATAGGATACTTGCTGCACTTCTGTGCATGTCAACAAAACTGACTTTGCTCACAGAATAAAAAGTATGAACATTTTTTTAAGCTGCTGATATATGATGAGTTAAAGATCTAACCATGTCATGTGCTGATAAAAATAATTCTAAGCTTCCTTTTAAACACTTGTTATGTTAGACAATGTGAGCAAAAGAAAATAATTTGCATTATGAAAAACTCCTGTAAATATAGCTGCTGAATTGCAGTGTACAGCTCTAGCAGAACATTGCTTAGAGAGATTTTGTTTAAAACATTTATTGGAGGCATATATTACAGTATATCATTTACTGGCTGGAAGCCATGCAATATGTGTCTTAACAAAAAAAAATTACCTTGTAATATGAGCTCCTCCAAGGCATAATTATATAATAAAGTTCTTATTGGGAAAACTGGAAGTAGGCCAAGCCTTGTCCAAATATAGTGAATGTCAGAGCCAAATTTATTATCCTTAGCTATTAACAGGAGAAGGCAGGTTTTGTTTACCAAGCCTAATTCTCTCCTAATTACAGGCACTATAAAATAATTACTATCCATGGGATAACAACACAAGGCAGAGTGACTAACAGAAGAAACTGCAGGGGTTAGAAAACAGAGTGCAATTCTGTGTCATTTTGAACAGCTTGTGTACTGCCATGAACAAATTAACGGACTTCATTAAGGAATTATGTTTTAAGAGTGGCTTTGCAGTGAAGCAGTAAAGCAATTAATGCATCTTATTTGGCCCTAGATCTGAGTTCTAGTGTGATTTTAGACAGCAACTTAATTTCTTTTCTTTTTTTTTTTCTTTTTTTGATGTATCAGGTATAATAGGATGTAACCACATTACTGAATAAGATAAGTAATGAGTGTATGGAAAGGACTTTATTTTGGTCAAATGATACCCAGTCTCTACTGAACCAAAATGTTTTACTGAGTGCATTTGTACTAACCTGATCTTAATTGAATAAAAAACAAAGAGAGAGACCAAATTATGCTGTAAAATAATTTGCATATTCAAATATTTATTTCCATTGCATTTTGGATAAAAACTCACAGTACTAAATAAATGTTATATATGAACACTGTATTTGTATTTAAGCAAGAAAAGCAGGTTCATGCAAAATTTTCAATATTTCGTTGTTGCTCTCCATAAAAATCAGAATAGAATATTTCTCAGTGGAAACAGAATACTTAATTAAATTTTCAATATTTCCATTTTTACTTTGCCTACTCTCTTCCATCTTAACATACAACCCCAGAGCTGCACAACAGACCTAGGGCTAGGGTTTTTTCACAATTATAGTGTATGTATCAAAATCAGCCTGTACACAACATATTCACAGTGTAAAAGGTTAGAGTTCAAGCTATCTTCTCTCTGTAGCAGACAGTTCACCCTATAGCAGGGCTAACTCCCTGATTTTAGTGACTTAGTGGGAACTGGCAAACTCAACACACTTGGGAGTCTGTTTTAGATACTAGTTTTAATAGGCCTCCAGATGGCCACATGAAAGCAAAAGGATTATTATAGTAGCCCCCAGCCGTGCTGTTATAGATAAAGGTATATTAGAGTTTCCTTTACAAACCCCTTTTTTGAGGATTTTATAACTCCATTATAAAATTCTCTTAGCACCAGAAGTCAATATAAAGTTCTCAGCCCACACAATATGTTTTAGGGTTTTTGTTTGTATAAAGTATGTATGTCAGTACAGCCTCCATTTATCCTGTATACATAGTAGTAGTTTAGATTACTTTAAAGAGTATTTTTGGTCACAATTTAAAAAAGAAATTAATCATGAAAGTGAAATTTAAATGTGCATACCCTCGTTTGGGGTGAGTCAGCTCACTGTCTTCTGTCTTTTGAGATCTGAGATCAGCCAAGTGACTCGTTTATACCCACCAAGCATCCTCTCCTCATTATTAGTCTGATTGTAAGTACAAGGGGAGGAAGAGTGGAATCCAAAGCTAAGACACAAAACTAAAATGATAGAAATGTTGCTTGACACCTAATTTGAATATCTTGATAGTACCCAAGAGAACTGGGACACTCAAACTTAAATCCTTGATATACATATCGGCAAATTTTGGAACTGTCAAAAATCTGTGTTTTGATTCAAATCCTTCCTAGTTTATGCAGTGGTATTAGAGACAAGATGCTCTTTAAGCTGTGACAAAGCTGACTTTACTAGCTGTATGGTTCTCTAGTTTTGTCCTTGTTTCCCTGGGCTCTAACATCAGTGGCATAAAGTCATTAGAAAAGTTTCTTTGCACATTTCAAACAAAGCCTCAAAATCTAATTTCATAGAACAAGTCCACACAAGATTTTTTTTTTACAAAACACAAAGGAAAATGCTGCAGTCAGTCATTTAGCTTCTTTATTTATCTGACCATAAGACCAAAAGGGGGTTTGCATTTTTTCCTCTAAGTTTAATCAAACAATTTCCCACTATTTGATAAATTCTGTGCAATTTCCTGAACAGCAAAACAAGGAACGTGGACAGTAAACCTAACCAAGTATTAAATTTTCTTCCAGGTATAAAATTCCTGATTCTTTTTCTTGGTTTTAGCACTGGTTTTCTGATATTAAAACATGAAGGTGACTTATTGCAACATGAATATTATCTCTTTTCCATGCATCACATCCTCTCAGGTTCTACTTTAAAGTCCTCATTGCAAAGGCCAATCCTGTATGTTGGCATTGGAGAAAAGGAAGTGCCATTTTAAGATATTGTGTCGATAATTCTGCATATTTATGAAGCCAAATTATGAATTGATATGATCTATCATAATGGCTCTCCCATGTCAATGTCTGCATATTAACTGCTTCATTACAGGATGATACTGTGTCAATCACAGTTTTTCAGGAGTACAGAATCACTGCTAAATTTTAGTCATTTATCTTCAATTACATTAAAAATGAAAAGCTAACATTTTTGCAGCATATTAAGTTATGCCTTTAATTAACATTGAAAGAAATCAGGACAAGGAGCATGGAAATGTTTAACATTTTGCGTGTTCCTAGCAAATAAATATCTTTGATTCTTTTGAAAACATTATTGAACTTTAAAAACATTTCAGGAATATTTTAACTGTGCTGCATGATTTAGACATCATTTTATCACATAAAATTAAAAGCTCTACAGAGAACTAAAGCTTAAATATTATATTAAAATACAACACTTACAAATGAAATTATACCTAATTTTCCTTTAGATATGTGTCCCATATCTTCCTAATGGTTCTCTGAAGACCTCTGAGTTGATAAGTAGTGCATTTGAATGGGATACATGTCTTCAAATATTGCAGAAAATTCAAGTGTGAGATGTCACGTACTGTAGCAAATTTGCTACAATACCTAGGCACAAAAGGGTGAGTTAAGGATGGACTGTCAGCATGGAGGTCGTTGACCTGGAATGAAAGTAATGTACAGATCTAGAGCACTAATGAGGGAAACAATGACTTCCACAATAATGATGCGCAATGCTGTATAACATCCCATGTGTTCTTGTATAGCCTGTAAATGTCACAGGCCTCAACTAGAAATCAGAATTTCCTTGCTTTTGATGGCTTGTCTTCAGATGTTTGGTGTGTTTTGTAGCTGTAGCTATTGGTCTGCTTCATGGATAAGCCCTTCTAGGAAGCTGTTGTCAATTTGATGCAACATCATGAATATTGGAGAACAAAATTCTTGTTGGTTTTGCATGTATTTCAGAGGCAACAAAAAATAAATTCAGGGCTCTAATTCTAGGAGTTACAATAAGTTTATTGTATTTGTGCTCTGTAAAGGTTTTATATGTGATTTAGTAAGTAAAGTCTTTATTATCTGAGTCAGAACTCTATGTGCCTGGTTTTGTTCTCAGAGTTACATCAGTTTCAGAATAATCTTTTAATAACAAGGCACTTCTACCCAAAACCCACTGTTGTAAAATGTGATTATCTTTTGCACAGAATTATGGATACAATAATTTCTAGGCTACCTGAGTGATTCTTGATTACGGACAGAAAAAAGCAATTATTTCAAATATTGCAAGCACAAATATTTCTGTACTTTCTGATTTCTGTACTTGTTTTGCCATACGTTGGAGCAGGGCTTGGAAGCTTTGTACTGGATAAAGCTTGCATTCATTGTGACCTGTATCTACAGTTGTTGTGCTGTAAGAGACATTTCAGAAAGTGTTCTTGTTTCCTGAGGAAACTTCACTTCCCACTGTTTCTTATGAGCCAGGTTGAACAGACCTTTAACCAAAAAACCCTGGCTAGTACCAACATGGCCAGCTATAGTCTTAGGTATCCAGCACAATCACTGGAGATTCAAGCTGTCATCAGTAGATGTCTTCCTGGTCTTATTACTACGATTTGTTAAAAAATATTTAAAATCAGAATCATGCAGAAAAGCTGCAAAAGTTTGTAGCTGAAAGCCTTAACTTTACTATCTTTTGAGAGCTACAACCTAGATGATGCAGGCACCACTGTGTCAGAGTACAGTTGACAGTCTGTTAAAGGATACTAAAAAACAGGGCTGGAAATAGAAATAGAAACTAACTTTCAGCTTTATCAAGTGTGATGCTTCAAGGTCAGAATGAAATTCAGTGATGGGGCAGCACAAAGATGCTTGCACGGCAGGTGCCCTGGTCAATCTATAAACTCAGAGGCCATCAGTCTCTGCTTGTGCCAGCCTGCATTTTAATCAGAAGGAAAAATATGTGGCACAGTTAAGCATGCTTAGTGGTTTCCAATCAAACAAGTCCCAAAACCAGAATAGCAAAAATGCATCAAAGGAGTTTTAAGGAACATTGGGCATATATAAAATCTTGACTATGCAAGTATTGCTAATGGAAAATTAGTTTAATAATTACCAATATCTTGTATTAGGCGTTCCCTCTCAATTCTCCTACAGAGCTGGAAATGGATCCTAGTAAGAACACACATTTTTATGTCCTTTTTCATTTTGTCCTATGCTGGTTCACAGGCTAGTGCAACAGCTGAAAAAGCAGTATCAGTGATTACATGTGTACGCTGTATTTGTGGACTTCCACTACTTTTAATTTGTTCAGTACCATGTGGTACTTTGCCTTGGAAAATCTGATGAGATTTGAGCAGGAATTTTGTTAAATGTGGTATGGTTGGGGAGATTTGAAGGGGATAGGAATTAGATAGGAAGGGTCCTATCTAATTGACAAACACAAAACACAGGGAAAGAGTAGCTGTTGGAGGAGTCAGAGAATCAGAGAGAGGTCCAGAAATATAGAAAACTTTGGTGATGTTTTGCTCTTTTTGGTAAACAAAATAAATACCTTCTCATTTTATGAGAAATGAGGGAAAGGGTAATTCAGCTGAATAGTTTTCTAATTGTGATCAAATCCAAATCCTGAGAAGTACTTGTGTATTAAGTGAGAATGGTTATTTTCATTCTACTCTGCTAAGAGATTAAATGACTTAGTGCCTAGCTAATTCTCTTCCTCCTAAAGCACTTTGTCATGTATGCTCTTTACAGAAGTTGAAGAGTTTCTCGAAATGTTTTACTCATTTTCTTCCTTCACATCATCTTCTGTCCCACTCCTTACCTTTCTTCTGGCTTGAAGATACAGGAGTTTTGTGATATTGAGTATTCCTTACGTGTACTCACAAATATATACAAATGTGCTGAATAGTGCCTGGGTGGTGAAATATCTCCTAGCATGATGGTACTTCACAAATGGGATATTTTAGTTTCCCATGTCATTGACATAGCTCAGTCTAAGTGTTGTGACATGCCTTCGATGCATCAGCTCACTGGGTGTGTACTTCACCAGAATGGCTTATGTATACACAGCAATCCTACCTGGGCTCTTCAGATGTGCCAAAGCCTAGTCAGATGTAAAACAGCTGTTCTTTTACCAGGACTGAAGGACATACAGAAAGAAATATGTTCAAAGCCTCAGATTGTGCCTAGACAAAATTTTGAGATAAAAAAAGAGAGCATATCAAGATCTTCATCTGCCCTCATCTCTATATATCTGTATCTCAGCATAATGTTTAAAGCATAGTGACTTCTGAAGCCAGAAGAACTATGCTTGCTGGACAGACACTTTCCTCTCAGTTGTGTAGCATGGCCTTCTACTCTTACGTTTTCTTACTGTGAAATATATGTAAAATATACAGGACATATCTGCTGCATACCAACAATATTATCTGCTAAATTTCATAGGAAGAGTTTGGAAGCTTTCTGGGTTCTATGTGATCATAAGGGTGCATTGTTCAGTGATGCATTCAGTAGTTTTCTTGCAGATATGGGAAAACAGATGTTGTACAGTATTATGATAGTACAAAAGTGAAGAAACTTTTCAATTTATTAATGTATTCTTGCCTTTAGAGAGAGGTATTAAAGGTAGTAATGCTCTTATTTCCTGCCAGTCCAAACTCTCACAAAGTATCAGCTCCTCATTAAACTGTTGCCTTTCCTTACACTTCGGGTAGATAATTTACTGTAATGACACAGAAATAGTAAAGCTGTTCCACACCTATAATAACAGATAATACTGTAGCAGTGTGCAACGGAAGTGTTTTCAAGTACTGCATGGTTATTTTTCCTATTTCTCTTTCTGTCTGTTGTGTAATGTATAGCCACAGCTTATTGTCAGTCCATTAACAAACATACATCAGTTTCAATGTGAGCATGATTTTGGATATAACTTTTTTGAAACTGTGTTCCTCAGACTTGTGAGTTACTGTTTGAAACTGAGATGTATGAATTAAAAGCCCCCAACAGTACCCTGAGGGTAATGCTAAAATGCATATACTGCAGAAGCGGCAAAAAGCCCTAGAAAAGCTTAGTCATCCTAAGAGGTCTTGAACCAGCGTCCTTCTGAATTTCACACACAATGTGCAACTTCAGGCCAACCCCCAGTGATAATAAATGAAAAATTCTGAGGGCTACTGAGCACTGTGCAGGTTTTCCTGGTGGATCAGGACACAGTTTGTTAGCACAGGTGTTCCTGTAATTGTGATTCATTGGTGTAAGTGCTCCCTGCTCAATGGCCCTCCTCCACTTCTGTCTTCTCCTGGGGTCGTATTGATCTGATGGGTACTGACCTGCACTACTGGATAACAAGTAAGCCTACACAGATGCGGGCGCTATTCATATTCTAAAGGTTAAACCACAGCCCTATAAAATATTAAAAGGGATCTTTTTTTTCAAGTGTGCAAGAATTTCATAGCACAAATTGCAAAGACTTTCTGGAGATTACCAACACTAAATTCCACATGTGCTTTTTGAAAATCTTTCCCTAAACCGCTTAAAGCCAATAGTCTGTGTAGATACAAATCATCTCTGTTTCACACAAACCTGCACTATAGTCTTTTTGTACACTTTTCAGGGGGTTTTTTTGCATTAGTATTCTGATGAAAAATTTCCTTCCTACAAAACTGTTTTGGTTTCTGATTTTTTTTTTCGCTCCTGTCTGAGCAAATAGGTTTTCTTCAGGAAAATCCAGATGATAATTCTTCATCTGCTTATGGGAATGATTTTTTTTTATTAAATTTTTCTGTCAGGAGGCTAAAAAGTTCCATGGTGCCTAAAGATGAATTTTTTGCAAGGAATTTTCCAATCTCTTTCTTCAGAATAATTCTCGGGTTTGACTTTCAGTGAGCTTGAATGAAACTGTTTTCAGAATTTGACTATTCCCAAGAATACACATACATGCTTAGGTGCTCTCACATGCTAATGTACACATACTCAAATATATATATATGTATATATGTATATATGTATATGTGTGTATATATATATTTATATATTCAGGCACTAAAAAAAGAGGATTTCTTCCCAAGCGAAGTCTAATTCATTCACTCTGTTTGGATGAAAAAGGAGCTGGACCAGGGTACCCCCTTCTTGAGGCATCTCTGCTTTCCTCTGTTGCCCTTATGCTCCACATCTGCTCCAGGAACTTGAAGAAGAGCCAGCAAAAGTCAGCACTTGGAGATGAAAATTGATCACATTCCTTGTAACCTGCAATTAATGTGGCCCGTTGTAGCCTCCTCTGCAAAGTTCACGTTAAGGCCTCTTTGCTTGTGTATGTTGCATATTAACTGAGTTCTGTGTCTGGAATGGAGATGTTTGGGGTACTGTCCCACACCACCACCCCTTTATGATAATTTTAGCAAAATTTACATCATGCTTTCCTAAAGCTTCTCTTTCTAGAGCTACAGTGATTTGTGGTTTTTTTCAAGTTTCAGTCTGAGAGAAATACGCAGTAATTCTTATGCCTGTAAGCATGGATTATACATTGGAAATATGGGATTTTTAATTTTTTTTTTTTTTTTGCATGCTCATAGGCAAGTTGTGTAGGCAGTATGTTATATATAGTATGATGTGTTCATAGAGGTCTTGCATCAGGCATGCAACACACCTTTACCTGGTCAAAATGTAGCCCTTGGCAATTGACTGCTTCTTAAGGGAATATGATTGTAGATGATACTGTTTATGACAACAAATGTATCTCTGTACTGACTCATATCCTTATATAAAACATTCATAGCTTCCTGTGCTTTTAAATCACTACATTACTCCATATGATCCACTGATAAAGAAAAGCAATTTATTGTGAAATAAATAGAGAAATACCCTGTGAGGATACAATAATTGTGTCCATTTTCCTGTCCCCAATGCTATGAAATAATAAAATGCTAATAGATGCAAATTATGCATGCTCTTTGATGCATGCTAAAAAGGGACCATATAAAAAACCAGAGGTATCTTTAGTACCAGTGGTCAATGCATTGCCATTTTCTGTTTATATCTGGCTTCAACCATAAAGTTCAGTTTTATTTTAAGGGATTATGCATCTACCTGTCTATGAACCGACAGGCTAAGCAAATATGAGTTCCTGATGGGTTAAAAAAAATAAATCCTTGAATTCAAAGTAAATTCCACATGGAAATCTTGGAAAGAAAAAAACAAACATTGCCCCCAATAGGACAGTCACTGTGACTTGAAGAAAAGAAAATTGAAATACATGAAAAATCAATGAGGTAATAATTAAATTGTGGAGTCTGCAGTACAGTGACCAAAGCTCAGCGTGCATTTGTTAATGTATACTGGGAACTGGGGTAATCAGCAGCTGAAGGAGAGCAAAGAATGTCTGTCATCCTGAAGCTAATTTGACTATCAGACTCTTTAAAAACACATACCTCCTACAGTATACAGGGATATTTATAGGAGGTTAAAGATACAAATTAAAGTCCAGGAGACTATACATTCCTGATTACCCAGCATTCTTAAATCAGCCCCTGCTCCATTCTCACACCTGGGCCTCAGCTGCAGTGTAGCTGTCATTTACGCTATCCATGGCACAGGATTGATGACAGTCATTCGCTGATGAAGCTGTATACATCATTTCTGTCCAAGCTGCACTGGCCAGATGGACCCTGACCATCCATCGCCTGTCAGGGACGCATCTGTTCACACTCCTGCTAGAGGTACTAACAAGTCATTGGATTTCCAAAAGGACAGAATCAGCTGAATAGAGCACAACATAAAAAAAAGCTGTTGTTATTGTCCTTATATTCCTAATAGGGTTTCTATAGCAGCCTTTTAAAATGTAAAAAGGAGGATTTCCACTAACTTGTAAGTTAAAAAAGTTGCAAAAATCCTTCATACTGTTGTGAATGCTTGTTGAATTCAAAATATAGAGGGCCTGGCAAGTATTTCTGGTAGGTGTTTGTTTCTTCAGAGAGACAGACTGGTGGGTTAAGAATTTATAAGATGTGAGTTCAGAGTGATCTATTGTTTCTTTCAAGAGATAGAAATATATGCAGATTTTCTTGTATACCTAGCATTGTCCATGAACATTTTTCATGTAGAATTTCTTTGACACAGACTAAGCTCTCCATCTCACTGAAACGAAGGTACAGTGAAGGAATATTTTACCACAGTTCATTTGGTGGTGTAACTCTGGCCATCAGTAAGATAAAAACAAGCTCCTGAAATGATTGTTTTCAGCAGTGGACTTTATTCACCAACACAAAAGTAGCTTTTGTAGGGCAGAGGCTGTAAAGAGACTTTCACAGTTTGAATGGTTCTCATCCCTCCAATGTCTTAGGGTTAGTATTTCCATGACTATATAGACTCACATATTATGGATGTTTTCATAACTGGGAAACCAAAACTATTTTATTACATGAGAATTTATTTGGGAGTGTTTTGAGGAATGCTATTTCAATAAGAATAAGAATGCTCTATGGTATCAGTTCTCCAAAATAACATTGAGGAAAGTCAAAAAGGAGAAGAAAAAAAAAAATTCTGGTGTCCTGAAGAGTGAACAAGAATAGGAACAGCTCCACCACAAAAGGCATGTTCTTCTGCCTCCATGACATACCCACCTGGCTTGGTGGGGACCTCCTCTTTTCTTGGTGACTGAGGAAAACTTTTCAATACCTGTTAGATATCCAATTTATTTTTTCTCCTATTTCTTGTATGCTAATATTCTTTAGCTTATTTTTTAGTGTACCCAAGAATCTTTTGAAGGAAGTACTCAATGTCACATGCGTTTTTGGCATAAATAGTGGGTTAAGAAATAGATCTTAGTAGTGCAGAAGAATGGGAAGAATTGTGAAATATGGGTTTCTCTAGTTTTGGCTGTATTTTGGATTAATGATACTTCATCACTTTCACAAAGGGAGACCTATTCTGAAGCCCTCCTTTGGAGTGATAGAGTGTTTGATGACTCCTTAGCAGCTCACATGTGCTGTTCATGAATTTGGCCAGTTATTCACAAAGAAAGAAACTGAGGAACAAACAACAGCTGAGCATATTAATACCCTTTCCTTTTATTTAAGAATAAGAGTTTCTATTCAAATTTGCACATTTGTTTCTCCACAGCCCAGCTCCACTCTTATACAAACAGGGATTGAAGACTAAACCTTTTCCATATGAACTGAAAGTTAAAAGTACATGTTATTGTCTCTAGTTAGTACTCTCTGCTGTTCTTCTAGAAAATAAGAATACACCACTATTAATCTCTTGAATTTTTACACTTTTTATTGATTTTGATGTTAGTTATCAGCAAACTGAATTTTCACTTTATCTTGCTTTGTTTCATTTTTTTTCAACTGGAGATCAGGCTTGATTGGATATAAGTCACTTTTCGTGTCAAAATTTGTTCTTCCATAAGCAAGATTAAAAAAGTAAGAGTATTTTAAAAAAAATATGATATAGAGCTTAGTTAATAAAAATAATTACATGTTAGTGTTATTTCTATTACTTAATGAAAATACTAGTAAATTTTAGTTTAAAAGATATAGTTTTACAGTAATCTTCTTTTGTTCTGTATTAGGAAACTAATTATATATGTGGTAAAGGAAAGAGTGGCTGGTGAATTGTCCTTGATAGGTACTTGTAAGAGGGAATCTGAGTTCACAGTAGTGATAAATTAACCAGTCTCTGTTTTGGAAATAGTGCTGGATGGGCTATAATTCTAGCATGGTCAGTGTATCGGGCACAGGTCCTGAATGCATGGACTACACAGCTTAAAGAAGGGTTAAACAGAGCAAGGACTGTAGATCATAGTGTAAGTTAGACAAAGGCCATCAAAACCAAACAAGGCATAAACCTCCAGCAGTTCCAGAGCATAAAAGGACAATAGTTGGATGCTGGGCTTGCTCTGTGGTGGCGGGAGGCTCCAACCCACTGCAGTTCTGTGGTTTGTTTTCTGCAATACCCTCAACCACTGCAAGATCACATTACAGAGACAATAGTGGTATGAAATTCACAATGCTTGCAAAGCAGGTATTGATATTTAATGTCTGGTTTTTTAAGAGCTGATACTGTGATATTTTATACAAAATATTTGAGGCCTAGGTTTTTTTGTTTGTTTGTTTTCTTTTCTTTTTTTTTTTTTGTTACATTTTTTGTAGATGTGCTTAAGGAATATTTAGGTTTTCGATAACAGACTCAATATATTACTTGTTTGGTGATAACTAGTATAAACTGAGCATTACTGAAACTGTAAAATTTCTCCCCCAGAAGAACCTTATGACCTTGTGCATTTAGAGCCAGAACACGAGTTCTGCTTACATTCTTTTGGGTGCTCAGAAATTGCGAAAGGATCCAAGGCCATTTGAGTGACCTCATGTAGATGTGGGACAAGTGAATTGACTATTGATGAGGGCTCTAGGGGGGTGGTGGTGGTAGAAATTTAAATGAAATATTTTGTTTCAATAGAGGTTTTTGTTTGGAATTGCCCATTTGTTTCACTCTCTGTCAGATTACTATTTCATGCATTTAGAATAATTTTTCAGTACTGCAAAACAATTAAACATTTTCATATATATATATTTTATCTTTCAATTACATTGTATAAGTGAAACAAATTCTTCAGACTTGAACATTCTTCTAAGATAGACATATGCTTTTGTAAGGTGCAGAATAACTGAGCAGAATAATTGAATAGTAGTCTGCTTCACAGTAAACCAAACTGCACTAATGCTACAGCAATGTGCTATTCTTGTTGAAGTTTACACTGAGTGATATTTATTGCTGAATTCTAGAAAGCTTTAGTTATTGAGGAGGATAATCTGTGCCTAGCAAAGAAGATTATGTCAATTAAAAAGAAACTAACAGTAAAAAAAAGGAAAGTTATCAACTTACTTGATAAAATTATATTTTATATATTTTAAAGTAGAATATAGACTTCTTTTATATAATAGAATGTATGTAAACAAAATATTAACATTTAATTTATAGTATATGAGTAAAATACTTCAAATAGGTACTTAGAAGAACTGCTCACAAACACATCTGCAACAAATAATAGTGGAAAATACCTTGATAGAGAGGGCTCTTTGAGAAATTTAATTGCAGGACAAGTATTTTAATGTGCAGGCTGAAATGAGTGACACATGGGAGTTAATGGAAGTGTGCTCATGCAGGAGAAAACCAGTGGGTGTAATGGCATTGATTGGTAAGACTAAAAGAAAAGGGAAAGAAACACACTTCAGTTTTTTCATGACAATAAAATAGTTCCTAATAATGTCTTGTATTGACAATGCTATCATATCATATATATTTGAGTACTGATAGCTTAAACCACATTTTGTGAAATTGACTGCAGGAGAAGGAATTAAGAAGAAGGATTTTCCCACTTATTTCAATTTATCTAATACAATGAAAAAAGAATAAATTTTACAGGCTAAATTCACACTTATGTCCAATAGCCAAGAAATAAAAGCAAAGTCTTGGCCATATTTCAAATTCCTGCTTGATTATATGTCCATCAAAGAGAGACTCCTACACCACGTGTAACAGCCTATGTGCTGTATTTTAACATCAGAAAAAGAGAATACCATGTGGAGCATGTACCCACCGAGCCACATAGAAGATCCACAGGATACAGAAGGGCACATGTGTGAAAGCAAAAAAGATCAAAACAGGATCTCAAATACCATATATCTTCATTTTGAAGCCCCTATCAATTAGTTACCGTTCATTTTTAGCAGCCACAGCCTTACCATGCAAGTCACAAAGCTTCAGCTTCTGAATTCCCCCATAGACAATGGCTGTTTGAGTAGATTTACCTTGGGTAATGACAATTTTGCAATATTTTTGGGAATGCTTACATTTCTTTCCAGGATTAGACACTGAACTTAAGGTTATGATTTTCTCACAGCGGAAGCTGGATTAGGTTTGGTCATTATTTTCATGAGACCTTGTCAAGAATAACCTAGATTTCTGGTTGGTGGCAGTCTTCGTGGGTGGCATTCTACCTTTAAAAGCAGTACTAAAAAAACCAACATCACATCACATCAGCAGCTCTGTTGGCTTCTGAATACAACATAATGTTGAGATTTAGAGAAGCTGAGACCCTGCTGAAGTAGGATGTTAAACTGTGTCAAATAATGAGTTTATGTTGCATATTTTTGGGACAATTGCATAACCTTGGACTTCCTTAAATGTAAGCTCTAATCTGTAGTTCATGCAGCAGGGTCAGTCAGCATTTGACATTTCATTCAAAGGTCAGTACTAAGAGCTATCAAAGCGCATTGTGAGGTATCATCTGTATACTGGTCTCCATTCCCAGGGACCACCAGTGTTTTTACCTAGAAACCTACAAGGCTGAATGATCAGTTGAAAACAAAAGGTGAAATTAGACAGTGTGATTTTCAATTTTTTTTTTTTTCAGTGATCTGTTTTCTTTTAAGTGCTTTATAAGAAAACTGAGCGTGTGTTCCTTGTTTTCTTGTCTTGTTTTCTGCTCATAATTGATTAGCACTGAGAGATGGTTGAAACATCACAGCAGCATGAGCAAGTCATTTAAGTTCAGGACCTGAGCATTTAAGGAACCAGTTTCATCAGGCACTAAAATTCACATTCCAATATCTGATAAGGTATCCAAAGTTGGGAATGTGTACCCTAGGTTTGAATGGCAGAAGATGTAGCTTGACTCAGTTCCAAGAAGATGGCATCTTCTGACGATATAGTAATGATATTTTGAGCCACTGTGTAATGCTGAATTATGATACTGTTCCTGTACATGCCAAAAAAGTAGGGTTTGACCTTACCATCAGACCAGATTTGAATGATTTCAGGATACTTGCTTAGATGAAAGAAGGCATTGTGTCAAACCAGATTTAGGTCCTTGCTGAGTTGGGTTCATTTCAAATCATGATAATGGATTCAGTCCCACAAGATTTCTTTACACTACATGAGCCTGAAGTGACTGAATGCAATTCTGCATGAGGACTCTGGTAGTCTGCCTCTTGCATGTCATGAGTCCAACACTTTTGTCAGGAACAGCAACATAACCTATACAGAGATGTGTTAGTTGCTGCATACACAGTTACTTGCGAAATCCAGTAGTGTTAAATTGGAAGTTAAAGATAACAAAGTGTATTAAATTTTTCCAATTAAATTTTAAATTAAGGAAGTGTCTCTGAAATTTCAAATGGATATAGGATTCATCACTTCCCAGCTTACTCTGATCAGAGTATTGTAAAAGGGGAGAATTAATCAAATATGTATTGACATGGTAATTCTGATTTCGTATGTAATTATTTCTGATTAACTTTGGTTTCCAAAAGGTTATTTTATATGTTTTGTAAACAGAGGCAAACATGAATATATTGGCCTGAATAGAACTAGAACGGGTTAGTCACGATATTTTTTTAATGACACAGACCTGAATTGTGTGCAGCACATGAGATACTTAATTTAAAAAAAAAAAAATTGCATTGGAGCATATACTGCATATACTATTTCCAGTACATGTCAAACCATTCTGTTACTTTATCTGAAGAAATATTTATATTTTATCCCTATTGTAGCTTAAATCTTGCCTCTTTTAAAACATTTTTTCAAAGATAGCAAAAATGCCATGATTGGAACTTATAGCTCAGAATAGTAACATAGATAAGTTCTATTTAAGAATGTGCATCACTTCTAATCGTGACCTGGGTGAAGAAAGACTGGATGGATGGCTACGTGTCCCTGGGGAGCACAAAGATTTATCAACCAGCAGAGGAGATGAAGGGGCTTAGTTTGCTGACTTGAGTGCACTCTAGTTTGAGGCTTGCATGTTTTGTGTTCCAAGACTAACTGTCCTTGGTTTGTTATAATTATTAAAATACTGCTACCTATAGGTACAGGAGCATTTTTTTAATATGGTGGATGCAGAGTCACCTATTTGATCTTGACTGCTCTCCTTCAAACTACACATATAAACTGTCAAGACTGGCACATACAAGATTTTTTCTTTCTTTCCTATCTGAAATAAAAATTGATATAGATCGTTCTTTCATGAAAGTAACCAAATAATTATAATGGAGACAACTAGGAGAAGGCCTATCTGGTGAGAAGGTAACTCATGAAAAATAACTAATTTCTCAAACTTAGGAATTTAATTAAAGACAGTAAAGAACAATTCTTCATGAAAATCAAGCTCTTAAAGGTTTCCCTCATTATGACATTATGGCATTGACCAGGCTGTAGGTAACAATAGTAATTTAGACTTTTGCATTATTTTTTTTCACATGACTGATCTCTACATTAATATTTCCAGGCATAAAATACCTTTCAGTTATCCCTAAAATACTTTGTAAACTGACTACTCTTGACCTGTGAGGGAAGGAAATATTATTGTGCCTATTGCAAATGTGAGTAAATTCTAAGTATTAGTGAGTCTAATGGTTTAAGGTTTGTGGGGAAAGAATATGGGTATTCACATGGTCCCACTACAAACCAGCTGCTGGATTCACTTTGTGGTCAATGGGGTATTATGGCTAGGAGTAGGCCAGAACTAACTGAAGATCATTTCAAGTAAAAGAAGAGTTAAAATACAGGATTATTCTGAGGGATGGAGAAGAAAACGTATGATCAATAATAGTCAAGAAGTGCTAAGAAACTAGAGTCTGTCAAATAATCCCAATTGCATTATTTGTTTTGATTAGAAATATAGTTTTCCATACAAGTGCACAGTTGTACTTCTCAACCAGTTAGAAACACTTGAATTGATACCTCATGATATACTGATTAAAACCACTGTCTGTAGCATCAGTCAGCAACTACAACATCACCTATTTTGACTATAGCAGGGAATTATTTTTTTTTTTTTTAGAATTCTGTAGGAATTTATGAAAAATCACTTTTTTTTTTGTCAAAATTCTAAAATCAAACATGTAATAAAGGCTGTGACAAATAAAAAATGTGGGGGGAAAAAAATCAAAGGGCTGAAGCCTACAAAATTAGTAGCTAAATCAAGACCTCTTAAAGCATTTTCTGAATGCAGGCAAATCACACACTTAGGATCTCTTTATACACTTAATACCTGAGAATGAGGGACTATATCTTGTAAGCCAGTGCCAAAAAAAAAACACTGAGAGAAGAATAGGAGGTAAACATCTTGGTACTAGGTCCCATTCTGTTGCTCTAACAGAAAAATGAGTGCAAATCCTTGAATGTTTTGGAATAAGTAAGAGCAACTGTTTCATAGCACATTGGTAAGACCACTGTTTGAATAACACTTTTGTTCCTCTTTTTAAAAAGATAATAGAAAAGATCTCAGAAATTGCAGAAAAATAGGAGAAATTTTTGTACTTTAAAAACCCACAATTTTTCAACTGTTTATTATGGCTAAAGCTTATTCTGTTTAGAGAGTGCAGGTTTCATCTTGATTTGAAAAGGAAAATTTTGAGTGCATCTGATTCCTTTGATCAAGTATAAGCTGTCACAGGACTGAATGGTCATCATTAGAGCCAAACACATTCAAATTAACCAAACAAAAATTTTCACAGCAAGGACTATAAATCATCAGAATAAATTGAATATAAGAACACAGAATATAAGAAACAAAGTAAGAATTACTCACACCTCTTACGTTTGTCAGCTATGGCATTTGCAAAAGGTTCACACATAAAGTTTGCAGCATTTTGAAATGGCCAGAAAGTGTTTAGAAGTACTTCAGGGAGTAGAGGCACACTAAGATTTTTCAGGAAAGGTCATGTTTTATTTTCTTGTCTTACCTTAAAAAAATAGGTGTGCATTTAAGAATATTTGTTGCTTTCTTGCTGGTTCTGAGAACTGAAGAAAATATGATTAGACTGTTGCTGTGCTGTGGTGAAACAGGCAGCCAGGAGAAGTACCTACAAGTCTGTGCTCCGTGCAGATTGTGTCAGTACATTTGTGGCAGTTGGAATGCTTGCTGCTCATTCCATACCCAAGTGGTTTTGGAAGTAAATTGATTTTATTACCCCAGGTTTGGGGCAAACTTTATCTTCAAGTGTGCCTATAAAGCAACCCTTTGACTTTTCTGGGGAGGAAGATGTCCATCAGAGCTGTCTCTGAGGTTGCAGGAGCTCCACAAAGAGCAATACTTTTGCTTTAAGGTGTTGAGTTAGTAATTCATTTACCAGACTAATCCC
>JAWWLV010000183.1:18232565-18270065 GCA_035041135.1 Platyrinchus mystaceus | reverse complement strand
AATTCTTCATTCAGTTCATGCAAGACCAATCTGGCTCTGACTGCTGGTTATTCTGAAAACTCTGGCAAAGGGACATTTAAATGAAGATGTTGATAAAAATCCACTGGCAAAAGTTGTTCAGAAAACATAGCTTAACTCCTAATTTTGCTCACTGGGTTGTTATGATTTTAGAACTGGGAGGTCAAAATGCCATTTCTCTGTTCTAGTATGTAGTCTTGAAATATTGCCCATAATGACTGGCAAAGTATTTTCAGATGAGATATTTTCCATTATCTGGTGCCTTTCCTCCTAATGGTAAGTGGGGAGAAAGTCTCATACAGTAATTCAAGCTTCCTTGGGCCCAGTGTGGATCCCCAAGGGGTGGATCTCCCACACTTCAGATGGGGCCATGAATGCCAAACAGAGGAACTCATGGGAGGAAGTCCAGCATGGTGAAAAACCAGTTTTCCAGGCTGAGAAGTACGAAATACCAAAGATTTAAAAACCTGACTGGGGAGGAGCCCGTGCTCCTAGGTAAGGCAGCTCAGTGATTCTTTCAAAGCCACTCTGGAAAACAAAAGCTAGTAAATGACTCCAGGGTTTTGCCCAGTCCTTCCTGCTGGATCTGGCCTTCTTTGTATGAAACAGCCCTGATTATGACAAAACATTTGAGAGAAAATGTGGCTGACTCCATGCTCCTTTTGTGATGGCAGTCATTGGCAAAGGACCTCAGTTTAAGCATTTCTAGCTAATACTTGTCATACCATAAGTATATTGATGAACACCTATTTTGTTAATTTTTGTTACCCTGTGTTCAAAACAGATGATGAGTAGCTTAATAATGTTTAGATAATAGTCATACATGCTATGAACTCTTAGGTTCTGAGAGCAACAGAGATGCAGTTGGTATCTGAAAAAAGCAGGTAAGGAGGCATATAAGCTTCTCCTTGTGAGCCTACTCCCATGTGTCTCAGTTATCCTCTCTGCAAAATGGTATTAAGTCTAAGTATTGTTTTAATATTTGTTTAGGCTGTGAAAAATCTGAAGATAAAACAACCCTTCAAAAAGTGAGGCACTTACCTGTTACTAAATCTCTCACTGAGTGAATGAGTTTTCATTGGCATTCATGCACTGTTGTCTTACTGTGTCATACAGAAAGGGAATGTATGACTTTGCCTTTGTGGCAAATGCTTTTAAATCTGACTTCCTCTTTTAATAGCCTGGGACTAGTTTTCTGAATTTTCAGTTGTGATTGAATTCTCCAAAGCTACTATTGCTGGAAACAAAAAGAAATTAGTTTTCTCAGTGACCGTACACTGTGCTGTGCAGTCATGTAAAACACAAAAGAATAGATAACTATTTCAGAGTGAAAGGAAAAGCAAAAAATGTTTGTAATCAAGTGGCCTCTTCAATTCATTTGAAGATTATTATCTTTCATCACAAAATTTATTTTTAAGCAGTGACTTCATCTGTGTTTGTGGCTGCCTTCTGCTTTTGTTTACAAGCTTTTCTTCTTCTTCATACTTGAAACATTCTCGTGAAACCAGGTGTGAATGGTGGTGCTGTGGGACATTACTCCCTGTTTTCTGCTTCCTTGCTCTGTTATTGGCAGTGTTCCCAACACCCTGTTTAATTTCGCAGGGGCTGGTTGACTTTGCTGTGCCAGTGTACCCACAGAGAGGTAGCCAGAAGAGCATTTTTCTTGACTTGTATTTGGGTGTTTAAGCCCATACTATGGGTTGTGTTATTATATCTAAAATGGTTTTAATTCCATGTGGCAGGCCAGATCTATACTTCTAGGACAAACATTCCAAATGTGGACTCAAAAAACATCGCTGAGGTCTGTTCCCCCAGTCTCTTCCCACGTATTCACATCTCTGTGTTGAGACTGTGCACACTGAATAAAGGTAATCTCCCTAATATAGCTTGTTCAGAATCAGAGAGAGGGTACTGCACTCTGAAAATATCACAAAATCACAGAATATGCAGAGTTGGAAGGGATCCACAAGTCCCACGAGTCTGCAAGGGACCATTCCCAAGAGTCATGCCATGTGCCCGAGAGTATTGTCCAAACAGTTCTTGAATTTTGTCAGGTTTGGTGCTGTGACCACTTCCCTGGGGAGGCTGTTCCAGTGCCCAACTACCCTCTGGGTGAAGAATCTTTTTCTAATATCCAACCTAAACTTCCCCTGACACAACTTCAGGCCATTCCCTCAGGTCCTGTCACTGATCACCACAGATGCCTGGAGATCAGTGCCTGCCCCTCCTCTTCCCCTCACAAGGAAGTTGTAACTGCAATGAGGTCTCCCCTCAGTCTCCTCCAGGCTGAACAGACCAAGTGACCTCAGCTGCTCCTCACACGGCTTCTCCTCAAGGTCCTTCCCCATCTTCACTGCCCTCCTTCAGACGCTCTCTAACAGCTTAACAATATCTATCTTCTGAAGTGATTGACAGCTCGCTCTATCACTACAAATCCCATCTGTACACTGTGAAGGAGGAGCTCAATAGGGTGAGCAGAAACCATCTGACCAGGAAACTAAATTCAGAAGCCTAGAGGATCACAGTGCCCCCTCCCCTAAGAGGGGCTTCAAAATATGCAGACAGAATAAGTGATCATATGTTGTGCATCTCCCCAATATACTTTGAGTAGATTTGATGTGGGAAAAGACTAGAAAAAGTCACTATTCCTCCCTGCTCATTTTGATTCCCTGAATATAATTTCACCTACTTCATACTTCATTACAAATGCTAAGAAGTGTAGCATCTAAGGCATAGATGTGATAATATATATTCAAGCTAATTTCTATAAAACCATATCTACTTGTTTATAGTAGATATATATAAGAAATTTCTCCATTTATCTTCTCCCTGGATCTTATATTCTTATGATCTTATTTAAATTTTTGATCAATAGTTTAGGGGGTTAAATAGCACCAATACAATAAAAGCTATTAAGAACAATTCAGTAGTTACAGCCATGTCTGACTTTTTAAAACAATCTTTTTGTCAGTATACTAAACAGGTGAATATTTACATATCAAAATATAGTTTTTTCACCCATTTAGAAGCAGCCTGTTCATTTTCTTTCCCATGTACAGCCAGAATGATAATACAGTTGTTTTTAATTTTGAAATTTTGTAGCTGAACTGAATTTGTGAACTATACCGGTGAATCAGCAGCTTATCTACCTTCAGTTCTCATATTTCTTAGAAGGAGATATATATGTAGTGGATTATCAAAAACTATGGCCATGATGTTTATTTTCAGCAGTAGCAAACTAGACAAGAAAATAGAAGCTTATCCTGGACCTTTGCGTTTAAATGTAATTCCAAATAATTTAATCATGATTATTATGATAGCAATTTTTTTATTCTTAATTTAGTTTCTTGATGATTTGTTTCAGTAAAATGATGAATGATTTCATTAGTTGAAAAAACTCTTCAATTTGCTTCTGGTATGGGAAATTGATTTGCTGAACTGAAGTTTTTGTCTCAGGATTGCAAAAAAATGTTCCTATTCTATGTGAACAGAATGTGTGGGATTGTGCATATTAACCTCTCCCCAAATGAAAGATGGGCATTTCTATTCTCATCTGTGAGTGACAATGTTTTACCAGGTGAAATTTTTATGGTCTTTCAAATTTTGGAAGCATTTGTCTTCAGTAAATCATGTGGAGCTTATTCAAAGGGTCAAAAAACCCTGTCTCTCACTAGCATCGTGTAAATACCAGATTACTTCTAACAGTTACTATTGATAAAGGGGCTAAAGTCACTGCTAAAGAAAAGGGATTATATCAGCATTCAGAAGAAAAAAATGCTCCATTCCTCCTAGCTCCATAGTGTATGTTCAATCAACCCACAATTAATGGAAGCCCTCCAGTGCTAAGCAATAAACAAACACAGTTGGGCAAATAGTCCAAAATCAAATCTAGTGTATAAGGTGGACAATACGTAGTTAGTTCCATTACAGAACCCTCCCCTGGGAACTGGAGCGGCTTCTGAGCCTGTCTCATTACCCACCAGCACCATCTGTAGCCAGCCTGAACCTTATTTGGGAATATATAAAGTACACTGAAAAAATAGAGTAGGAATCAAGAGCCAGAGAATCCTATTTCAAGTTTAAATTTTGCTTGTGAAAGATCATTTGGTTTTAGACTCAGCAAACAGTAGGCCCTCATCACTCACAATGAGCTGCGCATGTAGCAGGGATTACTTCAGATCAGAGAGATTGAAGGTAATTGCTACTTTCCACAGGGAGATATCTAGTACTGGTGTGGTTTGAGAGATACAGTAAAGCACCATAAGCTGAAACACATCATCCTGAAGCAAACTAGAGCCACCTCTCATTGTTTCTCCTTTCCTTGCTTCATTTCAAAAAAGGGAATAGTAAATTTAAAAGAATACATAGGAATAGGACATTAATATTTGGATTTAAAATGATAAAACAATCCCCACCCTTATGTGCTGATGAATATGCGGGGTATATGTGTAATTTAGATGGTACATATTTTTCAACTAGAAGTCAAATGTTTTTAAATAACAGTATTTACATGATATATATATATTAATGATATACAATATCATTATTGTATATGGATCATACAGGTGTTAGAATCCAGATATAAGAACATCAGAGATGAGGGTCCCTTTGCAGGGACATATGAGAGAATAGAATAAAAAACTCAAGGGTTCTCTGCCTTAGAGAACTACAGTTGAACTAAGAGCCCAAATTTATCTGTTAGTGACTTCAGCAGAATTACTCCTGGGGGATTCATTTATCCTGGGATGCTCAGAGATTGCTGACAGTTGACAGCTACATTATTTCCCTTTCTCCATTCGGTGGTTGTATGTGATAAGAGAGAAATATCTTAATATAGTACAAAGAGTTTCTTAGTGTGAGTTTGTGAAAGTAAATGATTCACTCCAAACAAACTCTTCATTTTTGCTGTATAGTACTATTCTGCATGGACTACACAAGTAATTTAGGAATGGTTTAGTGAGTTTTATAACAAACAGCTTTAAGGGTATTTTCATATACCTTTTTTTGAAAAACCTACAAACTTAGAAACTCTGGATCTTACTCCTAGCTGGACAGGACAGATCTTTAGGCTTTGTGTCCTTGATGACATTAGATGGGTTTCTGTGCTTCAAAGGGTATTGTAAACAAAGGATCTCTGGACACTTCACTGCCACTGCGAGGTTGTGCTGGCTCTTTGTCATCCTTTGAATGATGTCCAATAAACTTTCCACTAGTCAACATCAAGACTGGTGGTGCAGACAAAGCTGTGAAGAAAACCAGTGCATTTCACCCAAATTCAAGGAATGTCAAGTACACAGACAATGGACCTCTGCACCTTTAACAATTTCTTGCATATCTCCTCCTAATTTGCCATTACAGTCCAACAGAAATGACAACAACACACTATACTCTTTTCTAAACAATATTAGGTTCTGCTCCAGCATAGGTAGATTTTTCCAGAATTTTTACAAGATAAATGCAAAGCAATTGACCTTTTTGTGAGGGTTGTTTCTAAAATACCAAACCCAGCATTCACAGGATTGTTTTTGCCATATTCCTAGGTTGTCTTCACTTTTTGTTTCTGACCTTGGTAGTCCAAAATGGATAATATCAGAGAAATTGAACAGAGGCTCAATAAATTCTGGTAATACTGAATCCCCTCTATGACCATGTGTGAGTGCCAGAAACTGAAAATCTATTTTGTCATCTTGCTCATATTCTTAATACCTTTATGGCATCTTCCCATTAAATGGATTGATTATAATCAGTGGATGCATATTAATTTTCTTGGTCATTTTGTGAAATAAAGGATTTTATTTTTCTGAAAGAAATTATAATAGCCAAGGTGCTAGAAAAATATTAGAGGCTGTTTAGACTTTACCTCAAGATCCTGGTACCTAGTAGAGTATGTACATTTTTTGCTATTATGAGACCATTTGCTGTTTAAAATATTCTTGCCTTTAATGAGCTAGTTATAAAACTGTGACTGATTATCAGATTGTTCTATCTGTGAAATTTACAAGCTCTTGATTAACCAATGAGATTCCTCTATAAAGAATTAGCATTAAATGTTTCATGAAAAGTAATTCCACCTATATAATTCCAGAAAAAGGAAAGATAAGATATGAATGATAACACAGGTTTCAACACTTACAGCAACAGTTGTCAATATCAACAAAAAATCCCCATATTTTTGAGAGAATTCCTCAGAATTTTTATACCCTTACTACACTGTTAGTTAAGATTATAAAGCTGGGAATAAAATTGGTGTAATAAAAATTAGTATCGATCACAAAGTTGTCGGTGATAATACTGTGCATAGTTAAGTTTTATCACCTGAACGTATTTAAACAAAATACAGTTTAATAGAACCAAACACACAGTCATATATATCTACAAACCAATTCATAGTTACTGCATGAGGAGCTGTATTTTGGTAAAGAGTGAGTGGAAAGTATTTAAAGGTCATAGTAGACAAGCAATTAAACATGAGATTCCAGTAGATACTGTGGCAATGGGGCCTAGTGTAATCTTTGGATATTATAAATGAGAGTAGTATGTCAGAATGCTGTATCTACCTTTGCTGTTCATTTTCTTTTTAAGATGTTGAAAATTGGAAAATGTTCAAGAAGGGACCACGGAAATTATTTGGGAGATGGAGAAAATGTCTTATATAGCAAGACTTTGGGCTTATCAATAGAAGAATCTATGTTGAAAGTGTATACATACTTTACAAAATGAGAGATGCCAAGTGCCAAAGGACTTGCCAGTCTGTCAGAGAAAGAAAAAACATCTCAAGAACTGGTGTTCAGAAGAAGCAAGATAAATTTAGACTAGAAATGAGGCATGCATTTTTAATGCTGATGATAATTAATCAATGCAACCAACTCCAAAGTGAAATGGTAGGTCCTCCCACTACTTATGCCTTACAAAGGACTGGATGCCTTCTGTTGCTCACCACTGTATAGAGGACTGTTTAGGCATAACCGAGTGAATTAGATAACTTGTGTTATCTAGGATGTTAGTGGTCTCTTCTGATATAGCCAATCTCAAATAAACCTGTGAGGATATGCACAGAGCTGATGGTGAATGTTGAGTTGGGACAGACCCCTTTCCCTGAAAATATTCTGTTAGTCAGCTCTCCTGTCCATCTCACAGCAAGCCCAGCTAGCTGCCTCTGAACAGCAATAGCCCATGAAAGGCAGATGGATGATCTGAAGACAAGGAGAAGAATCCACTGTTCAAAATGTTCTTATAAATTGAAAATAATAGAAATATTTGCTTTAGCAGCAGAGTGTTCCTTTTTAATAAGACATTAGTGTGGATTGATCCTGGTCAAAAGGTTTGGACTGAATCCTAGAGGAATTCTGAGTTGCCTCAGTTTGCCTTTGCCTGGTAGGAAGCAGTTTCAAGGGGGTGTGCTAAACAAGAGCCATCTGGAAAACTAATTCAGGCTTCTTCAATGTCTTTGTACTATCTATCATAAAATAGATAATTTTTGCAGAACTTCTTTCAGTAAATAATGCAGATCAGAATTAAAAGTACTTTGTTATTAAATGAGTGATATTACAGGAATCTGCAGAAGACATGAAGAAATGGGTTTGTGGTACAGCCATTCTGTAAAGAAACAGAAAAATCCAGAACCCAGTAATATTGATGTTTGTAGCTTCTCTTTTTTATATCTTTTAAAAGAGGTTTAGTTGTAAAATGTAAAATTATTAAATATGTTAATAAGTAAATAACGAGTTACTATTTTTCCAGAATTGCCATTAATAAAGAGCAAATTAGTTTAAATTATTGGTGGCTACTTTGAGAAGTCTATTCTTCACCGTAAACAGTCCAAAACTGTGGTCAACTACTTCATTTGTCCAAAATACCCCAAGGACAGTCCTTGGCAGTCACTGAATATTGAAATTATGGAAGTGGTGGTTTTAGTTGATTGTGAAGGTGTTTAATATGCTTTGCAGTGCCAACACTTTTTGTTCAAATCAAAAACAGGTCTCATAGGGGGTGCATCTGTTGTGTGTTCCAGACTCCTTTTTTTTTTTTGATGAGTGCAGCTACAGGTTTTGCAATACTCCATATATAGTAGCTAAGATTCTTTCCAGAAGCAGGCTTGCAAAAGCCTAGTTTTCAGTTTGGTGCTGCTAAATCTTTATTTTGTAAGAACTTCCTTGTTTTTCCAGACTGAATTTTCTGAAATATGAGATATATAAAGCATACGGTTGTGATCTCAATCATTTTCATCACAGGAAGACCTCATCCTCCTTTACAATAAAAAAATAAACTCAGGAGTAGCTGAGTTATTGAACACATTTGGAACTTAATTAATGATCAATGTCTAAAATGACTGCAATTGAGTGCTTAGCCCCATCAAACCGCTGTCCCTCTCCATCACCTACTTAACTGACCCTGCAGTTTGGCCTCCTCTATTTATCTGCTCTGGCTGGACAGGGCCATAGAACTTGAAGAGCTATGCTAAAGCTGAGGGGCTCCTGTAATCTTTGTTATATGAATAAGTCTCTAAGGAGAAACAAATACATCCAACTGAGATAGTAGCTATGCAGACAAATCTAAAAGGGACAGAACTGTGTGAATGCATAAGCTTCAAAATTAGTGTTTTGTTTTTGGGTTTTTTTGGGTTTTTTTTGTTTGTTTGTTTTTGGTAGAGATAGAGGAATAAATACTTCCAAGAAAATGCTGGAGACTTGCTGGTATGTCAGCAGCTTTCCCCTGCTTCTTCCTCTAAAGAAGCTGCTATTGAGAGGTTTTGTGCTACTAAAAGAAAATTATTCAATGAATAATTAATGTGTTACAGTGCATTTCCAGTATATTATGAACCATTAACAAATTAAAACAAAGTAGTCAATTTAAAGTAGGGCTTATGACACATTTAGTTTTCTGTTATTTGCTTGTTTATTTTCTGCTGTGGAATGTGTCGATTCATAGTTCTCCTGGTCACCAGCTTAATCTGCACCGGTCTATTCTGTGACACGTTGCAGTGTATGTGAGTGTCCATATGTTCAAAAGAACTTAAAGACATTCCCATTTTCTCACTGTTGGATAGGTAAACAATGTTTGGGTATTTGTAATAGTATCATTTGTTTCTTTCAGGAAAACAATACTTCTAGTATTGATCAATGGTAAGTGCAGAATTTTTCAGTTTTCAAACCCTTCCCTGGTATGTTATGTTTGTCCTAATCTAGTACAGGGGGAAAAAAGAGTAAGTCTATTTTCCACGTTTCTTTTTTTCTGCTTGCTATCGTTTAAAAAGCAGCTTTGAACCTTGTTCATGGCTTTCCCAGATTTTGCTGTTAGCTGCCAAGTCCCTGTCAGATTGAAATTGAAACGGCAGAAAAAAGATTTTCAACATACTTTTTCTGCAATTTTTTTCTGTCTTTCACCTCTAATGAAATGACCTTTAACTGCCCCCTCATCCTACACTAAGCAATGCTGAGTTTTATACCCTAAATTTCAACTAGTTTATTAAATTAGCTACAAAATGGGTATTTAAAAATGAAAACAAAAGTGATTTTAAGGTGTATATAAAGCTTTGCATGTTTAGATGCATTGCTGAACTTTTTACTTTAAAGACAAAGACCTCTGCACTTGAGAGACCTTGCCTCTCACTTAGTGCTCATCCAAATATACATAGTATTTTATTCTCACAGATCATTGTAAAACTATCCTCATTTAGATTTCACTATATTTATATACAAATAGTTATCAGTTCATGCTTTAAATCTGTAGTCATTTGCTGTGAAATAATTGCCTTGTTATTAAAAAAATGAATTGGCTTAGCTACTTCAATTCAGTGTTAGGCTTTTACATCCTAATGGAGTATATATACAAATTGCCTATTGGAATACACAGTACAAGAAAGTCAAACTTACCAGCTCATTCTATTTTTATACCTTATACAGTGTTCAACACTTTACTCTTGATGAAATGTGCTTCAGTCCCTTGTTGCACTACCTAATGTGCCAGTATTTCTTGCTACATTACTTTTTCCTCTGTATGGTCTTTAACGGAAAAGATGCTCGCTGGCATAAATATATCTAGAGCTAACAGTAAAAAAAATACTTAAATAAATAACAGATGCACAAGGGAACTGTGGAATAAATATACAGGCGACACAGAGTCATAATCACATGTCTGAACTACTAGACCCATTATCACCATGTAGCAAAATACACACTAGTAATTATGTGGGTATCCCACATGCCTACATGATTCTGAACTGGGTCAAGCTATCTCTAACATTGTAAATATTTGTAAAGAAACTAGGAATTCAGAGAGATAACATCTGATAAACTGTGGTATGACCGATAAGATGCATGTATGTGAGACCCTATGCACACATAACACACACGATTTTATGTGATTTTGATGCTTATCAAAGAAAAAAATTGATTGGGACTGGTTAGAGCCACCACACATAGCACAATTAGTTCATCAAACACCACCAAATGTATCACAACCCTAACTCTTCAGACCACTGGTAATACAATCTGGGACATCAAGAAAACACTTCTATAAATTTAATGGTGTTGTTTTTCATGTCAGTAAAAGTCTAAAACCTTACAGGATATGATAACAACCTTTTATTTTCCTTCTTTACTTGTAAACCAAGTCAGAGCCTTTATCTTAGTTTAGATATGAAAAACAGAATATCACATAAATGGTCTTCCTCAGTATCTTTTCCTAGATAGTGTTTAATTAAAAAAAAAAAAAGTAGAATATGTGCAACAACAATGTAAGAATTTATGGAAAAACTAAATGCAAATTTCTTCGTAGCTTAGTTCTGATATGCCACTTAGCTAATAAATCTAGCACTGAACCTCTACTTTTTGTTTGGTATTACATTTGAAAGATTTTCCTGCTTCACTGGATACTGCTCTCTATCATTTAACAATCTTTTAAAGGTGTTTTACTTTTTTTGTTATGAAATATCTTTGTATTAAGCTCTAAAAAGCAGTTATGAAAATGTAAATAATTTTTGATACAGCAAATTACTCCTTAGATTGCCAGATGTTACCCACTTGGCAGAAGTCAGGCCATAAAGATGTGCTGGTTTTGCCTGGGATTAATTTTCTTCACAGTGGCTGGTATGGGGCAGTGTTCTGGACTTGTGCTGGATAATACAGAGATGTTTTCGTTATACTGAGCAGGGCTTACAAAGAGCCAAGGCCTTTTTTTCTTTTTGTACTGCCATGCTGGCAAGGAAGTTTGAGGTGCGTGGGAGACTGGGAGTAGGCACAGGTAGGACAGGGATAGTCCAGACCATATGACTGCATGCTCAGTATATAAAGCTGGGGGGAAGGAGGAGGAAAGGGGAGGACATTTGGAGTGACATTGTTTGTCTTCCCAAGTCACTGCTGCGTGTGATGGAGCCCCGCTGCCCTGGAGACAGCTGAACACCTCCCACACCATGAGAAGTGGTGGATAAATGCTTTGTTTGGCTTTTCTTGTGTGCCTGACTTTTGCTTTACCTATGGAACCATCTTTACCCCAACCTACAAGTTCTCTCACTTTTACCCTCCTGACTATCTCCCCCATCCAGCTGGTGGGGACTGAGTGAGCAGCTGTGTGAGGCTGAGTTGCTCTCTGTGGTTAAATGATGACAAGAGTTTTGGGGTTGGTTTTATCTTCCAGTCTGTATTTTTATTTGTTTGTTCTGCAGCCAATGTAGTGCTACCAATTGGTTAATTACTATTAATATGTATGGAAGACCTTGCAAATATAATTTAGAACAGCTTTTGAGGTTTCAAGACAACAGCAAAAACTGAAGCACAGAAACTACCTTTCTTATCTTTTTCTCATTACTTTTGAGAATTTGGCTCTTGCTGCTCTTTTGCTGCTGGGAAGATTTTTGAGACATGCTTCAAAAAGTCAACAGGTATGAAAAATAAGAATATGTGTAAAAATAGAAGTGAAAACATATACTTTTCATGGTAAGTACATGCAAACATTATTCCACACAATGGTCAGAAGCAAAAAGCTGGATGATATACTTAGTTTACTTTGATGAAGGCCTCTGTACAGTTGCTCTGCCCCAAGAGCAGTTTCAGGAAAAAGTGTACCTACCTGCTTCATATGACGAGAAATTACAAAGATTTTGCATTTAATGTGGTAGCCTTAATCTCCCTTTGTAACTTGATCACTTACTAAATTTTACTGTGTCCTACACCCAGAATTTTTATACATGATGGAGGTTAAAAATGGGAAAATGATAAAGAGAAATGTACACATATGGTGTGGAAAGTTGGTCCTCTAGCTGAAGAAGGCTTCCATATGAAAATGGTCATCCTGATTGTTTACAATGCAAATGAATGTTGGAACTGAGCATAACCCTTGAGTTGTGCCTACTATTTACCTAATAACATAAAAAAGTTGTTATTTGGATACTGTGCATCTTCAGTCAGTGACAGACAGTGCCTTTCTCTAAACCATTGTGCCATATTTGGTCTTTTATGTACCTCCAGAGATGTTCTCAGAGACAACAGTACCCATGGGCAGAAGTTGCAGAATCTAGAAATACTTCTCTTTCTTCTCGCCTTTCTTTGTTTCTGTCACTGTTTTCATCTTGAAAGATTTTAATTAACATGTACTAACAAATGCTTCTTAAGGAGGAAAACAGTAAGTTAAATTTTTGTTTAGACAAATACACGTAGCAAAATCTCTCTCAAGATCTAGCTACAGAAATCCAAGATACAGGGAACTGTAGTGTAGATAGGGCACGAAAAAAGGGAGTCAGGGTACTGCAGTTCAATTTATTCCTATGTCATTAGCTCAGAGCGAGTGTCCTTAAATGCACAAAACATCGCTTCTGCTTCCAGGTGTGTATAGTCATCCTGGTCGTTGGCTACCTCTGTGAAGTGTTGTGATGAATACAGCTAATTACAAATAATAACTAACTAATGGTAATATTTTTTTAAGAATTGTATTTTGATTTAAACATGAATTCTTTAAATCCTTATATATTAATATCCACAGGGTTCATAAGGCTAAACAGACATTTCAATAAATGCCTAGGCACTTATTATTTACTGTTCTAAAGTACATAATGTCAATGAGTGGCTTAATAGTATTCCTAATATCTATACTCAGAAAACTTGTGTGTTAGTAGCCATTTGGAACCCATACTTGGTGTCTGTCAGAATATAAAGACATAAAGGAATAATTTTTAAGCTAGGAAATCTGACAAAATTGGGTGCAAACCAGTTTCAGCTTGGCAGACAGAAACTTTCCTTCTTGAAAATGATTTTTTTAAAAAATGCATTTTAGCAGTCTTTTAAGCTTTCTATTGGTGCTGTAGAACTGCAACTCTTCCATAAGGTGGGCTTCAGATTCACTCTCATAACCATTGGCCTCAACACTCCCCATCCACCCCTGTCCATCACTAGGGATCTCATCAGCCTTTGCTGTCTTCACATCTCAGATTGCTAAATTTCCAGCTGTCTTCTTTGGGATTATTGAGTAGGTCAAGCTTCTGAAATTTGAAAGTAGTACTGCTCTGTGATAACTCTATCATCACATGAAAGTAAGGAAGACATCGCACAAGTGCATTTTTACTGCTTCACATGCATCCCCTGCCACGCTCAGAATCAGTGGGACTGGTAGAAAAGGTGAGAATAGTATAATTAATATAAAAATTAGTAAATGTCAGTTCCAGCCATCACACTATAGTTGCTGTTCTAGTAAAGCATCTTGGAAGCTTCCCTGAAGATGAAGCCTTTTTGGGTATACCAGTTGTAGTGCACGGACTAGAGGGTTGAATCCTAAGACTGAAGGCACAGCTGTGTTTCACATATAATGCCTAAAATATCGTGACACTGGAAAATTTCCCAAAACAGAGGATGAAATTAAAGAGGCTTTTAATGGCTTTAGGTGGAAATTTTCTAGCTAGCTTTTATGTACATCTTCTGTACTAAGATGTCAGTTCAGATAGTAATTGAACTTGCTATTCCTTCAAGATTGGTTTGCTTTTTATTTTCCTGTTTTTACACTACTACTCTTCTGCCTTGTAATAATTTTTATTTTTCTCAAAAGCGTCAGAAATTGAAGTATCTGAATTATGCAAATGTGAGAATATAATCTGGAAAAATGCTTACAAAGAATTCCTGTAAATATTACATGCAGATCAAGGAAGTAACTTTTTGGTGTACTAACCTACTGACAAAAAGAAACAATGATTCACGTTTTTCCTTCTATGTTGCTAAGATCTAAACAGGATCAGTTAGCTGATCAGATGGAGCTTGGAAAGCATGTAATGGTCATTAGTATTTTTTATATTTTAATGAAACTTTTTTTACCATGGCAAAGAGTTATGGTGGTACTGATTTCCTCTTCATCTCTCAGTCAAACAGGAGTTAACAATTAATAAATTGTGATGATTTTTTGTGTTTACCTTAGTTACATTTTAATTTCAATTAGGTATTTTGCAATATATTTAACATGCAATTTTACTGTCTTGGACTAAACTCATATCTCCTAGATAGATGAACTTCCCTTTGGCAGCACCTAATTACAATTATCCTAGGAATACCATTGAGAGTGTTCAATGTCAAAGTAGTGAATTAGTTTCCTAAATACTCAGGAGTAGGAGAAAACTGGGGCTCTTGCCCGAATATATTCCGGCTGGAGGTCAGATTCATCCTCTGCCGGGAATTCCAGCTGTAGAGTTTGAAAATTTTTGATCTTTGATGTGATATTTAGACCTTTCCTGTGAGTCTGTTGCTGAGACTATGGTCTCCAGTTCATCCCAAGGAATTGTCCTTAGTCTCTTTACATAGAGTCTCTTGGGTCAAATGGTTTAAAAACTCATTGTTTTGTTTGTAGCCAGACTGAATGACCTTCCTTGGGGTAATATCAAAAAAGACAATTATCTGCCTTGATCAAAGTGATCTTTCTCTGTCTTCTTGAGAGTACTCTAACAAAATTAAAATAAGTCCAGAATCAATATTTTCTTTCCAGACTCTCCTATCTGTGACCAGGGACTTTCCTAGTGACAGCTGTGAAGTATCTGGAGCTCTGGTAAGCCAAAAACTAAACTCTTTCTCAAAGTGGCCTTTTGACGGACTCCTCAGAGCTGGACACATCATGTAGTGTTATCTGTCTTTACATTAAATTTACTCCTTCCCTGGCTGGCTTTATGTGGGCTGCATCATCCTACCAAGATCTTAAAGTGGAAGAGTAAGTGCAGTTGTTAAAGGTATTCAAAATAATCTGCATTAACAAGATACGTTTTATGTCTTATCCAGCTCTTTTATGGCTGCAAAATTGGCTGGTTTGCAAAAAAAAGGAAAAAAAAAAGAAAAAAATTGTTCATGAAATCTGCTTTTTTCTTAAACAAAAAAATTTCTGCTGTCAGCTCAGGAGTAATCTAGGAATGCTGTCAGGACACTGCATCTTGGCATCGCTACTTTAGTCAGAAAGTGCCAGGGCATAGGCATCTGAAAATTAAAGAAATGTTAACAATATCCTTTTAAACTTAAAAATTATCACTTCTAGGAATAGGTAAAATTTAGGGTTAGAGCAGGAAATATTGCACCTTTTTTAAATGTATGCCCTTTGGAAACTCAAGCTATAATTTTCTAAAGGTTAAAGTATTTTTGACGTACAGCAGTTGCTTCATTCAGCAGTTTGCCCTACAGTGAGTCTAGATTTGGACAATCTGCTTCTGGAAGTTTAAGGTCAAAGTGGTCTTTTCAAAGTCTGAAGTGAAGGTGACCATGAATGTACTATCCAAAGAAAGCTGTAGCCAAATAGGTTGTGCAAATGGCCAGGAAACTTAGGCATGTTTTCAACTGAAATGACTCTTCTCTGTGCTATGGCAAAATACATGACCTTCTCTAGGGTCTCTCTAACTACAGAGCTCATTCATTTCCAAAAACTACATTGATGATTTAGTTACTGGCCCTGAAGCAGACAAACAAAAAAACACCCCAATGCAAACCAACTAAACAAAAAAACTTTGGAGTTTTCCTACATGAATATCAGTTATTCCAGAAGGCACTACATAACAAAAATATTGGCAGACTTAAGTAAAGACAAGCAATGCTGTGCATGGGCAACTGATGCTTAATCATATGAAAATCTATATGCCATATGCATGAATTCCTAGAGAATTTATTTGGAGCAGTGTTCTGAAAATGTTGCTTGTTTAGTATGAGTGCCAGAAGGAAACAGTATTTCACAAGCAATTATTGGAAAAGCTGAGACACAGTGAATGAACAGAACCTTTTAATAAAACTTCCTATTGATAGAGATGGTTTTATTCTGATTTTTTCAAATGCTAAAATCAGCTTTTCTTTAAAAATAATATAAAATATAGCTTCATAATAAGATGTCAGCCATAGTTTTACGTGTACTGTAATATGCTTCCTAATATTCCACAATTTCTGGCCATGCCTGGATATATTGAAGTGCCCTTAGCTTTGCCTCAGGCCCTTAATACCTCCAGCTGTTATATTATTGGCTGATTTACTGGGAAAATAAAGAGTAGAAATACATAAATGAACATTTTTGTTGCTACCTAATCAGGAGAAAAGAGATTTTTTTCTCTCTCTCTGAAGCAGCAGATACTCCTTTCATAAATGTGAACCATTTACAATCAGCAGCAGTCTTATGAGCTGATAATGTAGTGTAGTCTGTTTTATTTTTCAGAATTGCATCTAAAATACAGTAGTAACATAATTATTAAAATGAATTTATGTCTTAAATAACCAAAATTAAATTCTGTAACTGCAGTGCAAATTATTTAGGTGAATTAAACTCAGATGTATCCCCATGTTCAGTATTAAATTGCAGCAAATTTGAGCTGGGTCCAGGATGTGTGTTAAAAAAAAAAAGAAGGAAAACACTCGTGACATCCCTACGTATCAAAATGTTTTGGTAATCATTCTGTTTAAATAGTAACATTTTATTTTTTTAAGCACTTAGATTCTTGATCTGAATCCATATTCATGGAGGTCTGCTGTAATCCACTTTACCACTTAATGTTGCAATTCAAATGTTCAGTAAGAAGCAAAGCCCTCCAGAATAAAGCATGAATATTACCGTGTGGGGGCTGTAAAGAGAAGACTATTAGAATATATCACCAACACACTAGGGGACCATTTAGTGCACTGCTCTAAATACATCATTTAATTACAATGGAGACATTACTTCATGTTTCTACTGATGTAAGTATTATTAGAATTCATGATATTCGCAGGCTACTGTGGGCCATTACATTGGCCATAAGCTATTCCATAAGATTTACTACTAAAGGCCCGCAAGGGTATTTGAGCATTCATGGATTCTGTGGCAGTAGGCTTTTATCTAAGACACATAAGTGAGGGACAACCGAGTTATTATCTCTAAGAAACATAGCTTAATATTTTGGATTCTAAAGGTTAAGGTACCATAAATCCTGAATTACTCTGAGATATCACATAAAAAGACATTTTTATTTTATTTTACTCTACTCTGCCTCTTAAAATATTTTATGATGGCAGTTTCTAGAGTTGTACCTTGTTGTTTACATTCAGTCCCTGGATGTATCAAAACCACTGACACAGCATTTCCTTTAAACTGCTGTAATGGAGGCAAAACACATGCGGGGGATATTCCCCCCATTTCTGCGCTCTCATACACGGCACTCCCAGTGTGATTAGTCTGTCACCCTGATTTGATGAGAGTCATGGCAGACCTTCCTACCCCAATGGAGGGCCTTGTTAGGGAACTACTGGACAGTATCTGGCAGGTCCTGCTGGAGGCAGTAGGACTACTGTGCATTGAGGAAAAGTAAATACAAATCTGAGGCATTTTGAAGCAGATAGCTTGAAATGTTCAGAGATTAAACACTTCTGATGGAGCCGGTAATGTAAAAGGAAGTGTGACATTTTCTTCTGTAGATGATCTATAGACCTCTAGGAGTGTGTGGTGTTAGCTGGGTGATACTTTTCTTAATTATGAGAGTAAACTAACAGTTTGCATTTTATACTACTTCTCCAAAATAATTTAGACTTCCTATGTTATCATTAGGAGTCATTATGTAGTTTTTTTATGTACACAAACGTAGCTGCACCACATTTCAAGGAAATAACACATCATGTATTATGAAGAAGGATGAGTCAGTTTTTCAGCCAGGCTATGGCAAGTGTAACTGGTTCAGTGCAGATCCAGCAGCTGGGCCAGCTCCCTGTGCCCTTGGCAAGAAAGCGGCATCTGCAAGCTGCACTCTGTGACTGCTTTGCTCCAGCGAATAGTCTTGACACTGGCAAAGGAGCACAGTGTAAGTAGACAGGTCTATGATTTCAAACAGCAGTTCTTTGGTACCAACCCAGAAAGTCTGCCCAATTAGTCTGCTTGGTTCATAACTAGATGTTATGAATTGATTTGTTGGTTTAGACAGATAATATTGGATGAATTATCCTTAACTTGTTTTCTCACTGAATGAGGCCCAAGAACATTTTCTGTAACAAACGTAAGGTGAGATGAGTGAAAATTGTTTTAGGAAGTCTAGAAAATCAGAGATATCTGCTAGTAAATTCTCCAGGACAAGAATTATCCTCCTCACTCCACTTTTATCCCCCTTCTGCATTCAGTTTTTATCTTGGGCCTGTTGATTGCTAGAGCTTAAAAGTAAGAGAATAGGGAGTCCTTTGTGGTTTTGCAGCTATCAGGAGGGCTGATGAGAGTTTCCACCCCATAAGACAAAGGGGCACAAAAAAATTGGTCTTGTGTAGCATATACTTAAATGTCAAATAAACAATGAGCTTGTTTCCTGCTTTTTTAATTAAAATATAAATTCCAGGCCTTACATTTGTTTTCTTATAGCTTGGCTTAGTGCTAACTAGCCATTCCACCTTAGTTTACTCTGTGTTTTTATGGCTGTCTTAAGGAACTAAAGAGCTCTGTTTGGCTAAAGAATAATTTTAGACAGACAGAACTGGTTGTACTTTTTCGTTAACAACTTCAAATCCAAAGTCATATTTGAGTGTATCTGTGAAGCCAGACACTTCACAACAGTAGGTATTTTTTTCTTGGGCTGCTCTAGAACCAGCGCAGGGTTTGGGAGTGGTGGGCTGCTTGCACCATGCCAGAAGTATATGAAGTGCCACAGAGCAATTGCTTGGGTTGCCTTTTGTTCCAGTAGTTGAATCCGCCGAGGACTGAAATTGATTTTCCTTATGTTAGCATGTGAAGGCTCTGCCCCTTGACCCGCTGCTGGCAAGTGTGCAGGGCACAGAAAGGCTGCAGCTTTGCAGGAGTAAGCAGCACTGCGCCTCTTATCACCAGCACATTCTTCTTCTGAAACTGTTCTTTTCCCCATGCTTTTCCTTTCTACCCTGTTCTGCACTTTGCTGCATGGTCCCATAAATATTTTGTATGCCTGAAACAAATTTTTTTTTCTTGCAATAGCATAATGTCTTTTAAAGGTAGAAAAAGTGGTGTATTGTATTCATAAACCAGATAACGCTGTCGAGTGCAGTCAAGCATACTGCCAGCAATTGGTAGTATGGGGCATCTACTCTACACCATTATTTCTCTTCAACTTAATCCCATAAAAAGCATTCTGCTCATATGTCACTTTTGCCAGTGGTGATGCAAGGATATGTAAAACAGGGGAAAGTGAACAGGGACTACAATTGCAAAAACAAGCTCAGTGATGACCACTGCTCATACTATAAATATCTTCTGAAAGTGAAGAAATACGTATTTCGCTAGATGAGTCGGTTTTTTCCATCTCCTTTCCTCAAAAATGTAATTCCTTCCCTCCTCCTCAGTTCTGTTGCAGTAGTTAACTCATGCACTGCCTCTTAGCTTATGTCCTATTGCTGACCAGGAGACCAAACCCAAAAGAAAGGATGTCACTGCTGTGATTAACCGAGTTCTCCAAAGTCATGTTGTGTTGTTTGGGTCTTTGAATGTGAATTATCATACTCTGAATGTTTTTGGTTTGGGGGTGGGAGGGGTGTTTAAGTGTTGAACTTCCAGGAAACATGCATATTCATGTAGACTGGAATATTAAAATATGCTCATGGCTTTTTACCTGTTAGAAAGAAAAGAGGGAGAATGTGTTAAATCAGGAAGAACAAGCCATGTTTCAATGCCTGCTCTCAGTAGGTGGCACTCTTTCCTCTGAGTATGTGCCGAGTTAAAATCTCAGCAAGTCTGTTCCCAAGGTTCACAGTTTAATTCAGAAGCAAGAGTGAGGAACGGCAGTTTCTGGTTGCTGAAGGCTCAGAGCACTTTCTGCAAGAGATGTGGCATTCTTTGCCAGTGTCATCGTAATTTTCCATACTCTTGTAATTACCATCTCTGTATCAATGTTTTCTCTCTAGTTTCAGGAAGATTTGTTGCTCATAATCTTCCCCACCTCCACCCACAAAAAAGAATTGACATGAAGTATGTCTGTTTGGAATGACTGACAAGGTCTTCACTAGAGATGGTTGCATGTCATTAATTAGTGAAGTTATTTTCTAATCCTCTACAGGATGTAAGTTATTTTTGGTCTTCTGATAAGCTTACAGACACCCCACATATATAAAATTTTACTTATTTAACCTGATCTTATTTTTTAACAATGGGGAAATAAAGGAGTAGTGTTTTCCTCTTTTGGAGGTTTAAATGGACTTGTAATTAAAGAACAAATGTGTATGTCTATATGCATTGATAATAGTTTGAATTTTTTTCTTTGCTGTGCAGTATAGAGGGTTTCCATTGGCATTCTTATTCAGAACCATTCACAGGGAGAAAAGTTCCACTATAAACCAAAGGCAAGAAAGGAGAAAAATGGGGGGAAAGGGGGAAAGAGAATAAAAATGTGCAAGAACATTTTGCCATTTCTTAACACATCTTAAATAGAAGTTAAGTGCTTTTAAATAAAGAGGGCATCATGTGGTCTTTACATGCCGTCTCTTACATAAGAGTAGTTCTCAGAGTAACAGGAGCTATATGTGACAGAAGATGTAGATATTTGCAGAATTCAGAGCTCAGTGATGCAAAAAGCTTTGGACTGTAGTTCAGGAATATTTCTCCTCAAGAGGCCCACCTTCCAGGTTGTAAAGGCAATCAGAATAGTCATGGGAACTGGATTATTTTTAATTATTATTCAAAATGCAACAAATTGGCTGTATTTGTGCTCTATTTCTTCTGTTAATTTTCGCCATTGTCTAAGCTATCAAAGTAGATTGGGGAAGTTAAGATTCTCCAGTAGTGAGAAGACACATAAGCATTCAAGATAAAGGTCTTTACATGGGGTGAGAGAATGAGAAAGACCTCATTGAAGCAAATCATCATTATGAAAACAGATACTAACAGTCATTGAGGACATAGGTGATAGCTCTTCCTCTCTTTTGGAAGACTCTGTGGGAATTTCTGGAAAGAAGCATCTAGGAAATTGTCAAAGCAGGGATCTTCAACATTTGGAAAAGCAATGACAGTTTTGACTGCATTTTCAATGCCTCATGCTGACTGCTTCTCTACTTTCCCCCCTGCACTTTTTGTATACAGTGCTTTCACTTTGGGTCTTATCATATTTCCCTTTGACCTTTTTGCCGTATTTCTTTTTTACTATCATCCTACATTTGAAAGTGTCTCCTTTCTCTCCTTCCCCAAAGGATCTTATGCCATTTGTAGCTATCACTCTTTTTCATACCTGTTTGTTCCCCTTGCCATTGCTTCTTGTCCTGTTGGGGCAAATCACTTGTGCCCAGTCTCCCTGGATTATTCTAATGGCATTCTTTAAGGCATTTTCTGAAAAATAGTAATGGTACGTACTGGCATGAACACGTTAGTTATGTAAATTTTCCTTCAAGGTTGTAATGGCATGGAGTATACTGGGAATAGGTCATCTTTTCTTAATATTTCAATCATATAGCTGGTGTGGGTCAAGGACCCCCTAAAAATCTGAATCATAGACTCTGCTGTCATTGCTGGGGCAAGTATGTTAAACCACAGCATACACCTACCTTTTATGCATGAAATAAGCCAAATAAGATGCTACCTTGATGGTACAGATACAATTGCCTAGTGTCATGCTGGAAAGAGAAAGTAGAGTAGTTTAAGGTCCTTTATAGATGTCTATATTTTCTGAATGTATTTTTCCCATTATGTGGCTTATTTCCATCCTCTTCATCTAGAATCTAAGATACTTCTAAACATAAATGTGGCCTCTTACCAGCCATGGTATCTTCTGTTTAGATATGTATAAATTAAATCTGAAAATACAAAAGTGTTGTCTGGCACAAGTAGCACTAGGCTTTTTGTGGTACCTCTGTGTTCTGACAATCATGATAAAAAAGATAAACAGAGCTCTTGTAGTATTATTATAACTTAGGAACAAGTGTTGAAGCTTTAGGGAAAGAGAGTATTGACCTTGTCTCTGCGATGAGGGAAAGTGCAACTCATCAGGATGTGGGTTTTGCCGCTCCCTCTTTCTATCTGTCTGTCTGTCTCTCTCTTTCTTCTTCTCATTTTGATAATCTTTCAGTTCTTCTCTCCCTAGGTGATTTCTTCCACATAGCCACATAGCCATTTTCCATATAATTCTATATCATTGTATATAAAAGAACCAACAAATTGTGTAAGCAAGAATGAAAAATCACTGTGTTCAGGACCTCAGCTTTACAAATGATCTGCACTACTGCAGGTAGATGTACCCTTTACATTTGTAGGCAATTCATACTGGGTACCAACATGCAGAATAACTGTAGACAGCAAAAGTGGTGTAGCATCAAAAATAAGTCACTCAGGATAAACTACATCTTAGGGCAAAAAGACAAAGCATAAGTTTTATGCATCAATCCAACCTTTATCTGTGAATAGTGTTTTTCCATGGAGTGAATATTTTATATATCATTAGCATAAATAAGTAATAGAGTTGAATATTTAAAAAAAATAAAATCCTTAGACAATGTAAGATGACATAAATCCATTAATTTTGAGGTAGTTATACCAATTTAAATCAACTGAGAATTATCGCCAAATGAAAAAGAGAAAGTTCACAGTTCAATAGCACGTTGAGTTTTGTTAACCATAATATTTGTGTAGAATTCTGCACCTCCTAATCTTAAAAACAACACTATTTTATTTTCACTTATTTTAATTTCAAATTTTTCATTTCAAATTTCTGATTCTTGAAGAAACAAAAGTATAAACCTCATAATATGTGTTCTATTCCCCATAGAGCATAGACCTGGGCTTAGGGGGCCAGGTGAGACCATACTTTCAAATGAAGCACCAAGCAAAATGTCCACAGATATTCTGCTGTATCCTGTTATATAGAAAAGTTACTCTTTTCCTACTGCTAGAGCCCAGCTTATGAGCCTGCCCTCAGTAAATTAAAGGAAAAAACCCACTTTCTTCAGACGCCATTCTTCTGTATGCACTCATTTCTCCAAGGCTTAAGATCTAAAAATCCTGTAACAATTTGGCCTGGAAAGATGAATAGCTTTTAAAACATTGTGTAGATTGTATTAATTGCGAAGGGAATAATGGGTTTAGAATAACTGGAATGGTTTTTAAACAGCTTGATTACAAGGATTATCACATACACATTGAATTAGACAAATCTAGGGAAATGAGAATAATTTCTGCCTTTCCTGGGCATGCATTTAAAGTAGAGAAATGTGGAACTAAAAGCACATAGCACAACCTGTTTTAATCAAAGTAGTCTAGCAAGAAACAATCAATTAAAGAACAGTCTGATTCTCTGTGACATCAATGTATGAAAATCTGTTAGACGCCAGATTGTGTCTCAAGACACATATGATGAACTGAACAAAATGACCTGCTAATAGCTTTTACGGGTAATAAATGCATCATGTTATTGGTAATTCTGCAGATGGTAAATCAAGCTAATATCCAGTCTGAAACAAGCTACTTGTTAAATATACTTCAAAAAGTGTTCCTCCTTGTTATTCCATAATTGTGTCACACAGAAAAATAAGATGATTGCTACTTATTTATAAGTATTTTAAATTAAGATATGTTTCAACATGCAGACATTTTAATTTTCAAATTCTTTAGAGAGAACATTTTTCTGATTGATCTGGGCTTTTGAAGCACAGCATTTGTATTTAGATTAGCAACTTTATATGAACTGTTTTATATAAATGTTCTCAGTTTTACTATTTAAAACAGATTTTGAAAGAGATTTCACAATGTCTAATGTTAATGTGAAGCTGCTATTCAGGTGCAGGACTTCCTGTTGTACAGATGTAAACCATTTCAAAATGTGGATTTTGTGATTTTTAGTTTCTAAGGTATAAAAATGGAGTTAATTGATCCATAGAAAATAAGACTTCAGATGTACAGACATCAGATCTAAATTTGAAATATATATTAAATGATTTAGTTTGTATATCTAAAAAATATTAATTCTGTAAAGAATGAATTTATGTACCAAATCCTATATCCATCCAAGGCAGAAAAATTATAAAGTGTTGGCTCAAAAAATATTTATGTAAGATGGATATTTCATTCAAAAATGGCAAGTGAAAGAAAATAACCAAAGCTAAAGAAACGTATTCCAGCTCCTCATGACAAGGATTTTACAGAATTGAGGAGTCTGTACTTTTTATATTGTTCTCTCTAAGTTTTTAATAATAAAAAAGTAAATTAATTTTCCAGGTTGGAATTATTTATTGCAGAAAAGCATCTACTAGCAATAATAAGTTATATTTTTGTGGCTATCCAATTCAGTATTTATCCACAACAAATTCTAACGGATGTTCAATGCTCAATTATTATACTATCTGTTAAAAAGTGTTTTTGACAGTCTAATTTATCAGGAAACTAGACAATGATTGGAAAACCTTAATAAAATTTGAAGGTATCACAGTAACATGTTAGATAGTACAAAATCATTCGGGCAGCCGAGAGTCACAGTGGCAAAAAGCAACTATCATGAGGGAACAAAATCAGAAGTATTTGTACTCGGGAATCTTTTGAACACACTGTTTTTCCCAGATTCTTGTGAAAGCATAGTGGCCTTGACCCTACATCAGTGCTTTAGTTCTTCTCTACATTCCTGCGTCAGATCTAGACACATTAATAACATCTTTTGTTACTAACCACTTACTATATTTGTTCTAGCTACATCTCCTCTCCCTACCCCACACTTGAACTAATATGTCTTGCTTGAGTTTATAATGGCTTTTCTCAACAATTTAGTATTGCCATTATCAAACTCATAGAACTATTGACAAATGCTAAATATTAACAGCATCAAGATTGTCTTTAGATTTTAGAATTATTTTACTCAGCACATTCATGATCTCTTGTGATCATTTTTGGTAAATACTGAATTCAAGTTACCGATGAAGAAGCTGGAGGAAAGAGCTTGTTAAATATTGCTGTCAGGATACTCAACCCCCCTTTCCCACTATGGGAGGAGGATTGTGGCTTGGAGGGAAGGAGAAACAGCAATGGAATGGTCTGGCAGCCACACTGCAAGTGCAGTTTCTGGCAAAGAAAGAAAACAAATAATGGTCGTCAGTGTAGGCTGAGTCCTGAATTGTGAGGGCCATGCTCAGACACCTTTGCTCACATTGATTGAAGCATCACTCAAGTTCACTCAAAGGTGGCAGAACACTACTTTCAAAGCATACAGAAGTATTCATTGCAGAAACAACTGTAGTTTTGTTCAGTTGTGGAAAAGGGGAAACACCATTTGAATTTTCTGATTGTGGTTGAATTGTAAATATATATAATCACAGGTAAAAGATCAAACAAGATATTAATCAAACTTTCAGGACTCAATTTTAGGTCAGTGCTCTTTAATCTTTTTATAAATTTTCAGGATTCAGGAATGAAATGTACATTAAGTAAGTTTGCCTACTGTACTAAACTGGAAGGAACTGTGGTCTTCCTTGAGTGTAGGGAGGCCTTACAGAGAGATCTGAATAGACTAGAGACCAGAGAAATCACCAACTGCATGAAATTTAACACAAGCAAGTGGAGGATTCTCCAGCTGGAATGGGGAAATACTGTTTATGCATAAATTGGGGGATGAAAGGCTGAAGAACAGCCTCACAGAAGGTGATCTGGGGTTTGGGTTGATGGCAAGTTGATATGAGTCACAATATGGCAGCCAAAAGGCCAAACTGGTCCTGGGGTACATCAGGAGAAGCATCACCAGCTGGTCAAGGGAGGTGTTTGTCCTGCTCTGCTCTGCACTGTTGCAGCCTCACCTCGAGCACTGTGGTGAATTTTGGGCATCAAAAAACAAGAAGGACATCAAATTTTAGAGTGCATCCAGAGGAGGGTGACCAAGATGGTGAAAGGTTTAAAGAGCAAGATTTATGAGGAGCAGCTAATGTCACTTGTTTGTTGAGCTTGGAAAAGAGAACCTGAGGGGTGACCTCACCCCAGTCTACACCTTCCTCAACAGGGGCAGCAGATGGGGAGGTGCTGATTTCCTCTCTCTGGTGACCAGTAATAGGACACAAGGAATGAATGGAATGAAGTTACATCACGGGAAGTTCAGGCTAAACATTAGGAAAAGGTTCTTCACTGAGAAGATAGTTGGTCACTGAAACAGATTCTCTATGGAAGCTGGTCATGGCACCAAGCCTGTCAGACAGAATTCAAAGAGTGTCTGGTCAACATTCTTAGTCATGTGGTTTAGTTTTAGGTAGTTTTTTTAGTCCTGCAAGGAGCAGGGAGTAGGATTCAATGATCCTTATGGGTCTCTTCCAACTTCAGATATTCTATGATTCTAAAATAGCTAATCATTTGAGGAAACTGGGGCTTGCTTGAACAGAGATTTCTTTCAGAATTCCAAAAATTCATTATGAGATACTGTCTCGTGTCTGACCCTACATATACCGTGACTTTGAGAAATCATCTTGTGTTTCTGTGTATGCTCTTTTATGACTTATTTCTAAAGGTTTAGGTGAAAATATAATGTATTATTTACTATATGTACAAGACAAGCCATCAGAATTATATTACTGTTTTAAGTCCTTGTAGCCACCTCGTCCAAAAAGTTGGCTGCAGTGCTGAAGCTGACTTTAGCTATTTTCTTTGTGAACATGTAAAACAGTGGAGAAATTCCACAGGAGACTCTGTCTCTGTCATTCCCCCTTATTTAACTATCAGGTTGTTTCAAACAGGCCAAAAATTCTGCTTCACATTTCTGAGGAAGCTGTTTTGTAGATTAAAATGTGTATTAATATAAAATTGTAATGATAAATTCAAGAATTTCTTGGCTAGTTCTCCCTCTCAGTCACAAAAATGGTAAGAGAATTTCTACTTGAGATTCACTTAGTACCAACTTGGAAAGGGGTTTGGCTCTCAGCAAAATGCTCCTTGTTGATGGCCATATCATCATTATCTCTTTGACTTCTGACACAGTGCCCCCTACAACATTGTTTTGTTATGGTAAATGCTGAAAAAAATTCGGAGCAAGCAGCATGGTGAGGCCAGTGGTTTTCGACAGAAGTCCTCTCTGCATTATTTTCATTCAGTATAATGTAGCAGTTGCCAGAGGCACTGTGCAAACATACTAACTTACTGTTGCTGGCCCAGGCAGTTAAAAAGCTGAAGAATATTAACAACTAGCTTGGAAAGATGTGCCTTTCCATTTTACCTGAAAAAGGCAGAGTAACTTCTACGAGGCAGTTTCTAACACAGAGTGGGTTCTGTCAGACTGGAGAATATATGTAGTGAGAAAAGATTCATGAGAAAGGGGTAGCCAAGAGATGATCTGGATGTTGCCTGTAGCAAGATTGAGTTCTACACTCATATTTCACATTTCTCCTCCATTAGCATTGTGATACAAAAGTTTTTAGAAGCACCCTTACCTTTAAAAACTGCTTTTCCTTCCAGCCACGCACTTTAGGAAGTGTAGGTGAACCTGGTAGATTTTTATTTTTTTCCCAAATCATGATGTTTCTTCAAAAACAGGAAAAGAGAACATTTCGCTCCTTTTTCTTTTAAAAAATGGAAAAATAATTTTTCCATAATAATAATTCTCAATTAATTGTTTTTATATGTTTAAAAGCAAGAATCATTTTTCAGCGTTCCACAGCTGACATTGTAGCCCCAATGGTCATTCATATTCTGTGTACCATGAAAGTTAACAGCTTAGGAACAACTCAAAGAACTTAACTTTAAAGCCTCTGTTTGCTCTCTGGATGATCAGAAGAGGGAAATCATGTGCTGTATATCTTGAGACACTATATTTTTTATACTAAAATTTATTTAAAATTAAGTATATGATATCAGTTTAAATATTGCTCTAAATTCTAAAATATAATCTCTTGGTAGATATTTAGTGCAAATTGAAAAAGCTTAAATGGCTTAAAATGGCTTTGAAGCATTATGTAAAAGCAGATATCATTTATAAATGATGGGACATTTAATGGCTTCCTTCTACATTTAGCATTAGACTTTGAAGATGAAATGGAAGTGTCTCACAGCCAAATTTGCAACATATATGTATGCCTACAAGTTTCTTTAGTTTAAGTATTTATTTTGATACTCTCTATGCTTCTGTAATATTTTGAAATTCAGAACAGTAAATTTATTATGACAGAAAATTTGTTCTAGGACAAAATCCTTTCCATTTTGTTTTAGCTATTTTTTTATTGTTGGTATATTGGCTAAATTACTGGCTTGCTATTTGCTCTCCTTTCTGACATTGTATAATCTACCTGGCTTTGGGGCAAAACCCAAATTCATGAATGAAATAGCTTTAAATTTAAGAGGAAGAGATATCTTATAGGTATACTATTCCAGTTGAAATCCTGTGGTGTAAGATCTTAAGTACCTGACTCCCTTGCCTGTGTCAAGGAGAGCAGAAACAGCTAAAAATAATGTATGGTTGCCTTTGACCTGGAATAAGTCATGATTTTAAATGATTCCATTATGGAGGAGTTATACTACAGGTTATTTTGCTCCTGGCAGAATTATATGGAATAGTTCGTGTTTAATAAAAATGTGGGCAGCAAACTAGATAGCTTTAAAGAAAATAAAAATTTGTCTGTTTTTCTAGATGAACATATCAAAGGTTGCCAGTATACCTTTGTTTGCAAAAAAAAAAAAAAGAAAAAAAAAAGAAAAAAGAAAAAAAGGAGAAGCAAAAAAAATTTAAAAGAGGAAAAGAGAAAGAGAGGAATTTTGAACTAGCAATCTTCAAAGTTATCTTGGACTGGGAGATGACAGTGTCTGTAGATTTCATAGACCAGTGCAGCACAAATAACTCCTGCTAATAAGAGGGAGTTGGTAAAAATATTTGAGAAGAACAATTGTAAATTGGGCTCTTCCAAATTCTGGATAATAAAAAGGTCAATTTAGTATTTCTGGTAGTCATATGTAACACATACTGCTTGGTACTGGGAAAAATCACTCATTTTGAAGAAGTAGTCAGTTGAGATTTTCCAAGATGATTAAGATGTAGTTGTTTTCTTCTAACTAAAGATCAAACCAAACTTTAGGAAAGGATTCTTGTCCCTAGTGGATGTCCTTGACTGAATCCTGAGAGTAAAAAAATAAATTAAGAAACTAAATTCTGCTTATTGAGTCAGCCACCTAAAACTTTAAACTGCTTTTAAATGTCCCTACAATTTTCCCTCAATGGATGACCATAGGCAAAAAATTGAAGACATAAAATGAGGAACATTGGATCTACTTTTGCTTTTTTTGAAATTCATTTTAGGGTATGGTTCAGAAAAATGGTCAAAAGTATGTCTAACTTTAAGCAGGCAAGTTATTCTTTATTTCTCAGAGACTGTACACATCCTCAAGGTTATATATAAGTGTAATTTGCTGAATGGAGACATGCAGGTGAAAAAATAAATATTGAAGTCCAAGAGTGAACAGCCTACCTAGAAGCATCATCTAGTAGTCACGTGTTACCCACTTAAGTTTATCTTTGACACTCAATAAAATATCTTTGTAAAAAAATTTGAGGTGAGGTCAAAGGAAAGAAGGAATTGGTGGGAACAGGGATGGATATAGACTAAAAGCCAAGGTCAGTGTTAAACTTCACTGACAAATTTGACCTTTTAAGTAGCACAATTGGAGGCAAGATTAACCATTCCTTTTTCCCATCCTCATCCAGCTGAAATGGCATTCCCCATGAGCACAGGCAAACAGAACAGCAGAAATTAGCAAGCAAGTTAATTTTAGTACAAATTCCTGGACAATCCCCAGACACTCACCAGTAAACACAATGTAAGGAGGGTTAGAACATGGCCCAAAGAAGGGGTTTTTTTCCTCCTCTTATGCCTGAGGTTATTTTGCTAGGAAATACATCTTTCAGTGTACTGTAATTGAAACTACTCTCATGCTCTGTTTTGGCCTTCTGATAAGAACAAAGTGTTGCCTTTTAGAACTGGCAGACTGACTCTGCCCTGTCCCCCCCATAATTCACAATTTGCAGTGCCCATAGGGATGCAAACCCAACCTACTACCCAGACTTAAAAAATGAATGTTTTTTCCAAACATTTTTACATTCTGTTGTTGCAAATAGCTTATGAATGCCTAATGACAAAGCAAAACATAGAAATGAAACATTCTTCTTTTTAGTGTGCTAGGGGGTTGATTTTATGCCTTTGACAGCATTTTTAAGAAAGGCGTTTTTTCCTTTCTGTGTAGCCTTTTTGCTTTAAAAACAAAAACAAAAAATCGTTTGGAAACAGACATTGTCAAGCTCCTTAGAGTGGCTTTAGAAAACACTCACAGAAACCAAATCCCATCCCACATTGAACCTGTCTTTTAAGCCAATGCTGAACATTATTCTCTACCAATAACCCATATTCCCAAACAAACCCAGCTCTTGCTGCTTTATCGTAAGTCTTGCAGTATTTAACACTGTACTTGAAGCACCAACTGCTGGACACAAGTGATAACAAGAGAGTCTCACCTTTCATTTAAAAATGTGCACGTTACTAGCTTTCATAGCTGTGGAGAACAGCTGAAAAATATCATTCAAGAATAACCAAAAGTTCAGAAAAAGAGAAAAAAAAAACATTTTGTGCAAATCTTCTAACTTTTTAGTATCAGGACTGGCAATATTGCAAAACTAAAATGGTAATGAATAAATAAAGACAAGTCAGTTTAGAGTCTCTTTACAGGGAAGATGAAAATACACAAAAAAGGTGCATAGCAAGGCCTAGATATTTTTTCAGCTCTTGATAACGTTACAAGATAATATTACAGATTATCCTTTACTGACACATAGAAGTCCCAGAATTATTAAAAATGTATATTGATACGACATAATAATTGCCTGATTGCTAGCATTGATGCAAAACCACTTACACTATTCAAAATATGACTCTTCCATCTAGCAATTAATGTTGTGCAACAGAGGACATCGTGCAGTTCTTACGATGGAAAACAGCTTTGCCAATGTTGTGTAGTGGCCTAGTGTTCTTAATTACATCACAAAGCATCCTGTTTCTCCCATGCTAAAAACAAAACAAGAGGATAACTGCTTAGGTAAGCTTAATTAGACTCCAGCACTAATGCTAACTTCCACCTTTGAATAATTCCAACCCTTTATGCTAATTCAAAAACCATGAAAATGTAGCAGTAAAACAACCCCACAGCTACCTTACTAGTACGTGAGTGCTCTATAAACTCTGAAACAATCTTAGACTGATTTTTTTTTTATTTTATTTGAAACTGAAGCAATTTCATCAAGAATAACTCACCTTCCAAGGGGAAAAGAGGAGAATTATGATAACATATGCCTTTGGAAGAGCTTTACCTGCTGTGATAAGCCTATTTGACTACATGGCTGCAAGAACAGTGACTTTTTGACATCAATTCCCATAAGGATATCTCTTCCAAAGATTTGGTTTTCTTTACAATTTAATTCAGTTGCCCTGTAGTGGAACTCCTGATGTCTGGATATTGCCTCTGCAGCTTTTTTTCTCGTGGTCCAAGTTTTCTTCCCCATATGACCATTGTTCAACCTGTTATGGCACTGCTAATTCTGGTTGATGAATGATAATTCTGCTGGGAAAAGCAACAGAATAATATCAGATGACCAAAGCTTGTTGACATATTTCCACTTTTAAAATGTGAAAAAATACCCAACAAGAACATTTCAGTAACATTCTCCTGAAAACTATTAAACCATATTTAAATATGTATACAAGTGTTAGACTCCAGATGTATGAATAAGTCAAATATCCTTCAGTCCTTTACAGACAACACAAAGTTCAGATTTGCAGGGAGACCTCAGACTTCTTTTCCATGTAGTTAATTTTTTTTTTTTTACTTGTAGTATATATGAGAGTTCTCCAGTATAAACATGCACTTCACAGTTTAAGCTTTAATGTACCATTAATCTCTAAGAGCCAGGTTTATTTAGACTGAGAAATATACTTCAAAAATAGCACTGAACTCAGTGTATTAACAGTGCAACTACAATATGGTTGATGTGTATCTATCATGGGTTGAGGAACTACAGATATCTCAAGCTGAGCCAAGGACCTCTATCAGTTACAGTTCCTGATGCTGAAGAATTTCCTATCTGTGACCAGGTAGGATAAAATCAACTGAAATTGAAGTCAGTAGGAATACTTCATAGCATAATATATTACTTGACATGAGTAATGGTGGCAGAATACACCCCTATGGGAATTGCACAACTAAAGATTGGCACATTAAGTTGAAATACTCCCATTCCCCTCCCCTGTAGTATTTCCTGATCTAGACTTGTCAGTGTACTTACAGCCTGACCTTCTGTTATTCCTTCTGTTGACTCCTGGGCATTGTTTGTTTGTTTGTCTTTTTGTTGTTTGTCTTTTTTGTTATTTGTTTAGTTGGTTGGGATTTTTGTAGGGTTTTTTTTTCCTTTTTTTTTAATACAGAAAATACAGTTCATACAATATTTTATCAGGTTTTTCACCTTGAGTCTAAAAGTCACACATCAAACTCCTTTGGAAAGGAAAAACCTTTTGCAAGGAACTTGTGTAGTTTAGTCATGTACAAAAAGGCAAAATTTTAAATTTGTCAGGAGTTTCAAAACAGTGTTGTGCTATGAGGAATCCATACCCTGCTTATTCAATGGTATCTTAGAAGATGATGGATGAGGATTTCAGGAAATGGTAGGTTGTAGTATTCTTCTCAAATATTGGAGAGGAATAGAAACATCTTCGTACTCTACCATTGGAAAGTGATCAACTATTTATCTATGGAAAAAGATTTCTTGGCATTACCATAATGCTGTAGGAAAATTGCCTTCTGTTCAGTAAATACTGGGAAAGGGTTTTGTTGGAAGAACAGACTGATAATGCATCCCAATTTCTTTGCCATATACTTTTTCCATAAACTATGAAAGGATTATTTGGGAATGTGAGCAAATTGCAATCCCACTCCTGTGATGTTTCCTTTCCAAGAAAGCTACTATAGAAAGAATGATCAACAATAGAATATCTCTTCCAAATTTAGGTGGTGGAGCAACAGTTCCTAGCACAGCATACCAAAAATTATGCAGGGAGAGTTTCATGAAGCTGTGAGATGACAAAGACAGGAAAAAACTTTCAATAGTGTTTTAGACCAGACTAAATCAGGCAAGAGAACAAAAGTTATATAAAGTTTAAACAGCAAATTTCTTTCTTAGATCTCTAGTAGTAGGCTTCTATCCCATATGTGCCACAGATTGTAGCTTCTAGGAAGTGGGAAATGTCCTGTTTTAGCCAAAGATCGTATTCTAAAAAGTGACAGACATGTCGTATATTGTTCTTCCAGTTGTAAATGCAATACCTCCGTCTACAAAACTAATGCAACATTTATTTGAGAGAATGAATGAAACAATGTTTCACAACTGTTCTCAAATGTTTCTTATTTTCAGTGGGATAAAATCTCAACTATCATTTTAATTTCAACGTCATGCAAGTTTATTTTGTTTGGAATATATTGTTCTGGCAAATTGAATAATACCTCATTGAGTTAGTGGTGGGGATTCAGTTTTTTTGCAGTCCCGTACTCTTGCATTGTCTTATTCTGACTAGAACACATAATCCTGCTTCTTTTTCTTTGTGATGCTACTACCATTGATTGCATCAGAATAAACAGCAATACTTAGTCTTCATGTATCTGCCCTAATTGCTTCTTAATGCTAATATGACTTTTTATCTTCTAGCCTTTAATTTCTTTTGTTTTTCTCCATGTATTTATACTCAACTCTACTTCTCTGTCTTTTGGCATTTTTTTTCAAAGTAGATCTTTGTGTGCTTTAACTTGGGACTGGGCATCTACACACTCAGATATTAGATGTTTAAGTTCTTTATTAAGTACATTTTTGTTATCTTGCTGATCTTTCTTGTGTTCTGCATTTTGTATTTAGTTTTTATTTTACCATTATAGAAATAAATGTGTTTTCAAGAGATTTTTTAGAGATTTACAGAGGATCTGTAGAGATCTGCAGAGGAGCAAAACTACAGACTGTAGATCTGAAGTTCGTAATTGGTGCTTTGAGACTTTAATTTTAAATTTTCAAATAGTTTGATCACCACCAGAACTTTTTCAACTAAGTAAAAATAACATAGATAAACTTGCATTTATCCTTTTTCCTCCTTCTTCCCTAGAGATGGCCTCCTCAGAAGCAAAGGCAAGGCAGATGGAAAGTAGCAAGACTGAAGCCTTGAGTCTGGCATTAATTCAGGTACATGCTTGAGACCAGTATGCTTTAGGTAACTCATAGTTCATTCTCCAGGTGGTACTTCTGAGGTGCTCAAACACCACAAAACTGTTACAGTACTAATCTCATTTTCAGGCATGCATGTGCTCTGAAAAGCAGGGTAGGAATTTATTAGTAGCAGATATTACAATAAGATTTTTCATAATGTTACTGTTATCAGTCCCATAATTGATATTTTTTTTATTACAGGCAGAAACATAAAAAAATATATATTTCAGATTCCTTAATTTCTACAGTATGGTAAATGGCCGTGTTGAAAAATTCTCCCCCACCCCTCAACGTACTTTATTTCACATCAGCCATTTGTCAGAGGTTCTGTTGAAACAACATATCCTATATCAGAACTGTCTCTTGAGAATAATTGTTTGCTTTGGGGTCTTCAAACAGTAATTCCAGGATCTCTGCAGGCAAGGTTATTTAAAGAAAGACATGAGAATCATTTGGTCACTGCTGAAGCACCTGTAGCACCACTTCAGGGATGGACAGTGCTAGAAATCAGCAGCTACTTCAGGAGTCGGTAAGCGTAAAACAGTAATAGTCATAGTAATTTACTATCAGTAGTAATTTTATACTATATGAAGGGGATAGTACTTTTTGGTAAGTAATTTATTCTTTTTTAATATTTTCTGAAATATAAACATTACAGATACATTAGGTAGAGAAATAACAAGAGCAAACTGCTAATCCATTCAGAAAACGAGTACGGACATAGCTATTTTTAGGGAATAAGATACTACAATACAGGCGAATAGTACTTTGTAACATTGAATGCAGAGCATGTATGCATCAGTGGAATAGTGCAAAAACATCATACAAAATTCTAACAAACATAATGGAAATATTTATGAACAGTTAAAACCAAAACATACCCTTGGGTCTAAGCATGAAGTCTTCCAGACTCTAATGGCTGAATTCTGGATCTGGAGCTTCTGACTGTGCTTACTGATTTCAAATATTGAGTGAATGTCTGACCAATCCATGAGCAGATACAGTATAACATTTGCTCAGTACAACTGAGTGTTCAATGACAAGACTAATTTTTATGACAATTTAAGTAGAGGAAGTCTGACAGATAGTAAAACTTGGAAATATTTCTGGTTAATCTCCTCAAGACATATTAAAAGGATTAATTCAATGTGCTGTATTAGAAATGAGTGCTCTTCAACATGACTGTCCTCATCAGATGACAAAGAAAGTAATCCAAACTGTTTAAGAAAACTAGTTTAATCTGCTTGTTTGTCATGTTGATAGAATGAGCCTGAATCTTTTGTTCTTGTCCTATTTCATGTGGATGTCACTCATTTGTTATCCATGGAGCCCAAATTACATTATTCAGTTTGAACTGAATCAGCTGCAAAGGCTGTGTTAAGAAAGATTTTACCATGTAAAGTGTGGGGTTCAGGCAATGAAAGTGCATAGGTTTAGAGAAGCTGCATTTTCCGGGTGTCTTTGAACAAAGCTGAAGGCTTGTCAATTAAAAATTTTTCAATGTGATACAGGATGATACATCTTGTAAATCATGAGTTGGAGTGCAGGACACAGAATAAAACAGGAGGTCAGGTAAAATGACTAAACCAGTGCATTGGCTGAGTCTTGTGAAACTTCAAAGAACGTGTTTGAAAAACTGTCATAACAGTTATGGTCCAAATTCTACCCTTGAATCCAGGTACATCTCTGCATGGAACTGAAGGCAGAATTTGGTGCAAATCATAACTCAAAACATGGTTAAAATAAGAAAAAGGTTTCTCTAGTTTACCTCCACTCAAAGAGCTGAAATTTGCTCAAAAAACAATTAGCAAAACTCTGACACTTAGAACCAACTCTGGTATTCTGCGACATAACAAATGATGTCTTAATTCCATTACTCTACTAGGATACTGAAGCTTTGAGTTTCTGCTGGAAAAAATATGGTTAAATCTTAATTTAACTTAGAGGACTCTGGGCCTGTACACTACACATAACTGTTCTCTTGGGCATGCATAGCAGTAAAACCAAGACTAATTTCGGATTCTATTTTGTGAAAAAACTTAAAGAGGAAGACACTCTATTTATTTGCTTATTCTTTGACAGCATAATTGCTTACTAAGAAACTATCTCTGTGCAAGTCAAATGAGGAACTGAGGTCTAAAGGTCAGTTAAGTAGCACATAGGGAAATGAAAACAGTGTATACATATTTCTCTTTGCAGACAACTGAGAGCACATGCTTATTGTGTCTGTTTTTACAAACTTGCATAACATTTTTGCCATTAATAATCTACTTAGTAAAATTGAGTAGTAAAATCGGCATGACATAATTTCAAGAAACGTGTCTCTGGATCTCCAAATTGCTCTCCAGTGTACACAGTACATATATTGAAATTGTTTATGGATTTTGACTTGATTTTACAGTGAAACCTAACCCTGACTTTTCATTTTTGTGACTTAAAGTCAAGAACTTTGTTGTGTAATTAAGTACAGTGGGTCACTGTGCACTGTGGCAATGCTATTTTCTAGCGCGTGGAGTACTGAATCCATAGTGCAGCATTAATTGCTAAGTAGGAAAGGATATTAATATTTTGAATGGTTGTAAGTGGTTTTGCATAAATGCCAGCAATAAGGAAATGGTTTTATGTTTTATTGTTATGCATTTTTAATGTCAGAGTGCACTCTAACCATAAAGCTTCTAACAAAAAATAAAGCACTGTCTGAATCTTACTGCACATTTTAGAAGGCTCTTTCTTTGTATCTTTCCTTTTCTTTCTTTGTATCTTTCCTTTTCTTTCTTTGTATCTTTCTCTTTCTTTCTTTCTTTCTTTCTTTCTTTCTTTCTTTCTTTCTTTCTTTCTTTCTTTCTTTCTTTCTTTCT
>JAWWLV010000183.1:18202510-18232515 GCA_035041135.1 Platyrinchus mystaceus | reverse complement strand
CCTTCTTTCCTTCTTTCCTTCTTTCCTTCTTTTTAAAATTCTTTTTAGTTTTGTGCAGTAGGTCACTGCAAATATCAGTGACTTAAAGCAAATTCTTCTTTCCTTGATTGACTCCTAAAATTAATTCTGTAAAAATTTGCAGCTGAGATCCTCCATGACTCTTCAAAAAAAAAAAATAAACAAACCACCAAACAACACAAAAAACCCCCAAACCAAACAGTTCATGTCTTAAACATGGATATTTCACTTCTTTTTTTTGCAAATCCTTCACAAAGAATACACTCATTCTCACCAGTCTTTCCCAGAAGGCTTGATCTTCTTTGCTAGTGTGACAATGGGAAACATTAGTCTAGGCCTATAGATGGGCAATCCACAGTCATTATCATATACAGATACTCTGAAATGAACAGGCAGAATGTTTTCTTTTTATGTTTTATATGTTATTGCTCATTACACAAATATTATTTTTCATATCACATTTTGCAGTGCTTTATAGGATGCAGATAAACTGACCTTATATCTAAGAATCAATGTGATCTCCTGGTCAATAATACAAAAGCTTTTTTGAAATGACAGAGACATACATCTTTGTCAGTTAACAGTTACAATTACTTGAACCATTCATCGTTAGTAATTAAACTTAAGAGAAATAATGGAATTGTCCTAAATTTCTCCTTAGAAAATGGCAGTCTGAATATAGGCTGAGACAGTCACAGATGCTTCTATCAAAGACTTCATTGTAAGATTTCTGCAGGATTACAAATGCATAGTTATTTCTTCACAAAAGTTACAGGCTAGGAAATATGTCAAAATGTAAATCAAGTAATTAAATAGTTAAGTGAGTACTTACTAACAGATTCTTTTAGCAACTATTTACATTCCACTGGTAATGTGCCATATAATGTTATTGTGGTCTGAAGTATTGTCACCAAACTTTCAGAGCAGCATTTTCTGTAATGGAATAAGACACCTATCTTACAGAAAGTTTAAATGAGTAGAGCATGATTGCAGAAGCTTGTCAGACAATGGCTTTAATGGGAACCTTATGGTCACCATATGAGGCTACAATGTCTTTATCTCTCGAATCCACAAAATTTTGTACATTGATTTTCTTTTTGCCAAGTTTCTCAAGATAAATGTTTCTATGACAGATTGGTTCTAAAAGGAACAGTTTTCATGGCAAGGAAGTTTGAATATCTGATTGTACATTACAAGTACAATAATGCTTATCGTGTATGTAGGTAGTTGTACAGAGACAGAAATGTTTCTGTGCTTGTCGAATCATACGTACAAATGTGTGGTACATCAACCTTTTAAAATATTTATATCCAATTTTATGTGTAAGAAGAAACTAATAAATACATATAAATTCCTGGAAACAGATGAGCGATTTAAGGCAAAAATGCATACAAAATATACTTTTTTTTGTGATAGTAGTGGTGCTCTGTGATCTCTGTAAAGGGTCATGGTCTAATTGCCCAGAGAAATGCATAAGCATATAAGGAGATATTCTCTATTCCAAAGATTTTACAGACTAAAATGACGAGCTATTCTAAAGGTGGTAGTGTAGTATAACAGAAAATCACTTAAATATACATCTGTGTATATAAGCATATGTATTTATACATATGTATAAGAAAAATTACATTGTGAAATCAATATATTTACATTTTGAAATATTCTCCCTTGTGAGTGTATATATATATATATATTCATACTCATACTATAAAGTCTTGCATTCAATTTTTAAAATAAACTGCATCTTAGCTTTTCTCCAAATGAGTTAATATCTTGTAGGAAGCATTAAGTTTTCAGTTCTTGAACAATATCAAGATTCAGAACTTTTCCTGGTTTTAGATTAAAATGTTTCAACTAAGTGAGGTGTCATGGAAGCAGGAATAAAGATACTTTGAGGAAAAGCAAGCAGAATCATTATGATTCTTAAAAGAAGAAGGCAAAGATGATGCATTAAGAGACAGAACAGAGGTAATGTAGATTTGTGATGGCTCTTAAAGGTGAAAATAAGAAATATTATTTTGGTCACTTAAGTTGGTATTCCTTATCCTTCTCTTCAATGAAGAAGTTCAACTAATAAAACAGCAGCAGATCACTTCCCTCACTTATTGTAAATATTGAAAAATATGGTAACATTTAACAGTACTTTTATCTGAAAAACTTTCTTACATATGAAAAAAAACTAATGTCCAGCAAAAATTACTGTTTTGATTTTTCTTCGTGTTAATCATAATCTCAATGGCATTTTTTATGGCAATTAGTTTGATAAATTATAATCTGAATATAAGAATAATCAGGTTGACTATTAACACACTGTATAGCTGTGCCTTCAGCATCTGTCAGCTCTATTTCTTCTGGAAGCTCCTGCAGTGAATGTCAGATTCAGGAGTTTCACTTTAGTACCTTTTTCAAGACTGTTGATGATTTTGCAAAATAGGATTTTAAACCCAAAAGTTCTCATAAAAATTTTCTTAAGAATATCTAAGAATTTTTGATAGGAAAAGTATGTAAATGTGTGTTTGACGGAAATACTGTATTGACAAATTATTCTGTGTTTAGTTTTGTGAACTACATAAACACTCTCTGAAGATTTTATGCCATGTTTGTTAGAGGAATATTTAGCACCCTGATTTATTCTGGGTTCAATTCTGCAAGTCTTGCTCAGGTTAAAAACTCTTAACTTCTTCAGAAAATCTTGTTCCAAATGGCAAGGAAACAGAATGCACTTGGCACAAAATATCCAGTTAGTTATCTGGCATCTGGGCGAGCAGCCTGACCTCCAGCACATAGAAATAAACAGGTTTAATTTCCTGAACAGTAACCTTCAGCTCAAACTCCATAGATATTCTAATTTTTTTAAAATACCAAGCACATTAAAATCCCATCAAACTTGGTGCCTCTGAAAACTGCAGTATTTTAGTAACACAACCTATTTCTTCTCATTCTTAACTTTCAGCTAATGGACCAGGTGATCTATAGCAAAGCATCATATCATAATAGTGTAGGCCCTTCATTAAAAAAAGGGTAACAATAACCGATGAAAATGCATCAATACATTTTCAAGTCCCATCATTGCTCATTTTATAAGAATCAAGGAATGAATACCCTGAGACTGGTTCATAAACTGTTAACATATTGAGATCTGCATTTTCTCTTGTGTATTCCCAAACTTGTTGTGTCCTTTGTAAAAGAAAATAATTGTTTTTGACATTATTTGACTGACTTGATTCAAGCAGGCCATAATTACAGTGCTGATCGGGTTTCCCTAGACCACTTGAATTTTCAAGCAGGGCCACAACATGTGGAAACATGATGGTTAATCGCAAACAGATACACTACACGGGTTTTTTCCCCCCCCAATTCTCATTCTATGCTTCACTGAAGTTACTTCAAATTTACAACTGTGTAAAGGTGAAAAAACAGCAACAACGTAATTACCACTGGAAAAAGGCTGTTAGTAGCACTAGCAGAGAAGCTGCCACTGGTTAAATACTGTTTGAGCATACAAAAGAATACTTGCATATGTTTTGATCAGTGCAGAATCAGTTTTCAAACTCTTATTTAAGGAAAAAAAACAACCCACAGCAGAAGAAACACAAGGCCCCTCTTCTCCTGTGAGACATTTGTCAGACTTATGAAGGCTAAGACACAAAAAAAGTCCTTAGGTGAGGGTTCTTTGATTCTTCATGTGTAGCCAATGTAACTTTCAGTGACTCAACTAAACCGTGGAGGGAGAACATTTACTGAAAATGTAGTGGTGGGAATGACGAAAAGAACCAGTAATCCAAAACAGAGAGAGTGAGACAGTGTTTATAATAAATAAATAAACATTTGTCACAGTAGTAGAAGAAGAAGCAAATAGGATGACAGCAGGAACAGATTCATAATTTTAAAAGATGAGAAAAAAAAGTTTGGATATTCAATAGCCATGATGATTCCCAAAATTTTGTAGCAGTAGGAACACAGTAGAGGGTAGAGAATAAGAATCAAAGGGAATAAGAACTCTATTTAATTTTGAAAAATAAAATGGTCATACTGTCTGGGAGGCAATTGGAAATGAAAGAAGTAATAATTGGACCTTTAGGATTGCAATTTTCAATCTTGATGAAATCTTTACTGGATATTTCACTGCTTCTGACTATCCAATTGGATTATCTTTGGATCCAAAGTTAGGGAATAGTAACTACCCAGGTATCATCAAAAATGGGAACGACTTATTAACACTGAATCTACTTGGCTACCCACACATGAAGGCCAAACAAAAAGGAGTTCTATACAGGACAGTCTGTATACACTTATTATTTGGATTATCATTATCCCTGATAGCTTGATCACAAGCCTGTTATTTGCTATGGCAGGTGCTGTACAAACAAGACTTAAAGGTGCAAAAAAATGATCAGAAGATGAATCATGCATGTATTCAAGTCAAGAGGCAAAACAAAGACCTTAAGTGAAAAGTGGTAAACTGTTAGTGGTATGATCACCAATCCTCAGCTGCTGAGCTGGTTGGAAGTGTTTCTAGGAATCCTTGCTGGTGAAGGCCCGTTAAAGGAAGACATGGGATTGGGAATCAAAAGGTAGACTTATATCATGGGCTGATCAGAGGAAGCCTATATTTATACAGAAAAAAAAAAAAGGAGTAATTTGGATAGATCACAGAGCTCCTGGAAATTCAGGCAAGGTACTTAAGATTGACAACTTACGTAATGAAGTAAGCGTTGGACGGATTCATAACCAAGGTTAGTGTGATCAAACACTCAGAGAGGAAAAAGCCTGCTTAACTCTCTGAATCAGACACAACCTATGACGATATCTTTATATGTGAATATTCTACTTCAAGTCTGTGCTGGACTTATACCTCAGACTTGATGTTGGTTTTGATTTTTTCTTGACACAGTAGTCCTGAAAAGTGAAGAATTTTCATCTTTCCTTTGTCTAGCTTTAAACAACTTGACAACAGAGAAGCAATTAATTAAAAAGAGAAGACTTCACCCCTAAATAATTCAATGAAATCTAAATTAATTTATGGCACATTTTTGATTGCCGATGTAAATTTTTAATGGTTGCAGCTAATTTTTTTTTACCCAGATCCTGGTTGCGTGTAAGTTTATGGAAGAGAAAGGAAGTATAATATTGCAAATAAAGCAGGATCAAAGTAGGTTCTCATGAATTAGTTTGAATACATGCAAGTATATTTTTTATTCTAAAAAGCTTTTTAGGGTTTCAGCATGCAAGATAGAATTCTTAGAGAAAGAAATGGATCACACTTCACTTGGCAGAAAATATTATCAAATGGTTTCTCAAGTGTCTTTTTCTTATATTTTTCTTTTTTTCTTTTTTTCTTTTCTTTTTAATTTTAATTCTTTTATAATCAAATTTTATTTTTAAGGATGTACATTTTTCTTTGGAATTTAACATTTCTGAATTCTGTCCAATATAATTTATATACTCTAAATCTGTTCACTTTGATAATGAAAGAAAAAAGACTATAAAATAAAACTTTGTTGTATTCTCTTTGATAAAAGAGTTCTTTTGATCCTTATATTACATTGAATTTGGTTTAAGGTCATTGAAGTCAATTACATCTTTCATAAGCTAACAAACCCTGCAAAAACACACACACTTTCTTAGTACTCTTTTTAGCTCTTTTTAGTCTGCTATAGCTAATGGTTTTATAGATTGTGACTAAAAGATAAGTCGAATGGTGCAACTGTTGTTGCAAGTGCACCACTCTCTCTGGATCTCCCAGTGACACATATTTGTTAATTTTGGTTTGAGTGGCTCATTTTTAGAATTATGTTGAGCACAAGATTGTAAAACAAGGAACTTCAGTGAAATCCAAATTTCACATGCATTGTCACAGAATTTCGGCATTGTTGTGATAAACATATCTTGTGAGAATACTTTTTGCTTCTGAATGTATGCATTAAAATGAACTCATGTGTGCATTGCCCTTGGCTATATATTCCTTACCCTTCCAGACTGCACACTGTATTTACTGAAATTCAACCTTTGGGGAAGACTACCAGCAACAACAAAACCAACTGCAGGATGGATGGGCACTGTACCTCTAGGGCTTTCCTTTCCTGCAGTAACTGCCTGCTTTGCTCTTGGTCTTCCTTTAGCAGAGACTGTTGTGTGAGTGGAGGACTTTCTGACATGAACAAGTCAACATTAAGAGGAAATAATATTTTTTTTCATAAGCCAGATGTAGATATGGATTTGGATTTTGGTGTTATCTGATGTGACATGCCAATTTCCCTTGTCATATGAAGTATCTCTTTCTTTCTATTCCCTACTTGGTCTGTGCTATGGTTCTCTGTGTTTTTATGTAAATGCTGTATCTTTGCTCTTCCTTGTTAAGATATTCTTTTAAATGTTGCTATTTCAAAGCTCATTATATAGCTGGAAAGTAGCAGACATACAAAGGTGTTGAAGAAGTAACTGTGCTCAGATTTATCATATCTTTGATTGACTGGGGAAATGACTTTCAGTTGACATCTGAGCCAACAAGTTAGCTGAAATAAAATTTTGTTTAATACCTTTGCATCAATAATCTAGGCACAGCATCATTGATTGAGAAAGTCTGATCAATAGAGTATTACTGACTGCCTAACTGTAACTTTGCCAGACTTTTTTGTTAATTCTGCTGATGACCTTCGCACCGCTGCTTTTCAGGTTCACCGTTTTTTTCTCTTTGAAATTCAATTTGCTCCATTTGCTATTATTTAAGGAATTTACACATTTAATTGATTTTATTCTACCTGATACAATATGAGTTTAGGAAATAAAAGATTATGCGTGCTTGGGACAAAAATTCTGTAGCCCCAAATTAGAATCTTTGTGAGAAATTCACCCCAGGGAAGACATAGTCCATGGGAAGAAAAAAGGGGAGTATAAATCATTTATTTTAACTCTGTGGATACTGTGGCATTTTCGTCTCAAGATTTACATTCAGTGTAAATGAAGTAGCAAGTAAAAAGGAGAATAATAATCTCAACCAGTCCCAGGTGGTTGTCATTCAAGAATAAAAAAACTATTACAGAAGTTAATAAAAAAGATTCCGAATCCTGACTAATAACTCAAATAGGAATCCTCCATTCTGTCCTTTTAAATATTTTCTTCCTCAATTCACTTTCATTGTCTTTTATATTAGCCCTTGTTTCTGTCTTTGTGACATTCTTCAAACTATCTCCATTCTCACTTTGATGGAACAAAACAACTACTTCTTTGAAAGTTATTTAGCAATTTGGGATTGTTTCATTCAATGTCCCCTCAGAATACATAATGCTTCCCATATGCACAGACAAGACTGAATGCAACATATAGATGTATTTATCTTATCTAACTACATGTTGAAAAAAATGCATTGTTAGTTTGCTGCTATTCTGATATAAATTCATGGCTTATGTTTTCATAGTTATGAAGATACTAAAAGCAAAATATGCTAAAACACATCCATTTTTCTATGATTGCCCTATTAACATTTTATTGCTTGTGGAATATATATGCCATCTACCCCTATATAATTTTCCAATATGTGGAATTGGATCCTGTGCTAGGTGTGTGTAATTCAGTACATGGCAAAAAGTCTAGTAAATTGGTTTATCCTGAGGCTGGCAGCTCCCAAGTCTCCATTTAAAGCTCTTCAGAGGCCCAAGAAGATCCAAGAAGTTAAAAATCTGCCTTGTTAAAATGAGGACAGCCTTAAAGATGTTATTTCTCTCTTTGATATCCTATAGAGAGTCCACCCATCATTACAAGGTCTTTCATGGTCAAGGGATCTTCCCATCATTGGTTATAAAATTTTCCTGAGTGCCTTTCTACTAGCTGCATAGCACAAAATGTCTTTAATATTCTGTCTGGGTCAGAAATATAGCCTTTCCTAGCAAAAGGGTATCACATTACTCTGTTAATCTTCTTGACCTTGGTTTTAGAGTGAGATGAAGGCCTCTGTATTCCATTTAGCTGACTAAGAAAATGTCACTGCTTGGGAGATGGCCAGATTTACCCACCTTCCCACCTATCTGAGCACTGCCTAAGTGCAAAAGACAAACAAACTTAAGACTATTAATGTTTCCATGATTCAGGCTTGAAGGTACATATGCTATAGGATTGTTTAAAAGCAAATTAAGTTTGGAGAGATGTCATTGAGAATGATGTTAATATTAATGTTTGGGAAAAGGCAGTGATATCATTGAAACTTGCTAAATGTATACAGTGTATGAGATATATGCTACTCAAAGCATTTTAATTTAAGGGCTAGATAGAGGCAGTAAACAAAAAATTAATAGACCTATTAATTAACCCATAAATTATGAAACAAAATATCAGTGTCTTTAAAAATTCTAAATGTTCTGTTGATTTGTTTCTCAAAATTAATTCTATTTAGAGACATTCACGTAGTGTTCTCTAATTTAAAAAAAATTTTTTTAGAAATATTTAAATTAAATCAACCCCATTATATGTTCAGTAGAATAACCATACCATCTTTAACATTTCATTATCCAATGAATAGTTATTGTATGCACTCCTAAGGTGAGACAACTAGTAAATAAAGCTAAAGCTTGCAGTTCAAACAAAGTCAGAAGAAACTGAATGGTGCTAGAACCAGGAAATGACTTTAAGCCTAACTGGAGAATGAAATGTGACTTATGAAAAAAGTTTGGAAACAGATCTGTTGAAAATAGGTAATTTATGAACATATTACTAAGACTTTGAACATTTACACATTTTTTCTTGATTCTGTACTTCATCTACTCTTAAAAAACGGGTATCTGTCATTGAGGAAAACACCCTTGTACCTTTTAGGTACCTTTAGGCATGTATTTACAGAGAATTTAAAAAAAAAACACAAAAGAGGTGGAAGGTTGTATCTCCAAAAGTTTGCAGATTTGCACTGTGGCTCCAGAATTGTCAGTTTCTAGAAAGTGACTTTTGAAAAATTCCTCAAAATTTGGAAACCCTTAAAATATTTTTTTGGAGGTAGGGATAGGAAAATATCTTCAGTGCTTCTAGTCACTGTGCTGACATAGTAAATGAAAGCATACTGATGCCATTTTGTTGATCAATTAATCAGTGCAAAGTATGTTCCATTTATCAAATTTTATTATATCTACATAATGCCTGATTAGAAATATAAATAGAATTCAGCAAGTCCAGGGGAGAGTGGAGACTGCAAGGATCCCCTCTATTAAAGGATTATTGAAGTGGTTTTAATTGTGGAGCATATTTTAGTTCTGTATAATAATAAAACAATAGAGTCTCTGGCAATTCTTTTCAGCAAAATTTATTATATGTTATCTATATTCTTTTGGCTAGATTATAACCTGGTATGATGTGTACTCTAATATGTTTTTTTTTATTTTATTTTTTTTTTCTATCTTGTTATTTTTTTTTTTTACAATGAGCTTCAGGAATATGCAGTACTTGAAATGTCCTACTGAAGTCAGTAGATAAATAAGACACAGACTGGTAATACCTACAGTTCCAGGATCTGACTCTAATTTCTTGAAAGCTTTGCAATGCTGTTTCCTGGGCCTGCTATTTCATTAGTTATTCATCATCATAATGACTGTATTTATTATTACTTCTAAAAATAGGTAATGATGGCAGTATTTCAAATGGATTCACTTTGTCCCTGCTTGAAAACGTTGATCTGTCACTAACAGTAAGTTTTTAAGGCTGCACTATTATCTTAGTAAAGCTGTTTGTGTTTGCAAGTTTTTCATATTTGGAGAATTATAGACTTTTTTTAAAATCATATTTCTGTTTTGCTTAATTTATAGTAAAAATAGGTGTGTCATTTGTAGAGCTGTCTCTAAATACTATTTAAGTGTAATAGCTTATAATTTTTTATCAGATTCCATAATTTTTTGACTCCTGGGTTTGGTTGGTCCTTTGGTTTTCAATTAGCAGGATAAGAAAACTTTCTGGTTGCAAATATAAAAATATTTCCAAAAGATTTTAATAAGTTTCCATGGTATACCTTATAGAAAAAATGACAAAATTCTTCAGTGTGAGTTTTGATGATCTGAATGTGTTATTTATGTGTTAAAATGTACATAGCTTTTTAAAAAGCCCTATGAGCAGTAAAAGGGATTGGTTAAAATGTTTGTTTTAAAAAATAACTACTCATACAGCAAAAATGCAATTGCTTATTCTTCTGATCTTGTAATTTTAGAATTTTTTTTGGTATCTGAGGAGCTACTTCTCGTCTCTGAGAAGCCATGTTCTGGAGACAGAAGAAATGTATAGAAGGATGTACATTAGAAATTAATTCATTAGCATACTTCTGTAATTTAGTTTACTGACACATTCCAAATTCCTCTAGCCTCTCCATACCTACCTTTGCTTCTGCTCCTCTCTGAGAGCTCGAGAGCTGTAAAAGTCCCTAAAATTGAATTTGGTAGTTTATGATAGACAGCAATTAAATAGTCCTAAACATCATTGTCAGGGAACACACTAAAGAAGGAATATTAGGGAAAAGACTCCAGTTACATGGTTTGAGCTGTACATTTATACAGCTCATAATGAATTAGGTAGGCCATAAACAAGACTAAACTATGCCAGTAACCCATTTAGTCCACAGACATGTGCCACGGAAGGGACTACAAACCACTGCCTAAATGTCAACTAAAATATGTAAACTGTGAATGTCCAGCACCTTCTGTGAGCCATTGGTGTATCTGCTGCACAGTTTTTGTATTCCTTTGACACTTAGTTTTCAACCTCACCAGTACTCTTCTGTCACTGCAAAAGTTATCAAATGCACATTCAAGCAATAAACAGCTCATGTCCTTAGTGAAACTTTGAACTAAGTGTTAGAAAGGTGCTGAAAATAAGGAACAACAGTTCTACTCATGGGTATGCAAAAGACAACATACCTTTAAAGACAACATATCTTTACTGATTACTAAGAAAACACCGTCTTTGCCTGTCTTCCTTTAGATGCTCTCATAACTTGCTGGCTGCATACTCACAAGTGTTTGAGTTTGGTCAGTGATGTGTCAGCATTTGTTCATGCAAAAGCTTTCTGCGCTGACTTGCACAAGCCAGTTTCTTTCCAAGCTCACTTCTTATACATGGTGCGCCTTTTATGGCAGTGATTTCACAATCTGCGTCCTGCTTCAATGCTCAGCAATATGCATTTGATTCAGGTTTCTTTCTGTTAAGTGCCTAGAAAATAGTATAAAATTCACACATTCTTTACACTTTTTTTCTGGCTAAAAGAGAGCTGCACTTTCTAGTCCTGTGTTTACAGTGTGTTCAGTGTGTTTACAATTCACTTATAGGATCTGTAATGCACTTTTACTGCGTCATTTAACCAAAGCCATAGTTTTTAGGCTCTTTCCACTTTCCAAAAAATACCAGTTGTCTTCTGTTTTCAAAGCTTCGGTATGAAAAGGTATACATGCTTTCCTTGTTTTTTTTTAAAACACCTGTCTAGCTGTGCTTTCTGTAAGATTCCTGATTAGTCCAAGAGAGCCTCTCATCCTCAGCTGTATGTTGGCTATAGAAACAAGTAGCCTTGAAAAGTGGTGACTGTGGAATGACTTCACTTTTTAGCTGTTTTCAGCAATACTTCCCCCAGGCAATGCAATATGGCACTGTTGTAAGGCCTTTTCTTGAGCCAATATATTTACAGGTTTAATGAAGGAGATCTGTCCTTGGAAAAAATTAACCTGGCAAGAAGTGACTTGTTTGTTATGTTCTGTTATAGTAGCTATGACAAATGAAGAGGCAGTGAAGTGTTGACAAGTTCTTGGTCATTGCTTGCTGCCTCAATTTGGCATAATAGTGCAAAGAGAATATCACCGTACACTTTAGCTTCTTGTTTTGCTCTGTCTATAAATATATTGCCATATTACTGATACTGGGATCACTACCCATTAAAAAATCATGCTGTAAAGATGGCATCCTAGCCAGTCTTGGCACTGCACACTGAAAACAAATAAACGCACAGACTGAAAAATAGCCAACTCAGTAACAGGGATAAATCACCTGAAAAGCAACATACCGAACAAGTAAACAAAGTTTCTTGGCTTGTTTCTTTCCCTTTCTATATAAATGGTAGGAACTAATCTAGTGCAAATGATTAGCAAGATATATCAGCATTATCTCTGGCTAATAATAATTCTTGTACTGTGTGTTTCTCTTTTTTTAAAAGTATGTCAGTTGAAAATCCTACAGTTCACCTTTTGTGTGCAACAACACAAGTTAACTGCTAGGATTTCACCCACCCCATTACCTACAATGATCTCTGCTTCCCATTTATCTAAAATTCAAATGAATATATGTACTTTTTGGAACACTGTCATCAAAAGTGGTACTACTATTCACCCCATAGCTTTCCTAGAGCAGATGGAAGATTAATAGCAGAGTTTAGGAATTGGAATATGCTGTCTAAGCATATCTAATAGACTTGTTTTATACTTCTGATGTAAAACGTGTAGTGAAGATATTACTACCCAACCGCCTTGGCATCCACCCTAATCATTTTTTGTATTTTGTCTGTTGTGACTCTAGCCATAGCCATAGCCATTCTGCTTATGTATTTTTTAAAAACATGTATCGATATGTTTTACCTTCTTCTTCGTTACTGGTACTCCTTAAGCAATGTTATCATTCTTTCTCCTAAGCATTTATTTTTTTTGCCATGTCATAGCTCAGTCTTCTGAGATGCTTTGTTTTATTTTTATCTCTCAAAACAATAGTTCCTTCTCCCAACAAACAATAGCTAGGACACAGGCATTTTATAATTCGCTCTCAGTATACTTCACTGTACAAGACAAAATAAATGTAGAATCTACATACAGAATATATTCCCCCTCCATGCACCCTAAGAGCTCTTGTACAGTATTGGAAGAGTGATCAATTACTGGTATGCAACTCCCATAATAATGAGCAAGTACTGGGACACACTCTGGCCATTCACCCAAGATAATGATCAAGTTGTGGTGTAGTAAACACATTCTGCATCCATCCATTGGATGTCATGAATTCTGTATAATATAAAGGGAATGATCAAATATAGAGATACACAAATACTGCAAGTACCACCCAGACTGGAGGATGGTATACGCAGTTCCTGCTTTGATAGTCCTTAGCAAACACACTGGTATGTAGTGCAGCTACTATGCAATGCTTTTAATAACACAGGTCAAATACTATTCTGTGTAGGATTAGACTAGAATATTCTGCTAAATGTCTTTTTTTTTCTGGTGATGACTTTCACATTGGCTTTCTAACTGCCTACTTTTATTTTTACTCTGTACTTCTCTCAGTGTCTCACAATCTTTTATTCTGTGTCTGATCTTCCAGTATCCTGTATATAGTCCTCGCTAAAAAATTTCTCTCACTTTGATTGTTCATTTTGAAAGCCGAAGAAGGAGGAAGCATAAAGCACACAAGCATACTGCTTCTAGTTCTCCCATTAACTTTAAGACTTGCTTTAGTTTTTTTAAAACGTATTTTTCCAACCAAAATAATCTAATTTTAATGGGTTTGCTTTTCTCTTCACTAATTTTGCTATATGTCTACTATTTCTTGTGGGAGATGTGAAGAGAAACTGATAGGTTCTATTTAGTCTTTTCTATTTAGTCTTTAAAAGACGAGTGGGTGGGTGACTTAAACATGAACCAGAAACATCATTGCTTTAGCACTTATTTTAACTGCATGAAACTGGTGCAAGTATATAGACTGATTTTGACAGAAATCTGATTTCAGCTTTAAATAAAAAGATTGCATGTTCATCAGTTCAATTTATGTTGAAAGGAGTTACACTGGTTTTTCAAAAAGCCTGTTGGGGTTTCTGGGGTTTCTTTGCTCCATTACTAAGCAGGAATCCTCTTGGTCTAGAAAACAGGCTTTCATTAAGCTCTTCCAGTTTCTTTCTTATTCCTCCTGTCTTGTGCCAAGGCTGCAGTGAGTGCAATGCATCTGAGTATATGCTCAGTATATAAAGCTGGGGGAAGAGGAGGGAAGGAGGGGATGTTTGCAGTGATGGTGTTTGTCTTCCCAAGTCCCTGTGTGGTGGAGCCCCGTTGTCCTGGGGACAATAGAACACCTGCCTGCCCCTGGGAAGTAGTGGATAAATGTTTTGTTTGGCTTTGCTGGTGTGTGCAGCTTTTGCTTTTCCCATTGAACTGTTTTTACCTCAACACACAAGTTTTCTCACTTTTACACCCCTGATTTTATACCCCATCTCGCTGCTGGGGGAGTGAGGAAGGAGCTGTGTGGGGCTGTGTGCTGGCTGGAATTAAACCACAACAACATGATGGAGGCTAATTCCTCAGCAAGACCCTAAGAAAAAAATAGCCATTTACAAGGATATTGATAAAGTCTATAGTTTCAGTGTTTCTTTAAACAAAGCATATAACTCCTGATGTTTCACAACATTAGCTGACTATTGACAGTGGGAAGAAACTTCCCTATGGCCAAGTTATTTTTTAATTATCCACTTTGGGATTTCTCATACTTTTCTCTAAGGCAACTTCTACTAGCCTCTCCTATCACCAGTGCCACCAAAAGTATTCTTTTTAACAAGATGGCTGCCTCCAGAGGTAGGTTCTTTGAATGCCAGGTGGGATTATTCTCTTTACTTTCAGGTGCCTTATTTATTCAGACAAGGTTCAACAATTCAGGAATCTTTATTACAGCTAAACCTCACAACTTTTAAATGTAGAATAAGAATAGCAATATAAGATAGCAGTTGTTCTAAAACTTCAGTTCTTTGTTTTATATTTAAGCATGTTTTCTTTTTTTATTATTTTTTTTTTTTAGTTCAGAATGCTCACCTGAACTTTTGTCTTTTTTAATGCTGGTAGGTCTGAATGATATAAAATGATGTAATATAATGATATAAAATCTACTTTCTTAGCTCTTCATTTCTTATGTATGCATACAAAATCTGGATATTTGTAGCCATTCAGTTCTTGAAACGAATAATTCAATGCTTGTTTTTTCACAAGACATCAGAGCAGCTCAGTGCCCATATTCAGACCTTCATGAGCAACCTTTTGGTAGCAAACCCATTTGTGGGATATCTTTCCACTGAAGGAAAGAGATATTTTAAAAGGAAAATATTTCCATTTTGAAGCTTTCACTTGGTTTATTAAAAACAAAGGAGGGAAAAAATCTGATTTCTAAACACTTTACCAGTATATTAACGTGTATTCTTAAAAGAAAACTAGTGGAAATTTTAAACTATACGTACATTTACAAAAATTTAAATGAATGCCTATGTCTAATCTCAAGTGCATTTGATTAAAAAATAGGACAATTTTGATGTTCCATGTACAATTATTAAGCAAAAATATTCAGTTATCAGATAGTTAATTAAGTGGAACTGACTGTATTCATTAAAATATTTGTTCCAAACAAATGTATTTAACATTCAGATATTATGCAGAATAGGTGACAATTGCATATCTCCATGGAGATCAATAATGGGATTCAGATCATTGTGTAAAGAGTCTGCAAGTTTAATGCAGAGAGAATGTCATTATTATTTCTCTCTTAATGATGGTCATTATGCGCAAACACTGATTGAATTCCATTTGTTACCTGCATTTGAGCTGAGAGGAATAATTACAATTTAAGTGTCTCCATTAAAATTCATAAAAGAATATGAATGCAAAAATTATACTTGAAACTGACAAAATATACTTTGAGGATATAAATTGTGTTTTCTGATAGGCCTCTTAAAAGTATTAAAAATAGCTTCATTTTAATAAGATGGCATATAAAGATCATGCATTATCATCACCTTTATGTTAATTTTCATAATACATGACTAATACTAAAAAGTGAAGAAATTAACTTTTAAAAGTAGAAATTAATGAAACAATAGGCTACTTGTCATACAGCCTATTGGAATGGATACCTCTGTATTTGGGTTATAGTCACCCATCTTCATAATACCCAGTTAACTCATCAGCTGTTGTATACTGTGGAGATTACCCTGCCATGCTTTCTGTGACGTTTCAATATGGTTTTTTGGTAATGAAATGGGATATTATTAGTGCAACCATTTATTCAAGAAAACCTTTTACATGTTCTATGATTTACTGCATTGCACTGACTGTGTATTGTATCATAAGAGTGATTCAAGTGCTTACTACAAGTACTGAAGGGCCTGATCCAGGATGGTGCTCAGCCTTTCAATAGTTCTTTGTGCCTCTTGACTTCTCACTGAGGGGCTTAGTCCTTTATAGGATTGGATCCTTAAGCTATAATTATTAATAGCAGCCATACTCCTGAGGGACTGCCTGATGACATATCTCCTGAAACAGTAAATGACAGAAGAAGACACTTCTTGCCATCTTTATATACTTAGAGATGACAGACTGGCTGGTGGGAGTAAGGTTTCTTTGTTAAGGGTATGTTAGCATGAAACATCTCTACCCATTATATGTTCCTGGGTAAATATGTGGGGTCCTTCTGACAGGACCTTGAAATGGTTTTCAGTTTTGCCAAGTTATTTTGGTGTTTTGTTTTGTTTGTTTGTTTGTTTGTTTTAATGCAGGCATAGCTATTTTAGGTAAGCTTTTTGAATATAGTCAGGTGAGTTGTTCTGGGTGATCTTTTCATATGTCGGTTCAATTTCTGGGATGACCGAGTGGTCTCTGGGTATCAGTGTTAGGACTGAATTTTGCCTTCTTTTCCTGGGGGTGGTTGTGGTGGAGACTCAACATGCCTTTTTGGCAGGGCACATAGATGTTATCATGCTATAACATTATTATCATTATTAAGCTTATTATCTAGGTTGACAACAAAAATCTGTTACCGAGATTATACATGGGTGTTCTGTGTTCCTGATTATTTGTCCCAGTTAAGAGATGAAGTCTTAAAAATAGTTGATAAAACTTTACAATGACAAAATACTCTGCTTAACAGGAACAAAAAAAATGAAACCAGAGAAAGAGCCATGATATTTATAGCATTTGAACTTGTATTTTTTTCCTCTAATCTTTATCTGGCACTTCACTATTAAAATTAAAAAGGAGAGTCTAGAATTGTATAACTATTTAACACTTGGTTAAACACTATTCAAGTATTTGTCACCAGGCAAATGTTTCCCTATTAAGTGAAATTTATGCTAAAATGGTTCTGATTAAGCAGTAGTCATTGCCATTTACAGTTGGTAGACTAAACAGTTTCCCTGGAAGATATCTCAATTAAGTGGCTGTCCAAATGAAACGTGTCACTATTAAATGGTGTTTGCTACACTATTATACTTTACTCTTCTGAATGATGTGATTTAAAATATAATTCAGTTACTTAACAGTAAGAACTGTTTCACATATATAGCTTTCATTCTTAGAAGAGACATGAAAAAATTGTGAATAGCACTTGGTTTAAAATAAAATTCAGGGTTTAGCATTAATCAGTAACAACTGAATATGCATGATTATTGGCAGAGCAAGTTTGTAGAATTGGCTTTGCTGAACTGGGATGAGAGACACAGAGGTGACAGTGCACATAAAGTAAGGAGTGAGCAGTTTCATGTAAATAAGCTTTCTGTGTCCAGCCTAGAATCTGCAACCATGGAAAAATTGGATTCTGCAAACCAGTGAGTTCTTGCTGAATCAGTGGACAGAGCTTCAGAGATCCATATCCTCTCTGCAGTGCCTCTTCTTCTAGACAGAATCCTAAAATGATTTTACAAGAATTCATTACAGCTGAAAATCCTCACACCTTTTCTGTAACTTTATTAGCTTTTAAAGCACTTGTGTTATAGCTAAAAAACATGCTATAAGAGTTACTAGAACTTTGATAGATATAATAAGCAATTATTATGGGACTGAAACTCTAAATGGGAAAAAAGACCTCTGTCCTTTTTAAAGAAATGTAGAATACTTACCTTAAAGGAGTATAACTCTCCTTCACAGTCTAATATGTGAATTTGACCTAAGCTTTTGATTCTCTCAGCGGCTACTAATGGTAGTTCAGATCAACTGGTATTAAATCACAAGTATAAAAAAGCACGGGGAAAATAGCCGTCAATTGAATTTCTTAACTAGTTATTCCTGATTGACCTCACATTCTCGTGCTTGAAATGCTGTTTCTCAGGTATGCAAATCTCTCCTTGATTGTATACTTATGGGTAGGCTGCTTCCTAAATCCTTAGGGGAGAAAAAATCCCTTTTCACAAATGTTCAAGCTAATCAAACACTACCTTCTCCCATGTCTTATTTCTAGTTATTCTGACATGGCAAGAGAAGTTCAAGGCAACAATAATTGCCCTTATAATGTTTTTGGAACAATTCAACGCATGTAGGTCAGGGAATGAGAAGTGGGCAGTTTCAGAAATCAAAAATCATACTTGATCACTTTTTAAAAAAGCATTGAAAATGACCTTGTTAAAATCAAGTCATACCGTGCTGCTAGAAGATGTTTTCTTTCTGTGGCATTACTTCATTTGTTGGTCTTGTGGTTCAGACAATAAAAACTTGAGAAATATACTCAGTATACTTTATGAGTGAATACAGATAAATACCCTCCCCCCCCAAATTATAGAATGAACTCACCCTCTCCCTAGTCACTGCTCTTTTCTGCGTTGAACAAACTGTAAACCAGAACAATGTCGCTGTTCACTTTGCATGAGCACTGATGCATCTGTGTCAAAAACACAGCTGAGGTTCCTCCCCTTACCCAACCACTGAAAAATAACATGATGTCATATGCAAGTAACCAAATGGATTTGTAAAAAAACCCAAATAAATAAGATTCTCAATAACTGTGTAGGAAAATCTGAAGTAATGCAAGATTGAGGTTTCAATAAATTCTTTCTATTAAAAGCAAAATATTCTGCTTCAGAGGAAGGGTGAGTCCATAAATTCCTTTTCCCTTATTCCCAGTAGTTGCAGAGGCTGTTGAGGCAGAATCAAGAACTTAGACTGAAGTTTGCTCTATTTTAAGGCTATGCACACCCAGTATTTACCTTTAGATTACTTACGTATCATAGACCAGCTCTATGTCATATTATATTCCCCAGTTTGCTTGTAGTAATTCAATTATAAGACTACAGGAAAACAGCATATAGAATGCAAGAACTGCTCTGGTGCTTGGCAGGTCTGTGCTTACACAATCTCACAATAATACTTTATCTATGTGCATGAAGAATCATGCCCACCATCCACTGAAATTTTTATGTAAGTCAGATGGTACAGTTCAAATTCTCATACGCTTTATATTGATATCAGGTAAAGAGACTTTCCTGACTTTCTATTACCAACAACTTTCTCTAGATGTAGTATTACTTTATCTTGTGTTTATTTTTCCCTTTCCAACTGAAAATAAAAGAATGGATCTGAACCTTTACTACAAGGAAAATGCTCCCATACCTTTCCAAATCAGAGCAGAACATTTATATGTTGCATTTTACCCAGATGCATCTGAACTTAAAATAAATGACCAAGTATTTCAAGCCTTATTGGAGCTTCTTGTGTTAATGCTATGCTTCTTTTCTGAGTAGCTTTGTGGCATTTGTGCACATGTTTAACATTATGTCCAATTTACACAGCATGTTAATGAATGATCCACATTGGGCCTTGGAACTCTGTACTTCTATGGTTAGGAATCCAAGGCTCTGCTCCAGCCATGGCTCTTGTACCTATGCATAAAAAACATTAATTATGCTGATTAGACTTTTAAACCCTGGTATAACCAAGTGGTGAGTGGAAGTTGCATGAGCACCTGCGCCATTAGGTACCCCGTTGTTAAGATGGGTTGTCTGTCAACAATTTATCAGCTGTAGACATTTAACTTACACTCACTTGAGCAGAATTAAGAGTGTTTACTTTCCTCATAAGAGGGCAGTCAGATATGTACCAATTTTGTTTTAACTGTGGAGAGCAGGGAGCTGGGAGCGGCTCAGGGAAGGGATCCAGGAAGGCCTAATCAATCACTGACAGATTACAGCTAAAGCCACTTCCATACCCATTAAAGCAGGACAAATGCAGAATTGCAACTGAACAACTTCTAGTTTTAAGCCAACAGTGGGACTTCCTAGTTATTTATCAAAGTCATTGCTGGTAAGCAGCATGCCTCACTGCTCGATTGTACTTCACAGCAGACAGAGCTGACTGAAGCTTCAGCCATGAAAGAAGTGTTTATGCCCTCAGCTGTGGTGCTGTCAGCCCTCTGGAATTTACTGTAAATCACACAGCTTTTATTGCAAGATTTAGTAGCTGATCCTCTGTGGGCTCTATTCACTGCAAGCTTGTTACTATTTGGATGTTAGCCTCAGTCCATAAAGGGACTTGCTACACATCATCAAACAGCAGCGGAAAACCAAAGGTTTCATTTTTCAATTTTCTAAACCCTAAACTCCTCAACAGTCATTGAATTTCATTGCAGAAAGTGGAAGTCTACTTTATTATGGTACTCAATTTCCCCAATGGAGTTATACACTTATAACATTACTTTTATTTCCAGTGACAGGATCTGGCCATCTGTCCTGGCTGTAATTTCATAACACACTCACTAGTTTTTATTTTAAGGGAATTTCTAGATATTACATTGAGCTTGTGACAAAATTGTAATGTAGATATAAAGGCCACAAATAATGATAACTATATTCAGTGCTGCCTAACATCTTAACAAAGTAATTTTTTTTTTTCTATTTCAAGTATAGAGGCATCTGGATAAGCTTCCAACACAATTGAACTGCCAAATAAAAAAAAAAAAAAGTTTTGAAAAGCTAGAAAATACAAAAGGATAAGGGCTTTCATGAGTGAGCCACAGCCAGGACAGCATTATTCCACAGGCAGTGTGTATTTTATCAAAAATGGTACCGTGCGTCAGTTTTATCAGAGTCATTCCTACTAAGATCAAACGAGGGAATAAAGGGGAATGCTGAAATGCTTCTTTGTAATCACTGTGGTTATTCCCTGCAAGGCAGAGGGACCTGACAGGGCATTTAATTGTGTTTGTCACGCAGTTTGCAGGGGACTCCAGGCCTGTGCCTTGCACTTGTGCGGGGGGAACCATGTCCAAGCCTGCCTCAGGGACTCAGCCCAGGCACCAGGGCTGGACGGGCCACACAACCTCCATGGCTGTGCCCTTCAGGTCACTAAGAATACAGGGCCTCTGCATTTTGGTCAGCAGGCGGGCACCCTGCCATCCCAGGGCAGCTTCCTCGCGGGGGGCCTGAGGAGCAGGTGTGAGGGTCCCCATCCCATGGTGCCTGGGCAGAGCCCGGGATGATGAGGAGAGAGAAGGCATTGCCTCTGCTGCTATTCCTCTTTGTTGAATGAAGCAATTCACAGATAGCTTCTCAAGGGAGGGTTTCAGCACGGTCCAGCCACCCTAAAGTTGAAGTGAGTTTTGTTATTTTTCTTGCTTTCTGTTCACTTTCACAATCACATTGTTTGTGCTTAATTTCAGCAAAGTTATGTGGAGTTACTATTTTAACCATCAGTTAAACCTGCTCTGGTTCCTATGTTAAGAAAAACTTCACAATGGTCTCACTCAAAGGATGAAACAGCAAGAGACTTACCTCTGCCACCACTTTCTCCAAAACTCTCAGAAGTGTCTGGATGCACTTTCACATTTACAACTGCTATTTAGATAAAGAAAATAAATAGCTAATGCATGTACTAAAAACATCTTTCTATTTTTTCCCCAGCTTTGTAGTAATTTTTGCTCCATGATTGCTTTGGTTTCACAGAGAAAAATGATTGTTTACCTTTTTAATCTTAATCCAGTGAATGAGCCAAAATGGATGGTTTATTTCTATTTGATGTAATATGTAACATGTGACTTAAGTGGATGCTATCCTGCTTTTGCAAGCAAAGATCAAGCCTCAGTGTCATAAGAAATCTAACAAAAGCTACAGAAAGAGCTATGGCTGTATATACCATGTGTATGCTGTCCTGTGCATACATTTAGAGGCTATGATTTTGTCTTAAAGCTAAAATTGTTTCTCCAAAATTGTTTCCCATGGCTTTTTTTTTTTTTTAATTCAGAAAATATTTCTTTTGTCATTGCTGAAATTTTTCAGTTAACCCAGTAATGTTTACTACAAAATTCATTCAAGTGTTATGTTAGCGCATTTTAGTAAAAAGTTCAGCTAAAGCTACTGGCAGAAAAAAGCATGCTTGGTAAATCAGTCCCAGGCAGAAAAATAGGCACACTTCCTACTGATTGTATGCAGCTGTAGCGTTAAGGCAGTGTAAGAAATGTTCCCATAGTATGTACAAGGGACCTAGGATATACCTACTGCAGGGTGACTGCCTCTCTGACACTCCCTGGGGTGCCATGATGTGCTGGAGCAAACTGAAGGGCTCTTTTGACCAAAGCTGTGAGTGGAGCACTGGAGTAGAAACCTGACCCAGATGGGAGGGAACCTCTACCTGAAATATCAAATCACAAAATATTCTGAGTTGGAAAGGACCTACAAGGATCACTGAGTCCAACTCTTAAGTGAATGTCCCATGCAGGGATTAAACCTACAACCTTGATGTTCTTAGCACCATGCTCTATCTTACTGAGTTAATTCCAGGGTCAAATCTTTGTCAGGATACTCTGAAGATATGAAATAATCTCTACTAAAGTAATTCTGTCTGTTTAATCTAAGTTCTTGCCAAACAGAGACAAGTGATCTCTCTTATATGTATGTTGCACAAGCAACAAATTGATTTTCTTCCAGCAACAGGCTTGAAACCGAGCAGTTCCCCAAAGAAAGGACTCTCTAACCTGCACACAATATACATGTTAGCATCAGCACTGCATTGTCAAGAGTTTTCTGTTTTTAAAAATAATTAAATTTCCTTCATGGATGCGAAGGGTCTTTTTATTATTTGTATTGCTGAGTTAGCTTTCCTTACACTGAGCTAATTTTCCTCCCCAATATCTCTTCTTTTTTTTTTTCTTTTCATTTTGGTCCCTCTTTTACTTTTCCTGTGTTCATGAGTCTGCTTTACAGTTTTGATAAGTGCTTTGTCTTTGCTACGATTTCTAGATACTACAGAGGATGCTCCATAGACCTGGGATCTCCCTCTCAGAAAGAGGGAAAAATTGATCAGGCTGGAAAAAAACCAGTCAATATAGTAAGGAAAAGATGTTTATAACAGATTTGTTCAGGCTTTACTGCATATTTAAGGTCTCACATCACCTTTTCTGTTAAGGTTTTTCCTAAAGACTGAGGAATTCTGTATCAATATAGCAAATTGTGAATGGACTCCACTGGAAAGGTGTAGGTGTTCCGTGCTTTGATAATTTTTTTATTATAAGGAGAATTAGTTTAGTCAGATCTGCAAGTTTGGTGAGTGAGGCACAGGTCAGAGGACCACAGTTACCACTGGGAGTTCCCTTGTGCAGGGGCTTGTGTTCTGAAGGTGGCCGCTAAGAGCCCTGGCAAATCCACAAACACCTGAGCCAAGAAGAATAAGCAGCTCGCAATAGGCCAATAGAAGGGGACTTTGTCCTCTCAGTAGCACTATCCTGTTAGTATAATTCTGATTTCTTTCTGCTAGCAAAATGACACTGATTTCATTTAAAATACTAGTGATTTACAGAGAAGAAAAAATAGTGAAGTTTGTATATAGGTTATGTCTACTATGACTCAGATATTTTTCACATCTCAGTAACCTTACTTCATAGTTCCTTTTCTCATGACCTCCATCTTATAATCATCAATTCTTTCCTCTTAAATTCGACCAGACTAATTCTCTTTATGATAATAATTACCTAATAGGTTTCTAAAAGAAAGGGCTTAGTAGTTTGTTCCAAAATTGTCAAAGATACTAAGTAAATGAAAATTATTGTATCTTAAATTATCAAGCTAAGAGACCACAATAGAAGAATAATTTACCAATATTGAAAGAATAGGCAATTTACTTTGACAACTTATTCCAAGCAATTTGGCTATGTGTGGGGAGCAAGAATGGATACATGGTAATTATTGTGTATGAAATTTAGAAAAATATATTCTCATAATTTTTTGTTTCTCTGAGAAAAATCACTGGCATTTTAAAGTGAGTTTATTCTTGGCAGTCCAAATTTATCAGTGCTGAAAACTCACATTTCCATAGGTTAGACAGACAGCTTTAACTCTTCTTGGTATTTAGGAATTGTATGTGGGAGATCCCTTGGGATTTACTCAGGCTGTAAAGCACATTGTGATCACATTTTGTGAGTTCTCTGTTCACTAAAGCCCCTCCAGCCCGTTCGCTGCTTTGCTGTGTGTTGGTCCTAAGGGATGTAAACTCAAATAAAGGGTAGTCTTGAAACATAAAGGTATTTTTAGCTTAGAGGAGAAATAAAACTGTATATGTAAGGGCCAAATTCACTGTTGTTGTAAGTAGATCCACAATCATTTACTTCAGTGGATTTTGCCTGCTTCTGCAAGTGGACCAGCGTGTTTGGCTCTAGATATGTAAAATAAATAGTGGAAAACCTTTTTAGAATAATGCCTGTGTGAGAAGCAGACATACAGGAGGGCTCTAATTTGCATTCTCCCTTCCATGGCGTTTTATACAATTCCCAAAAAATGGATATTCTCAGTGCAACAAATGCTCTCCTTCCCATTATTTATATAAGAGTATAAATAGTATAGAGAAGAAGGTACCGTTATATACAGCAGACCTAAGTTAAGCAAAGAAAAAAACTATGCAAGAATTTCCTTCTCTTAAATTAAGTTTTTCTGAAATCCTTCTTGCTTCTACGCCAGGAAAGCAGGTTACTCTTCTGGTCAGGAATATCTCCACCAATTTCAATATTATCACTTCTGATTCTGACTTAGTCTTAAATTTCTCCTTTCTTAGCTTCAGGGGAATAATCATTAATCTTATAACCCTTAAAGAAGACATTTTTTTTGAAATATGAAGTGGTTGACATCCTTTTTGTCTGCTATATGTCATTACATTTTGATCCTTCAGGAAAAGAACAGCTGAGCTGCAGGCAGTGAGCAAGCTGCCACCTCTGTCCTGTCCTGGCTGCTGTACCAGGCGGGGGATTTCCTGGAAGGCTGGTACACTTGCCTCACTTGAGGGCAGCTAGTGCTTCCTGGGAAAGATGTTGTAATGAGGGGGATAGTCTGGGAGGAAAACCCAGCCAGCAGGACCTGATCAACAGGGGAGAGTGAAAGGCAAGGAGAGATCATCCAGGCAGTTCTCAGAGCCTGACAAAAAGGAGACTTTTCGTGCTCAAACTCCACAGAGTTTGCAGCTGAAAACTTTCTGGGCCAAGTCCAAGCCCAGAGGAGAGGCTGCATGTCACAAGGCTATAGCACACACAGGAGGATACTCTCTTTCTGGGGAGGAGCTTGTTTATTCCTCTCTTTTAGCTAGTACGGCTTACTCCTGGCCTTCTCATGTCCTAGGCTGGGGAACCTGTACCTGCCAGAGCTCTTGACACCCTCCTGGTGCTTTCTGGGGTGCTGACTTCTATAATGAGCTGAGGCAAATCTGTATCAGAACTCAAACTGATTCAAGGGATGGGCACAGATGGCAAAGTTTTTCACTGTGCTGTGAATGCAGAGTTGATCAGGTTATTGAGGTGAGAGTAAACTACTTCCTGGTTATCATGTGCTTGTGAAATGACTTGTTTAACTTTCGTTTGTAAATGGGAAGGATTTTTCAACCCGCTTATAAAACTGTTTTGTATTGATTTGCCATAAAACCCTTGGTTCAGATGTAAGCTATTCTCTGACCATAAATTGTCTTTAAATCTGTTAGTACAGCAGGGTAGGTTTCTTAATTAATTTACTGAGTTTTCCTTTTTATTTTTCTTAATATGTGAGAATGAATCTGCCTGTGTCCAGATCCTTGTACATACAAGTGGTGGCTCAATTAATGTCCTTTAATCATTCAGTCAACTGTTAGCTGATTTCCCATTTCCACTCACTTTAAGATCCTTTTACATTTGCTTAAATGAGGCTTTGGCTGCAATCATCTGTGCATATACCATCAATAAAAGGAGGCACAGTGCTTAGAAAAAACCAAACACCTCAGAATTTGCATGTACTTTGCTTCCTCAGATTTGACCAGATTTTGGTTCTGTGTAAGTGCCTGCCATGAGGTCAGTTTGTCTGTTGCACCACTGGTAAATGGCACTTGCTTTAGCATTTCATATCAGTAAAATTGGCAAGCTGTTTGCAATCAATGGTAAGCAATCTGACACAACTTCTAATCGAGCAGCCTACTAGCTGCAGTATAGGAAAAAAGATTTTTAGATTTGTGCTTATAATGATACTCTCAATATTTCCCTATCATGTTATTTTATCCTCTTCAGTATAATAGTTATTTGTGACTATGTAAAGACTTCTATACAAATCAAAGTTAGAGGAATATACCACTGAGAACATAAGTGGAAGAGTCAATACAATATCAGTGGGTGAGATACAGACAGCACATCTATCCATCCTCAGTGCTCAGAATGTCTTGGAAATAAATATTCCTCTTTTTTTCCTAACAAAATACTGAGAACAGTAGTCCTTTTTTCCCCCCTAAAACAAGGTTTTGAATGTTAGTTTCAGTCCTTGCCTTTCTGTAGTCTTTAACAGCTACTGCCATGTCTTGAGACCTACCAAAACCAGAATGTCTCTCTCCTCTCTCCTCTCTCCTCCTTGGTCTGTCTCAGGTCATTACTTCTCTGGGAGTGGAATCCCTTAATCCACCAGCTCTCGGGTCATGTTGAAATATCCCATGAGTACCAGCCATGACTAATTTTGCAGGTCCAGGCATGGGCCCTCCTTTATCTTTTGAAGCCTGGAACAGTAGCTCTCATTAAAAGGACCCCCAAGCAACTTTTCAGCATACCAAAGTAAAAAGCAGGCTGTCTACATCCACACCCATCCACATACCAAAGTTTCCCCGTTTATCCACTGTTCATTCATCATCACCATCTTGTTCACATCTGAGCCAGGAGGAACAACTTGCTTCGCTTTAAAAGCTGTTCTGAGTGCTTCTGATTTTTCAAGGCTGACACCTTTTTCTCACTCTGGACTGCCTTTTCTACTTCATCCCAAAATGCTTGCAGTCTGTAGGACAGGATCTTTTAACAGATCACTGTTTTCTGATCTTCCTCTTCTCAGGCAAGGACACAAGGAATCCCTCTTTCTAGCTATAAACCCTGTGCCAGTGTTTTGAGGGAGGTTCCTTATCTGGGCTAGTCTTTCATCTTTCCTTCCCAGTTCTTTAACAAACCCTTTGTTGCTTCCTTTGATTGAACTCAGTCCATTTAGTATAAGCACCAATAGAAAATTGAACAGGAAAAAGACACACAATATTTGTAGGAGGATGTAAGTATGTTTTTCCAGTTTTTCATATATTTCCTTCAAATGTGTCCAACTTGCCAGTTTGTTTGCTTTATACTCTGTGTCAGATATGTTGTCATATGTCACACATAAAAAAGTGATAATCCAGGCATACTTATTATCTGTTTTGATTACCTGAGGCCTCAGATTTAACAGGAGAACTACCTTTCCTGCCTTATGCATTCTTCTTTATAGTGTTTGGTTGACATCCATGAAGCACCTGTACCTTGAAGGTTAAGAAATTCTTACGTGTGACTCAATTCAAACGTTCCTGGTGCTGCCCCTGCATCACGCTGTGTGAGAATCTGTTGCATGGCCACAGCATTGCTGAACTATGTCTCTTTTTGAAAACTGAGTAATTTCTCGCATTGCAGAATGAGCTGGGGTGATTTGTGCTGTTGCAGATTATACTGCTCTAACTACTGCTAAGACCAGCTCAGGTTTTGTGTTAGTGAACAGAGTAGACTTTGTAGATCGATCTTGACCTAGGGAAGACGCAGTGACACCTCTGGGCCTCGAGTAAATGGAAGAAGGCAAGCAAGCGGGACTGCAGCTGGCAGAGTTCTCCACATTCCCACTAGAAGTATTGGTCCCCTTTATATTGAAAAAGAAAAAAAAAAAAAAAGAGTTGACCTTGGTAGGCTAAGTGGATTTTCAGTAGGAATAAGTATTAACATGTAGCAAAATGCTAAGTCTTATGTGTGTAAAACAGCCTATTTCAAATGGCTTGAAAGTTACAAGTAGGTTTTTGGGTGGCTTTTTTGTTTGTTTTGTTTTTTTGTTTGTTTGTTTTTGGATGCTTTCTTGAAAAGAAAGTGAATGAGGTGATTTAAAAATAAAATCTCCTTTACTTTACTTTGATTACTGGACTCAGACTGTCATGCTGCTTCACTGTGATAGTTTCTCTTTCCTTTTCCCCATTACAGTAGCTCGGCAACTCCAGTGAAATGAACCTAAAGTGACAGCTTCAGGAAAACTAATATATACTGTGGAGAGTGGGGACCAGCCAAGCAGGTGACGTCACTTGGAGGGGCACTATCTGAGTGTCAGAGCTGTCACGATTCATTCCCCAGATATCAAATCTGCTCTGCTTTTGTGTGGACCAGAAGCTTGTTACCTTAGGTGCTCGAATCAAATATCCCCTTCATTTGTTTGTATTTACTCACGTGTGTTCTGAGGAGACTAAAACCAGCTATGTCTGTAGACACAGTCATCAGCTAGGTTGTGTGTGCAATATGAATGGCTGTCAAATGTTTGATCTTCTAATATGCACTCTTTTTTGCCTCTCCTGGACTGCTAGCCTTTTTGAGCATCCACTCTACTTGTCATCTGAAATAAGAGTACAAAGCCTGTGTCGTGTATACAACAGTCTTTGGTAGTCAGCCACGTCTTCTCCTTTAGGCCATTGTCTTTTCAGCCTGACTGAAGCCCCCTGCTGCCATGTGCACGAGCAGGAGAAACCCTGCTTCTTTCTCCTTTCTCTTCTGCCTATTTTCCTCTTTTGTCGAGTTCACACAGAACTCAGTGTTAGATGAGTGATAACATGTAGTGAAATGCTGTTAAATATATGGGATTCCAAACATTAAAATAACTCTCCTTTCTTGAATTATCTTTCATCGCAGGTTGCCTGAAAGCCCAGAGAATTTAGCAATACAATGTCTGGGCAGGATGCTTCTGTGCACTGAGATATAATAAGAACTCATTAGGGACAAACCACTAAAAGGACCAGGTGGGGGCTGCAGCATCACAACTATGTTAAAAGCTCATACGCAGAGTATTGGAAAGTATCGGAGAGGTAATTTCACCATTACCACTCTCACTGTTTGATTGCCATCACTTTGAGCTGATGCAGGTGTCCACACTCAACTACTATGTACAAGGGCATAGCTATGTAGGTGTCCTCAAAATTACCAGGTACAGTATAGCCTTGTGAACCTGTGTTTTGTGTCTTGTCCTGTTTCCATTTTTCTAATGGCTTTGTGTGATCTTTTCTGGAGTTGTGAGCAATCCATAGTCAGTGATTAGTCATGAGGCAGTCCCAGTTGCTTGCAGGGGAAAAGCTGGACCTCCCTGCTTTAACAGTTAATCTAAAGAAGGCTCTGTCCCTCTCTTCTGACCCGGTTGCTTGTTTGCCCACATGAAGCCATGGAAGCTCAGCTGTAGTCATGCGCCAGACCTTTTGGACAGCAGACACTAATTATTCCTATGCCCTAAAGGTTGTTGTTCTGAAAAAAGAGCTGTCTGTGGGGCAGATACTTTTTTAAGTCATGTGACACCAGCTAAGGGTAGACCAGTATATTTCTGCTACACACAGCCACATGTTTATCAGGATGAGTCTTGATGTATAAATGGAGCACATCCTGCCTTCTTATGTGAGACTCTGGTACTTTATCGCCTTGTAGCTGTTTTACACTGTAACTACTTGCTTGTTAGCAGAGAACAACTCTATCATATAATCAGGTATCTCACAACTGTAATGCTTTTTTTACAAATATTAATGTATTTCTTTGCCAGATTTACCCAAGGATATCCTGTTCCTTACTCATATATGCAAGACATTCATGCTCTTCACAGTTATGTAAATTTCCAAATAAACTGGGAGATGGATTTGAGAGAATAATTCCCCCCCCGTGGCCAGTCTTCGCGAGCGAAGATCTGGGAAAGGTCTTTTACCTTTCAAGCCTGCGCAATGGATTTTTTAGGTGAGACACAGCCTGCGCTGAAC
>JAWWLV010000183.1:18105486-18190041 GCA_035041135.1 Platyrinchus mystaceus | reverse complement strand
TGTTTAGAGTGACCTTCTCTTAGATGGATGGCCTTAGGGGCTGACGAGCTCCATCTACCCGGGGGATTATCCCTGAATCAGGACCAGGAATCGAACCTGCAACCTTGGCGCTGAGAGCGCAGCATCTTAACCGCTAGACCACCAGGGGTCCCCTTTCCTGAGGGAACCCTTTGTGGTAAAAAGACAAATGATATGTCAAATGGGGCAGTAAGTTGATTTGTCATGTCAAGCTCATTTAAACCAACTTTTCTACTACAACATTCATGCAATTTTGTTCAGGTTTCCATACTTAAATCATAATAATGCCAAATTTACAGAGATATTGGTGATCTATGCATCAGGCTACATACTCATTGAATCTTAGTACCCTGTTCTGTGAAATTCAACACAAGCAAAGTTCAACCCTAAGAATTTTCTTCAAATCTTTTCCAAAAACTGAAAAGTCAAGAGTCTTTGAAAAGTCCATAAAAGTGGATACTTATGTGATACAAAGTATTATCCATTAGGTTTTGTCAAGTTACAGTATGTTAGTTGGTTCTGAAATCTAAGCATATCATTTGGGCAAACCTTAAATTTTCTGCAGGTACATATTCCCTCTCCCTGACCACAGACAAACTATTGGAAAAAGTGTATGTGTTACATTTCAACGCAGAAAGTTGTATATATTTCCAGATTTTACCCATAGTTGCATCCTAATACAAATATCTATTTTGATTTCATACCCCCAAGCAAATGCATTTAACTGCAGTGCACTGGCTGAGAGCTCTGTTTCATGTTCTGTACTAGGATATAAGGTTTTTGAGGATATACAAAGTGTTCACTTGTGGATTCAATCATGGCAGTGTGCCTAGGAGCAGCATTGCAGCCTCTCCAGAGCAAACTTAAATGATTTAGTGTAAAATTTAGACTATAGCACAAATGAAAACTAGGAGAAAAATGTCAATAAAATTGCAAGGGAGAAGTAAAGACCCTTACAGCACTTTGAAACATTAGCAATTGTATTCAGAAGAAATTGCAGTATATGCACAGTTCGGCAGCATGAAAGGTCATGAATCTGCCTTCCACACTCAGCTGAGCTATTATATTAAATAAGAAAATTCACCCTGTCTGTGGTCATACTTGTGTACAGCCCTGTATGCTTCCCAAGGGAATATTGGGAGAGTGGATGTCTGTAATATATTCTCCCTCACCCACGTACCCTTGTTAATCACAGCCCCTATTTGCCAAGAGAACAGACAGACAAACAAGTCTGTATTCTTAAGCAACATCAGGAGTATTTTGAGAACATCAAAAGTAATGCCAAACTGAGCTGAAGTTGCAGTTACATGCACCCTTCAACCAGGATCCATATTTATGGGAACTCATACCTGGTGAGGTATCTGAGCCCCAGTACTCAAACTCAGTGCACGTACTAGTTCTCTGGCACTCCTACGCTGATGCCCATCTGCTGGAGTGGCATTGTGCCACTTGCAAGGTAATAACACAATTTCAACTGAAGATAGTTGCCAAGCACAAACAGGTTTGTAAGCTGAGCCTTCAAAACACAGTGCTGTGAAAGATCATTCCTTGTAAGATCCTTTTGGGAAAACATCCACCATGTTATGCCTCTATGCATGTGTTTAGGCACTCAGCGTCATGTCTTTTGACACCAAGTATAGGATACACACTGTGGAATGCTATTGTTATCCCAAAACAGGCAGCTTTTGTTCTAGGCAGTTGGTGAGACTGAAGCCATAGAATCTCAGCAGCAATTAAGATGACAATAATAATAATAATACAGAAATAATAATTAGTGGGTGAGGAATTATCTCTAGTGGGATGCAACACTACAACAACTGCATTGCTAGCTGCACTTGAATACAGAGAAAGTTACATTACATATTAAGCAGTTAAAAAACTGATATTCTCAGCTGATCTTGTAGCTATTGAATTTTGACTGTAACAAATCTTAAATGGTAATAAGGGAAAATTTTGTAATTTCTGGCCAAAGTTATAGTCAGGCTGAGGTTGGAAGGCACCTCAGGAGTTTCTCTAGTCCAACTCTTTAGTCAGAGGTTGGTCATCTAGAGCCAGTTTTTAAGGGCCATATCAAGCAGAATTTTCAGTATCTTCAAAGATGAAAATTCCACAGCCTCTCTGTGTATCTTCCTTCAGTGTTTGACTACACTTACAGTAAAAAAGCGAGTTTTCATGTTTAAATGAAATTTCCTGTATTTCAGTTTGTGTCCATTGCCTCTTGTCCTTCCACCAGATACCATTGGCTCCATCTGGTTTTGCTCCCTCTTAAGGTGCTTATACACACTGATAAGACCCCATTGAGCATTTTTCTCTCTCAGCTTCATCATAAAGATGCTCCAGTGCCTTAATCACCTTCTTGGCCTGTTGTCCGTATCTTTCTTGTACTGGGAAGACCAGGAATTGACCCAGCACATAAGATGTTTCTCACCAGGCCTGCATACAGGTGAAGAATCACCTGTCTCTTCCACACTGCATCATAGGGTGCCATTGTTGTTCTTTACCATGAGGGTACATTGCTGGCTTACATTCGAATTGTTGCTCACCAGGGTCCCCAAGTCCTTTTTTGCTGAGCTGCTTTCCAGCTGCTTGAAACCTAATGCGTACCAGTGCATGGAATTACACCTCCCTAGATGCAGGACTTCACATTTCTCTTTGTTGAACTTCTTGGGGTTCCTGTTGGTCCATTTCCCCAGCCTGTTGAGGTCCTGCTGAATGGCAGCCCAACCATCTGGCATATCAGCAACTCCTCCTAGTTTTTCAGCCTCACAAACTTGCTGAGGGTGTTGCTTTTCTGTCATCCACTTAGACAGTCACTTCATCATAGAGTGCTATCAAGTTAGTGTGTCATGATATCTCCTTTGCAAATACATTCTGTTAACTCTAAATTACCTTCTTCTACTTAATGTGACTGGAAATGGCTTCTGGAATTGTATGCAACATTTTCCCAGGGACCGAGGTGAGGCTGACTGCTCTGTAGTTCCCCAAATCCTTCTTCTTGAAGACATGTGACTTTTGCTTTCTTATAATCCTCAGGAACCTCCCTTGATCACCATGACCTCACTAACATAATTGAGATTGACCTCATAGTGACATCAGCCAGCTCCTTTGGCACTCGTGTGGGCATTCCATCAGGTCCTATGGTCTTACATACATACATCCAACTTGTTTAATATTCCCTAACATCATCCTCTGCTATACAGAGTAAGTAATTTTTCCAGATGTCCTCACTGGTTCTTAGCTGGCGGAAGCATATTTAATTGAGTTGTATCACAGACCATCATTCGGTTTGGAGCTTGCAGTGGGTAGTTTGACTTACTGGAAATTTGATGGATTATGAAATAGATAAATATCACAATTTAAAAATACTATCAAGCCCAAGATTATGAGAGAGACTTCATTCTCACCTCCAGTTTTAGGACATAGCTTTTTTTCTCAGAATTTAATGTGAAATACAATCCAGCACATATCTTTTAAAGCATGTCAGGCATTGGAACAGGCTGCCTGGGGAAGTGGTTGAGTTGCCATTGCTGGAAGTACTTGAAAGACATGTAGATGTGGCACTTTGGGACATGGTTTAGTGGTGGACTTGGCAGTGCTGGGTTAATGGCTGGACTTGATGGTCTTAGAGGTCTTTTCCAACCTAAAAATTTCTATCATTCTATGTTACATTGCTGTGTTCACTATTTTAGTTTTGAAAAAATTATTATAAATGTTAGGAAGATTATATAAAGTATGTATAGTATTATAAATATAAACATGTCAAATATTACCTAGCTTGATGATTTTTAGATATAGTGACACACTTAGCCCTTCATGCATATGCTCATGTGGTTAGTTGTTTCTCCTGTAAAGTTAAAGGTTACTAGTAAAAATCAAGGGAAAAAAAGATAAGCAGAGCTGGATTCTCTCTAGTGCAGAATGCATAATAACTGCTAAAGACAATGACTCGTAGGGAGTTCCATTTTTTTCAGGATCAAGTCCTGTATGCCACAGTTTGATCTTTCTCAATCATGCTTATCACTCATGGTTGTAATACTCTTTTATCCCATACAAACTTCAGACTTTCAAAACAAACCCAGTGAGGCACAGAAGGCTACACGAGCTGTGCTATTTGTAAAATGATGGATCAAGAGAATGAACATTATTGTCTACTCATTTGGGAGCTACCCCAGAGGTTTCAAGTTTGTGAATATAATCCTATAAATGTCTTCTCCAAAGCTACATTTTTGCAAGCTGACACAGGACTTAAAAATTTCTACTTTGCCTTCTTTAAGTGAAAATTAAAGACAAATGTGTATTTAAAACGTGGTAGCCATGGAATATGAGAGGATATTATAAACTTATATTTGTGTATGCATCTCTCTCAGTAAAATTCAAGCCACAGACCATTTAGTAACTTGCATCCTTGACTTTTTGCTTAATAAAAACATTTATGTTTTGAGAGAAGACACAGGATATGCATATCTTCCTTGCAAAACCTTTAATGAAGTTTTTAACCATCAGGGTTCTTTCAGATATTGGCAAGCAAAAACAAATTTCAAGAGTTTTCTACAGTTGTGGTCTAGAAAACATTGTTTGTTCATGACTCCATCACAGAAAAACTAGAACAAAACCACATACAAAACCTTGAGGAAAGAGAAAGAGAGTTACAGAGGCCTGAACTAGAGACTGAGCAGGGCTTGGGAGACCGAGCCACTAACCATATGCAATAACTGGCTCTCCAGAGCTGGAGAAGGTAACACCTCTGCACTCTTTGTGGGGATCTGGATATAAACCCTGGATCCAGTGACTACGAAAGCAAGCTATTAAACACATTTCTGATAGTGGCAACTTTAGATCATTGCAAAGCAAGCAAAAAATTATTTTCAAATAAGTAGTACAGAAAAATAACAAATTATTTTTTTCTGTATGTAATAATTGATGAAATTCCAAGATTTTCTTGCATATTAAATTTATTTAAGTAAAGGTGAGAAGATAAATTTGAAGTAAATGATACACAAAGGATGGGTTTTGTCACACTTCTTGGATCTGTAGATTTGGTTTAACCCAGATGATGACAGCACATATTCCCTTGTCTAACTTGATTAAGAAGGTATTATTTGTATATTCTGCAGCCTATCTAGACGAAAAATTAGAAAGAGGATTGTCAAGAATTCTGATTAATTCAAACTACCATGTCAAATCATTAAACAGTGGCCAGTTTGGCAAGAGTCCAAAACAGGGAATTCTGTGAAGTTCTTACTAGTGCTTAAAATGGAAGAAAGGCATTAACAGAGAGAGCAATTTAGTCTGGGATAAAACAAAGGGGGGTGGTGGTGATGGAAAGGTTAAAAGAAAGGGAAAAATGTGATGGAAAATTATTTTGTTTAAAAGCTGGCATTTGGTATTTTCAAAGGGCAAAATGTATTTTTTGTTTTATGACAAATGAATGTAAAAATGTGCATGCCTTGTGGCCTAGAGGACGAAACAGTAGGATCAATGTTCTTTTTGTACTCTATGAAGCTTGAGATTAAAGTCCTCACTGATAAACTGAACATTCTTTAAAAGTGACCAGAAGCAAACAGTGTCTGTTTGCTGCTACTTTATTAGAAAGATACCACCGAGAATAGCTAAGAATACTATTTGATCTTAAACAGGTTGACCAAATTATTGCACTTGGCTCCAGTACATGAGATGCTTTCTGCAAATTATTGTTTCTGGTTATAAACCTTTATAATATCTCAGAATGAATTATGTATGTATTTCATGTTTTCTTTTCTTTTATCAGCCTTGATGTTCTCATTTCAAGTTTCACCCTAGCCTCCTAATAATGCAATATTGAGGCCATTCAGACACTAATTATGCCTCCATGGCTTTCTTGAAATGACTAAATCAGCATCAGTTCTATAATTATCATTAGTAAGTTTGTATCTGTGCCTCACATCACATAAAAAGCACAACTTTAAATGATTTATGAATATATGCATCTGTAACATTGAATGTGCACTTTCTAATACAATACATACAAGAGGCATAGAGATACTTCAGACATATACGCACCTGTATTATGTTCTTATCTTATCTTCACTGAACTCTGCTGTGTATCTTACACAAACACAACCTGACTATATAAAAACTAATACAATATTGTTTTCTTAATAGATGTATGTGGGATATACTGTCAAAATGTTTTATTTAAAATGTACTATTTAAATTATTATTTAAATAGTACAAAATATAAGCAACTGTTCATCAAGACTAGCATTCATACTTGATGGTATCCTAATTTTCTTTATGCAAAAGTCTAGCAAGAATGGCAGGACAGAAAAAAAGTATACAAATGCAATTCCTCTATATTTTCATTGTTTCTCCCTTTGAATTATTGATGTTGCCCGTAGTCATTTGTCAAGAAAACAAATCAAGATACATGTACTATAGTGTTGCACTTCATATGTTTGTAAACTGTTTGTGCTGCATAATGCTTATATTTTTAAAAAAAAGAAAAAAAAAAAGGACAATAATATAAAATAAATAATATTCTTAAATTTTTAATATTAAAGTAATGAAGGATAATGAATGTACAGCTTAAAAATAGTACATAAAGAGAGCTTGTAGACAGCTTTGAGTTAATTACACACTACAGAATCACCTGTACAACTGGAAGCTGAGAAACGCAAGTAGACCCACACAAGACAGTAACTTGTAAGGTGGCACAGAACTTCACAGCCCAGTTTGGTTTCTGATAACAACTGATTTCTGCATTTCTCTCCTCCCTCCTTTCCTCTCTCCCAATACAGATTTTTTGTTTTGTGTGAAAAGTTCTGCTGATCACTGGTATTTTATGACCTACATTATTACCCTCTAGGTAGCAGAATGATAGTGCCAAACTAATTATTGCATTGTCTAATTTTAAATCCAGGTCTAGCGAGATTAACAACTTGCACATTAATTTTGAGCATCAACAGTGCACCTACCATAATGTAGTTTTAAGTGAAAGAAGCCTGCTCTGAAAACTTTTATATACTTTTGTCTGGATCATTAGCTAATGCAAATTACTACAACACCATTGACTTCAATGGAAATATGCTAGTCTTCCCAACTGGATGATTTGGCCTTTTTTTTTTTTTTTTTTTTTTTTTTTTTTTTTTTTTTTTTTTTTGGGAAATGTTTCTGGTTTGAGCCATGTGAATGTCAGAGGGGAAAACACTGATTTCACTTATAAATGTAAGTTCTCATCTACGTAAGCCCAGAACGTGTCTGTTAAACTCTGTGGATTAATTCCAGATTTTCATCCCTGTAAATGAGATCAGAATTGGCTTGGAATGTGCTTTTGGTTCCTTGACATCCCCTTCCCCCAATACAAACACTCTCAGTATGGAGAAGGATTTTTCAGTTCTTCCTAATTAAAATTTAAAAGAAAAAACATAGAAAAAGAAGGACATTCACAGTCATGGAAAGTGTGAAAACTGCTTTGTAGATAGGTAGAAAACCAGACTTGGCAGTGTGTCCTTACTTGCTGTTTCACCCTGCTAATTTTTGTGAAGAAACTTATGTGTTGGAAAAACATAGAAGCTCCCTATATCTGAATACTGTCAACAGTCAGGCAAATTTGGACCTAAAATGTAGCTTCTAATTCTAAAAAAAAAATAATTTCATGTATTGAAAAGAGAAACAGTCCTGGAGAAATGCTGAACCATGTTAGTTTAGCCAGAAAATGAAATAATTTTGTAGTACAGTGGGTACAATTTTCATTTCAGATTGAAAAACTGCGACTGAATTGAAAAGATTCTTATACTATTTTACTATCCTTTCAGGTGCATTGAAAGAAGAAATGTCATCAACAATCCCCCTTCCAATGTATTTGGCATAATAACTGGCAGAAAACATTTAATAAAAACATTTAGTTTGGAATATTATATCCCCAGAATCAGAATCCTAGACACCTAGGTTGTGGTGCTAATGGCAGTCTGTGCGTGGCTGCTGAAGGGCTGTGTTGACCCCCATCATAATATTCTGTGCTACTTTGACTCATGTTTAATTCTGATTAAGTTGTGCAATTGTATCAATTTAAGGTCAAGGTCTTGAATAAATTCTTTTGTGAGAACTATTTAAAATTAAAAAGACCCACGTGTCTAATGCTCTTATGAGAATAGAATTACAAACGGCGATCTTTAAAATAAATTGTAATTTTATGGATACTTATTAAGAGAATTTATTGTATTGGTAATTTGCTATATTGTAAGTACTGCTGACAGTTTAGTGACTTGTAACAGAAGAAAAGAATGCAGCAGCTACTTATTATTTTTCTCCTTGCCTTTGGAACTGCTGAGTTGAAGTGGGTAGAAGGTTTGTACAGGATATTTAAGGTTTGTGATCTCTTTCTGTGCAGTAAGGATGACCTGCAAGTTGCCATGTTCTGGCCCTGATCCAGCAAAGCACTTAAGTGTGTGCTTAACTTTGAGCATTCAAGTTCCATTTACTGTAATGTGATTACTCATGTGCACAAAATTAAGCACATACTTAAGTGCCTTGTTGATTGCAGTCAGTGCTGTGCATTTAGCAAATTTGATCTTCCTAAGGAAGTTAGAAGAAAGTACAAGTTAGCAAGATTTATTTGTTAGACTACAGGCAGTAGAGAAGGATTCACTCGTGTAGCACCAAACCCAACTGTATTAATTTACTTTGTTAACAGCTTTGTCTCCTGAGACAATATATTTCTTGCAATGGAAGAATACCATATGTAGGACAGCTGTATTGCTCAGATCATCTGAATAGACATATTTGAAGTCTGAATAGTTTTTTCTTTTTCTACATCAAAAATGTCTTGTCTGAAATGCTGGTGCTTTTGCATGTTGGAAAGGTATTTTATTTTGAATGTTTGATTAAGTCTCATAAACATGACTTTCTTAAAGATGATTCCCTAGCAAGAATAAAAAAATCTTTCACTTGTTTGAAAAGCTCTAGAAAATGAAAAGCCTTAGAGAATACTGCACAGATAGATTGATAATGTTATTTCAAGACTAAAATACACCCATATCAATGAAGGCAATGTTAAAAACAATAGTAAATTATTATATAAACTATATAAGTCATAAACGTTATTTTAATTTTACTATAAAATAATTTTATCCTGTGAAGATCAATAACATGGTGTAGGAGTGTTACGTAGAGGAATATATTTGTCTAAGTGTAAGGGAACTTTTACACATTAAAAGGAAAAAGTGAGTAATAGTTTGCTTCTAAAGCAACAGCAAATAAAACCCTGTGGGTATTTTATCAGACATGCAGATCCTATAGCAAGTATTTTATTAGGAAATTTCTTCATGTGCATATTTTAAGCAAGTCCAGTGCTAAATATTTTTCTTTCCTTTGATTCTAAAGTTGATTCCATTCATTTGTAACGTAAATGAGAGACTTTTCAATGTACATTTGGAGATGAGATACAAAGCATTTTTGATATTAAGTGCTTGGAAAAAGCACTTGGGAAAAAATTGCAGTTTTGTAAACATACTTTGATTTTCACTATGCCACTCCAAAATACAGTGTTGTTTGTTGGTTTGTTTTTTTCTTTCTAGGCACTGTCTAAATTAAGTCATTAAGTACTAAGCATTATGTAAAATACGTTCTGTTATTGGTAATCATTAATTGTAGGCTCTTACAAGGGGATATTTTGAGTCAAAGTTTCATTGTACAAACCTTTTTCCAGTTGCTTGTTAGTTTGTCAAACAATAAACAGCTAGGCAGCAATTTTCATGCCAAATACCTGCCTTGGGCTATTTTTTTCAAAACTTTCAGCAAATATGGTCAGCTGTTCCTTAGAATGCACTGAGGGAAAATCTGGTTTGCTCAGGTTAAGAAATTTTTGAAATATTTTGTTGATTACTTGCTTGTAATGGGACTTAGTGTTTGGGAAGGGATATTTCTCTTTCACCAGCCTATGAAAGTCTTCCTCGGTCTGGAGAAATCTGAGCCTCTGTAAAATTGTTTGCATATTTCATTTACCAGCTTCTTCAAAGTTTCTGTCTGCAGTGGTTGTATTCTTTCCCGGGGCTTGCAGATCTGAGCAGGACTTGCTCTCAGTTTTCTCTTTTCAATTGCCAGTGGTGCTAAATACAAAGAGAATAAAGGTGTCCATCAGATGTTCTCAGTCTTCTTCCTGCAAATCACTGAAAAACATGGAATAAGAAGCAGCTTGATCAGATTTTAGGAAAGAGACACCATCAAGGAAAGGGGGTGAGAAAACCAACAAAAGAAAATGTGTCCAGGCACAGCAGGAAGGTGCAAGTCAAAGGTCATAAAATATGATAGTGGAATCAGGGAGAAAGATGTTGGCACCAAGGCAATCATAGTACTTGTAAGGCAAAGAAGGGGTTAGAGACAGAAAAAAGAGAAGTCGTGTTTCTAGTTGTTATTCCTGTGTCTTGGTCTTGCTGGACTGTCTAATGTATGTGAATCCTTCTGGCCTCATGTGGGCGCCTCATCCTCCTCTAATTCTAATAAGCAGAAGCTGTTTTAAGTTAGGAGAAAAAGTTATTAATGTATTTGTTAAGGCAAATGACAGGAATCAGTGTGGTTCTTACCCAGTTAATGAACAACATAGTGAAAAATAAAAGAAGACGGAGAACAAAAACTCTAAAAACATTCAATTCCTTCCTTCAGTTCCCCAAGAGGGACTTTCTATACTAAAGTTTGCTTTAGAAATATGGAGAAATTGCATTAAATTGCATTTGTGACCAAAGGAAAAAAATATTAAGCACTAAAAATTCAAAAAATGCCAGAAGGCACATGTCTTGTCAGATGTTTATGTGACAAACATCTATATATTGTTCTGTTATACAGTGCACTTGCTAAATGAATATTTTTGTTGGATATTGTGAACAACTTCTCCTCTAGGACTAAAATGGAAAATAGAAGTAAATTCAGAGGACCAATAGTTTCATGATGCCAAAGCACCAAGTATTCAGCAAGATTGTAGAGAATGGCCAATAAAGGGTTTGGCTAGAAATCTTACTGAAATTAAGGAAATGTAGCCCCCATTCCACAGAAGTGGAAATGTAAGAAGAAGAGAACAAAAATATTGGAAACACTATCTCCTTAACACCCCAGGATCTAACCTGACATAGTCAGGAATTGCATTAAATGTGGCCTATGGTCATAGACTCATAGAATGGTCATAGAATGGTTTGGGTTGGAAGGGACCTCAAATTTGTCTAGTTCCTATGGAACATTTGTCTGCCGTGTAAAGGGACATCTTCCAATAGACCAGGTTACTCAAAGCCCCATCAAAACTGGCCTTGAACTCCTCCAGGGATGGGGCATCCACAGCTTCTCTAGGTGATCCATTCCAGTGTCTCTCTATTTTTTCACAGTAAAAAATTTCTTTCTAATATCTAATCTAAGCATACCCTCTTTTAGCTTAAGAGATCAAATGATGTTTTATTATAATAGGTACTTCAAGTACCTAAGCCAGCATGGTGTGTGCTAAGGAGTCCAGGAAGAAATTATGTGTTCCTGGCTTAGTCACTGACCTCAGTCTTGGATGCTTTTGAAGTGAAACTGTGCAGAACAGTGTTATGGTTAGAAGGGAGGATTTCATCCCTTGCAATCTCCAGGGAAGAACCTTGAAGCAACATGTAACAATAATTTGAATTAACTACTCCTTCGTGTTTGACCACTGTTCCATTGTTTGCTACGGGGTTTATTTAGGACGTTAATTCAACTAAATGTTAGTTGTCTGTATGCAAGAAAGAGGTAATTACTTCTGATCCATATTTATAAATACTTTAGGGCCCATACAAGTGTTGTCACCTCTTGGAATCTCAGCTCCAGCAAGCTGAAGCAGCCATTGCACTCATGCGGACACATAAGAAGGTGATACATAAAAGGCAGCAAGTGGGTCCTCAGTTATAGAGAATGAGGTTCCTCTGATGACCATTCAAGTCAGAGAAAGAGACCCAGAAAGGTCTGTTCTGCCACACACATTCTGGAAATGTCACAACATGTGGGATCTGGAGCCACCTCGGCTGCTCAATAGGGATCCATGTGGTATAAACATCTGGTATGAGTTGCCTGAGCTCTTAAACAGACTGTGCTCCTCACAAAGGAATAAAATAATCCATGCATTCACCAGTGACCACAACTCCAAAAAAGAGCACTTGCAGCCTGTTTATTGCAGCACATCCTAGTAGGCAATGATAGATGCGGTCTGAGGTCTGAAAGTGGGAGACTGGGGGGATTTCCCAGCACAGAGGGAGGGAGACAGGCAAGGGGCCCTGCCCTGGAGGTCTGCACTGCCAGCACACAAGGGGAACGCAGGTGCTGACAAACTGTTGGCATTAGAAAAACTCTGACATCTGCCGTTTTGAAAACTTGCTCTCATTTACAAATGAAATCCATATAATTAAAGCCACTAAAGAATATTTCATAGAGCACTGTTGTTTTTAATATCTCTTAAAAACCTTTACTGGACATACCCAGTAGAAACTACAAAGTCCACATGCATCACATCAACATCCCATAGTAGCACAGTTAGATGTTCTCATTCTCTGTTTTCTATGATTTTTGTTTTGTTTTCATAATTCATTTGGTTTAAATGTTATTAATCTGCATTTGCTGAAAAGGTCTGTGAACCTTTCAAAGAGTCTGGTCTGAGTTCGGAGTTTGCAACAAAACCTGAAACCAGGCAAGTTTCATGTGGTTTAGAATTTCATTGTGAACGTTTCACCTATATGTTGAAATAGGCTCAAAGTAACATTCCCAGTTTGAAAGTCTGTGAGAATTTCCTATTCAGAAGGACTGGTGGCATTTCAAACAAAGAGTGGAATTCATCCATGTACAGATGAGTGGAACAAGGCCCTCACTTCAGCCTAATTCAGATCTCAAAATAAGAACTTAATATGGTACGTAAGTCTTATGCTGACCTTCTGCCCAGAGATGAATGTCAACCCATACAAACATATAATCCATATCTACTGTTTCAATTCAGGCTATTCTAATGGGGCAGGAGAAACTGTAAGGAAAGAAAAATATAGATATGTAAAATGAAAATACTGTGGTTAATGCAATACAAAGGTTGATAAATGTATTCTTTACTGGGCAGAAGGTTTCAAAAGCACATGTTCTCATCTAGTAATGCCTTATGGTAATTGCCAGCCATTGCTTTTCTACAGGTACAAGTCACAGAGCTCTGTAACTGTGCAAGAAAGTCATCTTTCACTTGAGAGAAAAAGTGCATAGTGCTATGTTTTGGGAAACAAAAATGGAGAAAGAATCCAGACGTATAAAGTAGCAAAGACAAAAAGAATTCTTTTTATTTTAAAAATAGGATTTTAAACCAAGCTCATGATCTTGGGACCACAATGACTTATTTTCAGCACTTGCTGCTAGCAACTATAGCAGAGACAATATGCTGTATTGAAGATCAGCATCAAAGACTACTAAATGTAACATACAGTTGGGTCAAATTAGTGAATATCAGAGGCTACTGACATGTTGCCTGCGTTTGGAGCAGGTCTACTTGCCTAAGCAGCTGCTTATACCCAGAAGCTCTCGTAGAAGGGATAATGAGCAGCTCCCTGCACAGGTAATGGGCTGACCCAGGCTATGAGCCTGTTTCTCATAGCCACACAATGCTGAGGGCAAGGAAAAGGTGTCATGGTGCAGACTGGACCACAGTGGTAGCTGTCTAAAGCTATTTCTAGAGACTTCTGTTGCTATAGCTGCGTTGCAAGTTCTAAAAATAGCTCTCTATATCCCAAAATCCAGTTAAACTGTGTTTTCCTGTATATGTTTTGTTTTACTTGGGACATACTGGGAAGCAAATGCTAGTATAAGCTGTATCTGCTCTAAACCAGCTCCTTGCTTCAGGACACTTTTGTTATTCCATCACCAGTGCTCTCCTTATGTAGCAGTGCTAGAGTTATCCCCAGCTGTCCAAGTGATCCAGGAACACCTTCCATATTCCTAATAAGCAGAAGTCTGTCTAGCTTTTTTGTTCTGTCCTTTTATTTCCAATCTCTAGGCACAGCTTTGTCACCTGGGGGGAAGCTCAGACCTCCCAAAAGTCTAAAGCAGGTGAAAATCATTTTGGGTTAGCTGAATCACTTCACAGACCACATCAATCATAAAGGCCTTCCTGTCCTCTGTTTTCTTCTTCCATTACCTGGGTAGGATAGGGACTGGCTGACAGCTCACAGCAGCTTCTGCTGGCAACTGGTTCAGAGTTTTATTTAGGCCTACCTACTATATTACTGAAAAGGAAAACAGCCAGGAAACCAGACTATTCACACTCTTCCAGAAGCTAATCCATTGGGACTGGTCTCCCCTGCCTCCTCCAGAGCCTTAACTGTCTCTGCATCTTCCATTTTTACTAAGAAAATTTAATCAGTCTCATCTATATCCAGGATGGACAAACAACCCTCTCAAGCCATCCTTAACTCCGCAGCAGGACGAGGAAGAGAGGAAGTGAAACCACTCCAGGAGGACTCTAAACCAAAACCCAGGAACGGCATCCGGACAGCGTGGCTTCTTCCCTGTTAGAAGGTAAAAATGCTCAGACAGACCCATCAGGTGTAAACCCAGGAACGTGGATCTGTCTCGCGCGAAGCTCTCACTCCCCGTTCCACAGCCGCGGTGACCGGGATGCGGGGGCGCAGCCGTGTGCGGAGATGGCCAGGGGAGAGCGGTGTACCGGGGAGCACCCGGGCACAGGGCTTCGGCCGCGCCGGGGAGACCCGTTCGCGAGAGGCAGGGCCGGGTTTGTGCTGCCTGGCCACTTTACGCGTTCCCTGCCAGCATGCGGAGGCTGTAAAGCCCGTCCAGCAGCCCCCCCGGGGAATCCCTCTGATGCAAGGGGAGTCCCCGGCAGCTGTGGGCCGGGGTAGCTGAGCTGGCTCCCTGCCATCCCCCGCCGAGCCGGGCTGGGAAGTGCGGGGAGAGGGAGGTGTGGCTGCCGGGGCCCCTCAGCCATTGCCGGCTATCGGGAATGCCTCTCCGCGGCTGAGAGCAGCCGGGCTGCGGCGGGCAGCGCCCGGGGCTCCCCGGGAGCAGCGCGGGGCCGGGAACGGCTGCGCGGCCCCGCCGCCGCCGCTCGGGCCGGGACGGCACTTCCACTCCGGCCATTTTCCTGGGGCCGGAGGCGGTGGCGACCGGCGAGCCCCGACGCCGCCCGCCCGCCCGGGGACGCGGCGCAGGAGCCGCCGGGCAGGACAGCCACGCAGGCCGAGCCGGGACGCCCCGCCGACCCCAGGCGGGGGAGACGCGGGGCGGCCGCGGCGAAGCAGAGGCGGCCGCGGCCCGGGGAATCTCTGCGGGAGGGGGGAACCTCCGCGGCCGGTGCCTGCCCGCCTGCCCCGCGGGCGCGGACGCCGCTAGGCCCCGGCCCCGCGCCGCCGCGCCCGAGGGGAGCCCCGCACCACCACCGCCGCGGAGGGAGCCCCTGGCCCGTCCCGCCGGGCCGGGCAGCGGGAGCGGGGCCGCAGCGCGGGCTCCCCCGCCGCCCCCCGCGGGAAGCGGCGGCCCCGGCGCGCAGGACCGCGGAGCGCCCCCGCCCCCCGCGCCGCTCCCCCTTTGAAAACTGATCTTTGGCTCTTCGCGTGAAAGTGATTTGAATTTGGCTCGGCGGCGCTCTGCGCAGGCGTCCAGCTGCTGGCATGCTGGCTCCTTGCAAAGCAGCTGTTTTGGGTTTGAAATTCCAACATGGCAGAGGCTGCAGTCAGTCTTCCCTTCAAAAACTTGGAATGATTTCAAATCATAGGCACCTTCACTTAACCCGAGCCCCCATTCATCAGCAAACACATCGGATCGATGCTACTCTAACCTATCGGGTTCTTGTACAAAATCTCCAGGTAAGAGGATTTTTTTTTCCCCCCACTAGTCTTCCTACCATCGTTTTAAATTTTATTTAATCTTAAAGCTCTCCGAGACAGCCGCGTATTAATCGCCTGTTCGTGCCCTATATATTTTGCCTAATTTGCAGTCGTTTTCTGATACTAAACACTCCAGTCTGCTTGCCTGATCGTAGTCTGGAAAGTACAGATATACAATCGCGGTGCATGGTTTTTCCTCCTTGATCATTGCCAACAATAGTAGGCAGATTAAGAGTTCGCGATTGCAAGCTCCCTCCCCACCTCCTCCTCCTTCTAATTGGATTTATTTTTAAGTTGCTTTGAAAATAATAAACTGCAGGTAACGTGAGTCTGGACTTCGAGGCAACTAACTTTTGAGCAAATAAGTGCAAATAAGAATCTCACAAAACAAAAGTTAGGTTTAAATTGCTGTGTCTTGGCTGGTGGGGGGGGGCACGAACATGTCAGAGGAGCTGTTGCAGTAAAATGTAAGCACATCATCTTGGAGGGGGTACAGCGTGGTGGGCGTATTGTTGGCTCAGGAGGGAGAGAAAGATGTATAATTTAATGGTATATACAATCCACTGATCCTATTACTATCCTCCCTGGAGCTCTTGTTAGTTTCAATGGGAGTGAGTGAAATTGACATGGACTTGCATTCCTGGTCATGTGCTTTTTTTTCCCCTTTCTTTCTTCTCTTGTGATCTGAGATCCCCTTTTTGTTGATGTTGCTTTCCCACTTAATTATATGCATGTAGGTTAAATGAATACCTGACGAAAGGGCCCACGTTTCAAGGCAGTGACATTTGATAGCTGAGAGGAAAAGTGGCTTTAATGAAAAGCAACCTTTGGAATTCCTGCTTGTGAAAAATCCAATTCAGCTTTTTGTGCTGCCAGCAAGAAATGATCAGTAGCACCAGTGTTTATGGTATGTCCGTTTTGGGATCTACTTCCTTTGCATCTAAATAGGAAAGACAAATTTAACTAGCATGATAACGCACTGAGGACTCTGCATGCAAATATTTTGTAATAAATGCCTAATGTTTAATAGTATATTTTCACTTGTGTATATATAAGCATTTTTTTCTCTTGCTATCATTTGTTTATCATTACTGCTTCGATTATAGCATTATATTTGTCCATTGTATTGATCTCAGTTGTAAAACCTGAAGTTGCATGTTACTACCAGTGCACTATATACACCACTGAACTCCAATGGTATGTAAATTAGTAAAACTCGGTGAGTGGAGAAGGCGAAAATGTGTAGCAATGAATATATACACTTACACATCTATGTGCTCGTACATCCATGCCTAAAATGCATCCTTTCCTTTTGCCAACTAATATTTTTTGAGTATTCATTTAAACTCCAGCTGCTTTTCCCTCTTTTACTTTCAGCATAATCATCTGCTAGAGGTTCTAACTGATGTGGGGTGAGGGAATGTTTTGCATGTAAACAAACAAAATTACTGTTGTGGCCAAATGTTTAATACGATTTAATAAGGGTTTTTTTATTCTCAGTTTACACGTGTCTGGTTCACACTGCTCTGCTCTCAATTTGTAACAGAATGAAATAATCAGGTGCTGAAACTGGCTTAATTTTAACGGTCACTCTCCAGCCCCCCATGCTGCCCCCTCCTCCAAAAAGTGACATAAAATGGAGCACGGGAAATTTCAATAGATTTCCTTGTGGTGCAGTACATGCACCTCTAGGTATGCAGTTAAGGCTAAGGAAGTAACAACAGAAGTGACTATTAGTCTGTTTTGTGCAACCAGAAAGGGGGCACGTTCACTTTTTAATTGCATGTGGTAGTAACAAATTAGGATGGAGAGAGACCCTAAGAGAGAGAGACTGTGTGTGTGTGTGTGTGTGTGTGTGTGTGTGTGTTTGGGATAAGGGGGAGGTCTGGCGTGTGTGGCTGATGATCTCTCGTAATAACATATCTGAATGCAGGAAAGAAATTGAGAGAGCAGTTGCACAATGTACGCTCCTATTTTGGTGTTGTAGGTGACTATATTGCTAAACATATCCTGGGTGCTATATGATGGGAATGATCTGATTGCATTTTGCATTTAGAACTTGTTGACTTTGAAACGATCAATAAGGCAACTGTTTATTTTAGATGCACATAATTTGCTCTGAGAAATGTTTTAAGGAGAAGAGCAAGCAAGCAAGAGCGGAACATTTTTTTTTTCTTTTCTTTTTTTTTTTTTTTCCTAGAGCTGTTGGAGCAAATGTGATTGCCAGATGGGAGATTTCCCTCTGTGATGTTAAAGCTGTAATATATATTCAGAGCAGATTGGACTGCTGCTTGTGATGAGGAGGATATTACATTTATAAATTTTAAATCGGGAATCGGACAGTATGCTGAGAGCTGAAATTGGATGGTGTGGATGGTTTGGACTGTTAAATGCAATTTCCAGATAATAATAATAATTATAGTAGCAGTAATATATGTATATATAATAAACATGATACTATTAGGTAGCTATATATATTCTGTGGCACTTAAGTATATATTTCCAAATATGACTTCTCTCTTTTCCCCCTTCCCTAAAATGTTAAGGATTGGAGGTGGTTTGGAGGGGTGTTTAAGAGCCCACTGTTAGGAGAAAAAAAAATGTAATCAGGTTCCTGTTTGAGGAAAAGTTTTGCTACAATTCTTGTTGCGAATGCACCTCTTTCTGAGTTTTTGTTTTGCCCGTGCATGTGGCCTGACAGTGCTACAACCCTGAAAGGCTGGAAAGTGGGAACTAGTCACACTCGAGCAGCTCTGCTGTTGCAAATTAAAAGTGTGTTGTGGTCAGGAAATGAAAGCTACAATGTCTCTTTTGAACAAGTCGTTTATCAAGAGAAACATCTATCAAGCAGTGACTTGTCACATTGATTCTCGAGAAGTTAGGTCCGAAGTGGAAGCTACTTTGATGTTTTTGATCCCAAATTTATAAAATTGAGAAAGCTGGAAGAAGTAGGACTGATTTGCACTTAAAAATGACTCTGCTTGGGGCGTGACAAAATCATCAAGTATCTGTGTTGAGAGCTGGTAAACCAAGGAGGTATCGGATCTTCTGCCTAATTTTTATTTTCAGATTGAAACTTTAGCTTTGCCACACAGGCAGTTTCTTTTCATACTTCTAAAGATGCTGTCTGTATGAATCTGTGCATTACTTCGACAGAGATATTTTCTTGCTTAGGAATACATCTGTTGCTTCCAAATGGAACCTTTTTCTGTTGTTTTTTGTGATAGCATTTATAGCATTATATTGCCTTGAGAAGGCAGTTTTTTTCCTCTCATCTCAGTCTTGTTTCTTTTTCTGTATTTGTAATCTCAGTTTCCACCTCTCCTCCCTGTGCATCAAAGTTTCTTTTACTGCCAAAGCAATGTTTATTGCAAGCAAGGTACAATTTGAAGGTATCTGTTTGCACAGCTTAAAACATGGTAAGAGTCCTGTTAAGTGTGTCTTCCCCTTCTCATCCTCTTTTTGTTTCCATTTTTGGCACGTGAACCACGCTTTCATTCTCAACAGAAGCAGTGTATTTCAAATTGACTGGAGGTTTCAAGTAAAAAAAAAAAAAAAAAAAAAGACCAAAACAAAGTCCAAACTGATCTTTTATCTCTACCTTATTTCAGTATTTTGAATTGTTTAGCAACTTCACTAAAAAGTTTTTCATTTTGCATAAAGTTTGTATTTGGATTATCAAGGAATCCCTTTGATGAAAGAGGGGTTTGGTGTTTGCTTGTTGTTGGGTTTCTGGTTTTTTGTGCTTTTCTTTTTGGCTAAGGTATGAGTGAAATCTTCCTTAAAGCAGGATGCTTTGACTTCTTCAGTGTCGTAAATGAGACTAACACTGCTTATGGTTACTTGATAGAGACCCATTTGCAAATAGGCAGCAAACAGCAGCGTGGTGGGAGTTTTGGTGAGTGTTATACTTGCTAATTAATCATGTTTGAAATTATGGAATCATAGCATGTTAATAAAAACTCATTGTTATTTGATGTTTGTAACACTCCTACGTGAATCTGGTGGGTTTGGGGGTTTTGTTGTTATTTCCCCCGCTCTCCTTAATAAGGTACCTTCAGTACTAGATCAAATTGTTTTTATTTATTGCCACATTCTGAAAGCACAGAGATGTTTACTTCTCTTATTCTAGTAGTATTTTAGAGATATGAAGACTGTATTGATATTAATATTTTTGTCATACAGTTCCTGGGAAAAAATGACGAGTCTTATGTCATTAGCTGTTCTTTAAGATTTTTTAATATTTAAACAGAGCCAAACATTCTTTTTGTTGGGTTTTTTTTTTCATCTTCATATAAAAAGACCTACTGCTCTTTTCTTATAATTGAAAAATGGCACTTGATGAACTTTTGCGCCCTACTTGCTTTTGCATATGTAGTAAGGGATAGCAACTAAAAATATATTCCACAATAGTTTGTATACTAGCCCTTTAAAATTAAACTGTAAAACACTTGGATGGTGTTTTTGTTTCCTTGTTTTGTTTTTCAGTATGGCTCTTATCTGATGTGTCATCTTTAGTCTTTATTTTTCTCTTTTCTATTCATAACTGCTCTATACAATGGAGAGAGAAGTGGTAATCTCTTTCAAACTACAAAGCTTTAATTTCAAAATTTAATAGGTTAATTAAGGCTATTTTATGCTGCATGAACAAGGTTTGAGATCTGCTTTTGTTTAGATGCTGTATTCCTTTTTTAAAATATAATTCCTAGAGGAAAATGATTCTGTATGGTTCCTGTCAATAAGTTTGTTCAATGAATGCATACAAGAAGCATTGAATATAATGACTGATCTTTCTGTAGTCTTAATCATCAATTAATAAGCTTATCTGGTTGTTAGGCGTGGGTTTAATGGTACAGAATCAGCATGAGATCTGTCTATATGAAACATTTGTATGTTTATAACAGACTGAGTTTTGATCTTGCATCCCCAGATCTAATAATAGAAATATTTGGCTCTTTGCCCTCAATCAATATATCCCTTAGGAGAACAAACTTCACATAATACTTTCATAAAGTGCCAGATGTATTGATACCAAGTTGATAAATTTAATTACTGGGGTTTTACATTGATTCATTGATCTTATGATTGGAAGAAATTGTTTCTCAGACATTTCTGAAGTATCAAGGAATATCGTATGTTGATAAAGCTTGATTAATTGATCAATCAGCGGGTTTTTTTCCTTCTTGGTCATTGATAAAGAAAGGCATAAAAATAATTGTAAGAAGAATTTGGAATAAACTAATTAGAAATTCTCGTGTGTTATTAACAGAGGAGATGAGAATCAGAGCACTATGGAGGTGGGAAAAAATGAACTTTGAAGTGGAATTGTGCATATTGGGCCAAATCCTTAGCTGATGTAAATAATGTTTAGCTTTCAAGAACTACAATAATTTACAGTTTCCAGAATCTGTGGCTTTTTAATGTTGTTGTTTGTTTGGTTTGGTTTTCGTGGCTTTTCTTTTTCATTTGGGTTTTTTTTTTTTCTTTCTTCCCTGGGTACTGTTCTTTGGCTCATTGGAAGTTGTTTTAAATTAGATATTATGGCTACTAAAACGTATGGAATTTTAGATAAGCATCTGATCCAAAATGAATAGCATAGCTATAAAAGCAATTTGAAGAGCTGTAAATTCAGGATTGCGTATCCCTGATATTGTTGCAGAGTATTAAAATCTTGCTAGCTAGAGATGCTATCCTCTAAGTGAAAACTTATCTTCCTTATGGGAAAGATGACTTCAGGGAACTCTAGGCTGGGAAAAGGCCTGGAGTTTCTTTTGTTGCTAAAATAATAATAATAATAAAAAATCCAATACATAGAATTAGTTATAAGGATATTTTCCAGGTGAAAAACCTTACGGGAGTATTTGGCTCCATTTCGGTGAGGTATGCGACCTTTTCACCCTATGTCAATGATATTTTTATAGAGTGTGTGAGAAATGCGAGCATAAAGAAAATTCCTTAAGATCATTCAATTTTTATTTTCTCTTAAGAAAAAGGAAAAAGATCTCTGAATCTCAAAACAACATATACATCTCCCTTAGTGAAACTGTATTCCTTTAAAGGATGGTAGCTAACAGAGAAAAAGAGAGAAAATCCACTTGCAATACGTTACCATAGGTTCGGCAAATACAGTCTTATCCTTCAAGGAGCAGAGAATCCTTAGACTGTAATGGAGGTCAAAGGAAACCTGAGGCTTTCAGTCCTTTAATAATTGTACCTGCCACCCCCCTGATCGGCATGTTAAAGAGAATGCATGTATATGTATTATGTTTCTTAGAAGATAATTTGTATTTGCAGCAACCTACTAAACAGAGGTGGACTTTGCCACTATTGCTTGTACATACCTGTTGATGTTGGCCCCGCTGTGTGACAAGTGAGGGAAAATGGAAAGAGAAAGAGTTGGTCAGTCTTAGTTACCAAAGTCTTGAGAAACTGGGGGAGAGATCAGGCTTTGACAGGTCAGTCTGAGAAATGGAAGAATATGAGAAAGTGTAATCTGCAGAAAGCAGCACTGATTAAGAGCATACGGAGATGTCTGCAGTGATGAAAATGTGGAGTCTGTGCTTCCCTCTTGCCGAGCGATGTTGCTGTGAGGTATCGGCACACACAGTATGGTAATAACAGTATTGTATGTCTGTTCCGATCGTGCTGTAACGGTACCTGTCAAACATATCATAATACTGAGCTATCTGTTTAATCATATAAGCAACACTACTTACTACAAAAGCTATTGAATTTGTACAATAGGAAGAACAGCCATACATTATTTAAATAATAGACTAAAACTTTGTTCTTTAAACCATTTTACTGCATAGGCAAAAAAGTTTCATGTGTCTTGGCTATAATTAAAAATAATGCAACTACAGATGATTGTCATACCACTGACTGATTTTTTAATTTTTTTTAATAGTCCATTAAGTAGGTAGTCTTATGTGCCATGAAACACTGAAATAGCAATTACCAGTCATATTATTTAACTGTAACTGAGAAACTATTTCCTTAGTTCTTTTAAAGTATAATGGAGCTACTACTAGTATGTTGTTAGTTAAATTTCAAATACCCTGAAAGTGATGTGGACAAGGATGCTGAGATTGTTTTGATATGATAGCAAAGTTTAATGATGTAAGTACATTTTTGCTCCATATTCCTTAAAATCATATATTGCTTCAGCGTTTTGCTATCTGTTTTTAACCCTTTTGTATTCTACTTTTAATCTCTCATATAGTTTTTTGAAGCATATATTCACTTTCTGTGTATGAATTGCTCAATATATGAAGATGTCTGCCACAATTTATTTTTTGTGATATTTTAGAATGTGTGCGTATGTCAGGCTGGTTATAGATTGGTGATGATAAATTGGTTTCAGTAGTCTGTAGCTTATTTGCATTAATTCTCCAGCAGTAAGAGCATAGTGTGGTCAAACTTCATGATCTAAGGTAGTGGTCTCACATCTAATTAAGCAGGATCTGAATGAATGATTCTCTGGTATGGGTCACAATTGAACTTTTTGTTTCTCTTCTTCAGTGTGATAAAATGCTTAAGGGACATATTAATGCATGTTTGTGTAACTCCTGCTAATCTGAAGGGAATTTGAAAATGAATATTGAGAGGAGATGGGAGAAAGGGCTGAACCTGGTGAGTCACAAGGGTTTGTGGCAGGAATGTATCTTCATGTTTTCATTCAAGTTGTTTTTTTTTTTTTTTCCCTGATTTAGAACAACTACTGTCTGCCTTTTAATATGTTGGAAATCACATCCGTATTTTCCTTGGAGAGTTTTTTTCCCTTCTGTCTCCTCCATTCTAGCACACGAGCAAGTCATTAATAAAAAAGCATTTATACAGTGGGCTTGAATTATCACTTAATAAAACTGAGAACTGTAGTGCTGCAAAGATATTCCTAGACAGTACAACAGATGTTACTGTGTGTACTTGTCTTCTGGAGACACAGTGAGGGGAAGAGCCAACAATTACTTTATATTACTGAGTGACAGCACAGGGTGGATGGGAATGATAAAGTTATATGCAGAAATTATTAATCCCCGACAATAGTATCAATACTGACATTTAAAATATTATGAACTGATAGCCCTGCTGAACAAACTGCTGTGATAGCTGTGCTTTTAGATGAAAAGTAGCTATTTATATGCCTTACGGCTCAGTGTGGTCATGTTGAAAGTATGAAACTACTCATCACAGACTCTGAGAAAGTGCAGGTTAAGATCCTCTGTCTTCTTTAGACCTATCTGATTACTTCAGCCTCCTGTGTTGACACAGAGAAAGAAACAGCTAGATTCTATGCTGGAAGAATAAGGTTTGCAAGCACTGAATGATATAAGGTATCCCATTGTGATACCTAAACCAAATTTAAAAAAAATCAAGCATCCTTTTCAAGTTAAACTTGAGAAACAGAGAAAGGAACAGCAAAGATGTATCTGAACACACTTGAAGGAGAACCATTTACTTTCAAAAGAGATCTTTCCCATCACTTGTGGATAGCTCCACCATGAAGAGCAATATCAAAAGATCTCAGAAAAGTAACTATTCTTTTATGTCTTTGGGAACTCAGATGCTTACAAGATTGTTTCTGAGAAGGAAAAGAACTGATCCTATTTTCAGTCCCTTGTTGGCATTTGTAGACCACATGACTATATACAGTATTGTAGAAATACATTCTTGGTGTATGGGTACAATTCTGTTTCCTCTTGCAGCTCTATAATAACAGTGCAATGTGGCTGTAAAAAAACCTCAGTTTGGACAATGTGTTTTTATTAATTTTTTTCACTCTATAAAATTGTTTAATTTAAAATACAAATGGAGTTGATAGGTCATCTGAATTATTAAAGTAGAGAAACTAAAATTAAAATAGTTTGTATTGTTTTTTCATGAAAATATAGACTTAAAGTCACCTGTGATAATTTGCAAACTATGTATCTTCAGGCAGAAAATTGCTGGGTTTAAACCATCAAGATTCAGGTTTTTTTTAATATGGAAGGAGATTATAAATTTGTTAACTCTTCAGCTAAATGTAGACTTGATTTACAAAATTAAGTGGTTTTATGTTTACTAATGATAGATCCGCAGCTTTATATTAACTTCATAACTATACTTGTGCTGTATTGAGCATACTGTAAATGAGCAGATATTCCTCCTTAAAGATAATAATTTTTCATGTGTTTATAGAATTTCTGATAATTTTTTATTTCTTACTCTTTGCCTTTGATAAAAGCTGAAATAAGTATGCTTTGGAAAGTGTTCATGCAGCAATTAACCTTTTTTAATCATTGATTTTCATTTTATTTGACTTTCATTCATTTCATTTCATACTCCTGTCCTGTGTAGGCATTCTCTATGCTACAACACTGGTTTATTTTTCCACTTTCAGTTTGAAAACTTCAGTGGTAACATTAATTTAGCTGGTACCATGATTGTCCTATCAAGAAATTTAATGTTATTCAGATTAATATCTGTAAATCCTATGTAATGAGGGGTACGAGACACTCCTTGTCATTTAGCCCCTAGTATTTGTCAATGTAACACTCATATCGAAGATACACTTTAATGTGCAGGGAACATATTTGTTAGTTCTATAAACACATAGATCAGTAGCTTTGAGAAGCCTTTTTTAAAGTTAGACATAGGTAAAATCTATCTCATCATGTGTTTATGGAGACTGTGAATAATCAGTGCTTCAATTAATGACATTTTGAAAGTTTTCACTAGTTAGAAATGTTCAGAGTTATAATGTGATTATCCATACAGTACAGAATAACAAATTGACACTAGTATTCATTTGGAGTAATAATTTTCACCCCTGATTAAGGAAAGATGTTTTGTTATTGATTGATTAGCAAACACCACCTCCACCCTCCCCACCCCCCCAAGATGTCAGCTGTTTAGAGATCGTAGAATTCACTATTTTCATTCATGACAGGCAACTCCTTTTTGGCTAAAGTTACTGTTCCTTTCTGTTTCAAAGCTGCTACAACAGCTGCAGTTTGAGCTTGAAGGCTCTGAGTGGCTGAGATAACATCATGAATAGTATAGCATCTCAGCAAGTGCAATTCAGGTTTCCGCTTTTGGGTGCTCAATTATCAGAGGCACTGTGTCCCTGCAATTTCTGTTGACTTTGGACATGCAGGTGTGCAACAGATCTTAGTAGCTAGGTCTTATAAGGAATTTCCCCAGAAAACGGTAGGCGTTAGCTTTATTTGTACTTCTTGAATGCTACAACCTCCCTCTTGAGGTATTAAAGCTGTAGCATAGAAAAAATAGGGCTTTTGATTTTTCCTGGGTGTTGTAAAAACACGTTTTAAAGTCATCAGGACAAAAATACATGTGTTATGTAAAGGGTATAACAAATGATTCATTTGTGAATTTGCATGGAGGAAACTTTGAACTCAGTTTGTTACTGTGTAGATGTTCCAAGGAGCAATACAGAGTAGATGATGCTGTTCTAATTGCAAAATCTTCCTTAGTTATCTTCTCCCTCCTCCTGATCCTTATCTCTTCCCCCTCCCCCCCATGGCTTTTTTAAACAATTATGGGCATTGTGCTCCTTAATGGTGCATAGATAGTTACTGTAAATATAGATGTCCTCAAATAATGAGTTTCTAATAATAATCAGAGGGACTTAGATTAAACTGGTTTTGTATAGAAATCTTACAGTGTGAAAAAGCACACCTAAAATCCTGAGATATATTTACAGGAGCTATTTACAGAGAACTAACCCAATTTTGTCTCTGTGCATGTGTGTGAGGCGAGGGGAGTAGAGGCTTATGTCTGTATGTGCCTATGTTTTTGCCCACCTGCTTTAAGGACTTCAGAAGATTATTTTTCTTTTTAGTAGAGATTTCTGTTTTGCTTTCTGATAGCAGAATATGTTTTAAAATCACAGCATACTAATTAGCTTCTGTGTTTACACTGGAAAGCTTGAATCCCTTCAAATGACTTCTACCCGCACTCTTCTTCCTATCTGTTGCTTCCCTCCCCGGCACTGTCATCCTCCTCCCCCCCACACAATGAGGTTTCTTACACTGGATTTGTTGCTTTCTTCCTTGATCTAAAGTTCTGAAGGGAAGTAAATGAAAATGATAAGTACAGTAACAGATAATTTTTACTTTAAAGAGTTGTCGCTATATTGGGAATAATATCTTTCCTAACAGGTACTGAATCAGCAAGGCTGCACAATAAAAAGAGCAAAATAATTTAACTTATGGTTTAGAAATACATATGCCATTTAAATGGAAACAAACCCCCAGATCTCCCACATACCTTTTGGGGTTTGGAGAACAAAAGCTTATTTGTACGCTCCAAATTCCCCTGGGCCTTAATTTGCAATACCATTATTTAAGCCTGGCTGATATAAACCCATTGCAAAGAAATAGAATCTCTCTTTCCTGGCTTTTCAAAGCCATTCCATGCCCCCTTCTCTCTGCCTACCGATGTCTCCCAGCCCCCCGCATCCCGTTCCCAGCCTCTTGGTCTTACCCTGCCACTGTGAAACTCTTTTGTATTTGAAATATAGTAAACGTAGAAACACTGCCCTTCTAAAACACAGGAAAGTGCCATTCTGCATTGTTTTACTGACATCTCTACCAACACATATGTAATTCTATCTTCTTACTAAGATCAAGGCTATAATCACTTTAATATTTGTTGTGTCCTCTACCAGGTGACCTGCAGTCTTTTATTGTAAAGATAAGAGACCCTGATATACTAAGTTATTTCTTCGCTAAGTCAGATCTTATAGAAAATACTAACCATAAAGTGAGGAGAAACTTGTGCCCACTTAATATGCTTCTGGGGTTCCAGGCTCTCTGGATATCAGCTCCTGGGTACAGGACTGGTATTGTCAGATACTCAGGTGGAAGCAGTTCTGGAGCAGAACTGGGTTTGGGTGTAATCCCTAGCAGCTGAGAGTAAATACAGGAATCACTGTAGCTTCATGCAGCATCGAGTACTACAGCTGTATTTATTTTGTTGCTAATAAAATGGCAGTCAATTTTTCATTAAGAAGGTTGTCTTTTTGAAATAGCAATTGAGGTGCAGTTCTGAGCATTTGAGTTAGAGAGAAAAGCTAAGAAATAGATGAGCTGCATTCCTGAATGTGGGTGGAAGGTTGGTGAGTAATACATGCCTTGGCATGGCATCTGCCAGAAGCACTTTTTTCTCCCCACGCCTGCTCCCCCTGTTCTAGTTTTGAAAGGTGTAAGGTATTCTGATAGGCAGAGGGGAAAAAACAAAAGGGAAAAATACTTCCAAGCAAAACCTTATAGCACATCTCGATGACTGTGCTCCATGCTTAATTTAATTAGAAGACAACTGCACTGGAAAACTGGTCATTTTAGTCATAGTTAACCACTGGTTCTCTCTTACCCCCAGTCAGAACTGATTATATGCCATGTTGTATAATGTAATTTCTACAAGAAAAGTCAGTATGAATGGGCTCGATAGTATTATGTAGTTGCAATAATGAGGTTTTCATTAATTATATTAATTTATCATTTACCTATCCTTTTAGAGGTGAATATAACTATTTTCCTTATGGCGTTTCCTTTTACTATATATACCAACAAGTATCAAATTGGGGTATTTTCTAAATATTTTAAGCAAAAGACTGACTGGGGAGCTATTAATATGTTCATTATGTGGCAAAAAGGCGCTGAAAGAATTAAAACCTTGTATGTGCATGTTTCTTGTAGGATAACTGTTTTTAGGAAGGATTTCTGTTATGTTCTAATATAATTTACTAGTGTACGGTTTCTGAAATTTTGTGAGTAGTTCAATGCTGGATTTCAGGCAAGCAAGTTTGTTTTCTAGTTAGCTGGAATAAGACATGCTGTCAGTAGTAAGATAATAAGGATAAAAATCATGTACAGTTTAAGGAAAAAAAAATCTTATCCATTTGCATTTGTGCAGCAAATTCTACTTGGTGATATGCTTATTGGGCTGAGCTATTAAGTGCTCTGTGGACTGTATTTCAGCTAGTGTATGATTGACTAGGTATATTATAGCTTTTTACTTACTGCCAATGCAAAATTTGACCCTGGTTTTACCCTGAGATGTTTTTGCCTGTTAAAAGATCCACATTTCATGAGTACACAGGTGGGTGATAAGAAGATTTATTGTTATTTGTAGGGTGTGGCTTCATCCTAGAGTAAGAGTAACCTGAGTGTGAACTGATGCTGAATAGATTTTACTTTTTAATGTTGATTCCAAAGCTCAACTATGGGAATTGATGTATCATCTTAAAATTTCAAGTCTACATTTTATGCATTGTGCCAAAGTACCCATGAGCTCATTAAGCAAGGACTTTTTCAATTACATCTTGTGTTTATGCATGTATTTATACTTGACAGGAATCCTTTAGAGGTTTGGTTTGCTGTATTAATGCTTACAGTGTATTAGAGTACATAAAATATGCTAAAAAAAAAAATAAAAGGAGTGAGTACTGCTTACAGGTCTAGTGCTGGTAGCTTCCTCTGTATTGTAGTAGCTGCTGAAAAGTTCCGTGGCCAGACATCCAGCCTCTAGAGGGCACACCAGTAATCTCCTCTGCCAGACCCTCACCTCCACAACCATCTGCAGAAAGTTTTAATGCTGGCACCTACGAAGAGAATCCCATTTGTGTTGCATAAAAAAAAAGGTCTCTGTGTATTCCTCATTATTCCTGGAATTTTTCGACAGTAAGTGGTTTCCTTTTCTTTTTTTCTTTTTTTAGTCAGGGGGATGTTTTTGTATTTTTTTTTTCCTCTCTAGTGGTTATCTTTAGGAAACTAGACTCAAACTCACTGTGTTGCTCACTTGCAGATATTTCTTTCTTCACCTGGTGGAAACATTTCTTTAGCTATACACTGCTCTTTGCTGTAGTAAAGACTACAGAAGCCAGTGCACAGTATTTGAGACTCCCAGAATTATGTACTAAATTTTATTATGTACTAAAATCTGGATAATAAGTGATTCAGGTGGGATTAAACCCAGTTAACTGTACTCCAGTTGCCTAGATCCAATTGCTTGACCCTTTTCTCTTGTGAGATGCCATATTACAGTTTCTTGTTCTCCTATGGATTATTGTTACTAACGTTGATATTTATGTGTAGTCACATTTACTCTCTAGTTCAAATGTTTCACTATGGTTCTCTACTCCTGTGTATCACTATTAGCAGTCAGAAGGTTTCCAGTAATTCAAATGCATCTGATAGTCTGCTTCAAATTTTCTGTAGATCTACCGATATAGAACAAAAAAAGCAAGTATTCTTGAATTTGGTACCATAAATTAAGACATGCCCCAATCCATAGTTTAGTTTTATTCTAAGACTATGAATATGTTTAGGGAGAAATGTATATTTAAGAAAAATTTGTTGCACGGAGTGTCATTAACCAAGTAGACAACTTTTCCTAAGAGTATAGTACTATAACTTGCACACTTTCTGCTTGAAAAATTGCACGAGCACAACATTTTAGCTACACATTTAATGATGAGCCATAAAGCTTAACTGCATTGTTGAGTTTTTGCTTTTCTGTACAACATAAGAAAAAACTGAGAAAGAATCCAGCAAAAAGGGATTGGTTTTGTTTATTTTGTAGGTTCCCTGACCTATAACCAGGACATCTTTGCTTGGTTCCCATTTAGCTTTCTAACCTTTTCTTCAAAAGTAATTAAAATAAAAGTTGTTTGGTATATGAAATGTGTGGTGTCTCCTTTGCGGTTGACACTGGACCAAATTTTGTTGAGGCAGTTTGACAATAACCTGTGAACAGTTTGGGAGATCCAGTTAGTATGTTCCCATGCTGAAGCAACCCCCTTGGCAATGTTTTTCATTGCTTCAAAATGTCAAGAGTTTTTGTCGGTCTGAGAATAATTACAGTTTATGGAGATTCAAGGGAAAAAAATTTCCAAGATGGAAATCTGTGAAAGTGCTAGGTCAAACTTCTGTGTCTTCATCATCTGTGACCAACAGATAGTTAACTTACTGGAGAAATAACTGTGACATTGTTTTGTGATTCATCTAATCCACTTTTCCCCAAGGGGCTGAGAGAGTCACCAGTGTGTCACTTCAACCTTGGCACACACCCAGGTTTGCAAACTTGGTCCTTCATTCAGTGTTGTGTGGTGGAGCTGTGCAGCAAACTGCCCAACATACTGAAACCTCAATAAAAAAGGATGTGTGACACCTGGAGGGCATCATGATTAACCCCTTTACAAACCTAATCTCTGCAGGGCTAGGTGTACTCTTAAAATAAGCTTTAGCTGTCATGGAAATAGGTTGGAAATATACTTAGGGTGTCTGGTGTGTCTTAAATAACCAAGTTTTTTGATGACAGACTTGTTTACAGTCAGTGACTGTCCCTGCTATTCTGCCTGAGAGGGAGCAATCTTTTTTTGCTAACTGCTGGTGGAGGATTGGTATCATCCACGTATGTCCCTTACTGTCCTCCAAACCCCAATATCCTGGGCCTTTCTCTTCCACCTATGAAGTTGGTGGCTTTTACTACTTGTTCTGAAAGCCAAAAGAAGATCAGGCTGTGTTGAAGTGCGTGGGGGGGAAGAAAGCAAGTCATAGAGCCAGAAATGTGCCCAAAGGGACATAGTGTCAATGGGGTGCCTGCTGGAGGGCCTCTGCCCACATCACCTGTGACATCATAGTGGCAGGCAGAGCTAACGGACTCTTGGGTGGTTCAAAATACCAGGAACAAGTGAGTATGCTGTGAAAGTATTGATACAGTTTATACAGCATTAAAAAAAAAAAAAAAAAAAAAAATAGTTATGTTGGGAAAATAATTCAAAGTCAGTTTTAATGGGGAATATTAAAGCACCAAGCAACTTCAGTGTAAGCTGGATGACTGGTCACTGCCTTTTGTTGCTGGAAGGGTGTGTGTCGTGTCTTTTGTCTGAATTCAGAAAAATGTGAATTTTGTCCTTGTGGTGAACACTATGCCTCTTAAACATTGGACAGGGGAGTAAAACAGCAAAGGAATTCTTTTTCCTTCCTGAACAAATGAAAGCAAGAGCAAAGCCACATTGATTTTAGAATTCAGGCTCCAAATTTCTCTTTAAACCATTTTTAATAGAAACAGTAAGTTATAAATCATCTAAGCAATTACGTGAACACAGAAGGAGTGGGGCCCAGCCTCGGCTTCAGCCCCAGATGTTTCTGGACTACAATAATGGCCCAGCCCAGATATTTACAGCTTAATTTCTGTTCATGTGCACTTGTCCATAAATGGTTCCTTTTCCATTTCCAGTTCAACAACTGAACCACTTATAGTAGAGCATGATTTAAATTTGAATGATGGCGAAGTGTGAATAGAGACAATTTACCTTTGGAAACTTTCTAGTCCATTTCCCATGTTTAAAATGTAAGGTAACTCTTGAACAGAGAACGATTGATCAGTAAGTGCCCCCTTTTAAATGTTGAATTCTTCATTTTTTTGTCTATATATGTATATAAAACCTGATTTTATCCAACCACCCTCCTTCTATTTTCCTTTTTTTTTTGGGTGGTTTTTTTTTTTTTTTGTTTTTGTTTTTTTTTTTTTTTTTTTTTTTTAGCTTTGCTGCAGTTCTGAGCAGAGACTTTTTTCCCCTCCCTTTAATGCTATGCTATTTAGCACTACTTGCATTGCAAGCCAGTGCATGTAACCTCGCTGCTCTCCCCATTCCTGTCCTCCGCTCTGCTCCTCCCAAACAGCCCCATTGCTTGAAACTAAACAAATTGAAAATAATGATTGGTAACCATCTGCTGTGCTGAAATTTCACGTACAGCAGTTAACTCCATTTTACAAAACAACTTCAATCTAGTGAATTACAGTGCAGTTCTTGGTGGCAGCAGATAGCAACAAGCAGTTTTGAGTTCCTCTAGACAAAGCAGTTCACGTAGGGAGCGTTATGCAGAGTCATTTGGTGGTGTTGGGGTGGTGGTGAGATACTTGTGCCGTCAGACAGTTCAGTGTCATGCGAGAAAGTCTGACCACGGCCTAATTGTTTCATCTGATTAAAAAAGAGGCCGGTCCATAAACCCATGCTGACAGGCAATCTTGCAAATCTGTGCCCTTTAGTTTGGTTTTGTTTCTGCAGCTGCAGCACAATGTGATGAGTAGCATGTTCAGCTTTCAGTCACTTCCATGTGACTTTTGGAGTGCCCAATGAAAACCTCAACCAAAAAATTAGATTGCATAGCTGGTTCAAAGTGTATTGAAGAAAAATAATTATTCATAGATTTTCTACTGGAGAAACTCTTTTATTGATACATAACTGTAACAAGAAGCACTCTAGATAGTGATGGAGATATTTAAATAGCAACAGACTGTGATGTAATATTAAAATAGGTACCATTATCTTGTATGTTTTTAACTCAATTTCAGTTATTTGAGTTTAGGTTTTGATTGTGTATAAAGAAAGTTGCTTAAAATGGGCAGTATATTGAGTTCAAAGGACCCATACAGTTCATAAATTCTCCGGTGTCTACTGGATTTTTCATCAGGGAGACTTCCAATAAAAATGATCTATTTTAGAAATAATATTGTTTAGTAGGTTGAAATGTGGTGTAATAAAATTAGACCTTCAGTCTTCTAAAGTTACTACTTAGATGGCACCCTTGGGATGGTAAAATGGCTGTATAAGCAGATGAATCAGACAGTTTCACTGATGGATACATTTGTCAGTCTCTGTTACAGATATAATATATTCTTATATCTGTAATCCTGACACTGTTACATCCAAATGAAATCAACATGAGGTTGTCATCTTTAAGCAAATATGTTAAGTGTTGTCTTTTGTGCTTTGGATTTGAAAGAAAGGGGCCCAAGGGAGCCAGCATCATGCAAATGGAACAAATCCCATTTCTTCTGAGCTGTGCTGTTTCCCCCTTCATGGCAGCTGGCTGTGTTATCTTTGTGTGTTTCTCTGAGTGCTGACAATTCTTTCAGTGATCTAAGTTAGGGCACATTAGAAAGTGGAAGCAGCTGTCTGTCGTTATACTGAGAGACGTGTTTGCTCTACTGCAAAGATGAAGGACCATGAATCCTTGACACACTCTCTCCCCCCTCCCCCTTTACTTTCCAACATGATCAACATTCAGACGCACAGATTGTCTGCTTGGACAGTTTTTTGTTCTGACTGACAGCATCTGGCATAGACAAATTTAAAAATACATAGCATGCCATGCTTGGAATTGGAACATCCCTTCTTTATTAATCTTCTCATTTAAACCATTCATTTACATTTCAAGAAAGGTTACAGCTTGATATGATTGAAACATTTATTTTAAATGAATAACCTCCTAATGAAATACCTTGAATGAGCACCAAACAGTCAGTGTTTATTAAAAATTACACCTGATTAGTATGGCCTTGGAACTGTTGCGAAGGCATAAGATTTCCCCATTGTCTCAATCCATAATAATAATAATAAAAAAAAAAAGATGTTTAGCATATGTGAGTGTAATCTTTTTTAAATTTTTTTTTGTTTACCACAGAGCTAAATGAGAATAGTGTTTTCAACCCCCATAATTTTAAAGAGTACTGTGTTATAAAGCAGTAGCCTTTAAAATGCTATTTGCCTAATTAAATCGGGTTTTGCTGGAACAATACATTTGAAGGAAATGCCTAAATAGAGCTTTGTTTTGTTTTATTCTGCCAATGCATTTATGATTTGAGAGACAAGATGCTTTATGATTTGATATAATCTGAAATCCTATATGTATATATATTTTTCTACTGGCAAGTATTCACTTATTTGTATACAGTACTCTACTAGTAAAATAGAGCTGAAATGGTGGACCACCTACTAAAATGTTTATGCACGTGCACATATACACACGTACATTCTGTGCACTCTCATCTTCGTGATCCAGGTTAGCAATGCAGACATGCTTGTCTAGCATTTATGTAAAAATAATATGAAAATTGGCTGTACCACTCAGAATATGGACTTCAGTCCATGAAGGGAGGAGGAAAACCCTCGTCTCGTATTAGGCATTTTAGATGCTTTATTGAATTGCAGCTTTAACTATTCGCGGTGCATTAAAAAAAAAAAAAAAATCTTCCAGAAGGAGTTGGCGGGGGGGACAGGGTGAACACCAGTATTATAATAAAATAGAGGACTGTTCAAGTGCTTGGCAGTAAATATGTAAAACAAGTATTTGGAGAGGAAAGAGAAGCTGTAGCAGACAGGCTCAATTAACAATTGTAAGCAGGAGAGGACTTGTATTCCTTCGGTAAATGTAGGAGAGGTCATTTGCTTTAGGATAAAATCTGACAAATTTCAGATATAGACATAAAGGCTCGAATAAATATGACAAAAGATTTTCAGTTGCACATCAAGCATTTTGTATTTGCAATGGCCATTTACATTTTTTCTCAGTGAATAGATTCCTTTTTTTATTAATGTTTTCCTGAATAATATGTTCTTAAATTAATTGACTGTGAAACAAGCATTTTGGGAAAATAGGAATTTTAATACAAGCTTGAAATATCATTTATGCTTTTTTAAAAATTCTCTTAGTAATGCCTAATCTATTTTTCTTTTTCTGAAGGAAGTGCTAAGATGATAAGTTTTCAGCACAGCTTTTACTATGCTAGTTATTTGTAATCATAAAAATGAAATCAAATTTTATATTAAATGAAATAACTTTTTTCCCCACACAAACTGTTCCATTTATATGATAAACTTCTCTTTTTATTTATTTATTTTTTTAATGACTTGTTATAAAAGCTTGTACAGATATGCCTCTGTAAGCAAACTGGGAATAGGTTAGAGAACACAATTCCCTGGTGTAAAAAGCAAGGTTTAGCTGTAATGCTTTTAATCTGGACTTGTAGAGGATTCGGGAGCATCCATAGATCTGCTTCAGTAATTACCATACCCCAAGTGGCACTGGAAGAGACATTTGCCTAAAAACTTGATGTCTTCATTACACTGTTTACATTTTAATTAGAAACATGAAAATTAGTGATTCATACGGACAACTATAGTTTAAGTGGGTTTGCTCACCATCCAATAAATCAGAGGGGAAAAAAAAGGAGGGGGGGTGGGAGAAAAAAAGGCAGCCCCGCAACCTGCATCTGCAAGCAGCAGACCCTCTCCAACCTTACAGTTGTAATAAACAGTTTACTAGGAATCATTCATGGGAATAATGTGTTGGTATTAGAAGCTGATTAAAATGTGTTTTGTATTTTATCAGGGAGGAAATTTCTATGTAAATTAGAGACCGTTATTTTAAAGGTAGTGCTAATTGCATGCAGTATTGCATGCATGTATTGGTGTGTGTATGGGGTATACATACGTAGCTTCTGTGTCTACATAAATACGTACATTGTAGCTGTATTAAGGAGAAGAATTGGTGTAGGAATATTTTGGCAGTGCTGAGCACTACCTATGGCTGCAGAAGCCAGTTTAGCCTGTTTCATTATGTCTCTATAAATATATGTAAACACTTGTATAGCTGTACACGGAGATGCGTATATACAAATACACGTGTGCACGTGCACAGTGGAGATGTGGGTAATTTCTCCCTGAATTTTGCATGTTCCTGTCAGCACGAGTGGCCTAAAACTGTTCCGTCCAGGAGTGATGGGGAGAAGCAGCGGTGCCTGTCAGTGTCCCTGCCTGAGTCAGCAGCATGTCCACTGCCTGTGCCGGGCGACAGTCACTCAGGCAGCCCTGCCCTCCCCGGGGGCCGCCGGCCTCCTCCGCACCAAGGAGAATGACCCCTCTGTCTGGCACGCTCAAGATCCCGAATCGCACCGCATCGGTGTGTGAGTTCAAATCCCTACTCCTAAAGGCAGAGCTGGGATTCCAGCTAATGACTCAGAGATACAGAGGGTCAATGCACTGGTGATCTGGAGTACTGAGCCATTGCACCAGCTTAGTTGTACTTTTTTTTCCCCCTCTTCCATAACTTAATGTCTTAGCTTCCACATTTTCACCCCATTATGATAAAAGTGATGATATGCAAAATTGCATTTCTTCTTTTAAGAATACTTTATGGGTTGTATTTCTTTGGATTTCAGTTTGATCCATTTGATTTAAAAAAAGGAAAAATGTTTTTTCTTGGGGGGGGACACGGGGGGAATTGTTTTCTACACTATTAACTTTGTGCTAGGTTAGTTCCATGTAGGCTGTTTTGGGCATTATGCAAATAATACACGGATAACCAATTTCTTGGAAAAGGAGAGCAAGCCTCAGTAGCAATATGTAAAAACTTGTTGGTTTAATATTAATGGTTTTTTTCTATAACCAAAAATTAGGAAGTTCCCTTCTCTTTTGCTTTTTTGGTTGGATTTCTTTTTGTTGGAATTCTTAAGATTTGTAGGATAATATTTTTCTAGAATTGTCATTCTGCATTCCATTATTTTCTTTATACATATATATATAAATTTACGTGTATATATTTATAAGTCTTCCGTGTACCTCATTTTTTACACATTATATGATATACATCAGAATAAGCGTTTTATAATGTTGTTTCACATTTATCAATAAGAATCATGTTTTTGTTCCTTCATCATTCAAGTGATATTTTTGAGCCACAGAATAAGTAAATCCAGGTATACCTTGTGTCTATTTTAATGCTTTTTGTAAGCATTTCACATGCCAAAAATACACGTGTCCCTTTTTGCATTTGTTTTACTGTTAAAATAATGTTTCCGTTTATGTCAAAGGGCTTCATTTGATGTAAAGATTTGTTTTTCTTTTTCTTAATTTAAGTTTTTTATCAAATGTTTTTAACATTGTCTCTAATTCCTGGTAATTTGGCAGCACTGCACTGAAGTAACTTGAGTGCACACTTTGTAGTGTCAGTGCTGTGTCTTCATTTGTTCTGGTTTTTTCTTTTCTTTTTTTTTTTTTTTTTTAAACCCATCTCTTTGGGTCTAGGCATGTTATAAATGTGACTAAACAGAACGGTTAACATCTGTAATGACAGAAACATGCTGCTTGTTTGTACGTACTGCAAAATTCTAGTAGTTTTGTGCTATCTGTTAAATTCAGCGTGCCTTTTGCATTGTGGCATGAAACAGTTGTGCTGTGAGGGAAGCTGGCTGCCTGCCAGCCATCGACTATGAAATCCCGGGTACCTGAGAGCTTATCAGTTCTTTTGATTTGTAAAAGAAAAAGTGATGAAAATGTTGGTAAACTGCCATGAAGGTTTAAGGCTGCTGGAATAAGGAGCCGTGTAATCAGATTGGAAAATAAAGCTTGAGATTCTCTGCATGGGAAGCAGTTGTCTGTGGACCTACTGAGATGCTGTGCAAGTGCCTGAGCTGACCACTTTGTTAGCAAATCAGCTTGTTTGCTGCAGCAGCAGGGTAGAATAGGCTGGTCCTTGTGATGGTATGTAACACAGGTAATATCTCTTGCTTTGTACAATGTAATCAGCTTGCAATTAGCTCAGTCTACATTAACCTTCTTGATATTTTTCCCTTTTGTAAGACTGTGCACTTTAAACAATTAACTATAGAAAGTAATCCTTCAAGCAAATCAAAGCAATCCTTTAATTTTATCACCCTGCTGAAAAAGTATCAGGTGGTCAACTGGTCTTCATCAGCTGCTGGAAATTCTCAGGCTTACTGTAGCGTGGAGAGGTTCTTTAACCCATTCACATTTAGAAAAATGTCAAGATTATATATTTCTCACATGATATAATGCTGCATCGTGAAGCTGCAATTGGAATTGTTTTAATGAAAAGCCTTGGGAAAGCCCTTTCGTATACAGACAGCTTTTACGCTTCTGTTTGTTTAGGCATTTCCATACACTACCTCTCAGAAAGCTTTGATGACACAGCCACTTGTACTGATAATTCCACTGCTTCACCTCCAGTGAACTTGATTCACTAAGGTTGAAGAGAACAAGGCTATCGTTGCTGATCTTCTGCGTTGCTTTTTAATCCTCTGAAATAAAAGCCTGATAATGGGAAAATTTGTGTGGTAGGCAAACTTCCTCTTAAGTAGGAGAGTGAAAGTTTTAATGCCATTTGTGGAAATGTGGAAACTCAGAAGTTTTTAGCTAAGAAAAATAAAACTTAATTTGAATTAAGAGAGTAGAACACTATATGCCTTGCTGCTATTTGAATGGCTTACCCACCCAAAAGTCCCTTTGTCTATTTGATAGTTTTGGATTTTATTATGGGCTGGAATTTTCCAGAGTCATCTTATAAAATATGTGATTATTGATATCCTTGTAATATAGCATAACAGAAATACGCCTGGTATTTCATATAAAAGTTTAATCCTTTTTAAATAATTGACTTGCCTTGCTGATTTCTAAACTTATATTACTCAACAGTTATGCTCATTTGAGTAAGAGTAATGAAATTGATCACAAAAATGTTACGAATAATAGTGCTGTGCATGAGCCTTATTAATTTTACATTCATTATATGAAAACAAATATTGGGGGTGATTTGAGGCTGTAGTAAATTAAGTGATCTGAAACTCCTGTGAAGATATTTTGTTTAAATGTTTTGGAAATGGTCAGCAGCTGCTTTGCCACCCCTTACAGAAAGTCATTTCATTGAATTCCAGTAGATCAGAGCAATAAACTGAATTTGTGATCTGCTTTTACCAATGGTATCTTTGAAAGCAGTATTGACTTGGTTTTGTTAAAGTCATCTTTTATCTCTCTTTGTAGAATGTGAGCATATTTTGAAAATACAAAGCCACTTCCTGCTAATCTTACCACATTTATAATATTTTAATATTGGCTTTGACTTAGTTTTAATATGTATAAAAATTTGGAATTTATGTGCACGTCTGTTTTCTACGTGTCCTGATTAAAAAAAAAAAAGTAAATAAATAAATAAATAAGCTGCATACATCATATGCTGCAAAGATCTACTTTATATTCTTTTAGAGGACAAACTCCATTAGATATGCACTTACTGTACATTGGATTGTAAATCTTACAATTTAATGGTAATTCAGTGAGCAGTTATTGCTTCTGTGGCCTTTTTTTCTTTCTTTTTTGTCCCATCTCACTTGTGAAATAGGGTTACCCTTTACAAGTGTCACATCCATAGATTCATCTTTTGTACTCTATAGTTGTTCCTAGTGCATCATTCTAAGTGAAAAGAAAAATAGGAAGCCAAAGCTACAGGAGGGGCATTGGGGGAGGGAGGTCTATACATAGAAATACAGCATATAGCAGCAGAAAGACCAAGGCAGTTTAGCATCAATCTAACAGATTAAAATTTTGCTGTAAAGGTACATTTTCTTTAACCTCATTCTCATTCATTTTCCCATACCACTATGGCTGGTGTTTGAATTCCCAGGAAGCAGAAATGGTTTCTTAATGATACGAGCCTTTTTGCCTTGCTTACACTGTTAATACTCTTATCCCTTTTCTGATATGAAATACTTTTTGCAGAAACAATATACACATTTGTAAAGAAATTATAAAAGGATTCTCCTTTTGAAGATAATGAGTTCTCTTCAGGAACTGCAGGTTACGTGAAACACAAATGAGCTCTAAGTGGAGGGATTTAAAGTCCTGTTACAGCATTTAATTTCTTGAGGAAAGGAGTTCAGTTCAAGGTTAGCCTGTTATTGTGGCACTGGCAACTACTTCTCTCATTCCTGTTCTTCTGCCAGCAGTACTGCACAAAAGGCAGTCATTGTTATTTAATACATAGGGAGGTATTAATCACTGCAGTGTTTTCTCACAAAAATTTGTCTTATCAAATTCATTGTTTCACCACTCATGACAATAATAGGTGTTTAATTACTCAATAAGAGCAGTTTATAGATTCTATTTTTCCTGTTTACTGGACAAATGGTATTGATTTTGTACTTTGATGCAACATGAAACTGTATTAAACACAATTAGAATTCTAAGACTGGCAATGTGTATCAGTTATGGTAACTGAGCTCCTTGGTAAAGAAACTGCATCTTCCAAATTTTCACTATATTTAAATTCCCAGGAGAAGAAAAGATCTTTAAGGACATTCCTTTTATTTCATGAGTTCCTGATGTCTTTTTTCTTGTTTTTCCCTAGCATTTATGATTGCTACAAACTTTACGTATTCAAGAGAAATGGTTTATGTAATATTTTTTCAGTTAATAATCTCTTTACAGTGGTAATAAGTTTTGCAGATTCCAACTTCCTCAACAATTTTACCATTGTCTCATCCTACCTTCATGCCATACTTATGAGCAAGATTTCTTGTGTGAAAAATAAAAATGCTGTACCCCAAGCTGGAGTTTGGACAGTAAATATTTATGAGGCTAGGGAAGACAGCAGACTTCTATTCTTTCCTAGAGCTCTCAGTTTTCTTCAAAAGGTGACTATTAAGCCACATGTGGGTTTTTCTTTTGCTTTCTTTTTTTTAATTTTATTTTTAGTGATGGTTCTTATTATACTGTCATTCTTGGCATGTTTTTGATATATCAATATCTACATAGGCTGGAGTCCTATCTTTAGGTAGGGTTTTAGCTGATTTACGAAAGTTGCACTGCCAAAATGATTGTTCATTGCTTCCTCTGTGGGTCAGTATATTATAAAATACAATTCTTCTCTGCTGCTGGTGCTTTTGTAACAATTTTCAGTCGGGAGTGTTTAATGTTTTCTTATTTTATGTTTACTTTTGTTTCCAAAGAATCAGAATTAAAAAGCATGAAATGAAGGTGAGCATACTCAAGTATCTATATTTGAAACAAGAAAAGAAGAATGATTCCTGTTAATATGGTTTCCATTGTACAAACTTGCTTAAGTAACCAAATTTTTATGATACTTTATGTTTGTTGGCTTCAACCTTCTAGGTAAATAAATTAGATAAAATCCTTGATGTACAATTCTTACAATTCTTCTTTTTTGTTTTATTTCTAGGTTCTGCTTGTAGCCTATATTTTTCTTCACTTAGCTCAGTTTAGGTATTTCCTAAAAATACAGACAGAATTTGTGAAAAATGTGCCATGACTGAAAAGTATTTTTGAAGAAAGCATGTTACAGACAATATCTGTGTTAAATTTTTCCTGCATCTAAATGCTTTCAAAGTAGTTAAAATGGAGAAAGAAAATGCAAGTATTTGAAAAACACTTTGAATTGCAAATGAAGGTAGGATGTGTGCTTGTTGGGGAACATGATCAGTATCAAGGAACATCCATTGTTTAATCACCAGTTTTTAAAGGAAACCATATTTTTGCTCACTTCTTTGGGGATCTGTTCATATTGCATAGTTTCACAATATGTGTATTAACATAGTTATATTCATGTTTGTGTTAGAATTGTTTCAAATCCTTTACAGAGTATTCCCTTAACTCTGAAAAGCTCTGGATCCTTATTTAAGCTTTCTTTAAGAGTTTCAGTTGGACTACTTGTGCTTAAACTTAAGGACATGCTTAAGTGCTTTGCCAGGTCAAACTTTATACTGGATGGACCTTCTTGTTTCTCCTTTCAGACAAATGATTTATTTCTTATATGTTCTGAATAACTTGGATACCAGTGGCTCATTCCATTGTTTGTGTTTTAGGCAGTGAGTTAGGTGTTCTTCGCTTTATGAAAATCAATACAAATTTCAATTACACGAACAGCAGGTAAGACATTAAAATTAAAAGGATGTGGGATGCACATTCTAATCTGTAGTGATGTCTCAGCTATCCAGATGTTATGGGAAAATTGAATAAGTGTAAGTGGGATTCTGAATAATTGAATATATTGTTCTTATTTATTTGGATTACTGTAGCACTTAGAGGTCTCAACCAAGATGGTGACCTTGTTGTGCTGGTATTGTAAAAACATGTAGTGAGAGACTGTTCTGCGTCAGAGGGGTTACATTCTAAATAGCTGAGACGCACAAAGGTTAATAGGGACACAAAGAGGCGCTGAAATGTGAAGAGACTTGCCCAAGGTCATATAGCAGGTCAGTAGCAGAGCTGTGAGTTAAGCCTACATCTCTGGACTCCTATGCACTAGATTGCTTCTCCAATGATTAAACTATCTGCCTTTAATAGCTATTGAGGGGAAGTAATTGTCTTTGATTTAGCAGGGAATTTTGGACAGTGATATTTGTCTGCATTTCTACTTGGTTTTTCCATGTCTTAGAAAATCTAGACATATAATTCAGTAACATGTAAAAGAACACTAATGCGTGATTCTTATTTTGCTTCACTTACTGCAAATTTTTTAAATACTTTCTGAGAGCTTGATGCTGTTTCATAGAATGCAAGCTATGACTGCTGGTGTTTGCTGCTGGCTTACACACCTATTTTTGCTTTTCAGGTGCAGCATGTGCAATGAGAGGTAGGGCTAGCCATCTTGATTGGCTCTCAGGGAATAAAGTTTTAATTACTTTGGCCAAGCCATCCTGAAGCCTGTATCCTCCTTATGACAGTTCACTTCAGAAGCTACACTGCTTCATTTCAGTAACTTTATTACCATTTGGCTCAGAGATTGCTATTTCGCCTTGGCCACAGATTTCATCAGTTGCCCGGTTCACCTTTGTCCACACTATACTTGTGAAATGACCTGCTCCTTTAGTGCTTGTCAATAGTAAATTGCTGCAACCTCAGTGTCCAGGCTGAAGCACAGTAAAGAACACAACTCTTTATTAAATTACTGGATTTTACACTAAATTTTTTTGGATTAAACCTGAATGTGAAAAGTCTTAATTACCATTTAATACCAAGTAATTAAAGCACTGGCCAGGGTCAACTATATAAAGTGCATCCGTTTGAACTGCCACCTGATTAATAGGCTTGGTGATATAAAAAGTTCAGCACAAAGGCATGCTCTGCCAGGGTCACTGCTTTAACAGCTGGAGAAAGTGCAGTTTTTGCTGTAATTCTGTTCTAACAATTGGATCAAAATAATAATTTGTGAGGTGTTCATGGTTGGCTTCTCCTGCGTGACGTCAGGTGAATTATTTGAATTTGACATCAGTTAAATTAGTTTTGTGGGATATATTGATGAGAAAACCAGTTTGGCTCAGATCTTTTCTTAATTTCATTTACATTCTTCAAAGTGAATAATCAAATATATTATTTTTTCCAGGCTTGTCATCCAAATAAGAGTTAAATTCAGGGAAGGGTAAAAGGGAGTAATATGCATCAGTTCTGTGTCCATATTTTCAACTGTTTGCATACAATCATTGATTTATTGAAGCTCAGGTGCTGTATGCACTTAGGTTTGTGTTTGCCTGGGAATGTATGTTTGGGCATGTGTGCGCACAGAGTCATACTGAATAGCTGGCTTAATAGCTGTGTTTTTATATCCATATATATATATATACACACACCTCCCAGTATTGTATTCTGTTATGAATGCTTTTTCTGTGCCATGCTTAGCCCCAGAGGCTCTGGTCTGCAGGAGCATTTGAAAATTGTGCTGTGTTCACATTTAGTATAGTGGGGTTTTGTTTTGTTTTTTAAACTCTTAACAGTTTATTGATGGGGCCTGAGCAAACTGCTGCACCTTCAGAGGACTCAATTAGCTTTTGCCGGGCTCAGTGTGTGTGCAGCAGGCAGCCCATGCATTAGCAATTGCAGGATGGGATCTATAATGATTTTCACCTACTGTCGACTCTGTGAGCATTAATTTTGACAACACCCTACAATGTAGGTAAGCATGGTTATCCCCACTTTATTACTGAGCCCTCAAGAGGAAGGATTAAAGCCTTGATCCCACTCGTAAGTGGGCATGTGCTTAGCTCTAAACATGTAGGCAGACCTGTGTGTTTAAGTGTAAGACCTTTCTTCAGCAAAGTTAGGGATATATGCTTTGAACAAATTTTCTAAGTGAGCAGAAGAGTTCCATGTCAGAGCTAGGTTTTGGGTCTGGGATACTTGATTCTGGCTTTGTTCTTCATACTTCAGCACCACTTAAAAAAAAATTCAAATACTTTTTTTTTTATGTACTACAATGATTACTTAATTTATCATAGCAAGATTCTTAACTGTCATTTTTCCAACTGACAGTTGTGAGTTTTTTGCTGTTAATTCACTTCAATTTTGATGTCAGTGTGGATCAATTAGCTTTTTTGTTACTCTCTTGGAATGCAAATTTTGATTTCACCTGTGCTCTTTATAGTTATAGCACACAAAGTCCTTAACTGAGATTTGTGTCTCTGTACTGGATGCCCCACTTCTCTGTGAGAGCATGTGTGAAGAGGATGCAGTTAAAATCAACAGAGATGAAACCAGCAGAAAGAGTTCTCTTGATGTTTTTTTACAACCTTCTTTGGAAACTACAGCTGTGGCATGAAAGGGGCCAATGTGCTTTTCCTCCAGCCTGGTTGGAGGTGATTCCCCCACCCCTCTAGCCAAGCCAAAATTTCCTTGAGGGCACTTCTTGGCAGACTAGCTTATGGGCTCCCTTGCTAGCAGCTTCCTGCTCCGGTACTCTCTTGCACAGACTGCTGGCTCTGGGGGCTACATACAGATTTTGCAGGGGGCCAGGATTCCTTTTATTCCATCCTCTGTCCTGAGCTTCAGGAGTTGGTTTGTGTCCAGCTCCACAAATGGAGCGCTGCATGGGCAGCTCAGGACCATATTGCAAATGGTGCCGTATGGGGCTGGCAGAGTTGCTGCTGAGCTCCTGCTCCTTTCTCTCCGGATGCTTGTAAAGCTCTCCTTTAATTTGTCAGTTGTGGAGTGCACATTCTAAATAATAAATGGGAAATCTAAATTCCTTTCTGTTTTTTCTTAGGATTTTCTCATAATCTGTTTCTGATTGTGTCCTGCTAGATGGGAATGAACATGCTGATATATGTTCATAGGCTCTGATAGAGCATTCAAAGCAGTTACAAGTTGTTTTGTCAACAATATGCCTTTCAGTTTTACTCTTAAAACAGGACCAGCACAGCAATAAATTGGAATTTCAATATTCACAGTATTTCAGGTTCTGATAAATAGACACAGCAAGCCTAGTTATTTTTTAATATTCCCACTATGATGAAATAAGTTTAGCTGAATGATTCTGTAGAGATGAACAATTTTGGCATACTGAGCCAGGAGATCGGAACCGTGCGATGCTATAAGTGATTCACTGATTAAACTATAGAAATTACGCCTTGGGCTGTGCAGTGGTTTACCTTCTTGTAAAACTGTTCTTTTCATAATGCAGCTGATAGACACAAGGCAATATAAAAATGTCAGTCATTCAAATTCAGATATTTATATACACATTTCAAAAAGTCTTGCCTTATTTTTCAGGTGCTAAAATAGAGGCTGAGAAAAGTTACTTGAGTAGCACTGTGATCTAGCAATCAGTGACTCTTGTGTTAGTCAGATAGGATTACGGAAGCTCCAAGGTGAATTTGTAAAAGAGTTAAATTTTGAAAAGGTAGTGGGGACAAACCAGAACGGATTTATTATTGTATTTGAAATTGTCTGTTCAGACAGTAGCAGTGTTATGACAATAACACCAACTTTCGTTTTTAAACTGGATCTCGGCTTCTGAAGAATTTTCATATCTTCTGGTAGAATCTGTTGGAAATCTGTTCACAGGACTCCAGATCATCTCAGCTGAAAAACTTAGATAGGAAAAATTATTGTCATGATAAGAAGCACCCATTGTTTTCCAAATCCCTTATTCCAAGACTTAGTTTGACAAGTTCAAAACAGCCCTCCTGTGAAAACATGACAAGATGCTGAAGAATTAGAGCTCAAGTTTTCTGTCTTTAACTATGCTGGTTCTTTACTCTCAGCTATTTAAAAAACTAGCTGCTAGTTTAAAATTGTTCATAGGGAACACTTTTGATAGGAGAATATGTATGAAAATGCTCCATAGAAACTCCCTCTGCTGCATACAAACAGAACTAAATAAACAGCAGCAGAGGGGGTTTTGGTTTTGATTTTTTTATATTCCGGAAAACTCTCCCATGGACAGACTAACTACATGACATTTCAGCCTGCTCTGAGGAGCTGAAGGTTAGTAACTGTGAGGAAGAAAAGAGAATTATGATAAAGGTTTATACCCAATCTAAATAAATATTTGAAGGCTCTTTAACAGGTGCAGCCTGTTGATTTTTTCAATGTGCAAAACTATTACATGCAAAGTAAGGTGCTGAGCACACATATTTCCTTTGATAAATTGAGTCCATCTCAATTCTGATACCTGCTTGACACAGTTTAAGAAATAAAAAAAAAAAAAGAAGAAAGAGTTGGCTGAACAAAACAGAATTGTTTGGTTCTATTAAGAAATGTCACCATTTATCTAAGTAAAACCGTTAAGCCGTAACCTATATCTTTTCTTTCACCTTGGTGTATGTCAAGGGTAAAGGTTCAAACCAATCCTTTTCATGTACATAATCATGGACTGCAATTAATTACCATCTAGTTCTTTTAAAAAGAATCCATTAAGAAATCATACCAGATGAACAACCACTAAAGTAGAAAATTTGATGCATTAAGGATTACAGGCTTACCATGTAACTTTGTGTAGCTTTTACCAACAGGTAGAAGATCATTAAGTGTAACTTATGTGTTATGGCACTATTCACAGAAATGAAAATTAGAGGAAAAAATTAACATACAACTAAATCAAACCTCTATCTTTTTCATTAGGAGAGAACATTGGCTGTCATTGTGCAACAAGGAAAGCCTTTGCATGATCTTATGACAAAATGGTTGATGTTAAATAATAGTTTACAAACTAGTAAGTGACCACAAAATACTGCAAACCAGTTTTTAATGTGGAAAAATTGTTTTCCATAAAAGAATAAAAAATAAAAATAAAAAAAAAGTAATTTATTGCCCTGGAGGAAGATAAACTGGGTCTAAACAAGTTATCTGAGTTCTTGTGTAGCATTGCAGCTGCCACGAAGCAACCCTGGTAGGCTGCTCACTAAAGCATTGGGTGGTTGATGCCCATCAGCCATTTCAGGTACCTAAACAGTTGGTGCTCTGACCAGGAATCTGGACGGTGAGGTAGGAAGATATATCTGAAATAAAAAAGTACATTTGTAAGAATGATGACAGTGACAAGAATCATGAGAGCTTAGACTGAAGACCTGTCTGTCTGTCTCTTGGCAGTGAATAGTAGAGTGTGGATGCCACAAGTGTGGAGCTATGCAGGAGCTGCAGACACTGAGGCAGAAGCCGTTTGCACCCACACTGCCATAGGCACTGCAGTGCTCAGCAGGGTGTTTAGTTTCTGAAGGGATGGAACTGTTTTCACTGTGTAAAGCCATTGACTGAGAAATAAGAATGTTTTAACTGGTTGCCATAATGTCTAGCCATTGAAGCAGATTCAGGGAGAGCCTTTTTTTTTTTTATTCTGTGTACAATTGTTAGCTATTAGCTGGAAATATGCTAATGGATCTAATAGGAATAAAATAAGAACAGATTCCATAGAAATGGCTAGAACTATCACACTTAATAGAGAGTCATAATCCTTCTGTAGTGTTTTAAATCACTATCAGCTTCTATAGAAGTAATATTTTTCCCCTGTCAAATTTCATAGATTGGAAATGTCTTAAAATTGTAATTTCCAGTAAATTTATACAGACTTTTTCATAGGAATACACATACTGGTGTGGGTACTGAATGAGAAAGTTTTAAAAAGGAAATAATTATAAAAGTAGAACCTTCCAAGACACAGTCTTCATGGAATCAGTCAGTGGGAAGATTCTTACTTATGGTATCTCCAGAAATGTTCTGTCAGAAGGAAATATTGTATTTAAGACAGAGGTAAGAGAATGGTAGACTTTATTCTCTGGAAAAAAACCCAAAGACTGGGGTGTTTTGGTTTGTTGGTTTGTTTTTTTTTTTTTTGACAGGCTCACGGAGTACAACTGGTGTGGTGGAAAGAGAAAGAGCTTCTGTATCCTAGCAATATTTTATGGCAGTTAGGAATGGCTGGCAATGTAAGCAAAGGTTTTGCAATGGTTGTCTCTCATCTAAAAGGCCCTGTGTCCTGCTCATGGGGTGCTTGACAGGGACTCAAGTTATGATTCTGGGGCTGCAGGAGAGTGGCTGTGAGATGCTGTGGTCCTCCGCATCTTTTGAGGTTCACCTCTGCATCATCCCTGCTCTGTCATCAGACTGCGCTGTGGCTTTTACTCTCTAATGGTGGTGGTGGTTGTGGTTGATGTCAGGAGGCAGAGAGGCAGCAAGTGCAGTTTTATTATGAGTTGTACCTCTGCCAAGTCAGTAGGTTTTGGAGAGAGAACTAGAACAAATATCTGACTAGAAAAAACTACCTTAAGTTTAAGCTGCTTTTGTATCATTTAAATTGCTTTTCATCATTTGCAGGGTAGCTTTTTAATAACAATCTTTGTCTTATACAATAAAAGCCTCATTCAGGAAAGCCATGATTAAGTATGGTTTTAATTAAGAAGAACGTAAGAATAAACATGAAGAAGTTTCAACATTTTAAAATGAGATGTTCCTCTAGATGGAGTGTAGCTATATTAATAATTCCCTTTCAACATCTCCGGTGCATAGTACTTGGAGAGGCTGTTTTGGTTGGTTGAGGTTTGCGTGGTTTTTTTGGTGTTTGCTTGTGTGGATTTTTTTTTTGTTTTGTTTTGTTTTGTTTTTTTTCACATGTTAGGCCAGGTCATGTAGTTAGGAAAAAGCAGCCAAGTTTTCAGCACTGCAAACCTTCCTTTTAGTCAAGGTCTTTGAAATCTCCCTTCTTAAAATGGAAGTTTTTGTGTCATGTCCAGTGCTTTGAAAGTCCTTAGACTGTGAGATAATGAATTTACGTGTAAAATTAGTAATGTGAAACAAACCATCTTCAGTAGCATTTAAACACATTGTGTAAATTTTGAAGAATATTCCCTAATATCATGATACTGTAAATTACATTTCCAGGTATAGTGCAATCATTAAATATTGAGAATTGGCTCCAAATACATCAAAATTAGGAACTGCTTTGCACAACTTTTATGCTTCACTCTTCTTAAAAATTGGTATTTGGAGTATTTAACTTTACTTTCCCTCTGTTTACTAGAAAATGGTATTTTTTTAACAATTGTAAAAATGATAAAGCAGATCAAGCAGTTATTTTGACAGAGATTGAAACATTGTTGCCCAAATTCCACAAATAAAAAAGCCAACTAAATAATCACCCTGAATAGATTTGCACAGGAACCTCAGTCAACCTTTATAAAGGATAATTACACTGGCGTTTTAACATGGGGCAAAGGAAATGATAAAATTAGGGCATATGAGACACTATTCCTATTTTGAGAACACAGCAGAATAATTGGTAAGGGATTTTTATTGCTGCTTTATTATGCAGAGGGTTTTTTTTACTTTCACTCTTAAGCCTTGTGTTTTGTGGCACGAATCTGGGCAGAGATCTCCCAATGTATTAAATAGAACACTTTTGAAGTTGTGGATGTTTGTGCTTGTTTTCATCCTTTTTTCCTTTTCTATATGGGTATAAATACAGGGCAAAGCTATTATTTTTAGGATTGTACTGCCTTAATTTGACTATTTCTGTTGAGTAAAATTCTAGAATTAAAAAGTGGCACTGTGAATGTCTTGCAATCTTGAACTTCTTTTCCAGTGTTGCTGTAATACTTGTGTTCTGTATTGCACCATCATTTCATGAGATTTAAAGATTTCATTTCAGCAGCAAGTGCAAGCAGCACTACAGAATTAGTATTTTTAAACAAAGTTATACATGTTTATTATATTTTGGTACATCTATTTATCAGTTTTAATTTTTTCAAAAGAAAGCTTTTTAAAATACTCGCTTTTAATGGGTTTTTGTTTTCTTGGCTTTCTTGTGCATTTTTTGCAAACAAGAGATGAAGAAGGAACTTAGCTCTTCTACATTCAATGTCTGTCCTGGAAATAACGTAAATTTAAGTGCTAAAGAAGAGTTTCACTGTTAGGGAATAACTGTATAAACAATAAATATGCAAGTAATTAAGTAACTCTGTGGGACATTTAGTTATTGCCTTGTCTTCTTTGCAAAAGGATATTAAAAATTAGAAATAAAAAAATAGAAATTTTTCATTTAGTCTTGCTTGCACTTTTTCAGGTCCCTCCTGATTAATTTAAAACACTTTGAAATTATTTTGAAAGGAGTCGTTCTGTGCAAAATGCAGGCATGAATTACTAGTTTTGTTTTGGTTTGTTTTTCAGGATTTGTTTGACAGAATTTCACCTAATGCTCGATCCAAACCAGCAAACTTGACTTAGTTTCAGTCCCAAATTACATCATTCAACCCTAGTGGAAGTTTCCTCCATTTCAACAAATCGAGACCAAGTTTGTGTGACAGTGGATAGATGAGGTGAGCTGATGAGGGCCTGGGAGGCATTGCAATCAGAGTGGCAGGTGAGGCAGCTCTCAGTGAATGGATTTGAAGGACTAAATGTGAGGTTTTAGAAATGGAGGAATTGCCATAGTGGATTACAGCTGAAGTCCATCATGAAAATATCTCAAGTTTGTCAGTGGCTATCCGAAAACACGTTAGAGGAGGACGTACAAAAATAGGGGTAACAATCAAAAACAATCTGAGAGGAATTGTATCAATTAAGTCTAGATCAGTTTTACAAAATCTGTTTCCTGAAGTTTGCTATTGGTTATCTTAACCCAAGGCAGTTTATCATGGTATAATTGGATTGCACACGCATTATCAGACTGGTTTGAGTTTTCCTTTCCTATTTTTTAACCCCATCTGTGGATGAATGCAGTTAGACAATGTGTTGTCTGTGAACTGTGAGTTATCTGACAGGAGATACTGAGACTAAGATGAACAGCAAGGGCTACTTTTAGTATAATCAAACAGCTTAATTGAGTTTGGGACATTTGCTTTGAGTTAGATATAGTGGCAGGAAAAAAATTTAGGGAAAGATGAACCTGCCTGTACTAAAATCTGGTCTTAATGTGGAGGCTCTTACAAGGACTGGGTAGCTGCAGAGGACTCACATCGTACAAATACACGATTCATTTCAATTGGTCTTTAAGTTTTTAACATCATATTTTTCCTCTTGCTGCACTGTTTTTGCCAGTGCAAAGATCATAGGTTTTATTTGATTATTTGATTATATTTTGGTAATCTGTTAAATGAGACTGGATCACCTTGCACCATGCAACATTTCACTACACTGCTAAAACTTAATACCATCTTTTTATCTTTCACTGAGTGGATGTCAGAGGGCACAACATTAATATAAGACAGGCATTTCTAATATTTCATGAATGGCCTTAAACACCACCCCCAAAGCTCAAAAAACAAAACTAAGAAGTAAAAATTGACACTAGGCTAGTGAATTTAGTCACCTTTCTCAAATGTTGAATGGTTTTCCATGTATGTATTTCATCTATTGCAAGACCTGTTTTCTGTCAGGCAAGGCTATTAACAAGCACAGGTGGTTTCCTTAGTTGAATATATTGTTTTGGGGTGGGAGGATAGAGAGATTTCCATGAAAAAGTGGTCAAGAACTGAAGGTAATACCCCAAAATAAGACCCGTAGCTTTTCAACGGATTTAAGTTCACTATTAAAACTGGGAGGCCTGGGATTTTGTGCTCTTTTGTTAATTTTTTTTAATTTACTGTACTTCCTGTGCCTTAGAAATCAGTCTGTGTTTTCCAGTTCTGTAGCGTTGTCATGTTGGTTAAATCAGGACCTTATAAAATGTTCTAAAAAAAGTCCATACTATTACTAAATAATGGAGCCTTTGTCTCTATCTTTTTGTATACTGCATTTATCAAATATGCTGTTCCAAAATCACATGACAATATATACAGATGTGGATAGCTATGTGTACCTTTATACTATGTGTACCTTTATACTTTATACATAAAGTATAAAGTTATATGTCTACAAATTTATTTAGCTATATCAGAATGTTGGGTTAGATACAGCTTTTTGTAGCAATATCTTTGCATGCAAATTTTTATATATGGTAGAAAATACATAGTGCTTATCTGCTAAGACACGTGAAGGTGATGTGATTTTTTGTATTCTGTGATACTTAAGGGTAGAAGAACCCTAGTAAAATTCTGAATGTTATGTCTAATACTGCATTGGACTAATTGTGCTATTAGGTTAAAGCATAAGAGAGAGAGGGATAACTAGAGTGGTGTGCAGAACATGAGCAGAATTTATCATTTAATAGGCTTGATGATGTAGCGAGAGAATGCATTAATGTTTCAACTCTAAATATTCATGGCCAAAACTTGATTAAGGTACTAGTGAAACTTGGTATCTAATTTATATGTAATAGTTTTGGAAAACAAGACCTTTAAGATCATCAGTCCAGTCATCTGTTACTGCAGATGTCATGTCATGTAATCTTTTCCCTAAATTTGTTGAATTACATAAATTTATGGAGCTCCATGCTTAGCTCTGATTATCTCCTCAAAATTAATATTTTATTTAGCAAAAATCAGTGTTAATATATTCACTTATATTAGCACAGTAGAAATTTAGAAATTAGTAGCTAGACATACTGGTTAAGTAAACAGTTTGATGGAATGAATTCATTCCTGGTTTCTAAAATAAGTTTGCAAAGAACTGTCACCAGTTTTTTCCTCCCCACAATTCTGCCATCTTTTAAGTACAGAACAAATGCAGATCTACCTTCAGGATTGGCACTCCCCTCCCCCAGAATTAGATGTGTCTTATCAGACTCCTTGATTTCTTTATAAAATGTTGGCTAAGATAGGTAGCTTTCCAAGCAAATTTTGTGAACTAATAAGTGACCTTTACCACAACCAAATGTCACTGTTGAATTTCTTTGGCCCTTTAGACTCAATAACTATGTTTTGTTTGTTTTGGTTATTAATGTGGGTTCTTTTTAATTCCCCTATGCAAATGTAAAAATCTATCAGATATGACAACATCTGAATTTGTGGCAGTCCCGAGAGGACCTTGGGTCCATAAACCAGTGGCTTTATTATGTAATGCTGCATAAATGCTGTATTTTCATCTGTGACAGATATAATCTTGAATCTGTATTTTTCATGTTACTTAACTGTTTCAGAACATCATGTGTGAGAGAACGCATCAAAATGGAAATTGCTTCTACAGAGGCAGCAATAAATATCGGTTGGGTATATTGCACTGTTGGGCTCCATGTGTTTTAGGATGTTCTCAATTCTCTTGCCCTAATCAACACTGTAAATACATGCTGCATTTTCTGGTCATCCATTTGTTGCATTAGCAATTTGGTCCTTGCAGTTTCGACCATACATTTTGATTTTTTACTGTATATAGTCATAGTTATATAACAGCATCTCCTAACAAAATTACTCTGAAACCCGCTGTCTTTTCCAGCTGTTCAAAGAAGGGACAATCATGCAAATTCTGTGCATTATATGTAAGTTAACTTGTACTAACTTGAAGATTATCTAGTTAAACTGAGAAAAATCTTTACATTCATGTGAAAGTCTGTATCCCTATGATGCAGAAATTTGCTGTCTTCTCATTTAAACGTTGTGATGGGTTATGTTTTGTTTTAAAAAAGGTACTTGCTGTGTAACCTCCCGCAGAGATTAAAATAGTTCATAGTGTATTATTGAAATGCATCAATATTTGCAGTGATATGTGATATAAAAAGGAAGAAGAACCAACATAGGTTAAATATGTCTGATTTTAACAATTTCGTGCAGGAGGTTTTAGAGAAAGTTGTTGGCATATTGCTTTTATTGAATACTCCCTTAAAGGATTTTGCTTAAGTCATTTCTCCTTTAAAGTCTTTATAAACATGTAGTTCATGTCCCATTTTTTATCTACTGTCTCCTTTATGCCGTTGAGTTAGAATAGAATCATAGTTCCCCACCTTGTCTTTCAAGTGAGCATAGCACTGTGATGGCCATGTACCTTATTTAGTTTTAGGGCCCTTTATTGTGTCAGTGATACCACTGTGTTTCCTGTGGAACCTGAGTACTCTTATGAATGACTTTCCAGCACCAGACATAGTATATACCAATTTTCTATGGTATACTTTTCTCTGTGGATCAATATGGATTTTAATTAACATCCTAGCAAAACTATAGTTATGCTCAAAGGTCTCTCTCCCCATGTATCTTGCTGGAGACTTAGTCTTCAGCAAGTTCCTATCACACCAGACATTGTCAAGAACAACCGTAATTGAAATCTCTTTTCATTTATCCTGAGGCAAAGACACTTTTCCTTTCTTTCATTCTTCTTCAGTAGATATGCATAGAAGTTTGCTAACCGGGGGGAGGGAGCTGCAAGCCTACTATAAATATCAAAGGTGACTTGATAGAGATTTCTTGGAAGAAATTTCCACCATACTGGAATGCAGTGACATTGTTTCATTCAACTGCTTTTCCACATTGCATTAGATTAATGACCGCCTTGCAGGTTTCTTGGCAGATGAGGAGAAAAGGAAAGTTGGATGATGATTTTGAATGAAAGAGGATGAAGATGAACTGTTAGCCTTAAAGCTTGTATGAGGTAGTCGGAATATGAAGAGCTGTGAAGTAGGTCAGTACTTTTGTCTTCTTTTTACATCAGTTGTTCTGCAGACTGCTTTTACAAATGTTTAGCTTATATTCACACATAGCACTGATATTTCTGTGTCTTCCCTTGACTGTACACTATCTGAGATTATTTTCAGATGTTTTATCCCTTCTGTCATGTAGCTTTTGAAATCTCTTGTGCTAATAAGCATCTGATAGATCTCACCAGGAGTCTTGGCTTTATCTTTAGTCTTCCCTCATTCTAACAATTCTGCCTACAGTACATACTGTTCACAGGGTAGATCTCGCATATTGCTGTTCAGCTGCCAGGCTCTTGAGTAATAAACCCTGCATTTCATTTCTGAATGAGTGTAAATTACAATTTTAGGAGTGTTCTTCCTCTGACAGGAAACAGAGTCCAATGCCACATCCTTGACCACGGATGAAGAGTGCACAGCAGTCTGGAAAATGACTATCACGTATCAGTTGGTTTCTTGGGATGCTTTCAAAAATTACACCTTATCTGACAGCTCCTTCTTGAAGTGGAAGAGCTTTTATGGTACTTCTTGTGGTTCTTTCATATGGGATTTGGGAACTTGGACATTCGGTCCACAATGCCATTTCTGTCCAAGGTTCTGTAACCATTCTGCTAAAAAAGCAAGATAGAATTCAACACAATTTCAAGTCATACACAACTAGCCTAATAATGATTTTATTACTTAATCCAGTTACACCTTGAAATGTTTTGTACTGTTACTTAGATTTGAGAAGTTGAATCCAGTATTAATCAAAGCCAGAAAGCCCATTTGCTATTACTGGATTGTATTTGGATGTTCACTTGTCTAAATATTGCATTATTGTTATTTGCCCCAGGTCTCTTTAGGTCTTTGAAACTTAAATAGTTTCATCTTAAAGTACCGAGCAATTCCAGGATGATCGCTTACATTCTTTAAGGCTTTCAACTAATGTTTCCCCCTGTGAATGCACAGACAGTGGCAGTGGGAAGGAACCCCAAATGTTATTAATATCATATATACGTTGTCTATTAGTTTCTTTCTGTGTGTTTTCTGGTAGCACTTTAAAAACTGCCACAAGTTACCTGCATGGATTAAGGAAAGTAGTGATACTGCTGTGTTATAACATGGATTGGAATCTAACTAGGTGCCCTTTTCAGTATCTGCATTATTATTGTCATTAAATTCATTAGTCTTGAGAATAAAACTTTTAAATAGTTCCATTACTTACAGCAACTTATACTTTTGCTTAATAAGTTTTCCTTTATCAGATATTACTGTCAGCTATGCTGTATCTAGTACAAACACTGCTTATACACCATCACATGCTTAGATGTCATTTTATTAGGAGCTGCTGGCTCAGCAGAATGAGAATATTAATCTAAAAGAAGTGTATTTTTTTTTCCAAGCAACGTAAACAAATCTATCCTACTTAGAGCTGCAGTGTCAATATTTTATACTGCCTGTGTTGACTTATTCATTGTGGTTTTTGGCATATGGGACAACTCTGAAGATTCCATTTCTGGCCTTTCATTTTAGGCCAGTTCAGGGTATTTCTGGCCCTTATCTGAGATATCTTTTCAGCCCCTGAATTATTTTCATACATATTTAGATGTGCATTCTGAAATTCTTTAGAAATTCTGTATATTTAAACACAGTCCCATCTTGAACTGAACATTCCCTCGTTGGTGATACAGGGAGTAGGTACTACGGTAAGTGTGTTTTGTTCTGAAAAAAAGCTTTAGCAATTAAATTTTGTCCCATGTTTTACTGCTAAAGCTTTTTGAGCTTTGACCTCAGCTTGCAGATAGTCCACTGATTGCTGGAAGAGGAAAAACTTATATCTACCTTGGAAGGAAGGAAAGTTTGCTGAGCATTTCTAGTAAAAGACAGAGATAGCTTAAGATCCATTTTTGTCAATGTTGTGTCCTTTTCAATACCAAAATGTTGTAAAGACTTATTCAGTAGTTAAGTTTTAGCTTTATTACTTCTATGTTTAGAAGACTTGTAGGATCATTATGTCAATAATATTCTCACACACCAATAGAAAATATTAAGAGTTTCTCATGCAAATACTAGCAAAGAAATGAAACACTGATTGCCTTGTCAAAGATTTTCATTAGAAACACTTTTCTCAGCTGTAAATCATCAGTTCTTTACGTATGTCCCTCATTCCAGAGCTCATTCCATAGCATCATTATACTGTTGTATGTCTGATAGAGCCTGTCAGCGATAGCCTCACCATGAAATCAGCTTTTCCTGTTAACTTCTTGCCTAGATTTTTTGTTTCTGCTTTCTAGAATGTAACAGGTTTGCTTAGCTTTATCCTTTGAAAGTACTGGTTCTTGCTTGGAACTTGGCCATGCTCTCTGGCTTTTCACCCCACTCCAGTTCAAAATATCATTACCCCCCAAAAAAAAGTTTGTGTCTTTTATATCATCAAAGTTGTCTGGTTGAAGATAGTGCCAAAAAAAAGTTATTCTTTTCTGAAGGTGTTTACCGCTTCTGTGAATAATTCTTCTTTGATAGTGGTACTACTGTCGTCTATTTCTTTGTCCCTACCATATGTGCTCTGTGGGTTTTGCTGATTGTCTGCAAAATGATGCAATTGTTGCTTTTCTCTCCTCTATGTTAACCTGTGTATTTCCACGTGATAGTTGTCAAAACAGGTACAACTCCAAGAGGTGTTTTTGTTAAATTCCAGCTTGAAATTTCTATGGTGTTCTGGTCAATGCTCCTTGTAATATTTCTTGTAATATTTTGAATTCTTTCTAATTTTAAAAGTCTATTGGCTTCTGTAAGTATTCATCCTTTCCATCAAACAATTCTTGCCTTCAGTAATGTCCACTAAACTGCACTGGTTGCCTCTTTCAATCCAAGAACAATTCTAAATCCACTTCTCTCTGGTTTCAATTTGAACAGTTATGTCATTTGTTTTCCTTTATCACACAAGTGTAGAGAACAGCATTCTTCAAAATCTGGAATAACTTCATAGCCACCTTCAGCTGAGTTTATTGAAAGCTGATATGTGTATCCTGTGCTTCAGAGACAGTTGATATCTAAAACACTTGACTACCTTTCTCTTTTGCTGGCACCTTTGTCCTGCAGATATAGAATTTCACTCTTATTCATTATTTGGGGAAGAGAGTGTTCATTTGGCACCATATTTGCTCTGTTTATTTTTTAGGGAATGTTTTACTCATCTTCCTTTCACTCCTGTATGACAGTGTATGCAGTGAGACTTCATCAGTTGACATGCACATGAGATCACTTTATTCTGCATCTTTCCCCAAAATGAGAACTCCTCATCACTCCTGCAGATAACCTGTTCGAAGGGACATATTAAAGACACAAGGAAGGACAGCACAAAGGTGAATGCCATGATATCACCATTTGTCTGTAGTCTTATCACCTCTTGTAAGCCTATCATCATTGTGTCAGTAGTCCAGTGACAATCTTGGCATATGAGGGAAAGTTTTCATTAGTTTCTGTCTTTCCCTAATGGTAGCCCACCAGAGTAGCAGCAAAAGTTGTTTTGCTGGCTTACCTTCACCCAAAGATCTTTGCTTTAGGTAGATGATCTACCTATCACTGATTCTGTAGACCTTAAGTGAGGATTATCTGGGAAAATGTGGGTATGAAGAATTGCCAGGTCTAGTTCCAAGTATGTGCACATGCTAGATTTAATTCAAGGTACTTCAGAGATGGGTTTTTTGCAGGTTTTTTTTTTTTTCAAAAAATCTCCCCTCTGTCCTAATCACAATACCTCTGATACCCATTTTCCTTGCCAGCCTGAAGGGAACTGGGAGGATTTGAATGGTGCACAAATGGCCAAAGTTCTCTTGGCCTTGCGACAAAAATGTTTTGAAATGGGACATCCATCACCAGTAAATAGCAGGGGAAAGGGTTGTATATAAAGTTGCCTGTCAGAATCTACTTCACTACAAACAGGCTGAGATATCTGGTTTTTTAAGGATCTCAGTTATGGCCTGAGAATTACTCTAATTTTTTTGCCAACAACTTAAAGAATAGGAAAACAAGTATGGATGTTTCCCAAAGAAGATACTAATACTTAAGAAAGTATATGTTGCAGTGGAGGAACATATTACTTATGGGGAAGAGCAGCACAATATAAAAGCTGTAGCAGTTGATTTTTGTAACCTCTGAAAATTAAGAGGGGGGGCTGTTGAAGAGAGTAAGTCTGGGCAGCTCTCTGGTATAGTTCTAAGATATTCTAGGGTTTTAGAATAATAATTTTAGGATGAACATTTCTATTTCTCAGGTTAATAGAAAAGCAGAGAGAAAACCTAAAATATCACACAAATCTGTGATGACCTTGATAATTAGCATTTATAAATCCAAGTGCAAAGGCAGCTGGTTCTAAAATGAGTGCCACTAAGGCAGACTCTTCACAGGATTAGTTTTGGTTCTTGATTTTTTTCTCTTTTTCACTGATTGCTTCAAATGATGGGAGAACTTGGAAACATCTTTGTTATTCAGTAGCCAAGTATTTTATCCTTTTTGGAAGAAATAGAAATGGTAACAATATTTATGTTACCATAAGTAACATAAACTACGGTAGCATAAATATTGTGGTCCTTTACTGTGGTCCCTTCCAACATCACCCATTCTGTGATTCCATGATTTACCAGGAGAGTTACCAAAATGAAATTATTAATATAGTTGTCTTTGGTATAAAAGGGATTAGAGTAAAGGGACAAACATTCCTCTTCATGAAATAAATTAAACTTAAGACTCTGTCATATGTATAATTTATGAAAATACATGTTCATATATTTGTGTAGTTCATACTTACAAATGGTAGTGAAATAACAAAAATTCTACAGATGTTATTTCCATTCACCATAATCCTACCGATGGAAGAGACTGAAGCGAACTTAAACATACCTGCCTTCCTCTCTCAAACCTGATGTCTTTCATGCCCTTCTCTCGATGTCATTCTTAGGTGGCTTTTTTCTAGGAATTCTTGAGCTGACATCACTCATTAATACAAATATTTAAGAAAAAAATACTTAGCTCATGTTTAAAGAAAATAGTCTCATATGGACTGCAGAGAAGATGTATTTAATATTAAATGCTAAGGCTAGAGAGAGTCTAAACATTCTTTGTCCATACTAGAATTAAAACACATTATTTGAAAAGTTTACAGAACTTGGTTTTAAAATACAGCACTTGTTTCTTGCAAAAGTCCAGTTACCTCTTGTGGAATAAGTTAGGGCCTTCTAGAAAGGTCCAGTCTTCAGCCATTATTTTTTATCTCATCTGGAAGTTGCAGGAAAGTACCACAGCTGAAGTAAAGAAAATGTTAACCTAAGGTATTTCACTTTGCTTTGTACTGAAGCAGACCAAAATTGCTCCTGTCTCAGGTGAGAAAGGTTGTCTCCAATAGATGGACAGATATTAGGAGTTAAGTGTGGTAAATCTTTGAAACAATTGAATCTGTAGCTCTGCTTATGTTGCTGGTTTTAGACAAGCACTCATTATAAGGATGTATATTTCTTTCCAAAATGAGAAAGCAATAGCAGTTTGTAATTTATAAAAGTTAGTTATCATGGTGTTACTGATGGGAAGCTACAAAAAATCATGGATTGGGAGCAATGCTTCACTGTTAAAACACACAATTTATGTAAACAATGTTTATGTGTCTTTGTCTTAGTTATTGCATCTTATCAATCACTTTAAGAATATATTTTATTTCATAGTGGTGACTTTCCAGTATATTTTTTTGCTCATTATTGTTTGACCAGACAGAGAAAATTAACAACAGAGGCTTATATGCCTATATATATGTGTGTGTGTATATGTATCAGTATATACATACATAAATATGCAGTTATATATTTACATGCACATATATACATATATGTGTACACATTTAAATGTCAAAGCATCAAATGTATAAAAATCCATGCAGTAGGTTATGCATGAAATCTGTAAATCTACTGTCAACAGTCAGTATAACTAATCCTTCCCCCTTCCTCAGGAATTTAGTGCTTAATGTGATCCTTTTGGCTTAAAATTGAAGAATTTTATTAGTTGCTAAAGCTATTCAGTAAAAGGGTATTTCAAAAAGAAACATAAATTGTAAAATGCAGTGGGACACTTACTGAACTATTGGTATTGTTTTGTCAAAAACTGATTTAAAATGAACTAGAAAATTGCCAAACCATCAAAGTATGGGATGTGGGAAAGTTAATATATTAAAGAAACACTATTAGGAGAAGAAGAAGAGCTATTTTAAAAATGATATTTTAAGAAATTCACTTATATAGAGAATAGGGCAAAATCATAATCTTTTATGAGCCCAATAAAGACTACCTAGCTACTCCTACTTGATACAATACTTTTCTTATTGAACTTAGAAAAATAGTTCTACTACAGAGGACTTTTTTGTGCAAAATAGGTTTAGTTACCTTTTTAACTTAAAATGGAAGAATGATGATACTGTGCTTTGAACTGACCAGGCTGGTGCACAATGCCCTGGACCAGCGTGTGAATGCAGTGGTGTATGTAGGGGCAGGGCAGGTGTCCTGCAGTCAGGGTGCTCTGATCTGACTTCCTACTACTGCACTGGCTATACTGACAATCTGTGTGGTTTGGGAGGGGACTTATAGTAGTGCCTACTTTAAAGACAGAAATATGCTTTTCTCTCTTCAACAAGACTTGGGGGTGTAATTTTTGCTTTTGAGACAGGCTGCACAAGTAGCTGAACAGGAAGTTAATCCTTCCTATTTTATTTGGTGTGGCTTCTTGAGACTGGTCCACTGTATAGGATGATCATGAGGCATTTTGTAAGATTATTTTACTTAAGATCACTTGCTAATGTTTGTTTAAATAGTTACCTCAGGCATTTAGAGTACAGACAAAAGATAAGAACAATTAATATTTGTATTTTGCTTTGTATTTCTGTCGTTTGTGGTTCCTCTGAAAATAACCTGCTGATAGTAAGACAAGGTAAAATATTTGCATTTCCTAGTTCTCTTACTGTGTGACTCCTTTCTACTTCAGTCTATTCTTACATGTCCTTATTTGTGGTATGTAAGTCACTGCAAGGGTGTCGGCTGTTTAATTCCTATTAACCTACTGAGCTGTTAAAAACTTATTACGGTGTGTTAGAAATATGGATTTTCATGCAAAGTTCAAATGCAAGAGAATACTTTATAAGGAAACCCGCCCCTAATGGAAGACCAAGTCGACAGGACCTCCACCCGAAATTGTAATTCAAAATGATTTCAAGCCCCACCTAGAATTGTTGCATCTGAAGCATAGTGAGTCTCTTTGAAGTCAGCTGGCTTTGCTTATTTGACAGTATTTTAGAGACAATCTAAGTCTTGTTCATGTTGGTAACAAAATTCCCATGGATTTCTGTGGACTCTGAGTTTAACTCCTATTAAACAACTGCTCTCGGTGGTCTGTGGCTGCTCAGAGGTTCTTCCTTTCCCAGGTACCACCACTTGTGTCTCTGGGTTTCCACTTATCACAAAAGTTTGTAAGCAAATCCCACGCAGCACAGAAGGGCATTTGGTGGAAACACCGGCATTGAGTTTGAGCTGGCCTCAGAGAGATCCTCAGAGCTAGAAGGAGTGGAAAGACCAGATCTTTGACAGTATCCTCTACACATCTACAGTAGTGAAAGAGCATCTCTCCAAAACTGTTTTAATGGGAAATTATTACATGTCAAAATATATTGCTCACATTTTTAATTGAATTTTACCTATCCCGTCATCTTTGGCAAGCATTAATTAACTTGAAAAATCTTGCAGTCTGTGCTTGTTTATAACATGGTGGCTGTAGTTAGAAATCAGTTAAGAGTACCATTCCTAAAGTGCAGCCTGCCTCCCCATTAAGAAAGTCTTTGTTTCCTTATAAAGAGCCTCATTGAGGCTATAACACTTTTTGAAAAATACTCCCTGTGATCCATCTAAGAATCAACACAGGGTTCAGATGTGTTTTCTTCCTTAGGAGCCCAAGTGTACCTTTCACCCATCTCTGCACCCTGCTCTCTTCTCCCCACCACTAGGAGAAGAATGTCTGAAACGAGTTGTCTTCTTACCATTTCCTCCCACCTGCTCTACTCCTCTGTACCCAAGTGCCTCCTAGAAGCAATTGAAGGCTTCTCCCAGGGAAGGTGAGTCCGACTGTTTTGGCAGCCTGCTGCTTTAGCAGCTGAGACCCAGCTCTCTCCTTTGGCACAGACAAAGCAGATGTCGCTCATCAAAGTACATTCACCATGGTAAGCATGGGAAAATGAGCTGATGGGAATGCGATATGAATACCTTGAAAAACTGCAATTACGATTAATGCTTCAAGTGCTATTTACTTTAACATTTGACCAAGACAACACTGCTAATTTCTTTTAGCTCAATGTGAAATTTAGAGTCTAATTGTTCTAATTGGCAGAAAAGGGAAAGCTGCCAAAAACACACACTGATTTACCTCCCCCTTGATTCTGTTGACATCACTGAAATTGCACAGGATACTAATTGTTAAAGAAAGTTACTTTTGGGCTTCAACTTCTTTCTGCAAACATCTATCTCTGATACAAAAGCTCAGAATTTAAGATCCTTGAACTTAATGCTGTGAAGGAGATGAGAGGAAAAAAATCCATAACTCATCTTTTGCAGCTTTGCAGTGTCATGCAACCTTGGGGATAGTGGCTTAATTGATCTTTACAAATTAAAATCACAAATGAGCCAACCACTAGAAAACAGCAGTAATGGCTAAAGGAAAAGACATCTCTGAATTTGATATGGACCATTTAAGTATCATAGCCTATAGAAGTAACCTATGCAGCATTTGGAGAAAGTAGTTCAGCTCTACCATTGAACATCTTCAGATTCAGACACTTATTGAAGATTATATACTGACATGAGAGTGAACTGGTCTAATCTAAAATCCATTAGGCTACCAGATCTATCATTAAATCGGAAAATCCACCTCTTTGGTCCATAGACTGGTGTGATGCATGGATGGCAGAGTGATGTGGGGGAACCTCTCACTGCCATGAAGATATTTATCATTGTAATAGAGAACAAACTGAAGGCCCTCATGTAGCATGCAGCAGAGACAACAGCCTTGATGTTCCTGTCCCCTAAATCTTTTTCAATAAAAGGAAATTGCAAGTACTGTTGGAAGCAGCAGGAACTAGGGGAATGGCCTTTTTTCTCCTCCATCCCTCCCAAGAATATACCAACCTCTTTGTAAAGAATTTTATTATGCCTCCTTTCACTGAAGCCTTTGCCATCTTTAGTTTGCAAATTCCTCTCTATTTCAAATAGTACTTTAGTAAGGAGTGGTATTGGGTTATACATGGCCTGTTTTATCCCTTTGCCATGTATGAGGCTCCAAATATATTTGCATTTGTCATACTTTATTTCTAGATCTTTTCTTGAATAGGCATTAATAAGAAGAGTAAAATTTTAGAAAGAAAAAAAACCCCTCCTGATGTTAGAAAGGGTGTGAAAATACCTGGATAATGTTGGGGGGGGGGAGGTAAACCAAGAAAATGAGATACCACATTCACACATACACTTTCTATTAGGACAAGTTTTCACAGTATTTCATGAACAATCACCTAACTCAAAATGTATTCTGGTGCAGACTGTTTAATTACATGTGTAAGCAGCAGGATTGCAAGGTCCAGGAAAACATTTAGTAACCTTTGAAAAAGTAGAATAGTTTTTGGGTCAGGTGGCTTTCTAATGGCAGTATCTTGTATAGATGAACCAGATGTAGTGGTGATGTTTAGTGATACTAGTGGCACTGGCTGGGGTATGGGCTGCTGCCTGCAGGCAAAGGGACAGGAGTCATGGTAAGAGGGTGGATACCTTCTATCAGTTAATGCCTAGCTGCATTTTTGAAATGTTTATAAGGAAGAAGAATTTTTGATATGGGTTTGGTCAATGTGAAGCTTAAAATCTCTTAAAACTGATGAATCTAGAGTTAGGCTGCTGCCTGTTAACATTATTTCCTTTGTGCTGCCTGACATAATAGAGTATCAGAGAGTAGAAGCAATGAAATTTTTTGTGATTGTTTATGCCATATGTTGCTTAACATTATGCACTGTTATGATATGACCTCTGGTCAATAAGGTTAAATTGTAGTGAGTTCTTGTTTGCATATGCATACATACTTTTTACATTTTTAAATATAAAAGTTTCAACATAGTTTTCATTTTTAAGTTTACTAGAAGTGGCCCATCTGAACTCTTTATGGCTTATGCATCTGCTAAAGAGCGATATCCACTGTGTACTGTTATAGCCCAATGGTCATGTGAGGTAGTATGGCTTAGTCCTTTTTCATTTCAACTTGTGTTGTCTTGCTTAGGCTCTGGGTGAAGAGGGGACATGTGGGCAATGACACCAATTTAACTTATTAAGCCAAGGTAATTTGATTGTGTGGCTGAGTTTTATCAAGGCCAATCAGTGCAATAGTTTTGGAGAGAAAATCTGTCAAAGGACAGACATTCTTGAAGTAATTTTTTAGTATTGTCCAAGCTTTTTTTTTTTCTTTTTTTTTTTTTCCCCTCTTTTTTTTTATTTTTTATTTAATTGTCTGTCTTATTTTTGCACATTTTAGGTTATGCGTGGCAATGCTTTGGTAGATCATAAATCTATCTTTTGGGGAAAATGAAGGAAGAGGGTAGAGGATGTCTCTCCATTCCTCTGGCTCCTTTTTCTGTGCCAGTCCAAAACCATCTTTGCCTCCTTTAGGTGTTTTTGTCAACCTATACAGAATCCACTGCCAGTGCTATCATACACCGCACTGCAGAAAGAGCTTGTTTTATTCCTGCTTAGCACTGTGGATTCACACCCTATGAGAGTTTTAGTTGAAATTTGGCCTTGGAGAGCTGGCCTTCTCAGTTGGGGTGGCAGGGAAGGCTAACCATTTCCTTGGTTGGAAGGCATCAAATTGAATAAACAGAAAACGGGGGCCTGGAGAGTGGGAAAGCTCTTGATGGTGATTAGTTGTCATCCTGCTTGTCAGAACAAATGAAGAAGAGGAGCACAATGTTTGCACTGTTTGAACAAGCCTCAGAGAGCAAATTAGATGGTAAATGTGATCATAATTTGCCTGCCTTTCTTGAAACTCCCATGGTGCTATTAGTGTTTTTCTTTTTTCAGGTAAAAAAGCTTTAACAAATACATACTTCTGTGGAAACTGGAGTGCACTGAGGTTGTTTACAGAGGTGGTGTGCAAAGATTTATGTACTTTAAGTGATAGTGCTTACTATATCTACATATTGCAGGCTGGTGCAAGGTGTGTAATGCCAATGGAAAATGTAATGTATTTCAATATTGCACATGATGTGGAAAAAAGGTAATAGATGGCTATCTATACATAGATATATTTGATAGGTATGCACGTATATAATAAGCTTGTGCCTGAGCTTTATGTTGCACTTGGTTGGGTACTGTTGATAAGCCAATTATGGTGTTTTTTTGAAAGGTATCTGGAATGTAAATTCTTCTGTCCTATTATCCTGTGATAATGTGCAGTGGCAGTCTGTGCCCCTTGCTGAACTGCTGGCACACCTGAGGTGACCACAACTGTTACTAAATAAGAAAACCAGCACTTCTGTGTTTTGTGTGTATAGAAACGCGGAATAATCTGTAGCATTTAGATGATGAGTTTGGGGTGGAGATGGAGAAATGCTACTTACAGTTTGTTTTACACATGAAAGTATTTCACACATAGCAGAAATCGTTAGTGTAAACAAGTATCAATTAAGAGAACAAGTATGGGCATTGTTCAAGAGTAAGGTAAAAACTGTGATTTGAAAGGCTCTCTTAGGCAAAGACAGATGACTGACAGTGAAAAGATTTAAAGTATTTTGATTGCTTTGCAATGAAATCTAAACCTGTGGAAACTAAAAAAAGACTGAGCTTAATTAAAGACCTATAGGTAGCAAAACCCCTTGTTTATAAACCAAGCACTTGAACTGTCATATCTCTGACTTGTAGTTACCCAATTAGATAGAAGAACATCAGACTGTCCTAAGTCAGAATTTTCCTCAATGTATTGTACAAATAAATAAAATAAATAGTAACAGTAATTGTGGATACACTATATCACTATCACATAAAAGATAATAACAGGAGAATGTAAAGAGGAGCATATTTATTTTTATCTCCTTATAAAATCGTTTTAGTATACCAGACAGCTCAGACTGGTGTTGCTGCTCTTTATCAAATCATATTTGCCTACGTATCTCTCCTCTTCCTCTCTTATCCAGCTTGGTGGGGACCCACTGGTAAGGTACCTTGCCAAAGGGCCAGAGCCAGAGGGTCAACATTACCCAACACAAAAAAGAGAAACTGTGTCCTAAAGCAGAGAAGTGAATTTCTTGCATGCTGGCTCTGACTGGCTGGGGTGCACAGAGCTTTGGGAATTGACTCTTGGAGTTTCCAGCAGAAATGTGCCTTGTTCCACATCATCTCCAGCAAAGCTCTGTGATGGACATAGATATTTTCTATTGATCTGCTGGGCCTACTTCAGGCAGAAACATGTAGTTTTTTTGTTCCTGTGTATTTTGGATGAGCTAAGAGCAGAGCAGTAGAATAAATGAAAAGTGTTTTGCTTCAGTCACTGAACAGTGCCAGCTATTGTATTGTGGAAATACAAGTTGGTAAGTATATACTTTGGTGGCTAATGCAGTTTTTACCAATATTTTAATATACTGAAATTCCAGTGAATCAAATTATGTATATGGTACAGCTGGCAACATACTAGTGTATTCCATATTAGTAATGCACGGTGACAAGCAATTACGTTTCATTTTTCTTTATTGACTATTTGAGGCTTTAAATATTTATTCAGCAAGTTAATGTCTCCCTTTTGTTATTTTTAAAGATATGAGTACTTAGCAGGCTCATACACTAATGATTTTTAAGCTGTAATAGAAAGCACATAGGATATGAACAGTGATGTGAAATAGATTAATTAAAATCAATGTTATTTCAATGAATACTAATTGAATTATTAATGCTTGGATCAGGGTTTTCCCCCATTTGTGATTATTCAGCTTGTTGGCTGATGTATACATTTCTGTTGATGAAAGCCATTTCTCTACCTTCCTTGGTTTTGTGCCTTTTTTTTTTCTTCTTTACTGCCCCTCATTAAAGGAATATGTTATCGATACCAAATTGGAGATAGGGACTTACTCATAAGCAATTTACTTTTTTCAGTGTTGTCTCTGTTGTCTTTTTCAATCCTGAGTACAATAACATACAGTATGTTACAGAAGTAGCCTAAAAGCCCTTCAAATATGCAATGATCAAAAGTGGGGTCAGCTGGCGTTGGGAGGGCTGCAGTGTGAGTCCATAGCTGTTGTTGGGGTGGGCTCTCAGAAACTGCCAAGCCCTGGTGTCCAATACTGTCCCTGCAAGCCCACTGCCACTGGGCTTCCCATCCCAGTGCCTCATGCACTTGGGTGGATGGAGTAGAAGAGTTGCAGAGAAACTGCTGCCTAGTGCTGGGCTGAGGAAAGTTGTTCTCTTCTCTTCTTTGCCCTGACTGCTATTAATAGCCCTTCCTCCAGACTACTGAATCATATGATTTCAGCTGAAATACATTAAAAGTTCCTGTGTTTTGGTGCCAACAATATTGTGATAAAATTTTTTTGCCTGTTCTCTGAGGTTTTTGTAACTTGAAGGGATAAACTTGGGTTTCAAGGGAAAGATTGTTATTCCACTTCCCCATTATCAGAAAATAGTATGTTAAAAATATGATTTAATGCAAACAGAACTGGGTTTTGTGTATGTGTACACAGAGCAGAGAAGACAGCATCTAATGGGTTTTTTGCTATGTTTTCAGGAAGTTCAGTGTTTTAACAGGCAAAGAGCTGTTTCTGCAACAATAGTGCAGGTAAAATAAAGCATTTTTTTTATTTTTTCTTTTTCCCCCATAAATAACCTGTGTTGTCCAGAAAGTGCAAAACCGTTCAAAAGAATTCCTGGAGTGGAGTATTGTCAACAGGGTCATGACAAATAAGTGATAGTATTTCGGACTGCTATGGAAGAGCTATAATTCATACTGTTGAGACCTTTGGGGACAACATCTATGGCAGGAGCTTCCAGTATAGAGCTGTTGCAACACCTATAGAACATAAATAAGGAAGGACAGCAACTTGGTATATTATGGATCTTCAGAGAAGCTAATGCTTTTGAATAACTTTTTTTATATATTGTTTGCTGGATTACAGTATATTATCCTGGATTCTCAGATACAGAGCTTTAATTCTATTCTCTTCTAGCTAGGATTTGGTCTTCAGTTAAGGGCATTGTAAGTCTCAGTAGTAACATGTAAAGTTCTTGTCTTCAGCAGTATCTGTAGTTCTATCAGTCAAGTGCAGTAGGCCTTTTTCCTTTTGATGTGAATCAGCAGTACATATTATTTCAATTATTTATTACAACTGCTACTTATAGACACTGCATTAACCAATGCTATGATTTGCATTTTTGTAATGTATTCTGTTGCCCTCTGAAACTACAGATTTGTTATAAAACATGGCTTAAATTGGAAAACATTTTGGATATTTGCCAACAGGTCCACATCTTGTGTTGTGGACCCCAAAACTGGACTCAATACTCCAGGTGGATCCCACAAGAGTGGAGTAGAGCAGGAGAATTGCCTCCCTCAACCTGCTGATCACGCTGCTTTTGATGCAGCCCAGAATACGGTTGTCTTTCTGGGCTGCAAGAGAACATTGCCAGATCATATTGAGGTTGGACTTGATAATCTTGGAGGTCTTTTCCAACCTAAATAATTCTATGATTCTTGTCAACCAATGCTCCCAAGTCTTTCTCCTCGGGGCTGCTCTCAATCCATTCTCCACCCAGTCTGTATTTGTGCTTGGGATTCCCCCAACCCTCATGCAGATCCTTGCAGTTGGCCTTGTTGAACAACATGAGGTTTACATGGTCCCACCTCTGAAGGCTGTCAAAGTCCCTTTGGATGGCATCCCTTCCCTCCTGCATGTCAGCTGCATCACACAGTGTGGTGTTGGCAAGCTTGCTGAGGGTACACTCAATCCCACTGTCCGTGTCACTGACAAAGATGTTAAACCCTGATGGTCCTAATACTAACACCTGAGGAACACCACTCGTCACTGGTCTCCACTTGGACATCAAGGCCTTGACTGCCAGTCTTTGCATGCAACTATCCAACTACTTTCATATCCACTAAGTGGTTCATCTGTCAAATTCATGCCTCTCCAGTTTAGTCAACGATGTCATGCAGGACAGTGTGAAATGCCTTGCACAAGTCCAGGTAGATGAAGACAATTGCACTTCCCTTATTCATTAGTGCTGTAACCCCATTATAGAAGGCCACCGAATTTGTCAGGCATGATTTGCTTTCAGGCAAGTCACCTCTTTATTTTTCATGTGCCTTAGCCTTGTGTCCAGGAGGATGTGCTCCAAGATCTTGCCAGGAATAGAGGTGAGACTGACTGGCCTGTAGCTGCCTCAGTCTTCCTTTTTCCCTTTTTAAAAATGGGGATTATATTTCTCCTTTCTGGACAGTAAGAACTTTACCAGAATGCCACAGTTTGTAAAATAAGATGAATAGTGGCTTAGTCACCTAATCTGCCACTTTCCTCAGGACCTGTGGATTTGTCTCATGAGGTCCTGTGGACTTGTGTACCTTTGGGTTCTTTGGATGGTTTTGAACATGATCTTCTCCTACAGAGGGTGGTTCTTCATTCTCCCAGTCCCTGCCTTTTTCTTCTGTGACTTGGGCAGTGATGCTGGAGCACGTGGTGATGAAGATGGAGACAAAAAAGTCTTTGAGTACCCCAGCCTACTCCATGTCCCAGGAAATCAGGTCTCCAATTTCCTTCCAGGCAGGGCCCACATTTTCACTAGTCTTCCTTATATCACTGACATACCTATAGAAGATTTTCTCATTGCCCTTGATATCGCTGGTCAGACTTAATTCTCTCAGGGCATTAACTTTGCTAACTTGATTCTTGGTTGATTAGACAATTTCTCTGTATTCCTCCCAGGTTCCCTGTTGTTGCTTCCATCCTCTGTATGCTTCCTTTTGGTGACTGACTTTGTCTTGGAGCTCCTTGTTCATCCACACAGGCCTCTCAACATTTTTGCCTGATTTCCTCTTTGTTGAGATGCATTGCTCCTGAGCTTGGAAGAGGTGATCCTTGAATATTAGTGAGCTTTCTTCAGCCACACTTCCCTCCAGGGCTTTATCCCATGGTACTTACCATGGAGAGTACTTGAAGAGTTCCCCTAGAGAGGCCAAAGTCTGCTCTCCTCAAGTCCAGGTTAGTGACTTGCTGTGTGCCCTCTGCACTTCCCTAAGGATCTTGAAGTCCACCATTTCATAAATACTGCAACCAAAGCTGCCCTTGAACTTCACATTCTCCACCAGCCCCTGCTTGTTGGTGAAAACAAAGTCCAGTGTAGCACATCTCCTGTTGGCTTCTCTATCTCTTGATCTCTTGGGAAAGCAAGTTATCCTCAGTGTATTCCAGGAACCTCCTGGATAGCTTATGCTCTTCTGTGTTGTGTCTCCAACAGGTATCAGAGTGGTTGAGTTTCCCATGAGGACCAGGGCTTGAGAATATGAGGCTCCTTCTGTCTGTCTGCGGAGGGCCTCATTTGCTTGATCTTCCCAGTTGGGTGGCCTGTAGCAGACCCCCACAATTAATGTCATCTGTCCTTGTTCTCTTTTTAATCTTGATCCCTAAGCTGTCAGTCGGCTCCTCATCAATTCCCAGGCAGACCTCCACATGCTCCAGCTGGTCATTGATACCCCATCCTAATCTTCACTGTCTGTCCTTCCTAAAAAGCCAGCACTCCAGTCATAGGAGCTATCCCACCATGTCCTTGTTCTAGCAAGAAGATCATAGCCCTGCAGTTGTGTGCATGCCTCTACCCCCTCTCAATTCCCCGTTCTATGAGCGTTTGCATAGGGGCATTTAAGTTGGGTCCCTGATGAAGCTGACTTATTGACTGGAGTGGCTGGAATTCCTTTGTGCTGTTCTTCAGCTGCTTTCCTACTGACTTGAGATCTCTCTCCAGGCTCTGAGCATCTCTTGCTGGCTCTGGCATTAAAATGGTAGGAGTGGGATGGATTGAAGTCCTCCCCTTATACATGTATTTCACTTTTTCTTGTTTCTTTTTTCTTAGTTTCTGCCATTGCTGATTTCCATATCCCTGTCACTTGCTCTGAATGAGATTTCTGATGTGTCCTGTAACAAGATTTTAGTGATATCTAGCCATCCATCTAAGTAGTTACTTCACAACAAAGATAATATTCTTACTTTGTTTGGCAATAGCACTGGGAACAGCTTGGTGCAGTTATAAAGTGTCTTACATCTTGCCGTTGCTGTAGTGGAATGGCATTAATCAGTTGTCTAGAGAGAGGAAAGAATGAGATGACTCACATGTGGGACTTGGCATAATAGTGTCCAATCCTAAATGTTTCCTGCTATAAACTTCAGTTCCCCATAGCCATTTCACATAACTTCTTTGTGGATGTTAGATAAATACTGTCATTCTAGACTTGTATCCAACCCTAAGGATCCCAAAGAACTTGTTGTTCAAATGGACTTTCCATATTTGAATATGACCACTTTTCAAATTCTTAGGCAAAGCATATGAGTTACTACAAAAGATTTACTCCACTGCTTCTCAGTTAGGTAAGACATATCTAGAGTTCAAAATTCCTTTGTTTAAGTCTCTGATCTACAACATTGCTCAGATTATGTTTTGATAAAAGCAAGAGAGAAGAGGTTGTTTAGATTTGACTTCTTGACCAACTGCAATAAAACTAACTTTCAGCTCAAGCTCAAACCCTTTTTACTCTTCCTTTGAATTCTCTTGCTGAAAGATACATTTTAATGGGTGGGAGTAACTTGTTGCATCCATCTAACTATGGATTCTTCTTCCAAGCTTCATCTTAAGAAGGATGGAATTGAGGAAGAGAGACTAAAGGATTCATCTTGGGGTAAGGGAACTTTTTTTTTCCTCCTTTAGAATTACTTCTCTCAACTTAGAAACTTTTTTCCTCATTCTACGTATGAGATTCCCCTGATTTGAATTTTATGTGTTTAATAGAATTCCCCTCTAGGGAGAAAGAACACATCCTAGATCATCTTCATTTTAAGTTAACAATAGACAGGAACCATTTCATTTGAAATGTCTGGTTTGTATTTCAAGACATATCTTTGTAATATTTTTGCTCATTATGCCAAAGGAAGATCTTATTTTCATTGTCCTTTACAGTTGGGATGATAGCTGTTTCAGGCAGTAATTGCTGGCCTGTTCAGTGTCCTGTGCTGAGCTTCCACAAAAAGGCAAGCCTTTCAAACTTGTTGATTCATTGGTGAAATAAATCATAATTCAGGTCTACTGATTGTCCAGTAAAGACAGTTGGATTTGGCACTTATTCCATCAGGTACATGCTTTAATCATACTAACATAGAATGAACAGTATAAAGCAAAGATGTTCTCAGTGCATTATTTTATGATGCTCTACAAGAGAAAAGCTTTGAGATCCACCAACATGCTATTAGGATTGCTTGCATTTCCATCTTTATTGGTCTTCTGTAACTAAAGTAATTTCTATTTCAGTATTTTATTAAATGTTCTCTCTGATTATGATTCCTTTCCCTCTCTTCTTTGTTGTAAATACTGTTTTCACTTCTTCCTGTCTATATGGAATTGACAAGACATGGGATAGCCGTGCAAGAGAAGATAAAACTGATTTCTTTACCTGTATTTCTGTAATTTCCAAGCTTGAGGATTGGCTCCATCAGAATTCACCTTTCGTTTATCTAAAAGATTCTTTATGCCTTGTAGGCTTGTAAGTGCTATTTTTTTTTACTAATGCAAGGGTAAATAAATGGGAAAACATGTTTTGCTATAATTTCTGATGGGTATGTGTGGGGGGAATAATGAGAGGAGACTTACAAGTTCTTCCTAGACTTTTTCTGAGAAATAATTTTTCTGAAGTAACTTTTAGTCTTTTATGCCTCCTCAGCTATACCAGAATGCCTGAGCTTTAAATTGCCTGTCATAATGAAAGGTGACATCAGATGAAACTGGAATTCCACTGTAGGTCTAATGGGATATTTTCATGGAAGTCTGGTTCTGTGTACAGACACCAGAAAGAACAGGAAACAAGTCTGTTATGAAAGGTTAAGAAAATGGCATGTACCCATTTGAAAATTATAGGTAAAGATACTAAATTTGCATTTCAGTGACGGATATTAAAGGGGTACTTACTATTATTTTGCAGAGGGGAACATGTTGTAAAGCATGATCTTCTCATGCTCCAAAAGGCCTGTTTGCATTTTGCCTTTTTATTTTTTGGGTTGTTTGTGTTTTTTTTTGGGTTTTTTTTTTTGTTTGTTTGTTTGTGTTTTTTGTTTTTGTTTTTTGTGGGGTTTTTTTGTTTGTTTGGTTTTTTGTTTTGTTTTTTTTTTACTTTTTGTCTTGCTGGCTTGATATGACTACTGTGTAGAGAGCTGATGAAAGAAATAAAAGTTTAGTCATATTACTGGAGTGAATGAATGAAAGTGAGTAATGTTAGGGCTTGGTTACTGATTATAGCTGAATGGCATCTGTCACAGCACTGAATCGATACTCTGGGTCAGAGACTGAAAAATGATTGACTCCCAGTGTGATTCCAGAACCGAGATAGCCAACAGAACAAGGGAAAAGTGTGCAACACACAGAGGAAAATTAGGAAGTGAATGAGTAAAAGAAAAGATGCTCGAAAGATGCTTCCTTTGGTGGCCTGGTTTCTTTTTAGGAATTCTACACATATACATTTGCCAAGTGGAGACTAGTTGATTAAGAAAGGATAGGGTTCTGTTTAGCTCAGAAGGAAATACTGTCTTTTTAAGAGAGAGAAATTGTGCAAGCATTTCCTACATCAGGAATCTGGACAGATGAAATTATGGCTCCTGATGATTCAGCATCAGCAGCTTTTCTGAACTCTAAGTCACTTGGATAATTTTGTCTTTTCTTGGAATATTTTGATATGTTAATTTTTTGATCCAGTTTCTTTCAGTTTGATAATGATTTACTGTCTATTCCCTTTGTCTTGTATTTTGTCTGTGAAATCTTAAGAGTATATTGTCCTTGACAACAACTGGCATATGTCTTAGTTTTTGCCCACAGGTGTCAGTGCAAATGCTTGTCGGAGTTTACTGCTACCATAAACATTTTTGCTCAGTCACCAAAATGCTGACTGGAGGTTGGCAGATAATGCTGTCTCTGCCATCATGCTTTCTCCAGCATTTCAGTTTTAGATAGCTTTAATAAGTTTTCTCTTAGGGACCAGAAGCAAGAGATAAATGTGTTTATCCTCTTTGAAAGAGTGGTCAGGGAATTTTCTCCGAAATACAGTGAAATCTCATTTCCTTCCAAGACCTAGTGGTTCCAAACATTCAGATATCCAACAGAAGGCAAAAATTTGTAGGTGTACTAATGTAACACACCTGTTTTAGTGTGGCAAAAGGCTGACAGTAGCTGTATGGTCAGTTATGATCAGATTTATGCTATAGATTTTCTTCTGTGATTGTCAAAATACTCTGCTGCTTCCCTAGCAGGGAGACTTCTTCTGACAGACCTTATTACCAGAAAATATTTTATTCTTGTATCGGAATTGGCTTCCATGATAGCTCTAGTATTGCATCATTGCAGACTATTCCTCTCTAGTGCTTCAGTCCCTCCTTAATATGACCAGGAGGTTGAGGGAGATGGTTCTGCCTCTCTACTCTGGGACTCATGACACTCTACCTAGGGAAGTGTTTTCAGCTCTGGGGCCTCCTGTAAAAGAATGATGAGGAACTGTTGGAGCAAGTCCAGAGGAGGGCTGAAAAGATGGTCAGGGGGCTGCATCATCTCTCCTATGGAGACAGGCAGAAAGAGCTGGGGTTGTTTATCCTGAAGAAGACAGGGTTCCAGGGAGACCTTAGAGTGTCTTCCAGTACCTAGCAGGACCTACAAGAAAGCTGTAGAAGGACTTTTTACAGGGCTATGTAGGACAAGGGGGAATGGCTTTAAAGAGAACAGATTTAGTTTAGATATTAGGCAGAATTTCTTTACTGTGAAGGTGGTAAGACACTGGAACAGGTTGCCTAGAGAGGTTGTGGATGCCCCATCCCTGGAAGTATTTGAGTCCAGGTTGGATGGGGCTTCAAGTGTCTGGTCTAGTGGAAGGGCATGGCATGTCCATGGCAAGGGAGTTAGAACTAAATGATCTTTAAGGCCTCTTCCAACCCAAGCCTTTCTATGTGATTAATGTTGCCAATGACACCATGGTTCTGGTGAAAGCATTACAAAATTTTCAGTAAAGGTAGCATTTAGTGGGTCTGGAGAAGTATCCAGCTGCTTTCTCCAGCTCAGAGGAGATAGGAAGCACTGCTATTGGCTTGTATAGACCTATATCCTTCTGGAGAAGGGGCCAGAAGAATGACACCAGGTTCATTCACCAACCCATCACACTGCCCTCAGGAACTATTACAGATCAACAGATTAATCAGATAGATTAATACTCCTGCTCTCTGGTGATTACCAGAGGTCTGTTTCGATGATTCTTATTCTGGCACTTCTCCCACTGAAACCCTTTTCCATGTTAAAGTGGAACTAATTAATTCTAGGCCAGTACTGAATGGTTACTTTCAGGTTAACAGTTCAGCCAGTTTATGTCTGGATGCTCTTAGTCCCACTGAGCTATCTTAAACCAATTCTCCAGACAGCGTAGTAAGGTTACCTTGCTACTGGGTATATAAGCTTTTAAACAAGTGAGATCATAAGTAGTTATAGTCTTAAATATTTGCAGTTCTGAGTTACAGAGTTTGTTTTTTTCTGTCATGAAGATGCCATGTTTGTCTTTTACTGAAGATCACATGTATTTCTTCAGTAGTACTTTTAGATAAGACAGCATTCTTCTGCATGGGGATCATAATCTGCCATGTGTTAATAGCACATGTCACTCTACTCCAGAAGTGGCATCGTTGTGGTGACCACCTTTAAGACAGAGTATCTATCATATGATAGCAGCTGAGAGGTGTGATGGTTGACATACAACATTGTACAACAATGAAGATGATACTGTGAGAATTATGTTCAATCTTTAGTCAGGCTCTCTGAGCTTTTGTAGCAGAGACAGTATATCACATTTGTAGCAAGGTAAAAAATAAACCTGCCTACTTCTGCAATTGTCAAATAATCAAAACCTCTGATTGTCAGATAATCAAAATAATCACTGCATTCTCAACCATAAAATTTTACGTTAAGGTTTTTTTCTTCCTGAGTGGATAACATTCAAGAGTTGAATGACATATGGCAGTGTTTCCTTTCTAAATAATCTGTATATTAAAAATTAATTCTTTGTCTAGAAATATTCAAAAATTATAATGGTAGAATGTTGGCCTCCTTTTGAGGCCTATAATTGGTTCATTTTTTTAGTGTATTTTCAACTTGTGTTGTATTATTCTGACAACCTGGCCTAAAGTTCTAAAAATTAATTGTATCTCTATAATTTTTGAAAATCAGCTTTTAAAAACATAGTTGTGAAAAATGTTATGCTTTCATTAGTTCTAGAGGAAATGCAACTGTGAAAGACTTTACCAATATGAATCTTCTCTAAGGAAAAGCATTTTAAAAGAGTCAGGTTGGCAAGCTGCTGTCTTGATTGTTAAACCCAAATTCAAGAAATTACAATTTGACTTTAGGGTAGCCACATTCCTACTGGAAAACACACAAGGTTTTACAGTGATTTATATACTTATTTTGCCAACTCAGTGCTGTGATATTCAATATCTTGAAGAATGAACTCTCTAGGATTAGGCACTTGGTAGCCTTGAGCACCTCTTTGTTCTCTCAGATTTTGTGCTTAATTGATTTGCTACTTATTTTTGAGAGGGGTTTTTATTTTTGTTGTGCTGCCATTAATAGATTTATTTCTTATTCTTTTCCTTTTTATTCGAACATACTACACTTGGAGCTCTTAGCATATTTATTCTGTATTAGACACTACGCTGGCGAAGACGAGCCCCAAAGGGACTCTGCCGTTTCCACTTGTGTCTAAAATAATCTCTATACTGCTGTGAGCAGGGACTGTCCCCAAAAGCACTGCGTTGCTCCTTGTGACTGGGAAACAGTATTAGAGTGGTTTGATGATTTGTCCTAACTGAATAGCAAAAGGACATGGAGGTCTTGAAGAAGATGAAGTGTATGATCCAGTCAGCAGAAGTAAGGGTCTTTTTGAGAAAATTTAGATGAAGTAGGGAAGATTCAGTAATTTCTAAACTCCACTAGACTGACAGCACTATTTCTAAGTTCTATATTGAGGCAAGGTCCATTTTGCCCACAGTGTTGTGAGGGAGCAATATACCCTAAGGTACCTAATACCTTCTCTAAACCAACCAAAACCTGGGTTCCAGAAAGAGCTTGGTTCATTTGGCAAAGGTGGTGACATTATATTTGGATTTGTTCACTGTTATCCTTTGGAATTATCCAAAACAGTGGATATTTCCATGTTTTATCCCAATTCAGGTGATAGCCACTGTACTGATGATTGTCTTGTATATTGCCTTGAGGTTCTCCCCTCATTTCAGTGTTATCCAGCCCTCTTCTCTGTTCTCACAATTTGTAAAAATGGCTACAGTCAAGAGAAGCCAAACAGTCTCCTAAATATCCTGGTAATACTGCTGAGAGAAGAGATCTGGTCTTTGCACATGTCACATCTGGTATCAGACTGCAAGGGAAAAAAAAGCACAGCACAAGATCCAATGGGGAATTCAGCACACAGCTGATTTGAGGTACTATGCTTTATTTCTGGAAAGATCATTTTGAAGTGGCTCACAGAGAGTAAATTGGGTTGGAAGGGACCCCAAACTTTTTCTCAGAGCACAACTAATCCTAAATTATATCAGGTCGATCAAGGGCTTGTCATGTTGAGGTTTGACAGTTTCCAGCAATGGAGGTTCCCCAGCCTCTCTGGGCAGCCTGTCCCGGGGACCAGCACTTTTGACAGTGATATCTGTACTATGTCCTTTCCTTTAGCCTGGTCACCAAAACACACGCTCATTTTTCAATCTGTAGATTTGCAACATGGTGCATTTCCCTTTAGAGAGGAACAATAGGCATGTAATATATGACTTGGAAGGTACAATTTTCAGAAGTACCCTATTGGCCTGGGGTAGGGAAGCATGTGTATGTAACTATCACAGCACACGATAGTGAAAATCAGACACCTCTGCCTCTGAGGGGATCACGTTGTTTGTTCCTTCTGGAATTGTCCTAAAGGTGGAGAAAAACTAATGTCTAATCACAAGCTAGTGTCTGAAGGGAAATGGCAGTAGTGAAATATATTTAGTATAGCAAAGAGATTGCCAAGGGAGGACATTGTTTATTTGGGGTTCTTCAAAAGTATAGATATCAAGAAAGAAGAGAAATTCTTCAGAGGGGGACATGGGAATGTTACTAACGGATTCAGAGAATTAATGGGATAATAAAATAATTAAGAAAGGAGAAATTTCACCTGAGGCTGTCAAATTTGACATAACTGATAGGAGATGGAATTTCTTAGGTTATACTTGAAGAAGAATTAATTCAAGAAGTGTCAATTGGCCAATAAATCATTTCAGTTGAAAATGCAGAAGAGGTTTGTAGCTTCCACAGGAAAAATCTGTTTGTTTTTGTATGTGAAAAGATCACCACATAGTATGCCAAAATCTGTTTGAATGTTGGCAGCCAGGACTCTGACCCAATACTGTTTCATCACTTTAAGCACAGGCATCTTGTGGATTACTGTGCAGTGAGAATTTTATTTATTTGTATTTCAGTTGTTTTCTCTCTAATTTCAAACTGAGTTTTCCAAATGTTCTTTATCTCTTCTTTAATTTGTATTTTATTTTCTCAACTTCTTCAAACTAAAATCAGCAATAAGGCAAATACTTGGCTAAGAGCTTTGAGTGAGTCTCTCTTATTTTTGGACATTTTTGTTGCTCCCCCCTACATTTAATTCCTTCCCTGTTATATTTCTGTCATCCAAAAAAAGTAGTGAGACTAGATGGAATATGGGGTAACTCCTGCTCTCTGATTTTTTAGTTGCTTTCTCTCTTCAGAAGGGTTGCAGTTGTTTTCATTTTGTTTCTGCTTTTTCAGATGAGAAACTACCATAGAATATATCTGCAAGGGCAATCACTGGCTTTTTGTGGTGTGTGTGATATTCTGCAGCACAGAAAATACTGTAAATACAATGCTACTTCTATGAGTGAACTAAGATTTTTGTTATTTTAGCTTCCTGTGTGTATAGTTTTTCTGCAGTTTCTGCTGTGGTCTCAGACTTGTGACAAGGGTTGCCTTTGCCACTAAAGGGGATCAAATCACTGGTTTGGTTAGGACAAAAGGTAATTTCTAGGATATTTTTACTTGATATTTTCAATTTGTAGTAACTCAGAGAGCCTACTGGATTTTTGGAGTCTGCTGTATTTACAGTTGCTGTTGGTGTCACCAGTAAGCAGCCAACAAGGCTAGTGTGGAATGGGAATGAATTATCAGTCATCTTTTCTCCTGTCTAGACTTGCAGGCAAGGGAAGTGCATTCACGTGTCTGAGCTAGCATTGAAGGTTGTATGTGTACATAGATAAGAAGGAATTACTTTTATTTATGGGAAGAAATTCTTCTTCCATCTTGAACTGGCAGGCTAAGGAAAACAGTTACAGTTCTCCTTTAAGTAAATGTCAGATTGATGCCAGTCTTGCAAACAGTTGTTGCAAGACAGGGTGTCTTCTGTTCCACTGGCTGGTTGTCCCTCTTGGAGATGGCTTTAGCTGTTCCTTTGAAATTCCCACTGAAAATTTTTGAGTTTAAAATGAGGCAGTATTTTAAGAAAACTGATTTTTGCAATTGTATTGGTAAGGTAATGCAAGTATTGGTCAAGTGTGTTGTAGCAATAGTTTGCTTTTCATTTCCTTGCTGTGCAGTACGATCTGTGCTCTTCTGTGGCATTCTCTTCTACTTGAAAAGCTTGACACTAAGTGGATATATATTTTTAAATATAGACAGGAAAGCTATTATTTTTTATTTAGCTTTTACTGTGTAATGGAATTTGTGACAAGGTTATTTGCTTCAATATAATTTTGCGTACTGATTAGTGTTCTTTGGAAAGGGCCTTGAGGCATGTTGCACAAAAGATGCTATATAAGTAGGGAATGGAAGGGTAAACGACCTTCATTTAAATGCAGTCAAGTAATCATTATCAAAGTTTTAAGCAATTTGAACTGCCTAACAGGAGGTATGATGACAATAATTGCCAATGTCCTTAAAGGACAGTTGTACCCATTTGATCACTGCCACATGCTTGAAGTTTGTAAAAGGAAAACCACTTTTCACTATCTCTATTTTGACGATGTACTATTTGAAGATAACTATTTTAAAATTAAATAAACCAATAAAAAAGCCCAAAAAAATGCAACCAGCAGAAAAACACATATTACAAAATGGATACTTTGGAGGTCTCTGCATGTAGCCCAACAGCGTTTTATCATACAGTAGTGTAGGTGCCAGTACCAGAAGGCACAAGCAAAAAATTAGTTAAAATAAATAAAGAAAAAAAAATAAAAAAGTGCATTAGTATTTAAATAGGCAGGCAGCTCATACCTAAAAAGTAACAGTTTTGCTATGAAGGTGGTAGGAATGCAGGGCCCTGCAATGTTGTTTTGAATTTAACCGTTAGGTAACTTAGGCCACGGAAGTGAGTTATGCTGAAGGACTGAGCAGAAATGTATTTATATTTCTATTTACTCCTTTCCCATCTTGAAATATACCCCCGTATAGACATACATAATCAGAAATGGACTTTGCTCATTCTCTGAGGTGCATATAGAAGAGCTGGGCCCACTTTGGAAGCAATAGTTCATTCCTTAGTGTGGCTCTGTGCCAAGTTAATATTTTCTGTCTTTCTCTTAATGTTCTTATCACTGGCCTAGTCCCACCAGTGTTCCACAGGCTAAGAAGAGCTCTGTAACCCTTATGAGATGGGTATAAAAAACACATAAAGGCCTAAGGAATCTCAAAGTCCAGTCTGCTACTGTCACTATATATTATAGTATAAAATTATAAAGCTGTGTCTTAACATGAGCTAATTATTTTTGTCCTTCAGGACTCCGGTTGGCTGTTCAATAATGTTACTGCCCTGGGAGTTACAAATCTTCTCATTTGCAGCATAAAAATATTTATGGCTGTTTTATACTTATTTGTTCTTGTGCCAATGTTGTCTTTTTAACTTCAATAGTTCATCTCCAGTGTATATGCTTTGCTGATTATATTTTAACAGAACAGTCATTCTCCTATTCCATATTGGCAGGGTAGAACAAGCCAATGTCTTTTATTCTCTTTGAATGTACAGTCTTCATTCCCAGTGTCATCCCTACAGCCCTTCTCCGTTCTTTTTCCAGTTTAAATTAATCTTTCCTGAAGAAAATCAGAATTACAGTTCTGATGAGATTTCGCTGTGCAATGTCATTAATACTTTCTGCAAAAAAAAAAGTCCTGTTTATATTTTGCAACTGCATAGCTTGTTTCCATATTTACATCAAATTAGTTGGTGAAAGTACATGTTCCAATCATCTTATACATTTCAGGTTTCCTTTCCCTTTTCTTTGTGTTTAAATTTCAACTTGTAGCAACTTTTTTTTCACTGTTTGCTTATACTTGATAGAACTACTTTCTGCTCATTACCTTTGTTACAAGGAACATATTATTTTGATATTTGATTTGATTTTTCCTTCTACTGGTGCTGTCCCATAATTTTGTGTAATCTGCAAGCTTCCACTGTGTGTTTCTGCTTAGGTCATAGTCATATTCAGTAATGAATTTAGCGAAGTTTTGCAAACTGATCTGTGACAAGCTTCATTACAGAGTCTCATTCAGTTCAGTAGATGCCCTTTCAATACTGTCTGTCATTACATCTGTTTTAGTATTTCCCTAACTAATTTATAATCTGTTTACCAATTCCTATTTTTACAGCTGTAACTGGATAAGGTAACATACATATATATATATTATATATGTATATACATATATGCTGATGTGCAGTTAGTTGATTCAGTAATTTCCTTTGCTAAAAATGAAGGAAATAAGCTTGGCATAAATTACCTTTCATCAACCCATTGTGAACTGCACCCCATTTTTTTGCTATATAGATACGTATTTAAACCTTGAACTAATAGAAGAACAACTGCCTGGATCAATTTACCTCTTCTGCCTCCTTAAATATCATTGATTCCCCCTCAATTCCCACCAAGTCCAGATGAAATCGTGGAGTTGTAATGCATAATTTCTATGACTGCTCCAGCACACTTAGTTTCTTTCCTATGTCTATTTTTTTGACATGACCAGAGTATTTTAGCCAACCTATCCCTTTTTATGTCTTCACAATCCATAATGTCACGAGACACCCCTTTCTGTCTATTTTTGTTTTTCCTAAAGAACACATGCATTTGGGTATCTGTGTTTCAGCCCTGCCTGCTGTTTTAATGTATTTTGCTTTCCTGCAATGGCTTATGTTACGCTGTGCAGCACCCAAACTTTTCCGTTTTGTTTAAGATTACAAGTAGTCAGAACGACAAACCTTAAAAGTATTTCTTACTGATTGGATCCAGTTCCCTAATGAGTCTATTCATAAACGATGCCATCTAATTGAAGATTATTTGCATCAAAATGAGTATTTTCTTCTAGATGTCCATCGTATTCCCCCCTCTGTTCTTTAAGCCATTATTGTGTCCCTGTTTTCTTGATTTCCCCCTTCCTTTGAATTAAATCCAGATGTTGAAAATATGTGCCTCTCCCAACAGTCTTCCTTTCTTTTCTAGTTTACCATTAATATATGCATAGATATGTGCTCATTAATAAAGAGAGAAGAGAGATCTCAACTGAAATTTAGGGAAACAGTGTGTAGATGCAAATTGTATTGCAGAAGATAAAGCTCAAAATTTGCCTTTCTGAATGGGGGCCATCTGGATTTTTTGATAGATTTTTCTTTCTCTGTTTTGGTCTTTTTTTTTTTTTAATATAGGAAGTTCCAATGAAGACTTATAGAAAACTTGGACTATGTTTCACTGTTTTAGATTGACCTACAATGTATCTTACACATGCAAAAATAAATATCTAATACATAGGAAGTTGGCATAGATATTTCACTCTCATTACTAAGTATCTTAATGTCAGTAACATTCATTGAAGTTTTGCTGTTCCTTTGGATTCTCTCAGGCTACACCATGTAAACTAAATAGAGCCAGGACAGACACTCAAGTGTGGACTTAAGACCACTAACCTCCATACTGTCCC
>JAWWLV010000183.1:18071327-18105386 GCA_035041135.1 Platyrinchus mystaceus | reverse complement strand
CTACACCATGTAAACTAAATAGAGCCAGGACAGACACTCAAGTGTGGACTTAAGACCACTAACCTCCATACTGTCCCTCTTGTCTTCAAAGCTGGAGATTGCAACTTGGCCCACTTTATGTGTTAGTATAAGAAGTTATTTCTAGAGAGAAATATTATTTGCTAAGTTCCCATCTGTATATCTCACAGGAAGTATTTTTCCCCCACAGCTAGAAGTAAGAAATTTTTGTTTTCTTCTTAATTAGTAAGAATGACTGATAGTAATTGTGGCAGGTGGGAGGGGCTTGGGGCTGTTAAGTTTCCCAGGCTTCAGCCTACTTTGAAAGCAATTGCTCTGAGTTACTGTGTTGAATGGGGAGGAGGAAGGAAAGTATTTCCTCTTCTGAAGCAGATCACTGTCCCAGGCTCTTTGTGAGATCTGGGGTCCTTTAGAAGTAGGAATGTTGTTCCTGCATACCTGATGAAAACGCACTGTCCTAGTTTTTGTTCGTTCTGCATGCTCACAATTATTCTCCGCAAGTGGTTCATACCAAAGTCATCCTTTGTACCTTACAGTCTTTACTATAAGAAAAAATGCTGCTGTTCTCTCTGCACCTTCAGGATGCCCTCTTCTCTGTCCTCTTGAGGTGTAAAACCAGCCTGTTCTAAATGAACAACTTTTGCATGGAGAGGGAGGAAAAAGGGGAATAGTTTTCAGTAGACAAAAATAAATTTTTAGGATGCTTCTTTGAACCAAATAGATTTTGCTTGAGCCTCCTGAGATTTTCTTACCACTGTTTCTCGATGAAGCTGTACTTACAAGATTATTTTAGCATCAAAACACAACTGCATTTAATTCCACTGGATTGCACTTTTGTTACTTTGAGCAGACATTGATGTGAATATCAGCTCTGCAGAGTTCTGAAAGAGATTTAAGAAACAAATGTCATAAAACAAACATATCAAAATAAAAATTCAATTACAAGTCAAAATGTCTTATGGTTTAGGTTGAAGGAAAAGAGGGAAAGCTAACAAAAGAACAACATATGTATATTTTTAACCACAAAAGGGTTTTATTCATTTTTCTATGCCACAGTGCTACATTATCTCATAGAATAGGTGAAAAGAGAAATATCGCAGAGAGTAACTTATATAGGGACATTTTTTACATGTAACTAATTAACAAAGAGAGTTCAGATTCTTAGGGTGCTAACACAGGTATTTCTAGTAAGGAAATTGCAGAAAAGCAAAAAAATTACTAGAGTAATAATGAAATTCTTTGACTCCACCAGGAGTATCTTTTTCGAAGAGAAACCACCCTAATCCCAAAGGCTGAAAATTGTAGAAATGGAAAGCAAAATTTTAAAATTGCAATTTATGCAATGCCATGACAGATAGGTTTTGGAGTCTTCTTCACTGAAGATATTCAAGAACTGTCTGGACACAATCCTGTGCAATGTATTCTAGGATGACCTTGCTTAAGCAGGGAGATTGGACCAGGTGACTGCTGTGGTTCCTTCCAACCTGACCCATTCTGTGATCCTGTAACTCTTTTTTATTTTTTTGAGTTGCTGTGTTTGAGGGGATTCGTTTTATACTGAGGAACTTTCTTCTGTTTTATTACTATTTTTGATCTTCTGGTATATTTAGCAGCACTGCAGATAGAAGTCAGGTAGAAGTTTTTCACCATTCTCTATTATATTACCTATGGTTACAACACAACTATTACCTTTGCTTCACTGTGTGCTACCTCTGACAATGACCTGGTTCAAAGCTAAAACTCAGGATTTCAAGCTGAGTAACAGTCAGTGTTTTCAGTGGGAATCTGGTGGTTATCCTGAGGAGAACTGACCACGACAGGAATTGCAAGTGTTCCTTAGTTTGTTCTTGTCCTGGGAAAGTATCTGCTATATTTGTATTGTCATGCTTAGGCTTTTTGGCATTAGGCATAATTTTGACTTTATAGGTGGGACCAAAAATGTTAAAATCATAAGTTACTTTGTTGAAGCTGAGAGTATATCTTTCCCTGGTGGTACAGCTGTGTGATAAGAGTGCAAAGAAATCTGATCCTTAATTTCCATGTTGGCAAAATCCTTTCAAAGGCTCAGTTGTAGTGTGAATAAGGTAAGCGGTGCTTTCAATTGATGTCGTTTTCCTCACTGGCAAGGTGAAATAAAGCACAGTACTTTTCCTGTATAAATCTCCTAATGCTACAGTTATAAGCTAGATGTCATGAATCAGCAGACAAATAAGTCTGTAGAGTTGCTATGCATGAAACAAGTTATCTTATTTAGCCACATGTTGAGACTAACTCAATTTCTTCCTTGCATGTGATATTTTAGCTAAGCAGTAACTTAATTTGAATACACAAAGTAGTAAACTGCTATCCCTTGGAACCAATTTTACAGAGACTTTTAGTCAATGGTGTTTGGAAAGAATAAGTTCAATATATGCTGTCATACATTAATAACATCTAAGTTATTTTCTGGACCAAACGTATTGAAATGCTAGTATATGCTTCTTTTCTTGAAATATCTTGATATCCTTTATATCTTATCATTTTTGTGATGGTCTGGCTAGTGCAGAGATGGCTTTTAGGTGTGAGTGGGTACATTTTATATTACTTAGAATAAACAAGGTTACATCTTAATAATGCTTTAATAGGAGTTTCATTGATTATGTGTCACTCCTATTAGTTCATAGGAGTTTCTATGAAGCATTTACCTGGGTGCATTTTCTGTGATTATGGCAAGCTTTCAATGGTCGCACCTCATTCATTGGCTCTATTTAACATTATCTCCTTTTTTATCTTTCTATATCCGTAAGATTCAGTGTCATTTCTCATGGAAGTTTACAACAGCGATGGCAATACTGCATTAAAGAAAATGGAGGGAAGTTTGTGCCCTGTTGTGGATTGTATTAATAGATATTCATGTCTGTTTATTTGAGAGAATTTTTTTTTTTTTCTTAGGCATCCATAGTCATTTCAAACACAGCATGCAGTACATCAGTTCTATCAGATACTGTGTGTAATGTGTACACATAAGCCTCTCAAGGCATAAATCTTCAATGCACAGGAGTTGTTTTATATCCTAGGCTTTCTAAATGCTATACTAACTATGCTGACTTTATCAATCTGATAGTTTGGAACTAGAATTATAGAACATAGAAGTGCAGGGCTGTGTGAAAGGTGAAATCTTTGTATTTGAATTTTACTTGAATTGATCCATAAAGTTATTTTTAGAAGTTACATTCTCATAACATCTACATAACCTGGTTTACTCTAATCTGATTTTTCCAAGCTTTTTAAGCAGTGCTGAAAATTACTTTAGGGAATAGATTTGCTTTCAAACTGAGTTTTCAGAATAAAGTTCGGGTCATTGTGTTCTTTAAGAGATTGGCTGAATGCCACTAATAGTATGTTGTGACTGTTTTTAAACCTGACAGTTGGCTACAATACAGTTGAGTAACTTCCAGCTTTATTGTCAAGCCAAGGTATGGTTTCAGTAGAGATGCTATCTGGCATCCACAGAAGATATTATCATCAGTTAGAAGTAAGATGTGCTTCATCATTTTTCTCAGGTTTACTCATTATGTTGTGCTTTGCATTTGAATTAAGTTTGAAAAAAAAATTTTATTTTAAAATGTAAGTTTGCCGTTTAGTAGCCTTTGAGGTGTGACATGAATATAAATAAATAAACAAATCTCAAGGAGTGCATTTAGTATTTCAGTTTAGAAGTGCTTCAAAATAAAATAATTAAATTTCAGAATTAGTTTCATTGATCTGAGAAAAGCCAGATTTGTAGACATAGACAATATCCTTTCTTGGACTAGTGGCTATGAGTGGTACTGTTGAAGAAGGGTTTACTTAACTATCCCATCTGGTTTATGAAGAGAATATTCATTACTATCATTACTTTTTGTGTAATACTGATGGAGTCAAAGTGAAAATCTGCACCAGCACATTCCTGGTTGCTGAGAGATGCTAAATGAAGAACACTACCAATACAGAAAGTGTCACTTCCGAATCTATTTTTTTAAACACCTCTAGGGAATCATGCCAGTGCACAGACAAGAAGCCTTTGAGATCACACCTTCTCAGGCAGTTCTGTTTCTTCCCAGTTGATGTTATATTAGCAGAATTAATGGGATGACTTTTCTGCGATGCCTTACTTCCCAAATGTTAACACTCGCTTAACTGCGGGTAGCTGATATTCTTTTTTCCTGTTTTTTGTAGGTCTCGGTTAACTTGTCCTTTCAAACTACAAAAATCAACGTTGCTTAAAACATATATTTCTTTCTTTTTTCCCCTACAAAATTTAGAATTATTATAGAGTAACATGTTAGAATGGTGAATCTGTACAAATACATATGCACATCAAACCTGATTCTCCCCTGACATGGCCATTGATTTGAAGAAAATAGTGCTGAAAGACAATTGGATGGATAGCTGGATCTGGAAGTGAACTACCATGGTCTATCCTGTGTTTATAATTTTGTGAATTTGAGCTGTGCCATGGAGGTCTTCAAAACGTTAAGCATTTGTGAACCAGTTTATTCACGCTTACGAAGTCAAGACTTAAAGCTGTTTGGAGAGAAAGAGGTGCTGATTTAGATCCCTAATGAGGTTTTGAAAATCACTAGTTTGTGTCTTGAGGTCACCTGTGTGATCTTGAGTCTTCAGCAGCCAGTCCTTGGATGGAGGGTGCATATGTACATCAGCCTAGTTGATTTATGAAATGAGATCTTTTATTCTAAAGGGCAGCCAACCTCATGATGGCTGCAGCTGGGGTTAAGGGAAAGAAGCAGAATTCTGGGGCTGGCCACCTCCTTGACTTGAGTTTAATTTTGCCCAACTTGTGAGGTTGGCACAGGTAGGACTTGAAGGACTGCAGGCTGAGGGGGATGACCTCTGGGTGACAGGAGCAGTGTGGCTGATTGAGGAATAATGTGAAATAATATGCAAGTCTGACTTGCTCTTCTGGAAGAGTGGAAGTTGTTGAGATGCAGTTTCTGAAGTGAAGTGAGTTAACAGTAGAGATGGGGTGTTTGTGTGCAAATCCAGATATGGCTCTGCAAGCCCATCTCTGGCATGTGCAGCAGCAACAGCAAGGATGGTCACGCCTCCCATGTAACAGAAATATATTAAAATTTATAGTATTTATTTGTAAACTCACAGATCATGTGCCATACTGTGTAAAGTGTGATTTCTCTTTTTTTTTTCTTTTTTTTTTTTTCCCTTCTGGTTTAATGTTCAGAGGTAGTGTCATCCTAATTAGTTTCCACTGACAGAATAAATATTGTTCCATCTGTGCACCATTACAGTCAGCGACTGAAGGTTTGAAACACTTGAGCAGTGGATGTCAAGTAGTCTGTAAAGGGACTGGAAAGCAACTCATTTTGGATTATTTTGCATATATCACCATTCAGAAGGAGGTTATGGGAGCAATTCTCATCTGTACTGCTATCATCCCAAAATATGCCAAAATTTTTTCTTTTTTTTTCAACAGAATTTACTTGATAATGATCATAAATAATAAAATGAAAGGATTTCTTGCATTATGACAACATGAAAACATTAAGCTTTTTTTTTTTACAAGTTTGCAAATGTGTTTTAAAAGGGAAGCGTTTACTACCATGTCCTGAGAATAGGCCAGATGAACTAATATCCTTATTTATTAGACATTCCTGAGACAAGAGGCAGAGCAACTTGTCAGGGATCTCCTTTCCTTTTCCTTTGCACTTAACCATGTAAAAGAAAATACATATTGGTAAAAGGTAACTCTATTTGTTTAAGCCTTATTGCTGAAAATTTCTTTGGCTGCGATTAAAACAAAACAACAAAACAAAACAAAAAAAACCCCAAAACAAAACAAAAAAACCCCCACAAGTATATTTAGAGTTAATTTTGGTGTTGTTTTGGAGGGCTCTCAAAAAACTAGTCAAGCAGGAGAAACAGGCACATAGACATCTCTGTAATATGTATAGTTAGTTTCTGGCCGCAAGTCTGTCTGACATTGAAAATATTTCCTGTGAGTAATAATCCTTTACTTAATGTGATGGAATTTTTCCAGTTCAACTTCTTGTCTTTCTTGTAGCTTGATTAAACAAATTAATTTTTACATAATTGGAAATCAGCGCAGCTCTTCATGAAGATGTTGCTCAGTATTTAAAAAATAGTCTTAAAAGAACATTGACATCTCAACTATTTAAAAAGATGCAAATCCTGGGCAGCATCCTTAGGAAATGCTATAGACTATATAAATCCGATTACTCAAATTCTTTTTTAGCTGAAACAGAACAATATCTGATGCTATCTATGAAATGTATAGCTAATACCCCCGAGTATCCGAAAATATTCACTATCTGCATATTAATGTCTAAAGTTGTCCTTTCCCTTTAGATATCTTTTTTTTTTTTTTTTATTCTCAGCTACATTAGGGGTAAATGTAAATATTTTGTTAGCAATTATATAATGATAAAATTTAATTTGCATAAGATTGTATTTTTTAAAGAGCACACATTCAGCTTTTGGAAGTAATTGCCAACCTAATTTTCAGAGTTATAGGAACCTGTGCATAGTTTCTATAGGAGGGGGGATGTTTGGTGTTTGGTTGGTTGGTTGGTTGGTTGGTTTTTTGGGTTTGAGGGTTTTGTTTTTGTTTGGAGTGGGGTTTTTTTTGTTTGGTTAGTTGTTTTTTTCTACCTGTTAAAGTTATGACAAAAGATATGCTTGCTCTTCTGTAGTTCTTAACAGTGTTGAGAGATTGTACATTTCACTTTGAATATATTGGGTTTGCTCTGAGAAAAAAAGGAAAAAGGAGCATTTAATGAGAATTTAACAATTCAACCTTCTTTACTGGAAGCTTATGTTATTCTTTTATATAAATTTTGCTATACAGATTCAATTATATGGCAATTTTAAAGAACTAGAACTCATAAAAAATGGCCTTAGAGAAGCTTTGTTTTACATCATGTTTAAATAATTAGTCTTCTGTCTTATTGAAATATATGTTCTTTTGATTTAAAAAGAGCTAAAACCACAAATATTGGCACAATTAGAAAATTATATTGTGTCATAGTGGGATTGATTGATGCGTAGTTGAATGAAAATGAACTAAAAGGCTGGTAGAAGTAAATATGTATTCTACTACTGCTTAGACAAACATTTACCTTCGTTACAGGACAGTTTTGGAGGTGAGAAGAGGCATCTTTCCTTTCCATGATTAGTTTGTGCTTGTTATTGTTTTTGCTGTGAAATCAGTCATAAAGAGATGAACAAGCTGAACCTGAGAGAGCAATTTAAAAATTTCACAATTTCACAACTGTTCACAACATCTTTACACCAGAAACGAGCAAGTGAACAAATGGAAACCCATCAAAATTAAATATGTGGTTTAATGTTGACTATCTGGCAAGGACCCCTTATTTATTTAAGGTTTTTTAAAACCAATTTCTGTAACCAGCTATGCCAAAGAAATTCACATTTCTGAGATCTAAGAAATAATTTAAAGGCTGTAGTTAGAGAAATGCCTTTTTATTATTCTTAAACCATTTTATTGATTCCTCCCCACCCCCACTCTCTTTTTTCCCCCCATTTATTATCTGTCCCCTAAAGGCCTCCTACACATTGAAGTCCACAGTGGAACTCACTAGTGGGGATGAAGCAGAGAAACCACTGCAGGATTCCCTATTTCAAAGCTGAACCAATATTCGCCATTGACACATTCATTCATCTGTGCAGGGTCATTGGAAATCCTCTTTCTCTGGTTTTGCCTTCCCTTCAGGGAGCAATGCTTAAAAGAGCAAACCCCTGGTGAGAAGAGATAGAAGCATTCTCAGCGTGGCCAGTGGTGCCAGGAATCGAATTAAAGTTGTCCATTTGCAGATGACTGTATAGTCAGCTCCCAGCATATTCAGCTGTGGGGCTTGCTGCAGACATTTCATTTGAAATGCTGTTGGTGGCACTTGGTTGTATTTAAAAAAAAAAAAAAAAAAAAAAAAATTGGGGCAAAAAGTATTTTCTCAGAAAAAGAGAAAAAATGCTGAATTTCAAGATGTGCGGGGTTCCTGCTCTTCCTTTAAGGTCTGGAGGTTGTTAAGGATCATGTGCCAGAGAGGTAAATAATTACAGAATGTACTTCTTTGGGTAATTTAACACTTGTCACTTATTCTGCTATTGTTGACATCTCTATTTTGGCATAAATCAGATTTTGACATTACTAAACCTACAATTTTGTTTTTCTTCACACACATTATCTCTTCCATGTGAAAGGCACTGGGAAGACACGGGCTGCCATGAAATCTGAAATGCCTGCAGTCAACATGAGGAGCGCCTCTTTATTTCAGTTTCATTTCCTGTTAATAGAGATGAACTTGGTGCACATTTGAGCAGGTTTAGAAATTGTCAAACAGAGATTCTGTAAAAGGAGTTCTGAAAATTTAAAGAAGTCTCTGTCAGTTTGGAGGATGAAAGGATAAGCATTGTTAACCATTTGGTCACCTGTTCAAATTCCCATCTCAGCAATCATAGTCCCCTCATGTGGGGGTGGTGGAGGAGTTGGTGCGGTATATCCCTATCCTTGGTGACTGCTAGGAGGTTTAATTTTTGTGACTAATTTCAAAGAAAAGGAGTATTTCTGTGAATAACAGTGTCATGATCTGCCACCAACATAAATCACAGTTTCTTCAAGGAGCATCAGGAAAGGAAAGTGGAAGAAAGAGTTGGAGACTACAAATTATACCAATACCTAATTATGCAGCTTTATTCATATGTCTAATGTGATATCCACATGCATGTTAGCAACACAGAGGTCTAAATTATAGACATTCAGAACAACTTGAAGAAGGGAGCAGGGGAACTGTTCAAACAATTTAAATTCTCTGTCATAGCAACTTGAGACTTTAGATAGAGCCATCCTAGAAATATAGATTAAATTTTCCTTTTCAACTAAATCACACAGGTGGTATTTTTATGCAGTTCATATAAAAGTAAGCTCATTGCTCATCCTGTAACCAGCACTTCTATACCCAAGTATGTGAGGTGTTATAAAGAGGTAACATTATAGTGAGATATTTTAATCTAGTTGAATGACCTTACACAAGGGGAAGCATTTTTCCAAGAGGGGCAGCCCAGTAATGAGGGTAAGGTGTGTCCTAAAACGCCCCAGAGCTCATTCTAGCTTATCAACTACTGCTACAATTCCTAATTTGTGGGGCACTTGTGCTTTTTCTGGACAGTCTATCATTTAAAGTGCTGTGAGAGACAGTTTAATCATTTTAAGAGTATGCGGTGTAACTGATCTTGGAAGTGCCCAGTACTCACCAGAGATTTATTGAAAAAACATTTGTACCATGACTGTCTTTCCTTTGAAAATAGTCAAAATATTAAAAAAAGCAGTCATGCTCAGCAGCAGTTTTCATTGATGCATTTAGAGCTTTCCTCCTCTTTAGCAATCCAGACCTTTTTAAGAAATGTCATTGCTGGTTATTCTCAATACAAAATGGCCCATCAAAGCTACCTTGGTGCAACCTTACCTCTTAAATATCAGCCTGTGCCCTCTAACCATTTGTTATCAAGTACCTTTTAGTTCAGTCATGGCAAACTCTGTTTAATACATAGAATGAAAAAGACATGGATACAGCTCAAGGCATTTTGTATTAAATAAAATATAGGATATTTATTTAAAATGTTTTGGATGCATTCTTGGAAAGGTGTCACAAGATCTTTGTATCATAATGTGCCTAAATAATTATGTGCCTAATGAAAACAATGTGAAGTTTAAAAAAAAATCCAAAAAACAACAACTAAGAAAAAAATTAAAGCTATAGATGAATTTAAGTCTTCCTTAACCTTAGAAAGTACTTAGCAAATACTTGATTATAAAGATTCTGCCTCATTTTCCTGTCTATTGTGGACTGAAGTTTCTAAAGTCCTCTTAAATGTGATTTTCTTGTTCCTACTCTCTATTTTACTCTTTATTCTCAATACTAGATATATCTTCAGAACACTAACCACATATATTGGTGTAGTGGGTTAGGTATTCACTTGCCACTCAGCAAGTGTGCTGACATAGGCCAAAATGGGATCTCTCCACACAGATTTCACAAGCCATTGGGAGTGAGCATGTTGAAGGTGCTTTATCTGCAGAGTTAAATTCCTGAAATGAGTGGCAATCACTCAACCTGGCCTTCAGTACATGAAGAAACCAGAAACATGCTTGATAGGAGGTAGGAACAGGATGCTGCTTTGTTCACTTCAAAAACCTTTGCTGTCCTATTTTCTGACCACCCTTTAGCACTGCTGCTCTTGATTTGACACAGCTTTAAGTTTGAGATAGAGGACAGTGCAGAAATGCATGTGAAGAACTGGGAAATGGAGGAGAGAAGGTCATATATATCAGATGCAGGAGGAAAGATGCATCTGAAAGATCTGTGTCTGTTGGAGGAGATCTATCTTGTTGCCAATGAATAAACTGTTAACATTGCTTGAGTATAAAAGCAATTAACGGAATGCTTTTTACTTTTCTTTTGTGAATAAAATTCTGCCGTTCTCTAGGCATCGGTAATATTGCAGTATACTACAGTGCAGCAGGAAGTTGCTGAAAAAAGAGTCACTTAGGATGTCTCAAAAGGATATGTATTTGGGATTGCAGTTGATATAATCTGTACTGGGATAGTCCAAAACACATTTTGGGTTATTTTTCTGTTTGTGTGATTTTTCTGTATGTTAGATTCCAGACCATTGGGCCATTGCTAGAGACAAACATCATCTCTGCTCTGGGAGGTGAAATAAATATGTGTACCTTTATACATATATACTTATGGAAAGAGAGACATTTTCTGAACCAAAGCTCTATATTGTGTCTCTTTAAAAATCCACATGAAATACAAATACAGAATCAAAACTGTAATAGTGAGGAACATATTTCCCATCTCGTGCTGCAGGGCATAAGCTAATCTGCTGCTGAGATCAGGCAGGAACCCCCTTCAACCCTGTGTTGTTTTTCATTACACAACTGGCTGTTTGCATTATGTTTTTTATTAGAACTTGATTGTTTAATGACAAAGATACAGAGTTATGCTAAAATAAATAGAAAGCTCTATAGTGGAGAAGCAGAAAATAGACTCAATGAAAAATAAAAGACAAGAACTGCTAGATTCTGCTGTACTCACCCCAATCCCTCCAAAGCCTGCAAATGTTTTCCTCACTTACACATGCATTTTCTTTAGTAACCCCCATCCCCCAGACAAACCTATAGCTGTATTATATAGGACCTGATGGTGTTCCTTTAGCCTCCTTCATTTCCATAAGCAATTTCATTCAGGGAAGTTGTGTACTAGACTGCTCTACCTTTAAAGAAAGATCTACGAGGCACGTCTGTGTGTTTAAACCAATCTGAAGTGCAGGGAATATTGTCTGCCTTAATACAAAGGATTGCAGTTCTGTTGGACAAATGTTCTCATCTGCTGCAACTAATCTATTATGTAGCTTTTGTAAATGTGTCATAATAGAACAGTAACCTCGGCAGTCTGCAGAGGTGGTTTGTATGCAGTTGTTTGGGCAAGTGGTTGCTTATGTTGGAACAATTGAGTTTATTTTTGGGTTTGAGGGGTTTTTATTCCTTTAAAAACCCAATGCAGAACACCAAGTGAAACAATTTCATATGATATTTTATCCAAGCTGCTTTGTACTCCACACAGACACACACACAAAAAAAAAAGATCATGAAATGGTTTGGATTGGAAGGGACCTTAAAAACCCCTTCCACTAGACCAGGTTGCTCAAAGAGCCATCCAACCTGGCCTTGAACACCTACAGGGGTGTGGTATCCACAGGTTCTCTGGGAAACCTGTTCTAGTGCCTCACCACTTCACAATAAAGAATTTCTTCCTAATATTTAATCTGAACCTGCCCTCTTTCAGTTTGAAGCCATTCCCCCTTGTCCTGTCACTACATGCCCTTGTAAAATGTGCCTCTCCAGCTTTCTTGCAGGCCCCCTTTATGTACTGGAAAACTGCCATAAGTGAGAGAGAAAAGAGAACAGACAAATCTGAGGTGTTGTGTACTTGAAGGTACCCTAAAATTGTTTATAGTACCTTTTGCTGAAGGGCAAACTGTGATTGATGCTGGGCCCTAACTGGGAGAGGGTAGGCTATAATAGTGTAGTTTAATTGATGGAAAAGAAAGTGTCTATATTACTTGTCTCTATTACTGTAGAAGATGCAATACACTTCCCATGGACTTCAGTTTCTACTCTTTATGCTATCTTGTGGTGGAGCTGTTCGGAGACAAGCCACTCCGGGTCTCAGTTCTGGTTTTGATGACAGCAAACATTCCCACTAGAGCTCTCATCTCCTGCTTGGCCGTGCTCCTGTGGAGAGTCCACCATGGAGGCTCTGGATGATGGCAGCATCTTAACTTAAATGTGGGTCTTAAGGTTCTTCTCACTGTCCTGTTTGTAGGATGATACTGCTTTTTCTCACCAAGTCAGTGTTTTGAGGTAAATTCTGCCTTGAGTTTTACCTGCCCCTGTAGCTTTACCTCCTTCTTTGACTTCCTATGCTTTTACAAGCTCTTATGCTAGTCCATACTCATGTATATATGACACTCCATCTCAGAGTAGCAGCCCAGAGTAGTGTAAAATTTGAGAGGTCCCAGTTCTTCAATGGAAACTCCTCTAAGAGTCAGATAAGACTTTTGTGACCAGGCTAAGTAGGCCTAGAGATATCAGAAGGAAAACTCTTAAGTTCTACTAAAAGTCAGCTATTGTTTGGGGTCAGTATCTTAGGTGAATAGACTGGTATTTTGTAGATTTGATAAAATACTGATGAATCTGAGGCAGAAAAATGATTTTTTTTTTTTGTGGTAGTAGTGCAGGCTGCAGAAAAAATACACTGAAGGTTCCCCCCTGCTTTAACTTTTTGTTAGAAGTAAGAAAGGATGGTGACCATAGTTTTATAATGATGCCTAAGATACCTCCTGTGGATGCTACATTTCTGTCAACCTCAGTTTTTAAACTACAAAAAAATATCATAATGTATGATATTGGAGGACTTACTGATGAACAATTGATGCTTCAGAGCATCTGCGCTTAGTAAAATCAACAGTACAAAATGCATATTATGCATCTTAGACCATCGGGTTGTCACTCACAAATGATGTGAAGTTTAATGCATTATTCACAAGTATAAGAGGAGGCAGTCCAAAGCAGTTGTGGAGTCTCGGTTATTTTATTTTATCGTGTATTATGTTATGTTATTTTGCAAAGAGCAGAAGCTAAGTGTGTAACTTAAAGGTGCAGAGTTTGGAATTGCGTGATAGGATAAGCAGCAGCAGCACTAAAATGTTGGATCTAAGTAAAAATTCATTCAGACTTAAGAAAATATTTTGATCTGAAAGCTATAAGAACCCATCTGGGAATGAGTTCTGGATGTGGGGTTGTGTTGGGATTTTTTTCCTTTTTGCACCTTGTAGTGCAAAGAAGTACATACCACAAAATCAAATGAATCTGCCATTAATTTGGTAGTCTCAGTTCTCATTGTTCTATTGATTCAGAAATGGAGGCTTAGAGGCTGCATTTAGGACTACTGAAGTTTGGGGGTTAAGATATACAAAATATGTAATGAGAGCACTCAGTAAAGGGACTCTTCTTAACATCTTAACATGGAATTCTGGTATAAAAATCTTGGTTCAAGATTTGGTCTTCATCATTTTGTTGGTGGTTTCACTATTGATTACTCTTGTTTGTGTACTTCTTTACAAAAGAAAGGCCACCAGCACAAATCTTGTCCAACAGAATCTCTAGTAAGCAAAACAACATTTACGTCCCTATATATTTCTCCTAGAGGAAGAGAAAAAGGTAGTCTTGGTCATTTCTTATTGATAACTTTAAATATTATATCAAGCCTAAATCAATCATATGAGAGAACAGCAGCTATTCCTCAATATTCACTTTGGATATTTAATTAGCTCACGTTTATATGTGCAATTTGTTTTCTTTTTTGCCACTTTCAGCATTTGTTAGGTAGTGATATTGATACGAGTCGTGCAGCAAGGTGTATGTCTAGTTAAATTAAACCTTCTGTTGGTGAAAACTTATCTCTTGCAGGTGGCTGTGTTTTATGAATCAGGTGTGTCACAATATTACATTTGTGGACATGTGGTGGTCTTTACATTAGGAACTTGGATTTTTTTGGTGCTAAGTTGGTACCAGGAGTTGATGGTATGTGAAATGTAGGAGAAACAGCATTAGCTGTATGTATGTGTGTGTGTGTGTAAATATATACATATATTAGACATCCATAATTTTATTTTGAAACCAAGCAATTTGCTCTGTTTTTTCTAAACCATTTTCAGCTGTTACTGTGGAAGGATAACTGACAAGTGTTTCTTCAAGTATCTCCTTTTATTGGCCATTTTTGTTCATTATTATTCAGCTGGTGACAACAACATTTATTATTTGTATATTAATGACTGGAAATTGTTAAGTGATGGAAGAGCAGTCAAACAAAGCTAGGTGGAATTAACTTTATGCATGCTTGGTAGATGATACCAGACTTGCAGTACTCTGTACATTCCCCAAATACTCACTGATTAAGTACCATTTATAGACCTAATCCAGCCTAGCACAGTCTTTTAAGCAGTTTTAAAATCTTCTCTGGAAATATTGAACCCCAAGTATTTTCAAATATATTTTCAGGGGAAAAAAACCTCTATATTGCAGTAAATCTATCTTCACAGCTACCAATTCCTTGAGCTTAATTATGACACTACTAAATGTGAAAATCTATTCAGCGCTAGGAACACTTTTCACATTACATTCACGCTAAAGATTGGCTGTTAAGAGCTCATTACTGGTAGTTTTCTAAAGAGCGGTTTATTAAACACTGTTACCTAATAAGCATCTTTGGTGGTGCAAATTGCTGAAAACAGTAATGAGTCTGATTAGACTTCATTTCAATTACGACAGCTTGTCTTGCAAAAAAAAAAAAAAAAAGAAAAGAAAAAAAAAAAGAAATCTCTCCTTGATGCTTTGGAATCTGGCTACAAGGCATTAGATGGTTTAAAAGGAAAATGCCACCTCTGTGTTTCCTTTCCACAGTTCAATAATGAATAGAGAGCTGTCCAAGTAGCCGTCCAATTTAACACATTGGAAAACTAGATGGGCAGCATTGGAAGCACAATCCTGTTTGCTTGAAAATTCTACAAAGGGTTTTCAGTTAGTATATCTAAATAGGGTCATATTTAGGTTTCCTCTGCTTCCCTTGCATAATAATTTAAAGCTGTAAGCTGAGAGAAAATTAAAATTATTCAGTCCTACCTGCTTTGCAGAGGTTATGCATTCCTCTGATTAGTGTAAAGCACCTTTCAGTTGTTATCTGTAAATCTTTTACAGATCTGTAAATCTTTTACATGCAATTGCAAAACTCTCACGGCTTTCACAGTACCTGATAATTCAACCTGGTTTTTTGTTTTAACTTAAAAAAATTTTTTTCACAAGTAAAAACAAATTATAAGAAATTTTTACTACTGATATAAAATACTTCAGTGAATATTTATTTGTTTATGGACTTAATTTTTGATGTTAAGTATGCTTAACTATATTAATGTTAAGCTTTCTTTTAAGTCTTTCCTGTGTGTTACTTACATATTCTGGATGAAAAGAGAAGTATTAATAGAAAAAATAATTTAAGCTTATAATTGCTGAATACTTAGTAAGATTCTAAAGTTCCTGTTGATAGTGTATAGCATTTTTAATATTAAATTTATTTGGCTGCACTTTTCTAATATTATTTAACACAAAATTAGATGGAGAGTTTTATAACTAAAATCTTATATTGAATTATGCCTGGAGAAATGGCAGAAGAGGGGCACACATGGAAGCATGCAGTGCTGCTGAAAGTGGTTGTTGGAGTCTCAGAGTGTGCCTGAAATAAGACTGCTGTCCAGTTAGTTTATAGGAAATTTTAAGAAGGTTCACATTCAATAAAGTTTGAATGCCACCTAATTAGTCATAGGAAATTAATCAGAAACTGAGGTAGTGCAGCGAATATCAGAACTCTCTATCTAGATTTTAATGAAATATTTTCTGTGATGAATTTTTATTAAACACATGGCACAAACCCCAAATACTGGTGAATAAAATATCATTTATGTAATGAACTGCTGAATAATTATTGCCTTAAAAGAAAATTATAAATAAAAAGTGGGGCACATATATCTCCTTTGTAAGAGATTTTAAACTTCAGTGGTTTTTCTGACTTCAAACCAGAGATGTGACAGAAGAATCAAGCCCATGAACCTTGGGGTCTAAGTATCTTCTACTGGCACCAAAACCCTTTTTTGGCTCCTTTTTGTGATGTTACCTTTCTGCCTTGCCTTTGAAATTCTTACAGTTAGCTGTGATATATTATATATTTTGTGGGAGAAAGGACTTCCATCAGTGTGCATCATCAAACATCAAGTAAAATAGTGGTGGTGGTGGGGTTATTGGTTTTTTGTTTGTTTGTTTGTTTGTTTGTTTTTAACAGCATACAAACACAAGTGCTATTATTCAGCTATACAAATGTGTGCCTGTAGTGCGCTTTGAGATGCTAATCAGTGGAGCTTGACTTCTCTACCCTGAAGCAAATTTTAAAAGTATTTCATCATTAGGTGACTACATATGCAATAAAACTGTGGACAAAATTACAGGAAAAAAACCCCAGTTTATTGTTATTTAAGCTATCAACAGTTCTCAGCTAGTTATTGATATGATCATCACATGGTTTAGATTTTTGTTTTGTCTTGAAGGCTGTTTACAGAAATGGCTAAATTTGTGTGATAGCTGCAAAGGAATGTCACATTTTATCAGCTGGGCTCTATCATTTTCTTCTGTTTTTAAAACCAGCATGTTATTTTTTTTCTGCCCTCTGAAAGTGCCTGTGCACCCTCTCAATGACATACTGTGTGTCTTAGGACAACTTTTCCTGGTGCAGGATGAATTTTCCTTTTTTTTTGAGAAAGGAGAACCAACATCTAATATGAGGAGTTTGGGTTTTTTTTCTTCCCACTCTCTCCAGGAATGTGGCACAAATATCAGCATACACAGAGTTCAATTTCTCAGTTGAGACATTCTCTCTCTGGTGCCTTGGTGCCTGTGTGTGTAAAATATATAAATGTTTATATATAGAGAGAGATTTCTATATTTGTCTATAGAAAATTCTCTGTTCCTCCTCTCCCTGCCCCCGAGATAATTTGTCAAGCTAACTGAAGATTCTGTATAATTGCTTTCAAATGCTCAGGAAACAATACAGTAAGTCCCAAACCAAGAACATGCAAAAAATTGGCTATATTCCATTTTTAAGTCGTTAATTCAGATACATTTTATTGAGTGAGCAAGAAAGAATCTTCGGAATTTGTGAAATACAATAATTGAAAGGTTTAAGTGTGGGAAAGATTTATCTCAGCTTAGTGTTTCTAGGATGTCAGTTCTTTGGTTATGCTTCTGCTTTTAATCTTGTTTCTCTGCTTTGTGGCGAGCAGGAAGGAAAGGAAGGGTCAGCTGCTCGCACAGCCGAGCCCGGGAAGGAGCTGTGCTGGAGCTCTGTTTTCCCTAAGAGCGTGATTAGTACAGTTTTGATCACTTAGCTAAGGTGTTCCCTACCTTGGGGAGGAAATCTCAGGTTCTACGTGGTAACATCATCCCTTCTTACAATGTCTTCTCTCATGTTGTAATATAGACATTGTTGGTTGGTTGTTGTTTTTTTAATGGAGAGACCAAATAAGTGTACAGGTTAATAATACAATCCTTTTACATAGGATATTCTCTTTGGAAAGACAGTGTATGCCAGCACTAGCTGCTCTGATACTTACAGTAGAGAGAAATGTGTGTGGTGTGTGTCTGGTATGATGGGAAAAAGGGAGAGAGTGGATGAGCTCTGCTAAGAGCTCCCTGCTCTTAATCCTGAGCCACGTCAGGAGCATTCTAAAGCAGTTTATCTTCATATGTCGTCTTGTATATAAGAAACAACACTAAACCCACCAAAACTCATTTCATATGTAGCTTTTTCTACAGCCTTCAGATCAAAGTTATTTTCTTCAGGCTGGACTAAATTATACACAGGTCCCAGGAGTGAAGGACACTGAATTAATGCACTATGTCAACCAGTCCTGGTTATAGAATATTTTTATCGAAGTGTGAGACGCAACATCTCTTTACTATTTCATTAAAAATTAATGTGCAGATTTCCAAAAAGCAAAAAAGCATAAATAATATGAACAAATTTTGTGAAAGGTTTGTACACTGTGGACACGTTAAGGATTTTTTTCTTGAGTATCAGATTACTTCTATATATACATTTAATCAGTATTTGTTCTCATTTAGCTAATTAGCAGAGGAACTCTAATCTCAGTAAAGCGACTGTTCTTACCTTTCCTATGTTTGTAGTTTTTTCCTTTAAAAGGAAAGCGATATTCCTGGTTGCAAGCTGGAGCATTATATTATTGGCCCATATAAATTTGCTTTTTCACTTTTGTTAGTTGAATGTAATGAGTCAAACCTAAATACAGTTATTTGAAACTTATTGAAATGGAGCTTTGCCTTCATATTTGCAAAGCGAATAGGGCTGGCTAGATAAATGTCTGGAATTAACCTTCTGTTGCTGTACGTGAAGCTGTGAAATACATATATACTTTCTTTTAAGTGTGCTGAGTGAAAAATATATTGAAAACTATATTGTAGTGGAATTTATACAGAGAGTTGCTGCTGTTAATTGGAGGGAAATACATTGTATATAACTTGCTATGTAACTTGGTCTTGTGTTTTAGGGCAAGGTGATTTTCTAGCATTTTCGAACGGCTTGATATAAAAATAATTCAGCATCAGTTAAATCTCTATTTATTGTGTTCCCACTTTGTTCAAATAAAGTATGTCCCTTTATGGCAGTTTTAACCCCATTTATCCTCATGCACAAGTGCTCACCTGTTATTTACTCACAAAAGAGAAGGTCGATACTGCAGAACAAGGGGAGTGCTCTGTTGTGACATAAAACATACATATTCATTAGCTCTGCTGTCCCTATGGACATATGTGGTATGTCCTGATGATCTTCATTTGGCAAAAGGAAGTGAGCTTAAGAAGGAAGTTGTCTTAATGGATTTATGATATGTGGAAAAAAGGTTTTAAAAATGCTTTATCTGTGGTAAGGAACCAAAGCAATAATTCTAGGTGTGAATGAAAGAGTAAAGGGAAGCAATTTACTGAAAGATGATTAGCAACAGAAATGGAAAAAATAATAGAATCCAATATTTGAAAATTATAATTTTCATATATTAATTATTTTCTTCCTAGAAGAGCTTAGGTCAAGATCTGAATGTTCCATCTCTGAATGTCTCCCTAGTGCTGAAAATTTATTCCTCTGCCTCTCACTTAACTTGCTAAAAAACAAGTTCAGGGTTTTGTGTTTCACCTGCTTCAGTTGATTACATGAGAAACACGATAAGGCATGAAGGTGTTTTGTCTGCTCTGCTTTTAAGGATGTGTGTTATTCTCTTTCAAGGTAAATGTGCCTTAAACTTCACTTCTGGAAGGGGAACCAAATAAAAGGCTACTTCTGCTATTTTGTTACTTAAAAAGAGAGTATATATTTTGCTGCACTTTTAGAAGCTTCAGTTGGGTTTATTGGAGCCTTGAAAGAAGCAGTTTGGTGGCAGCACAATCAAGCTCCATATCTAAACGATTTTGCATTTGCAAATATACATAAATACTTGTGCCAGGTGGCCAAGTATTCATTCATGATTACATTTTATCATGTGAATATTTTATTTCTCAGAATCACTAGCTATCCTGCAGTAGTTATATTGATTCTCATGTTTATATAGGCATAAATTGCAGATTATATCACATATTAAATGTTTTTAAAATACATTATAGCTATAAGTGTGTGTTCATTGGACTGAAAAAAGTAATTTTTTAAAATTTAAATTATGCTTACATTTGTTTACAGTTATTTTTCTTGTGAATATTCTCTCAGAAATTGTTAGGATCTTATTCGGCATTGACAAAGCATGGTAGGTCCTCTAAAGGCATGGTACTGTTCAGAGCTACTTGACAAAAATGGCTTAAAAGTTTAAATCCTGCCAGGAGAAAGCATCATAATAGGTTAAAAGAAAACTGAATTATTGTTTTTGTCAGTTTGTTTTCTAGTTGTTTTAGAAAAGTGTTATGGGAAAATTAGTACACTGAGGGCAGACTGATGAATTCAAATATTTCAAAGATAAACTACGATTAATCATAAATATGACCACTTCTCTGTATAGGTGGGTTCCATCATGTGTGCAGAAATAGTTTTACTTGTGGTGAGGACAACTGTGCATCAGTTTGATTATACTGCAAGGATGGAGCCCTGAACTGAGAATGTTTTTGTGGCAAGGACTGCTGCCACAGAGAAACCAATATCTCCATGGTGGGCAGCATCCTGGGAGGTCGTGTAAGTGCTTAAGTAATGGCTACAGTCCCCGACAGCCACATCTGTGGGCTGCTGCTGGGTTGGCCTACGGATCTGACTTGCTTCTGCTGAAAAAATATGCTAGTGTCATCTCTGGACCTAGTTTCCCTTTGCTGCTTGACTATTATTTCTCCTTATTTCTGTTTCTTAAGGCCTTTGAAGCTGATGGATCTGCTAAAGGCTGTTTAGCCAGAAATGTCTTTGTGACTATCAAAGGCGCTGCTTTATGTAAATGGCAGGGAGGGAGCTTGGGAGGGAGAGAACTCATTTGCTGTAGATGTATTGCAATTTGCTGCTGTAAGGTGTGAAAGTGTGATTTTAAAGGAATAATCATTTGACAATATTTAAGTTAAATAATGGGGATGTATCAGTTTGAGATTTCACGTCTGGAATTTCGTTTTTAACGGGTCCAGAATCTCATAAAATATATAGCATTTTTCTTACTGCTTTTATCTTTAAGTGCTGTTGACATATATGTGATCCTCCATATTACTCCTGATTTCAGTGTTTTGTTTTAAAGACTGAAATGCTTTCACTATCCTTGCTAGATGGAAATTGTATTGGAAATACCCTGCCAACAGCTTGCTGCCAGCAACAACTGATGTGCAGGGCATGCATATATAGTAAGAGGAAGAACAGACCCCTACCAAGAAAATGCTGAGAGCACTTTCCAGGCCTGTTTTTGTGAGTTTGTGGCTGCCACTTACTGTAAAAAGCTTCCAAAGTTGGGAGTGTACAGCTGGGCATCTCAGTTGGAGGTTCATCCTCCCACCGCTCCCACCGAGTCCTTTGACGTCAAAGGAGTTCCTCATGGACTGGAGCAGAGGTCTTCACTGAGTAATTAGAAAATAAATGTGGGAATCATTTTCTTTTCTTTTTTTTTTTTTTCCTGCAAAACGTAATTAGCTCAATCCACTCTTCAAAATCCCTCCTGTTTCCAATTAAGAGAGATCAGTTGCACTATCTTCAAACAGCTGAAATTATGCTTATTAATAAAAAATGGAGTGTAAAAGAATTGTTTTATCTTGAATTAATTTTTATTATTATGCGACATATGACAGTATACAGTCTTATGAAATATTATCAGATTTAGTACAAATCCAGGGAGTTGTGTGTCCTACATCTTGAACAGCGGTTACAGTATGACTCATTTATTTAGCTCTGCCCCATGCTTAAGAAGGATTTTAAAATGTGGATTTAGGGTCTGAAGTTCAAGGTCCTAACACCTTCAGCTCTCACTGAAGTAAGAGGTTTGAGGCATACTGGCCAGTGAAGTACGCATTCAAGTCAATAGCTGTTTTGGCAGAGCCAATCTCTGTATGTCCATAAGAAGAAAACCCTTGGCTAAAATCATTATGGTCTGTTGTGTAAATACTCAGTGTCTTGAATAATTGTGGACAGTGCTGAGAGTAGCAGTTCAGTGGGCAGGGACAGTTTTTGGGGTCTTTGGCTAAACCTGTAGGCAATCCAAAGTGATGAAGTTCACATCCACTTTCAAGTCAAGAGGGAAAAGAGTTGGTGGTACTCAGAGCTGTGATTTTGGAGTTGTTTCCTACCTTGAACGGTGTGTTCCCACCAGTCTGCTATGGACAGTTATCAGAAGCATCTCATTTACTTGTTCCCTCCTGGTACAGTTTAACCCTTTTCAACAGCACATTAGGCAGTTGCTCGGATCAAGTTAAAAACCTGCTTGAGCTACTGATGTTTACAAAGGAACCTGCAGATCTGTGCTAGGTAGGACCTGTGTACTGCAGGGGTGAACAGGCAGGAATAGAGGAGAAGAATTATTTTCTTTTGCCTCAGGTATGTTGAAGGAACAGTTGGATGCCCCTGATCCAAACTGAGACTTTGGTAGGCTGCTTGGGAATGTTGGTGGGCTGCCCTGTTTCTAGTGCCTTGTGCACAGTAGCTCTGTGACATTCAGGAGTTTTTCACCAGCATCTCTGGAAGCGAAATGCAGCCTCTGGTGGTCTCTTCAGAAAACCACAGCTGCATATGATTTAATTTTAGTTTGATTATTTCATTAGAGGTGTGAATAGATGAGAGGTTTACTGAAGTCCCAGTATCCTTTGTGTAAAGCACATTGTTGTAGCCAAGTTGGTGAGTTGGGACACTGTAAATCCTTTGTGGTTGTTTCATCCAGCGTGGTCTTAGCTAGTATTTCTGGACATTTCCATGCCTGTTTTCAACAGAAACTCCTGTATTTAAATTGAAAAGAAAGGCTAGTTATTTATCTTTTTTGACAGATATAATCCTGTAAGGGGATGAGAAGTTTGACCTGATACTGAGGGCACCAGCACTAGGGGGTTCTTTGTATGCACGAACTCATCCCAGCAGGATCAGGCCCCATTGGACATCCAGGATGTGTAGGATGTTGCTTATTCCTTTTTGCATTCAGATTGCAATGTTATTTTTTCGTAACTGGCATTATTTTCCTTTTTTTTGTTTTGTTTCTTTTAATTCATAGATATGAATATATAAGTAGATTTCTGCCATATGGAATTATTATATGTGAAAATGATGAAGTATTGTGTATTAGATTTTCCATTTTCAGGCTAAGTGCACAAAATTAGAAGGGGAAAAATGGTCAAACACTTGGTTCAAAGTAATTCAATAATGAAATTGTTGACTATAATTACTTTAAATGTAATTCAGATAGATCCAGCTGGAAGAATTATGGAAGAGGGATGTATAACAAGACTGTCAGGACAAGGAAAAATACATACTTTTAAAAAAGCCTACTCTCCCTCTCTGTATAATGCATTAAATTTATCTTAAAAGCAGTTCTCTGATAAGTACATACCTGTACTTAAAGAACAGAATCCCTTCCTTTTGCCTTTTACAGCTCATACCTGCACACTTTACACAGTTCAAAAATGTCGATAGCTCAGAGAATTCTTAAGTTAGCTAAGATTTTTTTTTTTGAAAAATACATTCAGCCTTGCATTGCTTCTGGATTTTCAGTAAGTTATTAAGCAAATACACTACCTGCAGGACTATGGTTTATGTCAGAGTTTAAATTACACTAAAATAAAAAATGCAACCTCTAAATATGCCCTCATTTACCTGATTTTGAATGTTTATGTCAGCATTTGGATTCCTAAAACAGGAAATGCAGGAAGGTTTATCAGCTCAAACAAAAAGCAATTACTAAAATAAAATTTAAAATTCGGAGAGGAAGTGGCTACCAACAGGAAGGGGGGAGGGAGAGAAATATTTGCATAATTAAAAAGAACTACAGCTTCTTCTTTTTATCTCCCAAGTCAGACATTTGACTTCCTTCAAACAATTTTTGAACTGTTAACAAATGGAGTCAAACCTAGCAAAAGTTTGCTGCTTTCTCAATTATTATCAAATTGAGGAAATGGCTCTTTGTGCCCCCCAGTCCAGACCATTCCACTGGTCTCCATGTAAATACTTCTTCACTGCTTGCTAAAGCAAAAAATATGCTTATGGTTAACTATTAACCTATGCTTCCAAATAACACTAATGATTGTGATGTGCTGGAAAAAATGCTCATGTTTCATGGGATGAAAACAGTCCTGTTCTCTTAAGCTTATCTAATCAAAGCCTAATCCTGCCTTTACAGCCTCTGTTAAATGCACTGGTATTTAATATGCATCAATAAATAAACTTTCAATTATTGTGCAGTGAGCATATCCAAAGATAGCATGACAATGTGAAACTACTGGTCTATCTAACAATTATTCTAAATAAGGGATGCTGATGATGTGATTTTCCCCCTCCTCTTATAATGGATAATTTAGATTTTCTGACAATCTTTAGCAGCCTAATAATAAGGAAAATAAATTAATCTAGACAAATAAAATGCAAAGAATTTAATTTCTACACCATCTAAGTACATCTCCCTCCTGTGATTAGAAATTTAATTATTTTAAAAGCACATGATCCATTCTAAATAAAAAATACCAATTGATGAAATTTTTTAAGTATTTGTGAAAGGTATTTTGAAAAGCTTACAAAGTGGGTAGTGTGTCATATATATTTTTGTGCTCTGACCTAGTCCATTCTTTTATGTCTTTAAATTGAATAGCCTTTCTTTTACAAGCAGTTAAAGACAATGTACCAAAAGCATATTCATTAACTACAGTGCAAGTACCAGCCCAGCCAGGTTTTCTGATCCATCCATGTCTATTTTACCTTCTTTTTCAAGAGTGTCACTGCTGCTTTAGTGCATTCTTTGCAAAGAGTCTTTCTCATGGCATCTGTTCCTTAGTACCTAGTGAAACATCAGTCTACTCAAGTTCTGCATCTCTGTAACAGAGGCTTTCAGTGTTTTGGTAACGTTATAAACCAAATATTGCAGAACACAGATAAGTTTTGGTTATTTGTTTGTTTTGTTTGGTGCTTTTTTTTTTTAGTGGGGCAATGAACTTTTATGATGTTATGCAGTTCTATGTTACAGGAACAGTCATATTTTTGTCTTTTAAAACTTGTAGTAAATCTCAGGACATTGGAAGAATTTTAGATCCTGATTGCTTGCACTTGGCTCTTGGTGATTTGCTCTTCAGATTTCCTGCAGAATTTAACAAAGTATGATTTCTGGAAAGCTTCTGATAATTTCTCATTAAAATTGCATTTTTAAATGCAATCATTTAATTGCATGATTTCTACAATTCCTCCCAATTTCATGGTATACTTACTTCCTCTGAAAGGCAGTGGTTGAAACATCAGAAACAATTAGCAAAAAATATTATATTAATGCTAAATGAAAGAAATAAATCTGCCAAAATCTCAGTCTCAAAGCTGCATTTGTCAAAAGCACTTCTCTGAATTAACTTTTATAGCATAACTGTATAATTGTTAACAGACATTTTTCTCAAGTTGTCAAAGTGTTTGAAAAAAGAGAGAAAGAGAACACTCATGAAGAAAAAACCCACAAGTAATTAATGGCATACTCAGGTGGAGTGAGATTTGCAATACTTGTACTAACAAAATATAATGCTCAATTAGAGGTACTTTCCAGTTTTCAGCCTAAGTTTAAATGATTTTAAGATTTGCAAATACATGAATCAAAAAAAAAAAAGAATAATCCAAATGCAAATGAGTGCAACCACAATAAAATATAATTGCAAATGAATCTGTTGCTTTATTCATTTATTGTGTAATTACTGCAATCCTTCCCACCTTGTTTTCAGTATTTCTTAATCATTAAGTCGGAAGCATGACAGCAGTGCCAGCCCTGGCATGATTCTCTTTGACTAAAACCTTGTAAATTAACACAATTAGCACAGCATCATCCTGCTAATTAACTTCCAGTGTCTGGTGCAGTGGTTTTGCAAACAAGGAAGAGGGAGTCAGAAGGGAATAAACATGCCATTCTGTTACCAAACTGTGTGCTGTGTTAGGCTTAGCTCAGCGAGGCTAAGCTGGCCATGTCAGATGCCAGAGTCAGGCAATGAAGAGCTAAAGGGGTTGGGAGAGAAACAGGAGGGGGTAGAAGCTGTCAAAATAGACTGCAGTAATTCAGAGGGGAACGAGTGCCACAGATGCTTCATTTCGACTAGGCCTCTGCCTTATCAGGGAATCTGTGCCAGAGGGCACAAGACTGTTTGCAAAAATCGCTTTTGGTAATACGAGAGAGATTAAGGAGGTCTATTTGATACAGCTATACAAAACGCAGCAATGTGTCTGCCATGCACAGGTACGAGTTGGAGGGGGTTATCTTAACGCTTGTAAATTGCTCTTACCCGACTCAGTGAATCACAAGGAGGGGGGATAATTCACGTCATATTATTAAAAGATTAATTGCTTTAAAATGAATATTTTTGTTGGGGTTTTTTGTTTGTTCGTTTTTACTGATAGGTTTTGTTTTGGTTTTGTATTGTTTGTTTTGGGGGGTTTTATAGCTACCTGTGAAAGCCACAGAACTTTTAGGGACTTGGCTTCATTTCCTTTTCCTTTTCTTCATCTTTTTTTTTTTCTTTATTTTTTTCTTTAACCCTCTTTCTTTGTACCCTGGAGGCTGTGAAGCAGAGGGGGGGAAGAGAGAGCAAGCAACGAGACCGACAGACAAGTCATGCTTGTTTTTTTTTCCAGACCCTCAACAACAGAACTGAGAGGCAGAAAGGAGCCAGTTGTAATTCATACCGAGTTGTAGCCTTTGTGTGATGAAAGCGACAGAGCGCTGCCTGGGAGATTGCTTTGCTGCACTCCACGAAGCAGATTTGAAACTGTCGTGGACCACTTTAGATGAGAGTTGGATTATGGAATGACCTGCTATGTCTGTGTCATATTGTTCTGCGCAGGGTGCATTATACTCTGCTAACTAGGTGTTCAGTACCAAATAAGAGAGGTATCCTAGATGTGATCTGTCATCTGTGTCTCATATTTTTATATTGGTTAAAATATAAAATTGAAACAGTGGTGAAAGAGGGCTTGTATGTTAACAGTAAATCTGCACTCAGAGTATTTAAAATATACTGTCTTATTTAATTACTTTGAGAAATATAGCTTTACCTGTATTTTTTACACAAACAACCCCCTACTGAATTGGCAAAAAATGTGTATGTGCCTGTAATAAACCAAGGAGTTCATAGTGCTTCATAAGGCCATTGCATTTTCTTTCTTTAAGGACTGGCGGTGTTAAGTATAGTGTTTCAGAGAGCTCAAGAAGTTTACAGTTTGAAAAAAGGCAGTATGTTTGAGAACTCATTTAAAAACATGTGAAAGAGGCTGAGGTCATTGTTAACTTTGTTCTTTCCTGCTGCCCTAGGCTTGAAGATGCAGTGGACGCCAGAGCATGCCCAGTGGCCAGAACAGCACTTCGATATCACTTCAACCACCCGGTCCCCTGCCCACAAGGTGGAAGCCTACCGGGGGCACCTGCAGCGTACCTACCAGTATGCCTGGGCCAACGATGATATCTCGGCTCTGACTGCCTCCAATCTTCTGAAAAAGTATGCAGAAAAATATTCTGGTATTTTGGAAGGCCCAGCCGAGCGGCCCATTCTCAGCAATTACTCTGAAGCTCCCTCGGGGCTGGTGAACGGTCGGAAGAATGAAAGTGAGCCTTGGCAGCCATCACTGAACTCGGAGAGCGTGTATCCCATGAACTGTGTCCCAGATGTCATCACCGCCAGCAAAGCTGGGGTAAGTGCAGCCCTCCCTCCTGCAGATGTCTCAGCCAGCATTGGGAGCTCTCCTGGGGTGGCCAGTAACCTGGCTGAACCCAGTTACTCCAGCAGCACCTGTGGAAGTCACACCGTTCCCAGTCTTCATTCAGGGCTCCCATCTCAGGAATATGCCACAGGATACAACGGCTCATACTTGCATACCAGTTACAGCAGCCAGCCAGCACCTGCACTTCCATCCCCTCATCCGTCTCCCCTTCATAGCTCAGGACTTTTACAGCCCCCACCACCGCCACCACCACCAGCCCTTGTCCCCGGCTACAATGGGACCTCTAACCTCTCCAGTTACAGCTACCCTTCCGCCAGTTATCCTCCTCAAACCGCTGTTGGCCCTGGGTACAGCCCTGGGGGTGCCCCGCCACCCTCAGCTTACCTGCCTTCAGGAATCCCTGCTCCAACCCCTCTGCCCCCAACCACTGTCCCCAGCTACTCCTACCAGGGCCACGGTCTGACTCCCATCGCGCCGTCTGCCCTGACAAACAGTTCAGCCAGCTCTCTCAAAAGGAAAGCTTTCTACATGGCAGGGCAAGGAGAAATGGACTCCGGTTATGGAAATTACAGCTATGGCCAACAGAGATCTACACAGAGTCCCATGTATCGAATGCCAGACAACAGCATTTCAAATGCAAACAGGGGGAATGGTTTTGACAGAAGTGCTGAAACATCATCCTTAGCATTTAAGCCAACAAAGCAGCTAATGTCCTCTGAACAGCAAAGGAAATTCAGTAGCCAGTCCAGTAGGGCTCTAACACCCCCATCCTATAGTACTGCTAAAAACTCACTGGGTTCGAGATCAAGTGACTCATTTGGGAAGTATACCTCCCCAGTAATGAATGAGCACGGTGACGAGCACAGGCAGCTCCTCCCTCACCCAATGCAAGGCCCGGGACTTCGTGCAGCTACCTCATCCAACCACTCTGTGGACGAGCAACTGAAGAATACTGACACACACCTCATTGACCTTGTTACCAATGAGATTATCAACCAAGGACCTCCCGTGGACTGGAGCGATATTGCTGGCCTAGATCTAGTAAAGGCCGTCATTAAGGAGGAGGTTTTATGGCCAGTATTGAGGTCAGATGCATTCAATGGACTGACTGCTCTACCTCGGAGCATCCTTTTATTTGGACCTCGGGGAACAGGCAAAACATTAATGGGCAGATGTATAGCTAGTCAGCTGGGGGCCACGTTTTTCAAAATCACTGGCTCTGGCCTTGTCACAAAGTGGTTAGGGGAAGGAGAAAAAATTGTCCATGCCTCCTTCCTCGTGGCAAGGTGTCGCCAGCCCTCAGTGATTTTTGTTAGTGACATTGATATGCTCCTTTCCTCTCAAGTGAGTGAAGAACATAGTCCAGTAAGTCGGATGAGAACCGAGTTCCTTATGCAGCTGGACACTGTACTGACTTCTGCTGAGGACCAAATAGTAGTAATTTGCGCCACGAGTAAACCAGAAGAAATTGATGAATCTCTTCGAAGGTACTTCATGAAACGACTTTTAATCCCACTTCCTGACAGCACAGCGAGACACCAGATAATAGTACAACTGCTCTCACAGCACAATTACTGTCTCAATGACAAGGAGGTTGCACTGCTTGTCCAGCGCACAGAAGGCTTTTCTGGACTAGATGTGGCTCACTTGTGTCAGGAAGCCGTGGTGGGCCCACTCCATGCCATGCCAGCCACAGACCTTTCAGCCATTATGCCCAGCCAGTTGAGGCCAGTTACATATCAAGACTTTGAAAATGCTTTCTGCAAGATACAGCCTAGCATATCTCAAAAAGAGCTTGATACATATGTTGAATGGAACAAAATGTTTGGTTGCAGTCAGTGATGCTACTTTAAAAAAAAATGTAATGAATGCTGGCACACACAGAATCTGCTACATAGGGTAGAGAACCCTTTTCAGTAGTGTTAAAATTGCAAAGGGTACTGGGAAGACTACAATTTACCTTGCCTCTAAAGAGCCAGGGTATACTTGAAGGAAAAGTGCATCAAACAAGAGCTGCTGATCTGAAAAAGCCACACATGACAGAAAGCGCATGTTGATGCTCAGTTCTGTTCAAGCTAGACAATACTCACCAAGGAGCAAGGTGCAAGTGGGTTGATTTCAGAAGGACATGAACCCTGTGTGTTGATTCCATTCTGCTGTTCTTGAGATTTAGTTGCTGTCAAGTGCCTGAAGTGGTGCTTTATTTTTTGTTTGCCTCACAATTACATTGGTGGCATGTGCTAATATAAAGAGCTTTAACTTCAAACATTATTGGACTAAAGAGATGAACGGTTGTGTTGCGACAGAGAGCCAGATTTTTGCTATTCTAAGAGCAACAGTATTCCTCAATCCTGTCTGTTCTGTGGTGTTAAACTAAGAACAGGTAAAACAGGGTAATGGTAATCTGGACCTTAATTTCTGCAGTTCATTTCTTTTAATGTTCTGTCTGCAAAAACTCAGGAAAGTGATTGTGATTTGTACAGTACCTCAAAGGAATGTGTTGAAAGCACTATGTACTGCTGAGAGTTATAGGCTAGGCTTCAATGTTACTTTATATTAAATATGTATGTTTACCTCAACAATTGGAAAATGGCAAGGAAAATTACTTTGAATGTATCCAGGAAAAAAACTAAAGTGTGATATGACTGAAGCTTTACAGTTTTTAAAAATAGAAACAGAAGCATTTCCCCATGTTCAGGAATGGTTCTTTTGCCAATTTGTCAGATCAAACCAGAGCAGAGTGATTTTTCTTGTTGGTAAACTGTAACAGTTTTCAGCATATTGCTCCTTGATAATTACATGATACAGTCTTTAGAAGGTGCATAGATGAATAAAAGAGCCACTTAATCGGTTTATGTTAGCATCTGAAACACTCAAACGTAAGATTTGGTAGGATTCTGAGAGGCAAATTACCTTAAGCTGTGACAGCTGGCCTTTCTTGCATGGCCCTAGTCATAGTTTTGAGGCTATTTTGGTGAAGCTGTAGGGAGTAGAATCAGTATAGGTCGCTGGCAGAGCTATGAGTTGCAGAGCTGTTTATAGCAATGCAGTGGACTGTGACCAAACAAACAGTACAAATAAAACAAAACTGAACCCTCAAAGTACATTTACTTCCCTTCCCAAACGGTAAAGTTGAGTTTTTGTTGTGTATGTATGGCTTCATTGTCCTTAATGCAATATTCATTTAGCATCCATTAGAAATCTTAGGCTGAAGTGTGCCCACCATTATTTCTACCTCAGTTTTGTTAACGTTTCTCTTGGAAAGCAAAGTAAGAAATAGGGCAAAAAACACCACCAACACAAGTCAGATTACATTAGGAATGCGAACCTGCTAAACAAGTTTCAGAGAGCTGCTGTTTTTTCCCCTGAAGTCAAGTTTTTCTCTGTGTTAGTGCTCTTTACCCCCTCCTCTTTCCTGCCCCAAATATACATATCCTGGTGTCTTCCTTCTGGAAAGACTCGCTGGCATGTGTGGCATTTTGCTCAGTTCACCCTCCCCACCCCTTTGGCCCCCCTCTTTCTTTTTATCCTTTAATGCTTTCTGTGTGACTCTTTTGGTGACAGCTGACTGATGTTGGGTAATGTCTCTGAGCAAGAGCAGTGTGTGTTGCAGCTGCCCAAAGCCTCTGCCATCACATGAACAAAACAGCCTTGCTTTTTTTGAATGTATTTTTTGTTTGTTTACTTTTAAAGAAACAGTAACAAAACTGTTGCAAAGCACTGGCATTTAATGTTTCTCCTAAGTAATGTACGTTCAAGACCATTAAATAAATGCACTGAAAAGCCCCAAGAAGAGAGATACCAATCTGTTACTAGGTCATGTTTGTCTTCTCAAAAATTGTACAGACCTTGTCCGTTTTGTTAAATTGGTGGAGACATTTAGCATTCAGAAAGCTAATGAGGGATTTTGTGATATTGCTGGAAATTTATGACTCTTATTACTTTCCTTTATTTTGCTTTTAAGATATATATATATATATTTAGATAGAACATGCTAAAAACAGAGCAAATAAACCAAAATCTAATTTAAGATGGATTCCTGGCAAACATTTTGTCTATCTAAAACTTTATGTTTCAAGCATAAAAGTACCATTTTAAAAACAGTGCCTTTCATTAAGGATGTAGAAAGTAAGATTTAAGTACATCACCTGCTTTTCTTCTTTATTTTCCTTTTTTTTCTTTTTTTTTTTAATTTTTTTATTATTTTTTCTTTTGAACAGCAATTACGGTCTATGATCCTTGTTATGACCCAGTCTTTCTGCTTACTCAAACCCCTACAGGCTGCTTCTTCACCCTAATCATTCCACTGTCCTCATATTTGGGAGATCCTGATGTCCCTGTTAGCCCTAGGTTCATACTGATCACACTGGCAAGTACGCTGTTGCATATCGCTGACCCAATTTCTGTCTTAGACATTGCCTTTCATACCTGCCATTGAGCTGTGCTCATTTAAAAGGCTCAGACAAGTTTGGATAAACTGTTTCTCCTAACTATGCTCCTAACAAATTTTTTTGCAGCTTGTAAACTGAAAATTTACGCACTAGAGTGTTTTTTTCCCCTCTTTTTTATCCAGTAGCCAAACCAAAAGAAAGCAAAATTGTAGATGGTCCATTTGACTTCCAGCTTTAAGTCATTCTCTTTAAAAAGTCACTCTGGGAAACAGATTTCTCAGGTGTTAACCAAAGTGAGAAGCAGGCAGAAACTGAGATGGTGTGCAAATGCAGGTTCTACACACACATGCTCACGCTCCTCAGGTCTTGATTCAGCTTTGGGGCAGCAGAAATAAACTTCACCCCTATCACTGCTGTAAGGAGAGGAAAACAGAGCTGGATTGTTACCTAAATCTTTCCTTACCATCAGCTGTCCTTGACTTTCCTCTGGGAGGGTGCCTGTTGAATTTGGTGAGAACTTGGCCAGGAACTGCTAACAGGAGGCACCTTAATCCTTCTGTAAATGGTTTCTGGCCACTCCTTTGATGGAATTTGGGGCTGAACTGGCCAAACCCCCTGCCACATCCTGTCCTTCTTATTGCTTTGCTTCCTCCTCCCACATTCAGCCCCTGCTTTTTCCCTAGTGAGCAGGTTTTGGCATGCTGCTGGTCCTTCACCCCTCAGCAGCCTTCTTGTCAAGGAGGGTCCAGGAAGGGCAGAAACATGATCCTGAACTTGAGCAGATCCCAAAGGTTAGGATTGTTTTTGAGAAGAGAGACAAAATATGTTTTAATGGTGTTTTCAGGATTAAGTATTTGCTGGTCTTAGACATTTCCATGGTAAAAAGCCATTTGTGGTTTACAATTAGGCAAAGCTGGGGGCTGCTGCCACAGAAATGTCCAAGTGGTTGGCTGGGGCTTCCTGCCACTGGCACAGCCCTGAATTTTAAGGAACCTGAAATGGTTAAAGAGCATTTGCTGTGTCAGCCTATCACTGCAGATGCTTTACGTTGTATTTTTATGTGTGGATTCCATTCTGCATCAGCTCATTTTCTTCCTTGTACCTTCAGTAACAATTCCTACAGCAACAAAAGTAAAATAAATTGGAGGAATATATCTGCAAGCTGAAGAATCAATATCAATTCAAGGAGGAGTTCATAATGACCTTATGTGAGACAGAAATGGAAATACTCTGTACTTCTGGCATGTTTCTCTTCAAAATATTTAGAACATTAGTGACAATATATAAAAGTTTGCTGACTGAGCTGATCAATGGAATGTGAAGGCAGTTTACTTTAAGGCTATTTACTTTCATAGGGATTATTTATCTATTAGTCAGTCTGTATTCTACTCAAATGCAGATAGATGGGCAAAATGTTTTCTTGAGCATTACAAACCTACCAACAGGAAAATCAACCATCTGACTAAAATACATAGGCCAAACACCATCTGGGTGTCTTTACCAGCTATTTGGAGGCTGTGCCCTGTAAAATAGTACAAGGTCATATTTAGGTGTTTTTTCATAGGATGTTTCTTTAGGGGATTGTCTAGTTAAAAAGATGCAAATTAATTCCTGCATCAAGATGTTAATACACTGAAAGCAAGTTTGGGGATATATCCAAGGTTTTCACTGTCTGCAAATACACATGACTTAAGGTAAAGGGCTGTTCTTATAATCCCCCTGCATTTTTCTCTCAAGCACTCCATCACGAGGGAGAGTGCATTACTCAGATCTGAAGGATACACTTTGTCAGAAAACAAGGCCACCAAAAGTTGTAGGGCCTCCTACCCTTTCATTTACACCAATCTGAAGGTGGGATAACCTTCTTGACTTAAAGGAATTACTCCTGATTTCTGCCCTTGTTAGAAAAGTCATCCCTCCGATGTATAATAATCTATGTCTGTTGGTTTTCATCATCAGCTCTGAAAGCTAACCTTGTCCTCACAGCACTAACTCCTTTCCATCTTGTATGTGTGCATGTGTGTATATAATATTTATATGTGCATACACACCATGTC
>JAWWLV010000183.1:18063827-18066327 GCA_035041135.1 Platyrinchus mystaceus | reverse complement strand
TGTGTTTGTCGTAGAGCTCCTGAGTTTCAAAAAGTAAAACTTTATTCAAAATATTGAGATGGATTTTTTTGGAACTAAGGAGTTGTTTCAAAGTCCAATAACAATATTCCTTAATAGAATAAAGTAGTTTGCACCCTAATTGGAGAGCAGTATTGTTTGAACAAGTAAAAAAAAAAAAAATTGGTGTAAATGTGGATACCGTTCTTCAAAAAATTTTGCCCAAATTCTGCTTTCTGCGTTAGGTGTGGTTTTGTTCATGGCTCAGAGTAGTTGTTGGTGGTAGTGTTCTGCCTTTTCCTGCTCAGCTCCTGCTCTTTTGGAACAGAAAATCAAACATTCCTGCAGAATATTATTGGCAAAAAGTGAATTGCTTCAACAAGAAATGAAGCATGATTCAGAGTGTGGCAACACTTGGAAAAGAGCTGCCTGGGGAATGAAAGAAATGCTGTTCGGGGGCTGGAGCCACATTAAGCTTTTGACTGTGACAGCGAAGTAACATGCTCTACTGGCAAAGAGCACAGAGTGGATGCAGCTGTATCAACAGCTTTCCCCACTCGTGGGGAACATACACAGAGCAAGCCTTACTGCTTAAGGCAGTTTTACCAGGGTATTTGCATTTACAGTTGCAATTTTTCTTGGATTAGCTGTGTCTGCTGGCGACCTTGATTCTGCACATGCCTGAATAACTGAACTGTAGGGGAAGAAGACTGTGAGCATGGGTTAGGACAGATGAAAGTCCCTCAAGCTTTTAGCAGTATTTCAGTTTGATCATGTTACCAAGTCTGCATCCTGGTGAAAGCATAGTCTAGTGATATTTTAATATTATATTTTAAAAATTCTATGTAATAATAATTGTAGGGAAGTTTTTTACTACTACTATTTTTCTTGCCAAGCCTAATAACTTAAATTTTATTGTTAAGTCTGTGAATTAAAGCTCTAATTAAGTATGTTTACTACAAAAGAGGATACGAAAATAAACAAGATTCTCATTCCTCCTCCGAAGCATTCCAGCCACTGTAGCACTACTAATTAGAATGCTTATTCATACGCACTGGTAAGTGCTATCGTGGTGGCTCAGTACAGATACACCAGGCCACTACATCTGTGCGTGTATTGTCATCCTAAGAGGGAATAGCTGCTGAAATTATGGTGAGATTCTGAGAAAATGTGTGTCCTTCCCGCATCACATAGAGGAGTAAAGGAGTCTATTATGGGACTTGGCTGTGCTGTAATTTATTGTGCCACTTTCCTTCTAAAGCAATAATCTTGAAGAATTTGGGAAGGCAGAGAGCAGAGTAGAAGAATGGTAATTTCTGAAGAATTACTAGTTTTGTTTATAATTTAGAATAAAGAAAGCTCTACCTCTGTTTGTACACATGTATTTCTTATAGCTGCATCTCCTGGATGTCCATGTAGGCGTTAATTTTAATCCCTGTAATACACAGTAATAAAAGTTATCTCAGTTCTCATTCTGTGTAACTGGAAATTGAATTTAGTCTGTGCTTTATCTACAGGGTCTTAGGGTCCATTCTTCATGACACTGTGATTATTATTTTTGTTAGTATTTTGGAAATACCCTAGAAAGTTGATGGATGCATGGGCTCATTCATATGAGCTTTAAATAGTGGACTCTTTTGTTCCAGTACAGTTAAGGGGGAAAAATCTTTTAGGTAATTTGTTTGTTTTCCAAATAACAGGAGATGATCTTACTTTGAAGTTTGTATTTTTGTGTCTTGTAAATTAGTCTGCATGATTTTTGAATATAATTGAGTATGCTAATGGAAATGATAGGGATAGTTAATGTTTTGAGGGTGTATTTAAAGTCAGTCAAGTATTGAAATAACCAGTAACCAAAGGCAATGGACACTGATAATTAAACAAAAGTGATGCTGATCTAATGAAATCTATATCTCGGCATGTTGAGAGACAGTGGCCTGAGAAAAAGAAAAGTTACTTTCACTCTTTGCTAACTTTATTGCTTTTTTTTTTCTGAGTGAAAAAGATTATAAGCTAAAATGTACCTTGGGGAACCGTTTTTTTCCAGACCACTTAATTACTTGAAAAGATAATCTGAATAACATTTGATCAAATTTTTCATTAGAACTCCCTTTTAATTTTTCATTAGCTTTATAATTAACTGAATTTATACATTCATCAGTCTGTTTACAGCATTTTGCTTTGTAAAGTGGTGTACCATAACCCCGTCTCTCTCTTTCTTTGCTTTCCAGATTATTACACAGAGTAGGGTAAGGCAAGCATCCTTCTCTTGGTGACCGGGACATCCATTTCTCCATAGCATCAGACTAATAGATGTATTTCCGTAGGTAAAAGGAAAATGGGCTTCTTGCTCCAAGTCTTATTTGAATTTTCATTTCATTTGATTAAGGTAGGGAGGAGTGCAAATTAAACAAAAGAATTGAAAATGAAATTAGAAAGATGTGTTGCTGAAACTCCGCTGACAAGAGAACCTGACATGATTTCACCATGAATAATGCTTTCA
>JAWWLV010000183.1:18051327-18061327 GCA_035041135.1 Platyrinchus mystaceus | reverse complement strand
AGTTATTAACATTTGCTTTGTTCAGTATCACCACTGAGCTGCATTAACCATGCCAGTGTGGGTCATTTAAGAGATGAAAAAGGAATATTTTATGAAAAAGCAGTGTTTACTTCACTGTCTAGATTTTTTCAGTTCATGTACCTTTTCATCCTCTACCATCTGGAGACCACAAAGCAAAAGAGCATCTTAGGCTTTCCTATGGCTGACTGGTAGATAACTGTACAAACGTGTAAAAATTAATTCCTACACAAAACTGCTTCACAATAGTAAGACAAGATAAACTGTGTGGAAGAAGTCAACAAGTTAGTAGATAAAATTAAAAAAAAAAAATATATATTAAGGATGGTGAGGTCTTATACAGAAAGTAAGTGACAGGGATGGCCTTTGCTGCAGCTGCTGCTGTCTGGTGGAAACCCTTTCACCACATGGGTAATGGGGTAGCTCCAGTAATTAGTCAACAAAATCCTGCAAATCAAAGCTTGCTCTGTTGTAATTACCAAATGTTAAATATATGTATACAAATGATGCCTTTTCTCTTGAACTGGTAAAATAAAGAGATGAAAGATTTAAGCCAGAATTTACTAAGTTGTTCTACTGTGGCTGCTCACCTTCTCACAAATACATTTTCTCAAGGACAAGGTCTGGCTCTTTACCTCCATGAATGTAAGTGTGGCATTCATGCTAAAACCATCAGCATTCTGGTTTATCAACAAGAAAAAATGAAAATTGAAATAGTTTGTTTATATCTGTGAAAAAGTGCATGACGCATCTGCAGGAACAGCTTTCCTGAAGAAGGTATTTAAATTCAGAGGGAAGGCTCCCAATTGCTCTTGAAAATTTGTCTGTAAACATTTTTTTGCTTTTAATAAGCTGGGATTACTAGGAACAACTTCATCTCTTCTCTGCTCCCTGAATGCATGAGAAGCCTTTTGTCTGCAATTCTCACAGAAGTAATTTAGGCTGATGACATTCAGTGCTTCCCAGAATCAACCTCTAGTCCTAGGACCATATCTAGGGGTCAAGTAAGTTTTGACTGAGGTATGTACATTAGATACAAGGGGCAATGATCTGAGGTGGAAGGTTCATGTTTGCCTAAACCTTTAGAAGAATAAGGTCTTCAGTACCATATTGTATCTAATATCTATCTAGTACAGATATTTCTAAATTCAAAACCAGTTCCACACAAAACAAAGATAGGATGTTTTGTAGAAATGTAAACCTGAATGGCTGGTAAATCCTTCTTTAAAATTTTTTCTTTGTTATAGGATTTTTTTTCTTCTCATTTGTATTTTACATCTACTTGAGTCATTTATACAAATTCAATACAAAATACCTAGCAGTATGCTTTTAACTTAAAACCTTGCCAGGTGCCATATTTTGTTCTCTTCTTTTTATATGGATATTACCTATTCTTCTAACAATTCAACAAGGCATTTCATTAAATCCCCGTGATGCAATTAATGTAGATGGAAACAAATTCCCCATGAACACAGAAACATCACATTTAGAATATATACTTTAAAAGTGTCTGTAATTTGATGGTAATATTGTTTACCTTCATTCAAACTGTGATTATATCTTTATTCAGTAGTTTTTATGGGTTTGAAAAAGTTGAGTCCCTTTTGTCCTTTTCAGCTTGTTTTCAGAATTTGAAAAACGGAGATACAAAGGGAGCTGTGGCAGCTGAATTCTCTTTCATGTGTGTCCAGTCCAGGTGAAGCCCAGCATAATGTACTGTAATATGTCTCTTCAGTTCTCTGATACAATGACCTGTGCATCCTCTAAATCCCCCACAGAATGCGCAGACACAGACTGATTGAGGTGAGTATGGACTTAAGTATATATTGTTCTTTGTAGCTCTGAGGAATTGGCACTTTTGCCAAATGTGAGATGATGTGGATTGTAATCTATTGAGATATGAGTTCAGACTGGGCCCTGGTATACATTGTAAGAATAACTAAAGGTTTGTCTGGAGTAAGTTTTGTGGTGGCTTTTTGTTGGTTTTCTTTTTTTTTTTTTTCTTTTCTTCCCTAAAACAAACAAAAAACTCCCCTTTTTCACAGTTTTTGACACTTTGCAGTTCCACTAACAACACTAATCTTGAAAGTACCTTTGTGGTAAGGGCCTCTTGGTGGAGGCTGGGATAACACACCACTAGAAATCCCAGCCTCTTCCTTGGGGTTATTAACACAACTATGCAGAGAAACTGGTAGAGGGATAATCATGGATTTTACCCTTCCTGATGGTATAGACTTTTAAAAACAATTTATTCTGGCAAAGAGGAATGGATATTGAGCATAGGTTCTCCCAAATCATAGCTTGTAACTATTTCAACTAGATAACCTTTCCAGTATAATTGGATGAGAAAATTTTATTTTCTTTTGCCGTAATAGGAAAGGAGTAGGGCAGTGGTTTATCTTATAGTCTTGGTAACAAAGGGGTATTTTAAATGTTTAGTCTTCTGTTCCATAATGAATGAGAAACAAGAGGTCTAACACTTTAACAGAGAAGGTAGTCACAGCAATTAAACAGCATTTTTATTAATCCCCCAACCTTTCTGTTTGAATAAAAAGCTTGATCCTGATCCTAAACTATTATGATTGTATTGAGAGTGTATACCTCTCTCCGGCTCCCTACCTGCTGTACAAAACTCCCCTTGCTCCCCTCCTCTTGGCATGCCTAAGGAATTCACCACTCTCCTATGGCTGTGCTTGGCTGGGGCTTCTGGGAGACAGCCCGGAGGAAAACCCTCCTACAGTTTTCCCCAGGTGCCATAGAGCAGGGAGGCTGATACAAGTGCTGCTTTTCTGCCTTCAAGATGACATATATATCAGGATCTTAAACGGTTAAATAAATAAAATTATCCCAGCAATGCTGTGAGTCAATAAAAGAAAGGACAGACTTTAAAGTGCGGCTCTTAGAAAAGTTTTGAGGGAAGAAAAATTGTCTAGGATTACAAAGACTCTAAGAGGTATTTTCACTTATGAATAACATACAGTAAAATTAATTGGAATCTTCATAGTTAACTACATTTAAGTAAGTTTTACTAAATTCATGATTTTCAATCTTAAATATAAAAACAGAGCCTAGGACTTTAGCATTTAGATTACTGTTTTTCTTTTACAAAGTCAAAAAGAGGGTTAGATTTACATGCATTCCTCAATAACATATTTTATAAAAAACAATTTTTTTAATATTTTCAGTTGCAACATTTCCAATTTTTAACTACTTTAGTCGGGGTCATCCTATAACCTAGATTTGTAGGCATCATTTTATTCCTTCAGCACTTAAAAAAGAAATCTAAAAACACTCACAACTTAGCAGTAACCCAGAAGAAATTGCTTGTTGATGTTTGGGTTAACAAGAATAAAACATCCACCCTAATTGGCTGTTTTTGTGCTAACATATGTCTATAAGTTCTAAAATATCTTACCAAAAGCTGTTTGAACTGTACATTTCTGCTCCAGGCAGAGTAATGTCTTGGTTTTCTGTTTGATTACAAAATTCTTGCAAGGGAGACTATGGATTCATCAAAGAAGAGTCCTTCATGCAAATACCATCCACTGCAGGACTCAGCTTTATGGAGGGTGGGGAAATTCTTTGCTAACACACAAAAGATCGAGTTGGAGAACATACATACTCCAGAAGGCTGAGGTGGAACAAGCCAGCTCCCATAGCTGGGCCTGCTGCAGTTCTGTTGGCATGCCATGGTACCTTTGTCTGTTGGTGAAATTCACTGGTTACTTTAACAGGTACTGTTTTGCTCAGCATGATTTAAAACTACTCACCTAATTCTCTGTCAGCTCAGAGTCTTTGCCCTTGGGGGAGGGAGGATAAAATTAACGCAAACAGAGCTGGAGAAACCTGGGTGAGGGGGCTCTGTTTCATACAGCCAATGGTTTCCTCAAGCTAGGTAGCTTATATAACAGCTTTTTCCATATGTAGATATTTGAAAGCAGAATGTGTTTTCCTTCTGGCAGAATCCAGTTAGCAAACAGTGTATGTTCAGTTTCAGCTTGTGACAAACAAGGCTTACATCTATTAAATTTGTATCTCTCTTTACTCATGTGGCTTCCCCCTGAAATCTATTGAAAACGTCCTTTAAAGTTTATTGTAAAAATTTAACTTTAATACAGAGATACTGAATTTGTGTCTTTACGTAGCAGAACCCAACACCTGGAGACTAACATCACCAAATGTTTACAAAATTGGCAAATATAAGTGCAGTAAAAACTATCAGTATTCTATTGAGCAGAGTAGCACATTATTGTCTAATGCTATAAGAAGTCAGTTGGAAAAATACATGTCAAATTTTTTTGGTATTTGGATACAGAAATGTAATGGGAAGAGTTGAGTTTCAAATGTCTTTCTCAGCTTAAGAAAAGGAATGATAAAACAGGGTTGAGAAATCTCCTGCTGACTTTCAAATGTCGGTGCATAGGGGAAAAACATCTGCTTGACCAATGACCTTACCTTTTTATAGCCACTAAAATTGATCGTGAGATATCAACACATATTCCCAATTTTTTCGAAAACAATTTTTGGAGCCTACATTTTACTCTTAAGGAGATATTAAAAATGTATGTTTCTTGCACTTCTAGAACACTCAGTCAGGATGTTGCCAATGCCATCATTTCATCAATGCCATCATTCTTAGGCCAGTCTTGTATGACTTGTCAATATTTCTGTTTCAAAGTTTCCTTCACTGAAAGTGGTTGCCGATATGACAGGAGTCAGTAAGACTGGATACCAGTGTCAGGTGACAGGTAGTCAAGTGTCAAAATAGTCCAGAGTCACCACTGACTTCCATCAAAAGAAGATTGATACCAGGTTGTAGCTGTGTTTTCCAGCTACCGAGAAGCCCCACTCCTCATTTAGTAAGCAAGTTGAAATTTGGTAGCAAAGAAAAAAAGATTGAGTTAATGGATCCTTGTTTGTTAGACTGCTGCAATGTCTCCATTTCTGCTTTGTGCTAAAACACATGCTGAAAAGTTACAAGCCAACAAACACACACGTTCCTTAAAAGCTGAATGTACTTTTTGCTGTGAATAGAATAAAAATTCCCTCTGCTTCCTATCTCGTCACCCCCAAGAAAACATTTTCTCCTCTCTCTTCAGCAGCTTCTATTGGCACTTGTGAGGAGAAAAAAAGTTTGTACAAAATTATTTGTAGATTGCAAGAACACAGATATTCAACCTAAAACCTGAGTGTAACCTAACCCAACTCAGCTGTCAGCCAAGCACTCCCTTTCCAAATCATATGACTGAATAAGATTGTGAAAGGGCTTACAACTCCACTGAGGATGAAGAAGTGATTGAGGAACTACAATGTCAATATATAACTAGGAAGGGGAAAACAAAGGCAATTATAAGATGTCTAGGATATTTTCATCTTTCTTAAAATATTTACTTAAGAGAATTCTAAAACAGGAGTCCAGCTTAGGCATAAACATCCTTACTTTTCACCCCATGCAAGGAATTGAGGAGGAGCAGCTCTGGCAGCCTAAAAGCTGTCCTTAGCGATACCTTCTGCAGCACTTTCAGAGAGATGTGTTGACCAACAAAAGTCAGATGAAATAATTGTGGGTTCACTCTCAGTTGCTTCAGACTCTGCAGATCAGCTGTGCAAACAGTTGGGTTCCTCCCACCTGATAAACATCTGAATATGTAAAAAGCCACAGTATTAAAAAAAAAGAATTATAAATTAAGAAAAAAATCAATAGAAAAAGTGAATAAACAAATTAGTGCACATGAATTATTTATTCCAAGGCACATGCTAACATGATTTTTCTCCACCAACCATCAAGCACCTGAAGGCAGCACAGCTTCTGCTTCCTGGAGGCACAACTTTTTTTGCATCTGCTTTTTGTCTGCAATTATCTAAGAGATTAGGGCTCCTGTTCCCATTGTCCTTTTGCTTGTAGGCAGCTTGACTACCAATGCCAACAGCTGCTGCTGCAGGCACTGCCAGGGCTGTTCTAGGAAGGCTTCTCAGAGTGGCCTGTACAACGTACACAAAGCCAGAGGGGAGAGATGGGGACTTATGGATGAGGAATGGGGCTTGAAGGTCTGACCTCACAGCATGTAAAACCTTTGTTGGATGCAGGACACAGATGAGGGTTTTCTTGTAAAAGCTGAAGTCAGGCCACGGGACCAACACAGGGGATGTCAGCAAATCAGTAAGTGGCAAAACTGACCTCGTGGCTGGTCTCAAGGCCACTTAGATGTAGCCCAGAACACTACAGTAAAGCAAATGTGATCTCAATCTTCAACAAAATTTGACATATTGGGTAAGTTACAAAAAGTTGTGATTTGGTCCAGAGCTGGCTGAAGCCATAAGCTGCTTCAGCTGATGCAATTTTGTGAGGTTCTTTGTAGTTGGGACAGTTTGAGTCTTTACAGAGGATTCTTTCGAGAGACTACTTTATTTGAAGTTCTTTACTGGTTTGAAATGCTACAATGGACTGATAGATTTGTGGGCAGATTTCTGGCAAAATGTACGCGTGTAAAATAAATGCCTTCTCCTTTGGAACTCTGCACACCTAATATTGCCATGATCACTAGTGCGGGCTGCATCTCTGCAAGCTTGTCTGTAGGAATGCACTACTCTATTATCATTTTGTTGTGTCTGGAAAACATCAACAGGCATTTTTTCTCCCAAGGACTGTATTTATTATTTCACCAGAAACTGATTTTGCCACAGAGGAAGGGAACAGTTCAAATAATATCCTCCCTATAGTTAGTAAACTGATTTTGTTGCATATTCATTTCCCAATACTGAAATCAGAGTAGAGGATACATGTGTGGGGTCTCCCATAAAGACAAGGATACTTTTTATATATGCCTGACTTGATCCATTTTCCAAATTCAACTGTATATTATTTTTACTTCTTTTGTAAAACTAATATTTTTGTTTTGATTTTACCATCTCTTACTCTTGTACCGGTACTACCACTTACTGCAAAGCTCAGTATTTGGACATACAAATTACTGACATGTAATGTGTGTTTAAGACACATTTTGAATAAAAGAAAGAGAGGTCAGCTAATATTTTTAAATCCCCTCCTGGCATATATTATCTTTTCATGACCATAGCATCTAAGTCTTCATTAAGGCAACAATTCAGAAATGTGCTATATATTTTTACTAGATTTTCCTGATCATGAGGTAAAGGGAGCAACATTGTACATCTTTGAAGTTAGTGACTCTTTTCAGTAGAAATAATAATGAAATTTCCACTATCTAAATGTATTTATGAAAAATACACTTAAAATTTTCCAGTGAATTGAAGCAGAGTTGCATGAGAGTCCTCACATCGTTATATAAGAAAAGAATTGAAATAAGCAAAACTGGTTTAGATACTTGGGTGACCTTTGCAGAAATCTAACACTGCCTTAAAACTCTCTAGCCTTGCTGTTCTTAGATGATAGGTGATGTTGGGAAGGTGCCACAAAGGCGGTCTTCCTAAACAGCTCCCTTGATATCAGTCACTCAAAGCTCCTGTGTGACTGGTCTGTTGATGATTGAATTGAGAATAGGAGAGATGAGATGTAAGTTACTGGTTTTACAAATGAAGAATGAAATTGGATGCATTTCACCCACTTTGCAATCAGCCATTATGTATATGCTTAGATTGAAAAACTAATCTGGTAGTTTTCACATCCAATCATATTAATGAAGTAGCAGAATTACTTGTGTGATTCTGTACTACAGTCAATTTAGTAAATAGATATGAAGGAGAATAAAATACGTAAATTTTTATAATACTCTTATAATTCTGTAGGAATTAAACCAGTAAAAAATGTAGATTGAACTTTGTTTTAATTGGTTTATGTTTAAAGATTCTTTGATCAGCGATAACAGTAATATGTATTAACGTGTTGCATTTTAAAGTGACGCTGCCTTTCATTAATCAAGTGTCTGTATGGTTGATTAATTTGAACAAGGTTTAAATTGCTATGAAAATTTATCATTCATAGCCATGATCTCCATTTACATATATGTTAATTATTGTAAATGTAATCTTTTTCTGAATCCTCTGGGCTGCATACTAAAAAGACACAGTGATCACAGTGAGTGACTACTTTTCTATTACAAAGTGAACTCTTACCAGTATTCAGTAAAGTCTGTTTCAGTTGTCAAAGATAGACTCAAAACATTAAAACATTTTATGCTAAAGGCAAGTTCAAATACTGTAGATGTTATTTCCTTTTCAAATTATTTCTTTATTCAATGACTAGAACATTTAAGAAAATGAAACTAAGCACTACCAACCACTATAAAATTAAGTTCTGTCTCTATGGGCTGAAAGAAATTTTTCCCTTCCTACTCCAAGACTTTCTCATAGTAGCAACATTATTAATAATCATGAGAGTGGGGTTTTCCATATGTCTTTTGAAAAGAGTGACTTGAAGAAGTTACTAAGTCAAAAGAACTCTTTGTAGAACAATTAGAATGAGTTGAATTGCATAAGACAGACATCACCAATGTTTATAGCCTTTTAACGTGACATAGAAAGAAATCTCTTCACAGTGGCTGTAAAATAGCTATACCAGAGCTCCTCACACACACCACACTGATGCATGCGCTTAATGCAAATAAACACACTTGCTGTGCTCTCTTCAAACTCTCCAGCTTATGGAGATGACAGTCATTTGTCTAAAACTTATTACATTTGACATAGTCAAGAATTTTATCAAGGTTTAAAGAGAGAAGATGTTTCACAGAACATTTCCCACAATGTTAAGGAGAGAAAATGCATTGGCAGAAAATGGAGTTCAGATATGAAGCGTTAAAGTATCTCTCTTTCAACAAACAACTATTACAGCTTTTATTAAAAAAAAATGCATATCAATAGAAATTAATTATTGTCCACTAAATTACACTCTGGGAATATTGCTCTTAATTCCTTTTTTGCATTCACAGAAACTGACATTTGTTTCTTTTTTTTTTCTTATTTTCTTGGAATATCCAGGAAAATTTTATTCAGAAATGACTTTAAATATCAGAATTGCAAGGAGAGATGTGTTAGGGCCTCCAGACCCTGTTGCAGGAAATATTTCAGCATATGCTTATTTTCATCTTTGCTAAGACAGTATCTCTTCACTTACTTATCTTTAGTGTATGGCCTGGTTTCCTCTTCCAGAGGGTGTTAAATTGTTCCTTACACTCTTTTTACTTGTTTCCCAAGTGGTTTTGTTATTTTCATAATTTTTAAATGAGTCTTTTATTACATAGTTGCAAAAGGGACCACTCATATGTGCCAAATAAAAAAATTATTTATTGCCATTAATTTTTATAATTTTATGTTTAAATGGTTTGTATTTACATAATATATGCACTGCAGGACCAGCCTCATTTCTTAGTCACAATTTAATGCAATTAAAATGTCTATGTGGAAACCTCTGCAAGCATAGCACCTTTATACTACCTGACTGAGCAGTTTTAAAGATACTTAATTTGCAGTTTTCTGTTGGAGAGTTTGATAATGAAATGTGTTTTTGTGTTTTGGGTCCCAATTCTGTAAATGGATAAGATGAACATTTATGAACATCACATCAATCTTCTGGCATTAACCTGCACAGATTTTGGAAAGTTGCAGTCAATATCTGGAAGAAAATAATCCTAAACACATGTTTTAATATAGCATTAATATTTGCAAGATCTGAATGGTTTGGGTCAATGCTGAGCAGAAAAAGGTCACTTTCTTTTCCCTTACAGGCATGGTAGCTATCATGTCATTGTATCTTGTGGCACAAATTGTTTGAAATTCATGGTTATCTAAACTGCTTTTTTCACTCATAAATCTGAAATATGTGTGGTATTCAGAAATCAAAGCGATTTTGGCATTAATTGATGGAGTTGTGTAGCTGCAACGGTATCCTGGATGTTGATATACTAATAGGAGCTACACAGTTTGTATACATAGAGATAGATAGATAGATAGATAGATAGATAGATAGATAGATAGATAGATAGATAGATAGATAGATAGATAGATA